>JAHAQQ010000008.1:0-697324 GCA_019190355.1 Penicillium palitans
CCATGATTACATAACATTAATTACAAAACATGGGGGATTAATAAATCCTCCGGTATGCCGGTCGTCATATTCCGACAAATATTAGCTGCCTGAATAAACAGGCAGTAATATCAAACACGTGACCCATCCATGGGTAGGTACCTCCCGAGGTCGGCCCGGGGAACTTACTAGATAGACTACGACATTGTCCGTCCACAGGCCCGCCCACAACACCTAAGGCCTACGGGTATACCTACGGAGTACTATATCCACTATTACTCCGTATATAAAGCCACCTAAAATAGACGTATAATTTACTAACTTAGTAGAATAAATAATTAACTTAACTATTTAGTTATATAGTTATAACTATTTTACTAACTCTATATAAAAGCTTAGTGTTAATCTACTATATCTATAAAATTTATTAAAATATCTATCTTTCATTACTCTAGTTAGTATCTATAATATTAATATAGGACCTTTTCTTTTTTTTTTGTACTCAATATTATCCAATGAAAGAGTTGTGTCCAGGTGGCACCTAGTCGCCCGTAAACTAGTTATAGGTCTGATCAGAAGCGGGGGCTTCCAGAACTTGTTTTCCTCACTCTTTCTCCTTGATTACATTTAGACGAAATTCGACATATCCTCTCGTCAGATCCTCCAGTATGAGTCAAGCAAATTGCTCCGCTGGTGCAACCCTGTGGCAAAAGGCGCTGAATGAACTCGGTCCAGACAGCAGAGCAAGCCTAGAAGGCATCATCAACGACCCCTCCACCGATGTCGTGACTGATGTGTTGCAAGAAGCAAAGAAAAAGAAAGCACTCTGTCTCAGGAAGCGTTGGAAGATCGAATTCCGCGGCGAAACAATCGTTCTTCGCGATCTGTTTGACAAGATTATTGCCTGGGCTGACCAATTCAAGGCTCTTATCGATGTCGTTGTCCAATATGACCCAACTGCTGCTTCGCTTCCGTGGGCAGGAGTGAGGTTTTTGTTACACGTTGCTATTTCCGATCGGCAGTGTTTTGAATCCACCGTCTGCGGCTTGGAATTTGTGTCACTGCTGATCGCACGCTATGCGGGCCTTGAGGCTCTTTACCTGCAAAAAGCACCACAAAAGTCATCATCGCCTGTTAAGTCTCAGCTAGAAAACGGATTAATCAGGGTGTATAGCGATATTCTAGTTTTCCTGGCCGATGGAATTCGATACTTCGGTCAGCCTACACCTGTTCGCATGGTGAAGAGCATTTTCCGGTCATATCAGGATGACAGAATTGATCGAATGGTCAAAGGGGACGAAGAAGTCATCAAACTTGCCCAGGTTGTGGATTCGCAATTACTGCGGCAAACCTCCGTTCAGGTAAGCGATATTAGAAGTATTGTCGAAACGCTCCAACGCCCGATTCAACGACTTGTAGACGAATCAGCAATATACGCGAAGACCCTCGAGCAAGACAAATTCTTCAAAATCTTACAGTGGTTATCCTCTGTTCCTTATTCTCAGCACCATAAGCGACACTCTGATGAGAGTTTGGCAGGCTTGTCTCAGTGGATATTTCGACACCCCCAGTATATGACCTGGAAGGGTTCAAGCTCGTCGTCGATCATGCTCCTTCATGGCATTCCTGGATCTGGAAAAACCCACATTGTCACTGCTATTATTGAAAATCTTTTTGCTGAAAGATCGCTCAATCCACTATGTGCTCCGATCGCCTACTTCTATTGTGGCGATAGTCGGTTCGGCAGAGAATGGACCGACCCAGATGAGCTGATGCGCTCGATAACTCGCCAGTTTGCAATTTTCGACAAGGAAAAGCTAAAGATTCACGAGTCTGTTTCCCTTGAGTATGCGCGTAGGGAAGCAGAAGCCAAGCTAGATGGATTTGAGGTGCCCAAGCTTCGATCTGCGGAATGCGCTGATCTCATCCTTGGGATTTTGGGTGCGAACCCAGCTGTTATTATAATCGATGGAGTGGACGAAATTCGGGAGGATCAACGACACGATCTTTTACATGCGTTAACCCGAATTCGGGACGAGTCTGCGAGTGTTGTCAAGATTTTTCTCTCAAGTCGAGATAACAACAATATTTTTTCAGGCCTACCAGATGCTTCAAAGGTTCGCGTGCAGGAGACAGATTCTCGACAAGATATGGAGAAGTATGTCAGGCACTGTGTATCGACTGCTATTGCAAGTCGAAATCTGCTCAATGGCTGCGTGCCAGATGATCTGGAACTGCAGCTGACAGAATTCCTGATCAAGAAAGCTGGGGAGATGTAAGTTTAAGACGACAGACGTCTTCTTAGGAAAATGACTGATCACGTCCTAGGTTTCTTTGGGTAAATCTTCAAATGGAAAGATTTTGTAAGCTGAGATCGGCAAAGAGTGTCGGGGATAAGATTCAAGATCCGTCGCAAAACTCTACTACAATCGACAATTTGTACTCGGGCATTCTTGAAAACCTCGAACAAACAGACCCCGTCGCATATGAAACTGCCACCAACACATTCTCTTGGATGCTTTGCATGCAAGAACCCTTAACTTGCACTGCAATTCTTGAGGCAGTATCGTCCGGGGGACCGAACAAGCATGATTTGAACCTATCGGAACTGTTGCATATTTGCTCGAACTTGATCGTTCTAGACAGCCAGCTTAATACTCTGCGTTTTGCACACGTTTCCTTCAAAGAGTTTTTGGAGACAAAGCCTCGGTTTGACAGTACCATTGTCCATGGCATTGCGGCACTCAGATGCCTAGAGTCATGCATCAATTGCCTACCCATTGACGTTGATTGTGTCCCGCAGCCAGCGAACAGTTACATTCTGTATGCGGTGATGTACTGGCCAAATCACTATGTCCGCTCAATCCAGCCCCATGATGACCTCAGTAAGAAACTAAAAGAATTCATCTTTGGCGATGAAGGCTTTCCATTCGGGCTCTGGTCAGAAGCCGCAAACGAAGTGGCCAAACGTATCCCAAATGGGCATTCCTTGAAAAAAGATCTAAATTCAGTGGCGAGCGACACACAGACACCATTCTTCACTGTTTGTATTTATGGGCTAATGGGCATTTTCCACGAAGTTACCGGTGCTTCAGATTTTGATATAGACTCCACAAATCTACTGGGTCAAACTGGACTGTATCTTGCTGCTGCATGTGGACACCGTGAGCTTGTTAGTCTCATAATGGATCTGGGAGGCAACCCATCTATCTCGAAGGGAAAACACAAGGATCCGCTGCTAGCAGCCTGCGCCAATGGTCATTTCTCAGTTGTCGAGTTTCTTGTTGCGCAGGAAGGTCGATAAATTCTTTTGATAGACCTGGAATCCGCTCTGCGGGTTTCTTTCCCCACCGGAAACGAACAAATTACCAAGCTGCTCCTCAATACCTACCTGAATCTTGGTGAAAATCAAGATTCTACAGACAGGTCCTGGATCCTTGAAGCCGCTGCTCAAACAGGGTTCGTTGAAGTAATGGAAATCTTGACCAAAGATTCCTCCAAATCTACCGCGTCGAAGAGCTCCTTGAAAATAATCAATTTTGCGCTTCGCAAAGGTAACATTCCATTTATCAAGCGATACCTTGAAAAACAACAGCTCCCAGAGGATGCACTCGCCACTGCCGCCCTTTTTGGCCATACTGAAGTGATCAACATGTGTATAGACACAGGCTGCAGTATCGAAGCAGAAAATTCCTTTGGGACGCCTCTCCGATGTGCTAGTTTAATGGGCCACGAAGCAGCCGTTAGAACGCTCCTATCCCATGGAGCCGATGTAAATGCTTCAAAATCACTGGGTGATGCCCTTCAAACCGCAGCAATGAAAGGTCATCTATCCATAACGAACCTTCTGATACAGCATGGCTCTCGCTTGGACAATTCTGGAGGCTTCTTTGGGAATGCCCTACAGGCTGCGGCCTACAGGGGTCATCGCGATGTCGCAGAGACTCTTTTAAATGCTGGCGCACTCATCGATGTGCCGTATTCCAAGAACGGACGATACAAAGATGCATTCCATGCTGCAGCTGAGTCCGGCAAAGACAAAGTGATCGATTTGTTTATCTCCAAGGGGTACCACCTGCCAGGAAGAGATACACTACACGCTCACTATTTAGAGGACCTCGGGGGCCCTTTCAAAGACCTCTTAGAGGAAGCATCACCAACTAGAAACCGACTCGCCAGGGAATTTGCTAAAGAAAGCGACGAAGAGTCTAACTATGAAACGAAATGTATGCCTCTCATAGCTCATGTTGCTGACTTTCAAGACATTTTACATTTTTCGACGAATTCGGTTGTCACTCCGGTGGATGAGACACACCCTGTCTACAGTGTTAACCGATCGCAACGACATGGCGGAGACCTTGACAGCTCCTACTACGCACTGGAAGTGGCGGCATCAAGAGGATATTTGGCAACAGCGCAAAGAATACTCGCGATGAGAGAGCAACTCGGTCTCCGGCCGTACCACTTGGGCCGAGCGCTTTGGGCAGCGTCTAAGCACGGCGATCCTGATTTAGTTCAGGCAATCGTTTCCGTGGAAGTTGATTTTTGCCCTTTCATAAGCGGATCCTTGGAACGCGCAGCGCGACATGGCCATTTGGAGGCCATAGAAATTCTTCTTCGATACGACAAATCCCGGAGATTGCTGGGTAAGCGAGCAGCTGAACCTTCTTCCGCTTCTGTGTGGTGGTGCAGGGAGGATTTGGAGGAAAACCAGGCTCGCAGACGGCATGAATACGTAAGTTTCAGGATATCATACTACCATGGGGCTTACTAAAAAGGTAGCTTAGCCTGACTACTCATTCGGGTCCGAAAACGTCCTCTGTCTGGTGTTTCCCAGTTGTCGGGGTGACCAGCTATCTACTATGCTACGCGGGTTCCAACTAGCGGATGAATCCGAGACGGAAGATCTGACGAAAATGGCGTTACGAGAAGCCATCAGATTCAATAGCATGTCTATAGTTGATTTCCTGCTTAAGAGCGAAGTCCATTTGACAGCCAAATTTCTATCCCAGCTCATGAAAACAGCCGCAGCCAATGGCTGTACACCAGCATTGACGCTTCTGGTTGGTAGAGATCCCACTGGGGAGGTACTGGCAGCTAACAACGATGTGTGTATTACGAGCGCAATTTGCGGCAGCCACAGCGATACTGTTCAATTCTTAATTGACAATGGAACATACGGGTGTGCTACATCGATCCTGGAAAAGGGTTTTGTGCATGCTGCACAAATGGGCGATATTGGTATCCTGAAATCACTTTCATCAGTGATGCTGGACTCTCAGTCATATTGTAATATACTGGCTCAATCTCTGAATGCTGCTTGTTGGGCAGGCCGGCGAAATACAGCTGAATGGTTGATCCATGCTGGTGCTGAGGTCAACTCAGTTGTGGATGGCATACCCAGCCTGGAGACTCCAACGAAGGGCTGCAGACGTCGGCAAAGACAGGTTTCCCGCGGGAATAAATGGACGTGGCCTCGGAAACCACTGATTTCCTGCCTACAGCCACTGGATAGACGTCTGGTGAATTTTAACTTGGAACGGGACGAGTGGGAGAATCTCGAAACAGCCCGCTCAGACCGAGAATCCATTATTGGTTTGCTCCTTGACCATGGGGCAAATGTTAACCAAGTTGGTGGGTGCATGAGAACAGCTTTGCACATTGCGGTGGAGCACTGCAGCGAGCAGGTCGTCAGAGCTTTGATATCCCATGGTGCAGATGTCAACAATAACATTATGTGGCACGGAAGTCCGCTACAATGTGCCGTGAGGAGAGAAACCTCACCACTTCCCCTTGTTAGTGCACTAATTGAGGCTGGAGCGATCATTAACTTTCAAGATAATGTAGAAAGATACTGTGTGGTCCTTGACGAGTCACTCAAGCATTTCGGGCCACGTGAGGGCGGAGACTATGGGTTCGCGGAGTTGAAGTCTATGGATCAGGTTTTCTCTGATGGGCCTGGTGCGGTAATCAAGCGGCTTCTTGTGTCTGAGACTGAGCTCCGGGCGATAGACTACCGATTTTCTCACCTTCTCCAGATGCTTGCCGCCAGAGGAGACCTCGAATTCATCCGGCTTTTGATTGAAAGAGGAGTCGATGTCAATGCGTGTGGCTATTACTATGGCTGTGCGCTTCAGGCCGCAGCTAGATATTCACATCTTGAGTGCGTTCAGCTCCTACTAGAAGCAGGTTCTAAAGTGAACACCATTGAGGGAGAATACAACACTCCTCTTCAAGCTGCGATTGTGGGGGGTCACGAAGGGGTCATTCGAGAGCTGATCCTTCGAGGAGCCGATGTCAATCTTACTTTCAAGAGGCGTTTCAAGGACACACCGAAGAGCAGCCCTCTTCAACTATCAGTTCGATCGCGAAACCAAGCGGTGACCAGACTCCTGCTTGAGAATGGAGCAGATCCTAATAAAGGCCCTAAGGTCCTGCATTTAGCAGTAGATTCCCAGGATCTTGAGACCGTGAGGATGCTTTTGGATGCTGGAGCAGATGTCAACTTCCAAGATCAAATCGTTCCATCGTCTTTAATCACGGCGTGCGGTTTGGGCAATATGAAGATCGCCACCCTGCTTATCGAGAGAGGAGCAAACATGCAGGCCGAGGGAATCAAAGTGGATGAGTATGGCTGGAGGGGCAACACGACTTCCCCCAACAATCACCAAGCGAGTGCCTTGCATGCAGCTTGTGCGGGTGGCAACTATGAGATTGCTCGGATGCTTTTATTACATGACACGAACCCAAATCAAAGCTTTGGAGGTTGTGCAACACCAATTGCAGTTGCCGCATCCAATGGCTGTTCAAGAACGGTCGAGCTATTACTTGAATTCGGTGCAATGGTTTATGACCCACCAGATGTTCCAAATGCTCTTATTGAAGCAGTTACGGGCAAGAACCCGCGAGAGATAATAGGATTGCTCCTGCGACAACTTCTAAACTCTCCAGCCTTGATTCCTGCCTGTGAGGAGGCATTACAAGAAGTGTTAGCACATGGTTCTGAGAGCATTCTTTTGTTTCTCATTCAAAAAGTGCCGGAAAGCCTCCGTGCATTTGCTGTCGCCTGTCGCTTTGGATCGAAGCGAGCTGTGTCAGTCATCCTGTCGCATGGTGTTGACGTCAATAGTGATTTAGGGAGCGGTGACCAAGCTCTTCATCTGGCAGCCTTTCATCATCAAATAGATGTGGTCTCTTTCCTCATCGAGAAAGGGGCTGATGCCAGTATCACTGGCTCCACCTATGGGTCTCCAATTTCCGCGGTTTTGGAAGGCCTCCTCGCTGTCGTGCGAAGCCACGATTCTGCAAAGGACCAGATACTCCCAAAAAGTACATGGGAGCGTTCGCCCCTTCCCGAAGAAATTGCCTTGTGTAAAGGGATAGTCAGAATTCTGCGGGAGGCTGGTGCTGATATCAATTCTACCAACCGACCACTCGGTCCACCACTTCATATTGCCGCGTTCATTGGGGAGACTTCCTTGGTAGAGTTTCTCATTGATCAAGGAGCTTCTATAGATGCTACCGCAGGTCATTTTGGATCTGCCTTGATTGCGGCTATGATAGATGATCGACACGCTGCACTCGATTTTCTTCTATTACGTGGAATAAATGTGAACGCTTGCTCGGAAGAGTTTGGGACCGCTTTGCATTATGCGTGCAGATACAAGAATTCTAAGACTGTTCAAACTCTTCTTAACCACGGTTCAGATCCAACCCTCGACGTGCCATGGCTTGAAAGCCCGTTGACAGCAGTCTTAAACCGAGTGACAGAGGAAGATTCCGATGGGGTTCTAAAAATGCTTCTTCAATACGCGCCCGGTTTACAAATAAGAGACGCAGACCTTGTACTGGCTGCCCAAGTGCCATCCGATCACTTGTGCTCATCGAAGAAAACAGCGCTAGAACGCCTGCTTGAACACAGTCCAGAACTTCCAGTGACGCAGGGTGTGATAGCTGCAATCGTCCCCCTTGACTATCCCAGGGACAAAGTGCTAAAGACTGTTCTGCAACGTGCCAACGGAGTCGAAATTACCACTGATATTCTGAAATCTGTCAGAAAATTACAAACGCTAGAGGTCTTATTCCAATTCCAACCGCAATGTGAAATCAGCCCAGAGGTCTTTGCAGCATTTGCCAGAGTCGACCGTGAAGGACCATACCTTCTGAAAGCCTCACTTGATCGATATCCACAAGCTACCCTCACTCCAGGAACCGTTTTATCATTCTTGGAACAATGTGAGGGTTATAGACGGTGTAATAGCAGCTTAGTGGACATCCTCCAAACCATGCTTGATCGCGCTCCGGACATGGCGATTACAGACAATATGCTCATGGCAGTCGCATATCCTGACCAACTTCGACTACTTCTCTCGATATACAGAAACAACCTTGTAGCGGACAATGTTCTGGCCAGCGTTTTCTCAGATTCATATAAGAAAGATGGGGTTCAACTCCTGAAGGTGTTTTTCAATCACTTTCCAATTGTGAAAATCGGCCAAGAAACATTTTACGCCTGTTTAAAGGAGCGAGCAATTGATGCTCTTGAACTTCTTTTTGAGCAGGATCCATCCTTTTCTCTCCCTCGCGATTTACCATCAATCTTAATTGCTGAGCTACGGACTGGCGATAGGACACGGGAGCTGAGTGTATTCGCCGAAGTCTTCCATCGATACGGCAAAAGTGTCGAATTTACACACGAAAACCGGAGAGACATCGATGAGCTATTACAGCTCCAATCGGAGAATGACCTCAAACGTCTTCTTCTGACTCTTGAAAGGAAACATTGTGGGGAAATTTAAAGAATTTAGAGATATTCGCGAAAGAGTAATCAGAGCATATGAAGCGATGCACATAAGCTTCCGGCATAGTCATCTCGGTTGTTGTTTATAAAGGGATTTTGACATTTGAGCATCAACCTTGGAAATTTCTTGAATAATCATGAAGAAATGACTCTTGCATAATTCACCATACCAAGGTAAATCCTTCTAAGGGCCTGCTCTAGCTGATCAAGTGGGACGCCATAGCAAACTAGGGCATGAACCAACATAAGAAATTATCGAGTCAACAACTTCAACGCACGGGAAGTATGCACACATCTTCCAGCATACTGACCAGAACCAGAACCAGAAACGCAACATACAAATCGAGTATCGGATCCTATGAATATGCAGTCGAGAGAAGATACCCAAATATTGTTGAGGTGGTTGTTCACCTACTCTGCACGATTTACGGAGGAAAAAGTGTACAAACTTGCTCTAAATCCAATTTCCAAATGCAATTTGGCTGTTCACATTATACACCTCTTTCAACTATATATATTTTGGTTTTCCATCACCCTGCCAACACTCCTTCGAAGCTAAAAATTATTCATACGAGATCAAATCACGGAATATTTCGTAAATAGCCGACGTGGTTGGTTGTAGAAAGTATCTTCATTTTAGCATTCATAGCAGTCGACAAGCCAGTGAGTAAAAGGCAGCAGCAGGTGAGCACTAAAATAGCAAGGAGAAGCCAAGACCTGGAGGAAAACAAGTACACTTGGTACAGAGTACGGGGTATATAATATTGTATATTAGAGAAAAAGGAGAGGGGAACAAAAAAAAAAAACAATTGATTCTGTATGGTTTATTCAACAAATGAAAGGCTCTATGTAATCCGTATGTATGTAGTGGGCCCAATAAACATTTCCTGCTAATGCACAGATATCAGATACATCATTGATGATTTTGATACATGGGTCGCAAAATTCCACAACGCCTCCACATGCTAGATGTCTGCAACCTAGGGCTATTCGTCAAAAATACATTGGAGTCGCCTATTCTTTCTTTGTCTCCTTCGGCTCTAATGGCTTCGGTTCTTGGGTGGGCTTCTTCGCCCCAGGGGCGGACTCAAGTGCTGAAGCGGCTGCCATCTGAGATTTCTTGTGCTTATCACGTTTTTCCATGATATATGTCCAACTCTTACCAAGGCCGGCTGTGAACGGTGCCTTGATGGTTTGGACAGTACTTGGCCAGCGGATTGTCTTCTCAATGGATTTGGCGACCTCCTCCTGAAGGTGATCATCCCCGGCAATCCGTCGTTCAAACGAACCGCCTTGAGGCCGGCGAAGAACCTCGTCCGAATCCTTGCTCTCCTGAACCATCTTATTGAAATCGGCTCGAGGGATTCCAAAGCGAGACTGGTACTGGAAGTATAACTTTTGTCGGAAAGATTCAGGCAGACGACGAACCATGTTACCACGCATCACCGGATCCATATCTTGCGCCATGGCTAAGATCGCGTTCGGGTCATCAATCCAGTCCTCGTTGCTGCAGCGGGGGTCCTGGAAGGTGACATTGGGTAGATTTTCGATGAGTGGTGCGTAGAGTCGGCGGAAGTGCGCCATTTGTCCTGAAACAATATTCCGCACCTTGCTGGGGTCCTCGGCGGGGAGGGCCATGCGTAGATCTCCCATGTAGCTCATACCTGCAATTGTGCTATATAACTCGAACTCACTGAATCTTTCTGGCAGTAATAAGAGTGCGACTCGCAAAGCAGACAACAAGTTCATCTGGTTGGCCAATCGCACCTTCGGGTGGTCCCGCAAGATCTTGACGGGCTTTTGCAAACGACCCGCGAGATACATGGTGTCCCACTGGGTGAGGTCCTTGCATAACGTATCCAGGTTCACCACACCATATTTGATCATTGTCCCGTTCACAGTGATATAAGGATGGAAGTAGACACCCGCGCCGAAGCGGTCCTGTACCTGGGAAACCGTGTACGACCCCAGCGAACCCAATCCAGAATAATGATCACGATGTTGGTGAAGATTGATATCATGCCAATGCTGAGAGTATGACACTCCAAAAATGAAGTCAATCATCTTCCCGGAGCCCTTTTGCATATTTTGGATGGCTGTGGGTGCCGAGGGGTGCAATGAGCTGGACGGAGCTCCGCTGCCATTCTGGGGAAACACACCCGATCCATAGGCAAATGCGTATCGAATTGGTGCTTTGAATTGCCAAAGGATCATTCGCAGCGCCTCCTTGAAATCTTGGTTTATGATCATGTGCTGGTTGACGCCGAAATCCTTAGAGGGAAGTTCCGAGAAATTCGTAATTGACAAGTCCGGATTGTCGTCCCAGTTGTCAGGTAACAGCGAGGATGAAGATGTCGAGAATGAGGAGGATGACTTGTTGGTGGTCACCTTGTATAGCAGACGCGACGTCGAAGCGCTGGTATTTGCCGAGAGTCGGCCATTGTAAGGAGCAATCGAACGACAATTGAACGACAGCAAACGAGTGGAAGAAGGAACAACACGCGGGGACGAGATAAGGGTGCGAGAGCGCCAGAGAGAGCTGGGGTTAGCTCCTCGAGAAGCAACCATCTAGTAGAGAAGTTGTAGCGAGATCATCGGGTACAGTGGGGGATCTGACATACTGTTACTCCCGGCATGATTGGGGTTGGGACGAAAGGAATCGGGGCGCGTAGCGCAGTGATTGAGTCAAGTCAAAGAGCCCGCATAGAAAGCAAATGAGTGAATTGAAGTGAAGTGAATTTGGGTGCGCCGTCAACATTTCCGGCTCTGACGTACTCCCCGTCCTCCTCCGCTTCTATTTCGGGTGCTGAGTAATGGTCACGTGGACGCGTGTCGAGATGCATAACAACCAAAAGTAAACAGACGCGGAGGCTCAACAACAACGACACTTTCGACAATACTCGCCTACTTCCTCCACAAAAGGTCCCTTTACATGTCGGGAATTAGTACTGACTGTCTCTAATTGCCCTGATACCTCGCCATGGGCTCTGAAATGGATACCTTTGCGGCCCGCCTAGCCAGCTTTGATATAGTGCTGAAGCCGGAGAAACGCAGATCCTCCGGCACAAAAACACCCAAAGCGATTACTTGGCCGCACCAGCGACCTTCACCAGCTGAGGTATGTCGTTTCTCAGAGAGATTACATGCGCTTATTTCAAGGTGATTGACCTAACGTGATTATAGTTAGCACACGCCGGATTCTACTACAAACCATACGAGACAAATCCCGACAACACAACATGTTTCGAGTGCCACCGAGCGCTGGATGGCTGGGAGGAGGACGACAACCCCGTCACAGAGCATCTCAAACATGCTCCCGACTGCGGATGGGCCATAATGATGGACCTCCAACAGAGCAGCTCCAACCCCGCCTCGATTGAAGACCCTACGGGCGACAGGATTACACAAGCGAGACTGTCAACATTTGGTACGGCATGGCCCCATGACGGGAAAAAGGGCTGGGTATGCCAGTCGGAGAAGGTAACGAGCGACCTACCCGTATTCATCTTATTTTGGCTTACACGGACGATAGATGGTCGAAGCCGGATGGTATTTCTGCCCTACAGACGAGAGTAACGATCTAGCCAGCTGTGTCTATTGCAAGTTGTCTTTGGATGGCTGGGAACCCAAGGATGACCCATTGTGGGTATTCATCGCTCCTTCCAAGTTAGACGGACGCTAACTTCCCCCAGTGACGAACACTATCGCCGCTCCTCAGATTGTTCATTCTTTGTCTTCGCCCAGCCACCGGGGAAGAAGAGCAAAACCACTCGTGCTAAGAAACCTAGGGTTTCCAAGGCTTCCTCTCGCCTTTCAACTCAATCTGTTGATCCAGTTACATCCGAAACGCCCGATATGGAAATGGATGACTCCATGGACCAGAGCATCATGTCTCAAGCCACAACGAAATCCAAATCTACAAAGAAGGCACCCAAGAGCAAATCAAAGGGGACCAAAACTAAGAAGGAAGAATCAGCGGAGGTGGAAAGCCAAATTGAAGCCAACATTGAAGAAGTCGCCCAACCAGAGCCTATCAAACCCAAACGTGCAGGCAGAGGAAAGAAGAGGGCCAGTGAGGATATCAAGGACGAACCAAACCCAACTGCTGCGCAGGAAAGAGACCAATCGCATCCGCCAGCAGAACCCCCGGCGAAGAGACGCGCTACAAAAACACGCAGCAGCAGCATCGCTCGCAACTACAATTACGAACACAGTGACTCTGCCATGGCCGACGCAGAGCCAGTGAATGATGCTGCTTCAGAAGAAGAAACTAGCAGAGGTCGCAAGCCCACGAAAAAGGGAACGTCCAAGGCCCGCAAGGTCTCCGATGTGCCTGTTGCATTAAAAGCCCCGTCAAAGGCGCGAGCCCCTCGTGACTCGGAGATCGAAGCGGAAATTGAAGCAGGCCTTGAAGCAGATATCCCTACACCTGCTTCAGCCGAGCCTGAGATCGAGGCTGAGCCAGCAGAGCCACAGGCATCGAAGAAGACAAAATCGAGCAAAAAGCCCAAGGCTGTGGCTAAAGCCCCCAAGCCGAGCATACATGATCAAGTAGAGGATGTTAGTGATCATGAGAACCGTTCAGATCCTCACGTGGAACCGGTTGATGATGAACCGGAGGCACCTGAGCCACCAGCCCCAAAAACGAAGGTGGCAAAAGCATCCAAGAAAAAGGGGACAAAGAAGACTAAGACCGAAGAGACGATAAAAGCACAATCGCCAGAGCCGCGAGAATCCTCAGGATCCGGGGCTCCCGATGTTCGGGATGATTCCGAGCGTCATGACTCCTTCATCTCTGTCGAGATTGTCAACAAGGAGGCGGAGGATGCACCGGAGCCTGAAGAACCAATGGTCAAGGCTGAATCAAAGAAGAGTTCTAAGAAGAAGGATGCTCCATCAACCAAAGAGAAAAAGTCTAAGAAGTCTGAGAAAAAGGCAGAGCCAGCTCCTGTTCTTGAACCCACAGTCGAAGAATATCGCGTTGAGCCGTCGGTTGAGGTACATGATGATGAATTCGAGACTACAGATGATTTGCCTGACCAACTTGATATGGTCAACCCTCCCCAGGAGCCTTCTCCCCCTCCACAAGAAATGTCTCCCGAGCCACAATCTCATCGGAAGACGCCTAGTCTACCGCCGAAGACCGCCAAACGGTATAGCGATATTCCCCAGGATGAGCACCTTGCAGAGACCCTAGTCCAAAGCCAGACCTCCCCTCACGAAGTGCATGACTCTCGGCGGAATTCAAAACGCTCTAACCGGGCAGTTTCACCACTTCCGCCCGCTCACCAAAACACTCCCTCGCTATCACCCCAGTCATCGGATGCCGAAAACCAGCCTCCATCGTCGCGGCCTTCAGCATCCCGTCCACCTGTTCAGTCAACACCGAAGCGCCCAGAGTTCCGAGCCCCTCTGGCAGTTAGCACTCCATCGCCATCAAAGCGCAACGCCAATGGTGGATTTGGACCTTCCAGCCAGCCATGGACACCGGTGGATATTGATGAGGTGCTCTTTGGAGAGGCTAGCGACAAGGAAAATGCAGATTTATCTGGACTTTTCAAAGGCGTGAAAGCTGGCTTGACCAGCCCAGAGAAGAAGATGACGGTCCAAGAATGGATCGCGTGGAATGCAAAGAATGGCGAAGAGCGGCTGAAAAGAGAATGCGAGCGACTTGTTGGCCAATTTGAGAAGGAAGGTGGCCGAGCAATGCGGCGACTCGAAGCCATCGAGTGCATCGACTGAATCAACAGTCGCTATGTTTTCGGATGATATGATTTGCATGTTAGGCGTTATGTTAGGTGTTGGAGAACCCTTGTTAGATCTTAAGCTTGCAATTTGAAATTTGGAAGTGCCATTTTTGCACACGAAGAACATGATCATAAAAAAAGCCTGGAAAATATGCCAAAACACCATGGGTATCAAGAATAGGACGCGCACCCCGAGAACAAAACTCAAGAAATGATTCCCAACCGGCCCTCCCAGCTATCATCCTCCTTCTTAACCTTGTCCTTCTTCCTCTTCTCATTGCGCTTGCGCCTCTTCTCCTCCCTCTCCTTAGCATCAATCTCCTCCCGCTCCTTAAGCCGCACGCCCAGATCAAGCTGCCAAGCCTTGCGCTCTTCCTCGTCCCTCTGGCGCTTCCGATGGGAAAGCATCCTCAACCGCAAGCGCACGTCCTCAACATTCGCCCTTTTCACCTCGCCACTCTGCCCCGTCGCAATCAAATGTTGCTTGCTGTTCAAGTGCTCCACAAGCTGCAAGTTATCCTTGTAGGTAAGATCACAGTCCTTGCAGTAAAATCCGGCACCAAGGCCGCGTTTGCCCATTCCCGAGCCCGCGGGCACAATCATGGTCTTGCCCACCATGGACGCGACGTCCAGGCGCTGGTTGCGGGCTGTGGTATCCTCGAGCGCACTGTAGTCGACTGGCGCATGATACTTTTTGCCGAGTAGTTTCGCTTCGTAGCGGGCTTTGCCTTCGGCTTTGCGCTTTTCTTCGGCGTCGGCCGCTTTTTTGGCATATTCTTCACGATCCCAGGTTTTGCGGAAGGCCGTGTCCGACACCGGGGTGCCGTAGGCGTTTGGATTTGACATATTTGTGGTTGATATTGAGGTTTTGTTTTGGGGGGGATGTAGTGGGAGGTTGGTCAGTGGCGATCTCTTAAAAGTTGAAGCTTCCCAGGTGTCGGGTTGACGCCGATATTGAATATTATGTAAGCGGAACTGATCTCCAGTCCTTGGAACCTCACCTGGTCACAACCCAACCCACGCTTTCAATCATGTATACATGGGAGGCTGAAAATAGGCAGCTGTTTTGGATTAATCCAACAGTTGATGATTGCATTGGGATAGATAGCTCCAACTAGAAATTAGCGTCGGTGGCTGCGATTTCAGGCAACAGTTTTCGACCCGCTCGTATAAGATGAACAACACCACCCTCACGTCGAATGTACACAATTCAGCTACAAGCAACAGCCTCTGAACACAAGTCTAAAAAGATGGAGTCACCCCGGTTCCCCTCCCGTTCTGAATCCACAAGCGCCAATCTAATGACCCTCCCCTCGGAACTCCACATCCAAATAAGCACCTACCTTTCCTACCCAGATGCCCTTGCTCTAAAACACAGCAGCCGTCACTTCTACTCAATAGTCTTCACAGGGGTGCGTCTGAAGGTTGACTGGCTCATCGACCGTTTTGAGCACAAACTCGAATGCCCCATGGAGAAGTGCTCGTTCAGTACGGACGAGTCATTTTGCAATGGGCGAGTCTGCGGAATTATGGAGCGCCGTCGGTGGCATCTTGAGTGTCGGCGGGTTAAAGGTGGATGTCTGCTTGTTAGTGGCCAGACATGCCGAACGGATTTAATGCCCGGTTGGTTTAGAATGAGGGCACAGGGGAAAAGGAGAGCTGTTAAGGTGATGGAGAGCTGGGGACATGAAGGTTTGTTCACTCTTCGGTTATATCTTCCTCGCGTGTGGTAGAGAGATTGGCTAATATGGTACCGCATAGCCCTTATGATTGGCATTATGGCTGTTCTGCTGAACTTGTTGTGGCATTTTTCCCAGAGGTGAGACATTGTCTTGTGTTTGGCTTGCGTGTGGTTGGAACGCCCTGCTGATTGAACTCGCCAGGATATGGTACCTCGATAGCAGATTGAGAGGACATTATACTACTATTAATTGAGTTATGACTCAAACTTTCAGCCATGTTTCATGCTAAGTTGGCTGAGCGCGGAAGTCAATCGATAAATGCCGACATATTTCGCCCTGTACGATCGACCATGAAGTTGAATTGACGTTTCCTGATGTATAGACCAGGACGTCGTCGCCATGAAAATGACTTAGAATGCCACCTGGCAATCACGCTCACAAAAGATTACTCATATTACACTGTATATAACAGCGTTTTTAAGAGACATTTGCATAGGCATGATGTAATGGAGGTTCGCAGAATATTCGATGCGGGGAATCCAAATGGACCCTGACGGAAATGCATCCATGTCGAGACACGATCTCACAGAACTAGGCCTATGGAGACCTGATCTTCGCAGATTACAAGCTTTCTGGATGTTGTGATGCAGTGAACTTGAATTTGACCTCATCTCTAGCCCTAATCCTGATCTTATCGGTGACGTCACATTGACGACCGTGTATACATAGTTCCTATATAGTTAGCTTCTCTTTCCTCCGTTTTTCTCGGACTCTTTACTTTGCTATATCCTTTCATTACTTAAAACATCAAAATAAAAATGTCTACTACAGATGCCACTATCACCACCAAGACGGGCACTCAACCCGTGGATCCCTACAAGACCCAGAACTTTGAAGACCCGCCTCTCCCTCGGAAGATCGAAGAGCTGGTTGAATTTATCAACCAAGTTAAATTTGGCATGTTGACAACCAAGCAGTCAGAGGGCGATTTTCTGGCCTCGCGATGCATGGCATTAGCTGCGACGGTATGGGTATAGCCACCATAAACGAAAAGAACATGCTAATCAATCCCCCAAAATAGGAGAACGGCGGCGTTGACCTCATCTTCCACACAAACCTCTTCTCCGGAAAAACAATGGATCTCACAGTGCACCCCAAAGAAACAAATATGTCTTTCCTGGACCCCATCAGTGGAGCCTGGGCCTCCATCTCAGGCACTGCATCAGTGATTGGTGATCCCGCCATCGTGAAGAAGTACTATTCGCCTGCACTGAAGGCATGGCTTGGCGATATGGGGGATGGCGTGCATGATGGTGGACCATCAGACCCCCGCATTGGCGTTATTAAGCTTGAGGCCAAGTTAGCCACGCATGTTGTTGCGCATAAGGGCGTGATTGGGCGTGCCTATGAAACTGTTAAGGGCGCTGTACAGGGCAGCGTTCCCCATGTCAATGGCATTCGGGAGCTTAGTTTGAAGGAATTGGCTGAGTGTAAGTTCTTTTCCAATGTTTTGATCTTTTGGATATGTGCAACAGAAATTCTAACCGGTCTCTTTAGGGCGCCGGACGCACCAGGAATAAGTATTAGGTATTTTAAAAGGAAAGCCGAAACAAAAATATCTCGTTTTTTTTAGGAGGTATATAACGCTCTGATTTGAAATGAAGACATGAATTAGAACAAAGATCGTCGGCCGCTTATGCGGCCTTGTCATACCTTTTTGTTGGTTTCTGGATGTTCTTCGTAGATGCTCCTTTTTGTTGTATACGAAGGCAGTAAAAAAGCATATTCTGTGCAAGAGACTTCCCCATGTGTAACCTTTAATACTAAATATGCTACCTCCCCAATGGTCTTTTTGCTTGACATTTTTGCTCCAAATCCGTCCCTTGTGCCCACCCTATATCGTCTCTTGGATCTGGTTTGAAGGCGTAGGTAAAAAGCCGACTTTGACAAGGAACTCGGCGCTCTTTTTTACAGCATCTTTCAATCGCAACGGCGTGTTACCACGCTTCTGCCGCGAGCTACCCACCATTCGCTCATCGTTCTGCAACCCCGTGATCATGTGTGCTAGCGGCCACATGTGATGCTTCTCCCTTGTAGCTTCAATATCAGTACGGACAAGAGCCAGCCACTCTGCCATGACCTTAGCCTGAAGCCTATAACCTAAGCCCTCGAGAATAGCCCAGAATTCCCTCCATGTCATGCCATCCATGGGCTCTTTCCCATTCACTCTCTTCATTGCTTTGCCCAGGGCTGTGTCAATAATCGCTGTAGCTGTGGCTGTGACATCTGATATGGAAAGCCACCCGTCCGCCTCAGCAGCGTTGTAGGCTCCTATATTGATGCACGTCGCCGCCAGCCGCCAGATATAGTCATCGGGGCTAGAAAAGCCCTCAGTTGGTGTGCCAATGATCCATCCCGGGTTGAAAACAGCGAGTCGATTGGATTCGGATGGGCTGCGTTGCGCTGCGCGTTTGATGACAGCTTCAGCGACAAATTTAGTTTGGCTATACGCGATAGCATCGGGGACTGAGAGCTCCTTCGCAACATCCAGCTCTTCGTGGGAGTCCCAAGGCCGCCCACCTGTAACATAGAGGAATCTCATGCAAGGGAGACCCATGGCGAGGAGTAACAGCTCCACGGTTGAGCCAACATTGGCGGCCTCTAGGACTTCATAACTTTTCGTCCAGTGCACCGTGGCGCCGCTGTGGATTATTACATTGACTTCTTGGCCATTGGCTAGAGAATCCCATCGTGCTGGATCGAGTCCCAGATGTGGCAATGATAGGTCGCCCCGCCAGACCTCTAGCTTGTCCGCATGGTAGTTAGTCCACCAGAGTGTTTTCACGGCTGCATCAATGGTGCGCTGTCTGGCTGCATCATCCGTATCGCCGCGTACAAGACCAATGACACGACTAACCTGGCGGTGTCCCAGGAGCTGGCGTAGGATTTCGGTGCCGACAAAACCGTTGGCGCCAGTCAAGAGCACGGTGAAAGACATACCATCCATGTGCACCGGTGGATAATTACTCGCTATGTTATTATGGCATGTAGGCTTCTGTTTGGCACTCAAAATCCCGGAGTCATGCCGGTTGATCTCAGCCATAAGATCCACTGAGAGCAAGGGAAGAGTGGAAGAGTGCCGAACTGGGTGATCATTGGCACCACACGCCTGAGAATCGGCTATGTATTGAGCCAGACTCCTGATACTGGTTTTCCTGTCCATCAAACACTGCATTCCAACTTGAATATGGAAATTTTGTGAGATGAAAGAGATGAGTTCCATCATGTTCACTGAGTCTAGACCATATCGTTGAATTCAGTGTGCCGGTGCTTTGGGCCGTCTTCTCTAGACGACATACTCTTCTGAGCTAGTGTGTATGCTGGTTTCTCACTCTCCAGTATTGGTATACAGCGTGGGGACCCATTTTCAAGGGTCTTTTCAGCCGCGTCGAACGCTCGTCCTCCCTCAGCTAAGAGCAGTGTTCGGCCGATCTCACGAAGTTGTCTCCGGTCCATCTTCCCCGTGGCAGTTAACGGCAGATCTAGCAGAGAAAAAACCACCGTCGGCACCATGTAGCTCGGGAGATGATGTAACAGCATTTTCTTGATACCAGCAGCCATGGGGTGTACCTTGGCTATGAAAGTTGAGTTTTCGTTGAACTTGGTGCCATTGCCTCTCACTTGGATGAAGGCCACCAACACCGGTCTAGGGTTTAACTCGCGCTCAGGCACAACAACTTCAGCCACAACCTGGCTCGATTTTGTTGGCAAACAACTCAGAATATGGTGCTTAACTTCCCCAAGCTCGAAGCGCTGCCCTCTAATCTTGACATGGCTATCTTTGCGGCCCATGAATGTCAAACTGCCATCTTCGTTATACTGAACCAGATCACCTGTTTTATAAAGGCGGCCGTGGCGCCCAGGTTGAGCATGTGAACCTTTCAGCAGCCATTCAGGGTCTTCGATAAACTCTTCAGCGGTCTTTACCGGGTCTCCCATATAACCATTGCCAACAAGCGGTCCTTCAAGGAGTAGTTCACCAGTGCATCCTGGTGGCAACAAGCGATTGTGGTCTTCTGGATTTACAACCCATGTTGCCAAACCCACGCCTTTTCCTATTCGAACGGCTTCCTCTGTGTTGGATGCAAAGGCGTTAATTGTGCTAATTGGTGTGCATTCAGCGGGGCCGTAGGTGTTGATGAGGTGCACTTTGTACGACTGCCATCGCTCAATATCTCTAGTCGTAACTGGTTCGCCAAGTAAAATCAAAGTCTTAAGATTGCGTACCGTCCCCGGATCTAGTAGGCGTGCCACGGTTGGAGTAAGATTGACAACTGTAGGGTGCATCGTAGCCATGATATTGCCAATGTTGTCATTTCGGTCTTTTTCAGAAGGAATGCATAGACACCCTCCCACAATAAGAGTGGCTACAGCATTGTGGATCGCAGCATCAAAGGCATATGACGCGAAATCCAAGAGCCTGGACTCTCTGGTAAAGCCCAGAAGCTCTAACTGATAGTTTACAGCAGAGCAAAAGTTCTCATGTGACACTAAGTCCCCTTTAGGCGTTCCAGTGCTGCCGGAAGTGAAAACTGCATACATTATTCTCGAGGATGGGTGTAACAGTGGGGGACTCAGAGCATGACTAGAGGTGCCCGAGACAATACTCGAGATTTGAGAGAGGTCTGGGCCAATTTGAACTACCATTTCAGACAACCTAAGGCTTAACCCCATGTTGGCTTGGGAGGATAACAGCAACTTCGAGCCCACCTTTTGGAGTATCGATTGTAGCCGGAGCTCTGGGAGGAAGGGATCGAGCAACACAAATCCTGCTCCCGACCTTAGGACACCAAGAATAGCGACTATAGTCCACTTCGATTTTTCAAAGCATAGCGGTACCAGGGTGTTCGGCCCTAGTAGCTGCGGACCAACTCCAAGTTTGACAAGCTGTGTCGCTACCTCCGTGGAAAGTCTGTCTAGCTCGCCGTATGTAAATTCTCCATCCCAAGCACAGATAGCCGTTACCATCGGCTGATTCTGCATCCTCTCCTCAATCATATGATGAATGGATTCTTTCACTGGCGATGGGACGGTACGATTCCAATCCCATATCTGCTCCAAACACCGCGGTGTGAGTAAATTGATTTCTGCTATGCTCTGTTGAAATCCTGCGGTGTCTAGTTGCTTCATCACAAAATCGAGCCCCTCTAGCAACCTCTGCACGATCCATGGCTTGATCACGTTTGAGTCAAATCTAGCATTGACCCTCTTCATGCCAATTTGCACTTCAAGCGCCAGTGCAAATGTATTGACCCACTCTGGTTCATAGCTCTCGTCCCATAACCCTAGTGTACAGTCCGATTGGGTATTCTCTGGTGGCTGGACGATAAGAAGTGTCTGAAACATGCACGCCTGCTGAGCCTCGGGGCTTGTTTTAGCGATCCTCTGCAAGCCGAACTGCTCGAAAGGAATCATATCCGTTGCTTGCTGCTGCACGGCTGCTAGATAATCCAAAGCCTTCTGGGGCTGTAATATATTGACGTGGAATGGAACTGTTGCGATTGTTGGCCCTACCATCTCATGGATACCGCTAATAGGCGCACTACGTCCTGATGTAGTGATACCAAACACGACCCTGTCTGAGTTTGTCATGCAGCTGGCAAGCAGAGCTCAGGCTGCACGGACAAGTGTTGTGATTGTGACATCTCGAGGCCGCGTGTTGAGCCATGACATTATGTGAGTTATGTTGCTGTCTGCTACTGGCCGTTGTACAGACAATGGAAGCGCTGGAAAGGGTGTACAGTGGCAGTTCATAAGAGTATTGCGCCAGTATTCAGCTACCTTGTCACTGTTTTGTTCCTCGACGTATTGGATAAGCGATTTGAACTCGTGCTTCGTTGGCTCTGTCGAGATGCCACGGTATTCTCGACAAACCATGTCAGTCATGAACGGCAGTGACCAGCCATCGTATAGCGCGTGGTGAAGCGTTCATACGAACCATCGACGCGCGCCAGTATTATCTGTGACAATGGCGTAGCGTGCAAGAGGTTTTCCAACCTCCATTGGGCTTTTTTTATCCTCTTCAAGGTGCTCGTTCAATCCTATTGTATGAGTCCATTGGATGTCTTCGTTTAATACCAACTGCAAGGGACCCACGTCTCTGCACTGCATAATCCTTGTGCGTAGTATTGCTGTATTCCGAGCTATTTCTTCCCACGCTCGACAGAAATCTGTTGTTTGGACGGTCGAATGCAGTTCCAAAGTCCTTTGAATCATGTATTCCCCTGGGTGCTTCAAGGATAGGGACAGAAGGCCTTCTTGCAAGGCAGTACAGGGGTATGCATCGTCTATGATGGCGCTATCCAGTTGATAGTGAGCTGCAATTTCTCGGAGAAGTACCCTCTTATTGAAACCCCCTCTCAAAAGAACAAAAGGCGGAATGTGTCCCGGGGCCTTGTCAGCTATAGGATGGCACCGGCTGACCAGGCCGCCAAGTGTAGGATACTGAAAAATGTCTGAAACGGCGAGCTGAATACCAGCCTTTTGAGCTTCGGACACGACCCGCATTGCTGCAATCGAGTTTCCCCCTAGCCGAAAGAAACTATCTTCTAGTCCCACCAGCATCGGGTCAGTGGCCAGAACCCTGCCCAATATATTTTGCAACTCCAATCCGACACGTGAGGCTGGCTTTGACTTTTCCATTTGCTTTTGTCTTTCCATGGATTTATGAAAACACGAAGTGCCAATCTCGCGTAGTCTCCTCCGGTCCAGCTTCCCATTCACCGTCAAGGGGATTTCTTGTATAGAAAAGAACACGGTAGGCACCATATATCGTGGAAGGTGTTGAGTAAGCGTGTCTTCAATATGCGTAGAAATGTGAATTATTTCCGCAATGCAGGTAGGTTCCGGGTGTTTGGGATTTGCTGAAATTGGGTAGATGTGAATGAAGGCGGCCAGCACTGGACCTGAGTTCTCCCCTTTCGGAATAATGACATCTACCACGACTTGCTTTGCTTCCGTCATGTGTTCCTGTACACAGTGCTCAATTCCTCCAAGCTCAACTCGCTGGCCGTGAATCTTGATCTGTGTATCTTTGCGTCCGACGAATGTCAAGCTTCCATCCTCGTTATAATGAACAAGGTCTCCTGTTTTGTAGAGACGTTTTCCGTGTCGTCCTGGCTGTTTCTCAGTCCCTCGCCGCAACCACACTGGGTCATGAATAAATGACATTGCTGTTTTGTCTGGGTCATTCAAATACCCTTCACCCACAAGTGGCCCTTCCAGAAGTAGCTCGCCGATGTCACCGAGCGGAAGCAAGTGATCATGGTTCTCCGGACTGACAACCCATATCACCTGTCCAGCGCCAATCCCTATTCGAGTGGCGTCTTGCGGACAAGAAGCGTGGCTATTGATGACACTATATGGGGTACACTCATATGGCCCATATATGTTGAGAATTCGTACTTGTCCCCACCAACGCGTAATGTCTCTAAGATGTAGAAGCTCACCAATAAGGATAACTGAATGTACTGTAGGGGTATCACGGGGGCCCAGCAGTTGGGCAACGGAGGGTGTAAGGGCAACAACGTTTGCGCGAAGTGATGTGATGCTCTGAGCCAGGTTGTTAATCCGATCTTGTTCCCTTGGTACGCATAAGCAAGCTCCTGCAGCGAGAGCTGTAAATGTTTGGCTTAGTGATGTATCAAAGCTGTATGAGGAAAAGTCGTACACTCAAGACTCCTTTGTGAATTCGAGATGTTGCGCCTGGTGGTAGAGAGCAGATGCAAGATTGCAATGTGCCAACTTGATCCCTTTCGGAGTTCCTGTACTGCCTGACGTAAAATTCAGACACATGACCGAGAACGGGCAACCTGGGGGAAGGCGCCAATTTGTTTGAACATTTAGGTTGATAAAGAATCTTCGATTGATGGGAACCACATTCCGAACCAATCGTGAACTCAGTGTACAGTTTGAGACAGAAGATAAAATGAGGTCTGCTTTGACTTGTTGGGTGATGAGATGAATATGCCGTTCTGGGAGCGAGGGGTCAAGCATCACAAATCCTCCTTCGGCCTTTAGCACACCAAGCATCACAACTGTCGTCCACATCAATTTCTCAAAACAAAGGGGAACCAATAAACCAGGTCCAACTCCCAATTCAGTGAGCCTGTTTGCTAAATTCGTAGCGAGTTGGTCCAGTTCGCCATACATCAACTCTCCATCCCAGGCACATATAGCCAATGCATCGGGCTGGTCTTGAGCTTTCTCTTCAAATATGTCGTGCATGCATCGCTCAATTGGTTCTGGACATAGCTTGTTCCATGTCCAGATCTTTTCTAGGTCTGTTTGTGTCACCATCCCAATGTCTGTCAATTTGACATCTGCACTGTCATTTTGCTCGGCCAGTGACATTTTTTGGTAAAGTGAACGATTACAATTTCTCTTTTGCTAATGTTGTGCCAATTGCAGAGTTATTGTGAAGGATAAAAATGGGTTACATCTCCAAGACCTTTTTATATGTATGATTGATCTAGGAAGGCTAGCTAGCACACCTTTATCTTGCTCGTGATAGTTGGAGTGACAACACACAGTGTGGTGCGGCACACATGGCTATCACTCGTGGTAAGCTATACTCAGGTGGCCGCAGATCTTGGATATGAAGAGGTAGGTAAGAAGATGTAGATCGTCTTCATAATACGAGCTCAAAGTCTATACGGTTACACATTGTCGTCTGTGTGCAACCAAACGTATTCCGGCACTTTCCAATATCCTGGTCTAGCTATCCATTACATATCCCCATGTCATGATGCTTTGACTCTTTTCATGGCTGTCACGAGGGTCCCAGTGTCGCAATGATCACTGATAATATCAATCCAGAACCCTAAATCGGACACATTTCGTAGCTCGGACTCATAAGGTCGATATTGCATATGTCGATTATTCCCTTGTTCGTCCATGACTACATGTACTTTCTAGGATGACGTACTGATGGACTGCCACTTACTCACACAGACCCTTCCTGGTTGCACTACTCTGGTATCGACAGATCAAGGATAAAAGGACTGACAATATTTACCTCCATGACCTCGGACTAAATACGCTGTCGGTGCCATCATCCCAAACTCATTTCCGAATATATTATATATCTCGTCAGGATTTTCTTTTCACAACACGTCCTGCCAGTTTTGGCTTCTATATTCATCAGTATGCCAGCCGAGAACCCAAAGAATACTTCAGTTCCTGTTGATCTTCTTATCGCCACACGTCCAAACAGTGCTGAAGCAATCCCTGGCTTGCTGGAGGAGGTTATCAAAGGTGTCAACAGTCTAGCTACTGGAACTGAGGAGGACCGCAAGGATGTGTTACTCAAGTGTCGAGCTTTAGCTAGAGCCATCGAGACTCCTCGGGAGACAATGGTTGACCACTGTTGGGGACAGGTATGTATATTCTCTACAATCCCATTAACTGAACAGAATAACAGATATGATAGATGGGTGCAATCGGGGCTATAGGGTTTGGCGTGGACTCGGGATTATGGGTGTTGATGGCTCAGAATGGCGATCAACCCCAGAAAGTTACCGATTTGGCCGCGAGCCTTGGGGTCGATCCCCAACTCCTCAGTGGGCTTCATATAACCCGTTCCAAGGTTCTGGCTAACTGTATTCTAGGTCGTTTGATGCGACATATCAGTGCTATGGGACTCCTCATTGAAGCCGGGGAAGATGAGTACCAGTCTACAAACTATACCAAGGCGCTGAGCCTTCCTCAGATCGGGCATGGGTATCTCGGTCTGTAAGTACTCATTCAACCGCAAGTCAAAGCCCGTAAGGTGACAGGGCGGCTGATACTTCTTGCTGCTCAATTAGTACCGCATCAACTGGTGCAGGCACCTTAAAATTCCACGAGTTTTCCCGTAAGCGGGGTTGGGTGAATCCGACAGATCCCTGGGATACATCTCTAATGTATGCCTATGGTACCGACAAGAACATATTTCCTTGGGTGCGGGATTTGGGTTATGGAGATCACCTGAATGATTACCTTGACGGTTACAACCTGGGTCGCCCACTCTGGCTGGACCCTAGAGTCTATCCCGTGGAGAAGAGGCTCATTGAGGGTGCCGATTCTAGTCCAGATGCACCATTCCTGGTGAATATAGGTGGTAACGTGGGCCATGACTTGGAGAGATTCCAGAGTCGCTATCCGAACGCTCCCGGGAAATTGATCCTTCAAGAATTACCTATGATGATTGACCAGATCAAGGAGCTAGATGCGGCTATCATCCGAATAGGTTATGACTTCCATGATGAACAACCCGTCAAAGGTAAGAGTGCAGAGCTCTTTCCCGTTTCAAATTCGTCTATATCAATGTCGAATGGTGTTACTGATACTATCCCCAGGTGCCCGTGCTTATTATATACACTCAACTCTACATAACTGGTCAGACGATGTGTGTGAAATTGTACTTACACGAGTAAAAGAGGCTATGAAGCCTGGATACAGCAGACTATTGCTCAACGAAAACGTTATCCCGAGCATCGGTGCCCATTGGGAGACTACGGGACTCGATATGATGATGTTAACCCTATTCTCTGCTGAAGAGCGGACTAGCGCAGCGTGGTATGACTTGATTGAGAGGAGGGCGGGTTTGAAGGTTGTCAAAATATGGGACGGCGGAAAGGGAGTAGAAAGTGTGATTGAGTGTGAGCTGGTCTAAAGTTGCCAATGAGCGTGATTCAGATATCGAAATATCTATCGACTCACTACTTTTCATAGTCGATCACTCTCTTCCAATTAGTCAAGTCTTCCTTTTTTACTGCATGATTTGCAATTTATGAGAAAATGACCGAACAAACAATTAGGCCAGAGATACAGTGTACAGGAATGTACAAGGAAAGGTACAATACTGAACTATTCAGATATTAAGGTAAAAAAAGTGAATTCAGAAACAACACCTAAGGGACCTTCGCTCCGTCACCACGAATGAAACAAGATAAAATTGGGTATCGTCCGCAAACTCCCGCTACCATGCGCGTAATTCATGAAAGGGCGTCAATTTAGAATTGACGCCGAGATTAGCGAACAGTTAAATCTAGTGGCATTGTTAGCATAAGAACACACAATGAAAGTGTATATAAACTCACCAAAGCAAGAGAGAAACGGTAAGGAACACGGCCATTGTGCAACAGCATAGCTTTGGCCTTTTGGGGAGTAGCCTGCAGCTTGCGATAGGCCTCACGGACGTGTCGTGGCTCAATGGGAGTGCGCCCCTCCTCGGGCGGGTCGAACAGGCCGGTCTCGCGCTTCCGTTTCTTCATGTTCTCACCGGCTTCGGCGCCTCCGCGGCGGTGCTTCTCGTTGTCTTCGCGCTCCTTGACTTTGAGAGCCTCCTCAGTCAGGGTCTGGACGATCTCGAAGGTAAGGAATCCGAGGATGTCAACAATATCATCGTTTGGCTTGGATTCGGTCACGATGCCAAAGCCTGCCCACTCGCGGAATCGCTTGCTCTTGCGGTAGGTGAAGGAAGCCTGGCGACACTCGGACCAGAATACATACTCCTCCCGTGTCATGTGGCGGGTGCGTTCATCAGCGGCAGCAAGACGCTGGAGGGTCGCGTAATTCTGCTCCTCCTCTTCTTCATCCTCTTCATCTTCACGCTCGGGGACCTGGATGGAGTAGAAACTGTTGACATCCCATGCAAGTCCGACCTTGGCGCGCTTGTTCTTGGGCTTGGGGGCCACGTCTGCGGGGCCTGCAACAACACCAGCTGCATCATCAGCGGCAGCAAAGTCGGCGGCGTCACCACCACCCTTGTCGTCGGAATCCTTCACGTTCTTGCGGACGTCCTTCCAAGACAGGAAGGTTCGCAGACGGGAGACCTTAGCCTTATCGTGGCGAATCAGGAAAATTAGGTCGTCGGTAGAGATCGAGCGAACTCCGCGGCGAGTTGCCAATGCGGTGCTGCGGGTAAGCTATTTGATCGTTAGTGACGAAAGCTTCCAAGGCAAAATCCCTAGTACCCACGATTTCGATCACTTGTTGACGGGTAATCTCTTCAATCAAAGTGGTAGTCTCAGGGGACGGCTCTGCTGTCTCTCCGGAGACAAACATCATCTTAATAATGTCGTTAGTAAAGGAGCCTCCAGATTTGTCTTCTTTCTCCATCTCATGATCTTTCTGGCTCTTGGCATTGGTTTGGGAACTGATTGCGGCACTGTCCATCTGGAAAGTGAACGAGTTGAAGATATGAGTGTAACGCTCTTGAAAGTACTGTCCCATGACGAAGAAATCTGACTCGGGGTCTACCGACAGACTATCTTGATTTGCAACAGAGACGTCTTCAACAGAATGAACGGAAGGATCGTTAGGTGAACCAAAGCCCGAGTCTGGAACTACACAAGGAGCATTCACGGGGGAGGTCATGGTACAAGCACTCAACGGCATATCAGGATCAGTCATGGTCCGATCAGGGTCACTCAAGATCTCATCAGGATCACTTAGCACAGATTCTTCCTGACTTCGTGCAAAGTCATCCCGAAGCTGCATCCAGAGCTCAACGATTGATCTGGCGTTCACGTCGGGAAAAGACATGATTGATGGATGAGCACAGCGGATGAATCGAATTTCAAAGGACGCGTGAGAGTGTTTGTGGCTCGGGTTGACAGAGGTATGGACAAGACAAGACGATCGAAAGAGGAAGCAAGGCAGTGAGTGATATGCGAAGGCTGGCAGATGGCGAGAAGAGGTGAAGGTGAAGAACAAGTGAGATACAAGTGAGATATCCAACACCTCGGCAAACCGATAGGCTAAGTGCCAGCCCTCACAAAGTCGATATCAATAAGAAGCTCGCTCCTGACTCCCGCAAATACCAGAATATAGAAGAGAAGGAACGACCGTCTTGGCAATTGCTCCTGACCCTAGTCACTTCGACATCGTCCTTGGTCTTCAAAACAGTATCCCTCATTAATGCAACACCAAAGCTGCGACATTGGCAGGACCAGTTGCAGAGAGGATCCAGGCATTTCGAGTATTGCCGTGTTTTTCTTTTTTCTCCCTCGACATCAAGATGTGTGCATCCCAACAACCAAAGAATGCAGGACTGAAAGGCCTGGCTGGACCATGACACAACACGAAAACAGTTGTTTGTTCCCAATGTCGACATTGGTTATGAAAAAATCGAAGATGACAAGAATGACATGACGTTGTTCCAGCAAATGAGTACATTCGAAAGCAAGTGATGTGTCGCAAGCCGAGGACCGTTTGTGGACATCATGTTTCATTTCCTGAAACGCAGCTTCAAGCTTCGAGAGGTGACTTCCTCCCACGGGACGATGGAAGTCGAGGGGGCTGTGGCCCTATCCGCCGAGACAATGTGTTTGCGCCGCGCATTATGTTGTGTCGCAAAGCCCACCGACAGTCGCAATATGTTGAGAGACCTTAAAGGCCTGGTTGGACGATAAAATTGAGGTATTCAAGAGCCAGAAAGACCAAGAGACCGAAAACCCCAAGCAAAATGAACCAGAGATCGGAGAGGAACTCACCTGTTGTATCTCCTGCCGATACTTCGGATTCCGATCGGAGCTCATGATGGATGGCGGTAACCCTACCAGGGGGAATTTCTTTAACGATCGAGATGAGGCTTCCACTGGTGTGCAACCAGTAGGAGTGAGTGCTGTTGAATTGATTCGAGGCAAAGTGAGAGAAGATGGCGCAAGGAGGATGAAGCTCTGGACGTTCGGAGAAGCACAGGCCGATCTGGGGGAGATAAGCGATAACAGGATATTCTTTGATCCGGCGGTGGCGGAGTATTCTGCCGGTATCGCGGGGCACGCAGTTCTTTTTTTCGAACTGTTTGTTGGACAGTGAGATTCATTGTTCTACTCAATTGCATAACCAGGGTTCCTACAGCCAATATGCTCCACCTAATTGGACTTGGTCTCGCCGATGAGACGGATATCACCGTCCGCGGCCTTGAGATCGTGAAGCGGGCCGAGAGAGTCTATCTAGAGGCATACACGAGTATTCTTCTTGTCGATAAGGAAAAGCTGGTGAGTTGACTTCCAAGGTCTTGTCTTCAATCACATATCCCAATGGAACATTGTATATATCTTGCGCAGATGGACTGATTAGACATAATACCAGTAGGAAGCGTTCTATGGCCGCCCCGTCATTGAGGCAGACCGTGAACTAGTCGAGACCGGCAGCGATGACATCCTCGCCGGCGGCGACAAAGCCGATATTGTATTCCTAGTAGTGGGAGATCCATTCGGGTACGGTCTTTACTCGTTTCCCCTGCAAAGTCTATAGCTAACACCACACCACCCACAGCGCCACAACGCATACCGACCTCGTCCTCCGCGCGCGCGAACTTGGCATCGAGACCAAAGTCGTCCCTAACGCCTCCATCATGTCCGGAATCGGCTGCACCGGACTGCAGCTGTACAACTTCGGACAAACAGTCAGCATGGTTTTCTTCACTGAGACCTGGAAGCCGTCTTCGTACTACGACCGTGTGCGCGAGAACGTTCAGATTGGCCTACACACACTAGTCCTGCTCGATATTAAGGTCAAGGAGCAGTCTCTGGAGAACATGGCGCGCGGACGTCGCATTTTCGAGCCCCCTCGTTACATGACTGTTGCGCAGTGTGCGTCGCAAATGCTGGAGACCGAGGAGGAGCGACAGGAGGGTGTCTATGGGCCGGATAGTTTGGCTGTTGGTGCGGCGCGTGTTGGCGCTGCTAATCAGCAGCTTGTTTCTGGTACGCTTAAGGAATTGGCTACTGTTGAGATGGGCGCGCCGTTGCACAGTCTTGTCCTTCTTGGTCGGAGGACACATGATCTCGAGAGGGATTATATTCGCGAATATGCGGTCAATAAGGAGACTTTTGATGCGAGCTATGTCAAGGGGTATGGGGCTAGCTTGTGATAGTTGAATTTTTGTGAAGAGATATGATTTCAAGATTAAAATACATGATAAGTTTTCTTAAAAACATGAGGACAGATTCAATTGCTTAATACACCAAAGTTGTTGGAATGATCAAGTTTGGAAAGATGGAAAATGGTATATGGTATATTGGCTTTTATTCAATTTGATCCGAGAATCAACTGACCAGAGCGGGGTATCTGGATTCTTCTGCTCTAACATACATAGGAAGACAAAATGAAAATGCTGTGATATAGCGAAAGACGTAAAGCAAATGGTATCCAAAAAACAGAAGCGGGAATATGTATGAAAAAGAACCCCAACCAACCAACACCTTATGATATGCAAAATGTTGAAGCAATGTACAACTCAACTCTTCAAAAAGATACTCTCATATCGCATCACATCAAATCTCTTCTTCCTCGCCAGGAAGAAGGATCTCATGTCCAGAACCTTCATATACGAAGATAGCTGCAAGGCATCCAAACACGGATACCAATGCAATCATCCACCAAGCGAAGCCGACCATGCCAATGTCCAAGCCATATCCATACCACGCGCCTGAAAAGATAGGTCCAATGGTACGGAAGGCTGACGAGACGGACTGGCCAATTCCGTGAATTGTGCCGAGGACCGATGGGTGAGGCGAGCAGTTGTTCAACAGAATGATGGAGGTGGGAAGAGTGAAAGTTCGAGCGGTGACCTGGAAGAAGAGAACGATGATGATCCAGAACCAGACCCACGGGCCGTTGGCTTGGCCAGGAGGAGGAATTGTAGATGGGGCCAGCGAGATATATGGGGCAATAAAGTATGCAATGGGGAAAAGAGAGAGAAAATACTGGTAGCTCTTGGCTGTGCCCAGACGGCCGTTGATGGTAGGGTAGATGGTGAATTGGAGGACCATGCCAATCACACCCAAAATTGCAGTGGCGAAACCAACACTCTGCGGCAGCATGCCCAGACCGCCGGTGAAGGCAAATGGCAAGCTCTGGGCGGGACTCGCGGGGTCATTGGCGTCATAGCGAGGTGTAGACAGGAAGAGTAGCCAGAGGTTGTTGAAGGCACCCATTTGGAAGTCGAAGAAAGCCTGTGCGCCGAGTGTGCACAACACGTTCTTGGTCCAGATTCTTCGGAAAGGCAGCACACGTTGGAGGCGGACAGGCTTGTGTGCCTTTTCTTCAAGCTCGTAGCTCTCTGAGCGGTCCATGGGTTGGCCCAGCAAAGGACCACCCTCTTCATAGTCGCGGAGCGGGAGCTTTGTGTACAAGGGCGACGAAGAGGGGACTACCCTCTTCAGAGCGCGCGCAAAGAGCTTCTTGGCGAATGCGCCCAGGCCAGGCTTGCCCTTGCAAGATGCCAGGGTCTCTTCTAACCCATACGCAACCAAAACTGCAGTTGAAGAGAGGAAACAGAAGTTCGCAAACATTGGGAGTGCATAAGGGTACGTCTCGAGCCATTGCACTCCGTTCGCACCTCCAAAGGAAGAATTGGGACCAAAGAGACGGGGATAGCTCTTAACGGGATCAGCCAACATGCCACCCATCACTGCGAAACTGGTTAGCGGATTGTCGCATAGTCGCGAACAGTATGGACAGAACGAGGTACTCACCAGGACCAAACAATGAAGCTATGTTGAAGCCAATAGGCAAAATCAAGAAAGCGCGCGAGTGGTATTTCTTCTCCTTGACATTCTCCGCAATCATAGTTCGAATAATACCAACAGTGCCGTTGATGCCGCCACCAAACGAGCGCCAAAACACGGCCTGCGCGAACGACGTGGAATAGGCGACACCCAAACAAGACATTGCAGTACCAATCAAACCGACAAGTAGAACAAACTTCCGACCACCCCACTCAGCATCGGCAACACGACCCCAGGGGATCGCCGTCGCAAACTGAGCAGCGGTAAAAGCACCCTGGAGAATTCCCGCCTGGGTCGCAACATCCGAGTCGGAGAGGTTGGGGTCGAAAGACTTGAGCTGGTAGAACATGTATGCCTGTAGCGAAGCGATCTGCAAGAAATCAAAGACACGACAGAGGCCCAGCAGCGCTAATTGACCCTTCCGCGGTAGCGACATCCAGGTTACGAGCGCGGGGCGAGCTGGCGCCCGCTCAGTCGGGAGTTCATGTTCCTGCAGGGTCGAGACTTGTGGCAGGCCATGGCTAATGGAGCGGCCACGCACATGCTGTGTTTTGCGATCACCACCTAGATCCATCGAGGTATTCCTTAACATATTATCATCGATAGCGAACGAGTCGGGGGAGGAGGAGCGTTCTTCAAGGCTGGCGAGGGATGTATTGGACTCGCGTCGGCGGCGACCTTTGGCGTTTTCGGATGGTTCGGTGCCTTGGGTGAAATGGAAGCCACTCGACCAGGACGTCGTACGCGCGTGGCGGGCATGATTCGTTTTATGGGTTCCAGTCCTGGCAGGCATTGAGGAATGTACTAGTGTGAACCGAGGCGCCGTAAGGATCTAAAGGAGTGGTAGGCTCCTTTGGTTTCACGTATTTTTTTTTTTTCGTAGTTCGGGTAATTATTATTGGCCTTTAGAATATATAGAAAGAAAGAGAAAAGAGATATTTTTTGTATTTTTGATTTTACTTCAATTTCTCCTGTTTGTATCGTCCAGGGGATTTTGGCGATGACGTCCTTTTCCCGGTACTTTGGTTTGGAGATCCACCAGAGCCCGGGGAATGCCGTGGATTATTTTATTACTCTACCTACATACAACCAATATCACTTTTTTGATATTCAATATAAAAGAATATAACAATATACTGGCAATATACGAGAGTAGTATTCATTTAATTCAATCAAATTCCTTAGAATAAATCAACATCCCATATGATACATACACTATCTTTGATACATAGATCGACAACGACACCTAGCTTGCGACGACCGCTCCACACCTCCCTGCCGAGCCCTCCTCCCTTAGGCCATGACTCGCCAATTCAATACATACATTTTGGCGACGGAAGTCTTGGCATATAAGGTACGAACCGTGGTGGAGAAGTAATTTCAGCTTCACTTACTCTGTGGAGTATACCTGTTACAATCCCAGTTTTATCAGATTCATACAGATATGCATTTTTGGATGTGTACTCATGTACGAAGCGTATGTATTAGTCCATAATTGTCCAAGTGGGGTCGGGAGTATTGTCCATTTTGAGCCTGAACACGTTAAATGTGATACAAAAATCCATTTCTTCTAAAAAGATTTTAAATTAATCTGCAGTATCCACCAACGTTCTAGAGTTCTAGAGCGGCGGCAACCTAGCGCCGACGGTTCAAGCGTTTCAGCCACATTCCACGTCACTGAAACAAAGCCGCTTTGATACATCACGTACAATACAAACTTTACATAGTAGAAGACGGTCCTGCCACAGCCTATTGCAAGGCTAGCATACTCAACCCTACAAGGCGATGCTAGGACTTGATAACAAGTTGCATGATCAAGGTCATAAAACTTCCGAAGTGGAAACAGTACATCCATGGATAGCCTTTTTTTGCATACGTTGATCGACAGATAGGCCCTTGTAATTTACGTACGGAGGACTGTATATGTAAATAACACTTGAGATATACCTGTATGTATATGTATCGTATGGGTGTTATATCCGTACTATCCAAACCCGACATAAAACCTAATGTCGTAATTATTCCTCTACAAAGCCATCAATACGAAGGATGAACGCTCAGCGCAAAAGTATCGAACAGCTAACAGCTCCGCCTCGCTCCGGAGGTACGTGTACCTAGTGCGTAGTAATATCTCCCAGATAGGAGAACCTGTGAAATTGACGCCGGAAATCACCGCTTTGTGAGCCAAAAATAGTCGACCACCTTTCCACCCTATAACTTTACGTGGGCGACTCGCCAGTTTGACGAACGCCGCCTCTTCACGCGTCAGTCCCAATGCAGTCCACGAGCGTGGCCAAGGTGAACGTTTGGTCCTACGGAAGCTTGGCTTCCTCGACCCAGACGCATGCACAGTCCAGTTCCGCCGGTGACAGGCTCAGCATCGTGGCCAGGGAGATGTCATGCCGCTCGGTGACCCCTCCCTACCCTCGGTATAACTTCTATGCCTAGGTAGTTCCGTGTACTGTTTGATGTGATGATAATGTAATGCTTTAACAATGCATTCAATCATCTCTCTCGGCCATCTTACTAAAGAAAGGACTCGACACATAAAACGGCCGTTCTACAGGCGTTTCGTCAATATCACTCCCTCCAACCCCCTTAGAGCCCAAAAGTGACTGCATTCGCGCCCGAAAGACATCATTCTGAGCCAACTTCCCAACAGGCTTCACTGTATCCTGTTCTTTATCCACAAACTTTCCATCAGGCTCCCCTTCATACGTCGACTCAGGACCATCTATCCATGTCTTCCCCGCCCGAAGACACCCATTCTTCATTTCCTCCGAACTCCTGTTAATCATATTCTTCCAGAATGACCCTTCTCCAGAGGAAACAACACCCGCACGCTCAAGCATTCCAACAGCACCAGCAACCCAGTCTTGGCAATTTCCAACCCCGAACTCGGGGATATTGGACTCATCCTTCCCAAAGGCGGAGAGTAGGCTAGCAGCTTGTTCGCTCTGCTCAGAGGAGAGAGAAGCAAGCTCGCAACGTCCTTTCAGAACTGGGTCTTCGAGCGGCTGTGGCCGCGGATCGTAGACGAAGTCTTCGTCTGTAGGGTTGCGTATATGGTGCATTTCGCAGGTTGAGGAGCCATGTTTGTAGATGGCAATTCCCATGTGGGAGGGGCCATCGCCAAGTTTGGCGTTGCCACGACCGTAGATGTTTATTGAAATACTGTGAGTATGGGATTTCATGGTTAACGCTGGTAGAGTAAAGTGACTATGTATGTATCTAGTTCCCTGTGGCCATGCGGCTATGATTGTCCCAGCGCATCTCCACACCGATTTGTTCTGCCGGAGGAAAGCAAAAGCGGTGGGGCAGAGAGGGTCCACCTTCTGCGGCGGAGATAGGCTTGGAGCTTTACGAAATTCATACCATCCCGTGCCTATTATTGACTGTTCCATGCAGCAGAGATCTGATATCTTGCCTAAGAAAATTCCATCCATCACTGTTATCTATCCTTTTCACCTCCCCGCCCCCATGGTTGAAGGTTCACCAAAGGTTTATAGGAGGACTTGATCGCATAGAGCCGCGGGTCAGGTTCTGGTCTGTCAAGACGCATTGCGACAATCATTATAATATGAAACAAATTCATATATATGAAGACTGTGTTGTCTTCTATTTCAAGCAGTGGTGTTGCTTGTGATGATAAGACGATAATAAGTTTCAATAATACTAGCTGAAGGGAAGCCCCGGGGCCGTCAAATGTTTAGCTAAAGCTTAGAAAAGGTACATAGATACAGAGCCCTAGAGGCTGCATTGGGGCCGTAAATACATAGAGTTCCATGTGGTACACGTATAGATATACTGACAGAACATCTGGCTCAAACAACTTGAAAGATAATAACAAAAACAAACGATCAAAATATTTCACGACCAGAATTTCAAAACCAAAAAAAACACTAACAGCAATCAACGATAACAACGACAAAACGGTGAAATCCCAAGACGAAATCCCCTAGAGCAGTTACCGCCTAGATTTGCTGCTGCTACTGAGGGCCGCAAATTGGTCCAAATTGTAACGATTAACCGGTTGTCGCACTTGCTCCTTTCCAAATGTCGCATCGGCCAGTCCTCGGCCTTTATAGTAGGCAGTGGTTGACGGAATCCAAGAGGCGCCGTCTCGTCGGAGTCGATCGCCAACGTCCAAGGAAGCCTGTCCGATACTTCGGCTCCAATAATCCCTGGTGCCCTGAGGCACTAGCTTCTCTCGTTCAAGAGCACCAAGTGCACCAACAGTCCACTCCTGACTGGTTGCATTCCTGCGGGGAAGGTTGGATTTGTCTTTTCCATACGCATTCAAGACTCGTGCCGCAGCCTCCTTGGTCCTATCCGAGAGGTGCTGGATCTCATTTCGACCGTAGCTAGTGGCTGATTCGACCACACGTGTCTGTACTGGATCTTCGTAGACAAAGTCTTCGTTCTTGCGAACACGGTAGATATCGCCGTCCGTCTCCCCTTGCTTGTGAAGCATAACTTCCCAGTGGGCCGGGGGGTCACCCTGGTGGACATCTCCTCGTCCACAAATATTGACGCTTATCACATAGCCATTTCCGCCGCTACAGCCGGAGCTGTGCGTCGAGGAATAACAAGAATCACGTAGCATGGTGCCAACAAGGGTAAACTCGTTGAGAGATGTGAAAAGAATTTGTATATATTGGTGATTTGAGATAAACAACAAGACAAGAACAAGACAATAGTCGCTGAAGACAATTATTGACATACTTGACGGGGAAATGTGCACTATTTATGGTATCTTGAGAAGATACCCGGGAGCGATGTTGTGTCCATGAAACAAGCTGCTGGTCAAACTGCCTGTCAGGCAAGCGCTGAGGCTCTTGGAAAATATCGAAATAGAAGCATGGTGTTTCATACAACCCTTGAATTTCGGATATCGAGTGGCTCCCGGGGAATGATGGCACTTCGGCCGACTAGAACTTGATACACCCATGGCGGCTAAAGGATCTACATCCATACAAGCAATCGGAGATAGTCAGGCAACTTCGAGGTATTGGTGATTTGGTGGTAAAAGCCTCACGGGGTGCCTTGGCGCGTATTGAGGTGCTAGGTAGACGTCAAATGGATCACTTACAGTTAATGGAAATCTAAATATAAATAGGCACCCTCATACACTAGTTCAATTTAGCATGGTATGAACCAATCACATCCATCTAGGCCGCGGGGATGAATGAATCTACCTAAGCCCCTTAGGTGGGGGACTAAGCCCACCTGGGCACTGGGCGGCTCAAAACAACGAGAGAGGGCCATAAGACCGCCCAGCAAGCTAGATACGGATCGCTGCCTCACTTTCTCCCACCACGATCATTCATACGGTATTCGAGCCTTTCATCTAAAAACGAACACCGGTCTTGAGACGCCGATGAATGCGGCAGCAAGTACTGACACAGAATAGACTGAGATGAAAAAAAGAAACTACGGCTTCCGCTGTAAACAGCGGCACCTGTCCCGAAGTCTTGGAAACAGAGGAGCAAAAGCTTCGTTTAATTTACTCGGAGATAATTGGGCCTCCATCTATCATACTCGACCCTGGCGACTTGCAGACAGCAAACAGTCTTTGTCCTGACAAAATGGGCGCACGTGTTGTTTTCGCAGATTCAGAGACGGTTGCGAAATTCGGCCATGGTGTTCGTTTAGCCGAAGCCGAAGCCATACACTTGGCATCCACCCGTACCACCATAGCAACACCAAGGCTCCTCAGTGCCTATATCCTTGACGGTGTTGGATACATCGTAATGTCATATGAACCGGGCGAGTCACTCGCACAGTACTGGGATCGTGTCTCGAAACCTGAGCAAAATCGCGTACTGGAGCAGTTACAGGACTACGTGAACCAAATGCGGGAGATTCCAGGGGACTTCATCGGTGGACTTGACAGATCGCCCTGTCGAGACGGCATCTTCGAGGCGGGATACGGCGACTACACTAGCTACAGCTACGGGCCGTACTCATCTGAGGAAAGCTTTAACGAAGGAATCGTTCAAGCTTTGCGAGATCGAATGCGTCCGAAAGTGCTCGAGCGTGAAGATGACATCGAATCGAACTTTTTCAACAGCGAGTACATGCTGTATCAGACAGTCCGTGGTCTCAAAAACCACAAGATCGTGTTTACGCACGGGGATTTGCATCCAGGGAATATCATTGTTCGGGCTGATGGCACTGTTGTTCTGTTGGACTGGGGCCTAGCGGGATTTTGGCCGGAGTATTGGGAGTTCTAACGTGCCCTCTTTAATCCATCCTGGAGAGCCTCATGGGATCGCATGGTGGAGAAGTTTATTCCGCCTTTTTATGTTGAGCATAGCGTGATCAAAAGGGTATTCGGGACTGTGTGGAACTAATAGAGGGAATACAGTATGAATACAATACTCCGTACAGGAACGTTATCACAATATTAGAAAAAGTTTCCAGGGCCAGCAGACGCATCCAGATTACCGGAATCCATAAATAATTATATATGCCGAACACATCTCGAATCAGGGACGTGGATCGCGACTCGAATCATATCCTATCATCATGCTCACTACACTCATCGATCCTCACTCGGGCTTGTTAAATGGTAGCCTCGTCTCCTTGAAGTATCTAAAAACATCATCGCCAACCGCCAACAGAGCGAAAGACAGCGATAGACCCAACCCTAGCCAGAAATGAATGGCATTCGCGAAAATAGCAGTCCCGTATATGCCAAGCAGACAGGATTCCCTAGGAAGCGGGTTCCTCACTACTTGGATAATCCGTGGTAGGAAACCAATGCCCAGCACAATAGATGCCATCAAAGCGATTTCGTGCCCATGGGACTGCCCTGCTTGCAGACGCACAAAGCTGAGGTAGATAGCACAGAAGGCAAGGCTGGCGGCGATAGAAGAGATTGAACGTGTGCGAGAAAGATTTACTACGCCAGCAATGAGGGCTAAAATTGAGAGGGCTAAAGCCGTGTTCGTCAAGTAATTTGGGCCGAATGCTTGGGGATGGCCTGTACGTGCGTACTCGATTGCTGTTGTTACTGCGAGAATGGAACCCATCACGGCATGTACTTGAATGGGGTTTTCGTCGGACTGTGAGACGGATTGGCTTAGCTTTTTTTAGCTGGTCGATTATTGAGAGTAACATACCATTGTTTTTGTTGTTTAGAGAACTGGATAACTAGTTGTTAGTGATAAGGAAGCAAGAATTATGATACATAGTAACATGGGGCTTAAAAGTTACGCGAGACGCTAAGGGAATAGACGGTCACGTGTATCTTCGGCAGCCGGCGTGGTCTAGTCTATTTGAGAAGCACACTGAACCGACTCAGGCTTGAGAATCACGCCGCGTAAACAATCACTGCTATATGTTCTTTGTCTCACTCGTTGCCAGCCATGAACCTAATATGGCACTTCCAGCAAGCCAATGTAGGCTTTATAAGGATTGTAACGGTGCATACATAAATGATGCAACTAAACATATTTTCCTCGGATACGAGATAATTAATATATGTATCAATGGGTATATGCGTTCTGTGTTATGGTAGTATATATGTACAGCGCTAAGTACCTAACTTTATAGATGAAAAGATGAAACAAAAGTAAAAAGCAAAGAATGAGGAGCCACTATTCATTCCGCTCTCGTTCACGCCTGTGACCGTATAGACTCCGCTCGCCGAGCGGGAAATAGGGAGTTGCCTCGTCCTCTCCGATCCACCGGTGCCAATTCCACCATGGGAGATCTGAGGCCTGCACGAGAGGGTGTTTCCGCTCAGCCATACCGCTCATAGATCCAGAGGATTCCTGATCCCGGAGTTGGTTGAACGAATATCTGGCGTAGTATCGATGTGCGAGGAAGGCTCCGGCGAAGACGGGGATCACCACGAGGAGAACGGCACCCCAGCCAAGTAGACCTATGAAATTGTCAGTTTTGCTTATTTTACTCGATGAGATCAAAATCATGTTCGGGATGTACTCACGGCCATAGCTCCACCCGTCCGAGTACTTTGGAGCATTAGAAGGTTGTGGATAGCCCGAGGGATGTGTCCAGATATTGGAGCCCGGGTTGTCGGGGTCAATCCACGGCACAGTATTAACACCTACTGGCGGAATTAAAGGACGGGCTGCGTCTTCACCGGGGAACCCATATCCTGGTGCATCCAAGCAAGTAGAGTCGGCGCAGAATTCGCGCAGCTCGGACGAGGGCACGAAGGTATACTTGATCTCAGACTTTCCCAGCACCTTGCCCTCGCGATCCACTGCTTCGACCTTAGACCAGAGGAAGAATTTGGAGCCGGTGTATTCGGTCTCGAAGCCGGTTTTGGAAACCTCGTCCAGCAAGGTCCAAGGTCCAGTAATATTCATCGATCCCCAAAATCGCCACGTTTTGACGCGGGTTGCACCATTCCAACTGACATAGAAGCTGGTGGAAGATGATGGTTCCGCGGTTTTGGAGTACGTCCATAGGGCAGGTGAGTCTGTTGGTTCACCGTCCCATTCAAATTTCATTGCTCGATAGTTCATCACGCCGTCTTTGGCGAAAGACCCCCAGAATAGTAGATTACCCGCCTCATCGTGCTCGGATACGAACGGGTTATTTCCCCATCCGATAAAAGCATTTTTGTTGGGGAGCACCTGCAGGTTTCCTTGGCTGGAGCTCACTAGGTCGTTTTTAATGGGGGCATAATCGCGGATCTGGGTGGCCGTTTTTTCCACGTGGTCAATCATGATGACCATACCTGCTGAATAAGTATGGGTCTTGTTGAAGCCGTTATAGCCATTGTTGTAAAGTGAGAGAATGGTATGCGTGGCATTCTCATGTAACCACCGAGCGTCGTGCTGCTGCGAAAAGCTAAAATTGATATTCCGGAAAGAGGGCTGCGCACCGTGAAGCCGCCACATCACCGAGCCGTCCTTACCAGAGATCTTGTAGATGGCAGAAGTATGGCGCGACGAAATCAAATAGTCACCGGCGGCATTTTTGTCGACGGAGTTGATGTGGAAGTAATCCCAAGGCTCATGCACGTTCAATCCGGTTCCAGAAGTATCCGTATGAGACGGCCATGTATAGCTCGACGACGGATCAACATGATCCAGAGACCGCCATTCAAAAAGGACCTTGTTGGTCTCCACGTCGATTTCCTGGAACACACTCTCCATAACCCATCCTACTCCAGTTTTGACGTTCCATGGCGTCATGTCGAATTGGCGTTGCTGGTAGATCGTCATGAGAGCGGTTTTGCCATCGTTGATGGGACGGAATTCATGCATGTCGCTAGAGGCCATTCCTCCGCCCGGCTGAACCGATCGCACAACTCGGTAGTTTTTATCCATGATGATGCCATGGCCACGGCAGTATCCTTTTTGCTGGTTGCCCTGGAAGAAGCATAGGTGATCGGCACCGTTATATTTGCACACGTGGATGCCATGGGCGTTTCCCGGGCCCGAAACACCCCAGCCACTCCATACTAATTCCTATTGATCGCATGACGGGTTAGCCTTCCTGTACTCCGCAACCTCAACCCCGCAAAATAAAGCCTTACCCCTGTGTTATCGTAAATATACGGGCCGGGATTCTGGAGTTCGTATGGTGTGATGAAGATGTAGCCCGGGCTGAGCTTGTCTGGATCGGACTTTTCGACATTGAAGACGGGTGGGTATATGTCGGGTCTCTATTGCGCCGATGATAATTTCAGCAAAAAGCACACTTGGGAGGCGGATTGATTCCACTTACCGATTTATAAAAAGAGGTTTCCTCCCCAAGCGCGCTCTCAATACCGCACAACCAAAGAATACCAAGAATGAAGAGCGCCGGCGCAGTCCTCAAAGAGGACAGTATGGAGGCGCCCATAGGTTGTTCGCACCACTTCCCGATGCAAGATACGAGAAGCTTGTAGAGCCAAACAAAAAGAAATCACCCAGCGGAATGTACACAAGGGAAGTTGGATTGAAGGCAAATCATGGAGAAGTATAGAAATTCCAGGCCAGGAAGAATAATCATCTCAGGCCAAAAAGGCCGAGAGGCCCAAGGTGAACAAGCAGTGTGTACGAATCCCTCTCCACCTGTCAATGCATGCTTTTTGCATTTACAGTGGGGCATACATTATGTTGATCTTCTATGTTCATTGGTCCAAATTCATTTAAAGCTAGACACAGTGCTTAGTCAAGGGCAATTCGACCAACACCCGTTCAGCGCCAAGGTGCCCAGTCCTGCTAAAAACTGTGTCAGTTGCTTAAGTTGCGGGGGGAAGAGGTGTTCGGGAATTCGATATTGTACGAACAAAATCACGGTAAAATGATCACCATCCCCCCTCAAGAACAGAATCTTCTCCCAAAGATTTCGATCGTCTAACTATTGCTGCGGAAAACCTTGATTGTCGTTTTCTTCTTTTCTCCCAATACGTGTAATCCAGATAAGTGACGGTACGGGTATTTCTCACGGGCCGCGTCATGCCCACAAGACTAAGGTGATGTGGCTGCCGCTAACTAGCCCCGATACCATAACTCCGAGATCGTACTCGTACCTGTTTCGTATGTTCAACCTCACTTCACGTTGAAGGTTCGGGAAGAGCCCGACACTTCAACCATGTAACATGTCTCGGGAACGGGTCCATGGATGAACACCCAGTTACCCGCTGGCCAAACTCAGACAGCTGAATCGCGCAAGTGACTTATCCTGTTCGGGAGGTGTAACCAATGGATCGGACTTCCAAGGTTCTAAACACTCCGATAAGGCTCAAAGCTAAAAGCCACGTGCATGTGGCTGAGAAGAAGCATTATGCAGTCGTCGTGTACGCCAGTGCATTGAAAGTGGGGGATTGGTTCGGGTACAGCGGTGGCGCATATTGCGTCGTCAGAGCCTACGCGGGCTATCTTTGTTGCAAGATCTATTCTGGCACATTCTGGCACGCGTGCATTGGATTTGAACCTACCTCAAACACCACATGTTGATTAATCCTTGATATTTTATGCAATGTTTTGAGCGTATGAAACTCACACGTGTAAGATTCTCCAAGTGATATCGTCCGTACGGAGTCCGAAGTACACTGTGTATCATTCGACACTGGGATATAGATAGGAGATTAGATGAAGTGGGATCGTATACTTCTTTCAGCACACCCAGCAAAAGAGGACCTATCAGGTTGCCCATGACCACGGCTGAGATATTCATGTGCCAAAGGCGGTGCAATTTCAGAATCACCAGTCCAACCCGAATAACTAAAGATCAAAGCTGACATGTGTCGCCGAACTCCTTAATCCCAAAACAATCCAATCTACGAACAATGAACCGATCACTCCAGGGGCTATTAGACCACGTACACCAACCCAATCCCATCCGTATACATTACGTATTTTTATCAAAGCTTTTGATACAAGCCTTCTAAGAGGATCCGCTCCGGAGCCCAGAACAAAAGAAGCAATCCGAACCCCGCTTGTTTTCTATATTCGAATATCGAGAAACACTTGTATCAACTATTCCTCCCTGACAAGGATATAACACCAGATACCAATACCCGTAACTTTCAGTATTGTATGTATGGCACGTCCACGTAAGTAATATGGATCCCCGGTGCCATTTTCCCCACTGCCAAGCCACTAACCGAGGAAACTCCACGGCACTTCTCGAACGGAGTGTGGCTGGAACAATTTCTCTTGGTTTCGTCCCAGTTACGAGAGTGGAGAAGTGGGAGGGTGTGGACGGCCGGATTTAGAAGGTGTCGATACATAGTGTTTATTTACTTGCTAAAGTGGTTGCTATGTGTACATGTACAATATTAGTCAATATGAGCGGATTTCTATTTCTGTACGTTGTATGCGGCGAAACCTCAAAATAGATATCTATTCTCACACTTTGTATTCTTTGATTGGTTTACTTTTGATAAATCACTCTCTTATCCGCACCTTGCATTGACCCTGATCCTCTGAAAGGTCGGCGGTAAGGTTTTTAGAGCCAAGATTTTAGGCGCCCCTTGCCTCTAGGCAATGCATGATGATGACAGAGCCTCGGGGAAGCGGGTCCCCTATGGTGTTTATCCCTCAATTTGAAAGCTGGGGAGGCTTTGATGCGCTGGTCACACACTTGTACGGAATATGCATAAGGCATGATGATAAAAATAGAAGAAATAGTATATACTGTGATATTACCGAATTGTTCTCCAAGACGCCTCTCATTAAACCAATTTGAGAAAAGTGAAGATGGCAAAACAGGGGATCGATGTGATAGATGCAGTGGTCTGTTCCAACAAGGAGGGTAACAAAAACGACCACGGCGTGTGGCAATATACTAGAGGCGCCTGCGCACGCTAGCAACCAGCAGAAAAAGGTGAGATGTGGGGAATATGAGGGGAAAAAAAGGAACAAAAAAAAAAGATGCGTAAAGTACAAGAACGAGCATTTTAGCGAGGGGAGAAACGCTTGAAAGCCAACGTGGCCGCGAAGCCAGCGGCAAGCAGCGAACCACCAATAGTGACGGCCTGGAAGGCAGCGTTCATCATCTGGTGACGATTGCGGGTGCTGCAGCGCTTGTAGAAGTCGGCCATGTCATTGCCACGGGGGAAGGGGGTGTCAGGGACCTCCTCCTCGAGGAACTCGCAAAGCGGGGCCCAGCCGTCGTTGATGTTGTATTCGAGCAGACGCTCGGGGGGAACCATGCTGCGGACCTCAGCGACGTGATCCTCGTAGACTTGCTTGCCCTTGCCGGGGAAGTCACCACGGAAGAATGTCTCGAAGAACTTGTTCAGCATGGGGTAGTACATGCCAGCGGCCCAGCTGAAGTTCGACACGAACTTGTGCTCTGGGTCTGACACACGCCAGAAGACGGTCTTCATGACGGAACTGGTGGTTTTGTTAGTATGGTGTTCTTTGGACCAGAAATACTGATCTATAAGGTGTGACTGGGACTTACGCGTGCCATGGGTCGACATCACGGGTGGTCAGAATGACCTTGGCATTGGGGTAAGCCTCGATCAGCTCCTTTGCAAAGGCACAGGCAGGCCAGTCACAGACGGCCTGGCAGTCACCCAGAAGCTGGTCCCATTCCTTGCGGCCGAACTCGCCGATTCCGTTGTACTTCGCGTTCAGGGCATCGTGCCACATCAAGCAATCTGGCGGGTTCTCAACACTTGCGCACATCATGTGGTAGCACTTGCCATAGCCCAGACGCTCAAAAGCCTTGCGGAGAGCTGTCAAATGATAGTTAGTTTATATGTTTCTTGTTCCCATCAGAACCGGTATATACACGAATACACCAAGTCCAACGCAACACAGCACATCACACTCACAGGCAGTTCCGGTACGACCAACACCCAGAGCAAGAATTTTCATAGGCACTGTGCGATGGCACTTTCGGCGGTCAATGTTTGTGTCATCGGTGAAGATGTCGGTCATGGGCTGGGGAGCCAGATTATCGGAGAGCATGAGAGACATGGTGTGGGTGTTTATAAGCTCGATTGTGATTTGGTATAGTTTGAACTTCTATAAAGAGGGGAGAAGTGTAGGTGATATAAACGAATGGGAGTAATGGAGCTGGATAAAGAAAGGACAAGACTTATAGAAAAAGTCTAGAAGGAAGGGGGGCTTTTATGAGGTTGATATGGAGATAAGGGGAAGAATAAATGAATTAATTCGAAAATGCGAAAAATAAAAAAAGACCCAGCTAAAAAAATAAATCCAGACCTAACTGATCCCCAAGGGAGATCAATAGAATCAATGAAGTAGAGTGGGCATTTAGTCACAGTGGCAGTGCCAATGACGAGGCTCGAACCACTTTTCCACAGTCCCCAAGTACTGTGTATGTCTCCCCGCGAGTGGCAATGTTTCCACTCATTATCTCCGAGTCTTGGCTTTTGGGCAGTCCCTTCATTCCTGGACTGCGATTGTGCCCCATTTAGGACAGGTGGATTCCAAAAACCGAGAGGGTCCACGAGTGTATACGAAGTATGTTGTACAACCGCAGCGTTAAAAGACATTGGGATACGTACGTTGAAACAAAAGTCCTTGTATATACAACGTACTGAGGCGCGTAGAGGCACGACGTCACAGGCTGACGCACAGGGATGTCAAGGATTGTCAGGGGTGAACAATTTGTGGAGTTGTGTATGGTAAAGGCTGTATGGTACCGTATGTATGGTATAGCGCATGCGCAAATGGTCGGAAACTTTGGTACTGAAATGCAAATTACCGAAAGTAATTCCGAAGGTCAATGCTGCCGTTGCCAAGACTGATCCACGTACGCTTCGAAATTCAAAATATTCTTTTTGGTCCAAGTTTTCCCGGCAAAATTGACGATCCATGCAATGTCGGTTATTGGTGGAGCTTCAAATGGAACGCGTACACCTTCAACTTGTGGACAGTGTGTATTTCTGAATGTGATGGCCATGTTGAGTTGAGTGCCACCACATAAATCGTAAGCGCATAGATCATCGTAGACTCATCTACTATGAGCCTCCATTGTGTTGCTGTTTGACATCTCTCATATCCAACACACCACAGTCAAAACGGCTCGGATGGGGTCAGCCAAGCTTGGCCCACAATGTTCCAAGCAGATCAATCTCGCAGCTGTCTCGCCAGGGGAATATCGTTCCGGGTACGAGAGTCCGGTGCTCCCGCTCCGTCAGATTGATTGCGTTTGGCTCGTTCGAGACTTGAGGTTGCGTGTTCCACATGTCAAAGCCTAGTTTAATTTCCTTTCCACATCGCGGAAAGTATGTAAAAGTTTCAGCCAGTCGGTCACAATGGGGCCCTTCTCCTGGATCGTCCGGTCACGCTGCCTATCATGAGAAAGACCATCTTCTCGATGTGTCGCGGACAAAAAGCGGACAAAAAGCCGTCGTCACCGAAGTAGCGATCAGGGGGGTTGGCGTTGGGCGTGTTAGAAGCAAGGTTTCGTATGATTTTCATCGCCAGGGGTAATTTCCGCCGTCACAGGTCAGTATTGTCACAGCTGAAGTGATCGTCCCGTGTTGCTGAGATATTTTCCATTCGGGGAATGTATCCTCGTTGACCCGGGCTCTGTCACGTGTCCAGCACAATTAAGCAGATGTCTGTGAGACTGTAGGCAGTTAGTATGATCTTATAGTACGATATCAGATCTATAATCGATCGTATTGTTCCGGAAATTCCATCGTGATATAGCGTGCGTGATATAGCGCGTGGAACGTGCATGATGAAGTCAGAGTAGGGTAGACTCTTCGTGGCCAGTCGAATGTAGTGAAAGCGAAAACAAAAGAAGAGGAACAATGAACTCAGCAAGGCAAACCCCTTTTGAAGGGTCAACAGCGACAGAGCTCCTTAAATGTGATATGCCAAGACCATTAGACCAACGCTCGCCATCGCTCGCAATTGTTCGCCATCGGTAGCTATGATCACCTCACCAAGCCATGACCGATTAGGAAGCCCCTCCACAAAATGGAAACAGGGCTGAACATTACCATCTAATCTAAGCTTAATGCTCCTGGGTTGGTCCATTAAGCCAAGTTTGTGCATTCCGTCTCCGCCAGGAATCCACCGACGGCAGTGTTTTCGGCAGTCAGTGACAGCACAGCTATATCCCGAACCATGAACCAGGGCTCCCTTGATGCTGGCGGAAAGAGAATACGAGGGAAAAGCTTGGCACTAACATATCACACCCTCGTGGACGTTATATCAAAGCTTCACATATGTCTCAGCTCTATTGCCTGGGCCCTTGTGTGGATTAGATTATAACAATACGTATTTACTACGACAATTTGAAGGAGTGGGTATATTCGGAAGAGAAAAGAATCTCACATCTTGTCTAATATTGTCACCATGGATCACCAGCATGGGTTTTACCCAACCCTTCATGTTTTTCGGCTTTTAGAAGACCTAGGTAAGTAAAGCTTGGAAGATCCGAAGTGTGATTTGCCAGAGTCGGGTTCGCCCTCGCTATCTTCCTGCAACTTGGGGTCCGATGCTCTCTCTCAAAACCACATGGCTTCACTTTGGACATTCGGGGGCCGCGTCTTTGACTGCAAGGCCTCGTTGCTCACGAAATACAAATGGGGAACAAAGACAATTCATATTCACGAGGTCACACTGGTTGCATCCGAAACGAGGTTCATCATAGGCATCCTGAAGCTGGGTTACTTGTAAGATATATGGTAGGAATGTGAATAAGAAAGAGAGGGGAAGGGAAAAGAAGGTATACTGCAGCCCTGGAGAAAGACGTCCATGGGTAAAACTAGAACTATCTTGAAGAACCTATAACGGCTTGTGAGTTTCGCGTACGAAAAGAAAACAATGTATCCTGCCCGGAGAATATCCCATTTACCATCCAAACCTCGGAATAGAGTAAAGACGTCTAGTGTGAAAAGCACAATGAGCAGATAGACTAGAGAGAAAACTCCATGCAGAATACTCGCCTGCCCTGTGATTTCGACATTGGCCTGTAAATGGTAGCATGAACTGTATCGATGATTTGATATCTCCAGAATAATCCCTCCTAATATGAACATGAACAGCACTAATATTGTCTGAAAGCCACCGATACACCTGAAACTCCATGCAAATGACTGTTTTGATTTGATTTGTCCAATGCAGTCGGGTCCGCAATTGATAAGAGGGTCCCCATATCGTCCCCGGAATCCGAGTATCAAGCTTGTCTCCTACTCCAACTTATCCAGGTGTTCCAATCGCGTGAGAACAACCTGCTTGCTTGTCTCTTGAATCTCGCCTGCGAGAAAGACTTCGTCCAGGATAGCGTAGACCTATAAATCCGGCACACGTGGTCAGTATCACGTTTCATGCAACTCCGATCCCACGCCGGCCCCGGTTCACGCCGAGTAGTGCATGTCCAGCGATTTGCACGCACCTTGTAGAAATTGAAGACCAAATCCAGCTCGCACACATTGCCAAAGAATTGGTCCAGCACTTCGACAAAGAAATGGATTGCTTCGAGATAGGCTAGTTCGTTGTCATTCGCGTCGACGCAGACGCAAAAGAACAAGCCTGCATATCTTCGGTAGACGACCTTAGTACTCCGACGGAATTCAACAAAGTTGGACTGGTATTTCTGATCTCGGGGAGCGACGAGGCGATGGACCTGTACGGTTGTCGGTGGTTAGTTGGATGGGGAACCTCGGAGCAAGTGCGGGTGCGGGTGGTATTGCATGGACGAACCTCGCCTTTCAGTTTGACTTTCTCTTCATCCTGTAAGCCGGTGTCAGTTCAAAGTCCCAATTCTGTATTGACGGATGGGCTCTGGCAACACTCACACTGTACGGTGAATACCATTTCGCCAGGCGCGTTTTCCCCCTATACCGTCATTAGCTTCTGGAATCGAAAATGACCGGGGCGGACAGCCACTCACTGGCGATTCTGAACCAGGATAAATGAGAGGACCATTGCGATAGAAAGCCAGGATGTTACCTGGTCAGCATTTATGAAACCACTCGGGGAGTGTTGCGACAAGCTTTGGATGGTCTCCGCTGGTCCCGTTATCGAAGCTCCCCTCCCATATTGCCTGGGTTCACCGCCTAGATCGGATTATATAGAGATGCAGGTGCAATAGAAGCGCATGTTGGGGAATTATAGGAGATTATTCTACTAAATCTTCAAGCAGTCTTGGTTCCCATGAGACATCCAATACATCAACTGAACTAGTATAACAATATTTGCAAAACATAGAGTATCAACAGACATAAAGCGTAGAATTCGTTAAAAGCTCCCATCACAGCTCGGTGTAACTGTAACAACGAGGCAACGAGTGACACTGCGTAGTGACGGAACAAATTGACCTGATTTGCCATGTTCCATATCACCCAGCCACAGTTCTCACCCCGAGCTCATCCGATTCCAAAACCTCGTCAGACGAGTCTAGTAATAAACCATTAGCAACCATGTAGCTGTAGCTGTAGCAGTGAGACTGGGAGGAAGTCCGCCACCCCCCAAAAAAGGAAGCAGAAGCCAGGAAACCAGAAAATGAAAGAAATGAACCACATACCGTATAGCTCTGCGGACTAGTTGGCTCTGTAAAACTAACCCCCTTCTGGCTCTGAGCCTGACTCTGCCGCTGAGTCTGGCACTCAACCTCAGATTCCTCCTCAGACTCGTAATCCTCCTCGTCCTCAGAATCAGGAAACCACCGTTCAGGATCCCCATTGTAAACAAGATACCATCCAATCTTCTCACCAGGGGCTAGTCGATCGCGCAATTCCTCCAGCGCCGCAGTCTCATCCTCCGTCAACCCAGATCCCTGTTCAACACAATCTTCAATATTCTCTCCGCCACTACCACCACTCCCATCCTCTGGAATCTCCAGAACCCGCGTTGAAATATACGCATGGTCCTGACTGACGGTGCCACTCGTCTCGTCAGCGGGGTCATATTGCTCGATAAACGACAGCTCCGGCAGCCGAGTGACGAGGTCCGCTTGTGTTTTGTGGAAGGATTCTGCGATGAGCTCGGTCGTCAGCGGTTGCTGGATGTATTCCGCTGCTGCTTCTTCCAGGTTGTGGAGTACGATGTATACGCGGATCCCCGTGAACCCGGCGCGGGGCCAGCGGAAGCCGTGGAGCATATAGACCGGCATAGTGGTTGGCCTTTTTTTTTTCTTTCTTTTGGGGCCTTTTTCGGGGGTTCGGGGGGACTGTCGCAGTGTCTAGCGACCGCTAGCTGGGGAGGATGGTCGGATTTGCAGGGGATTCGGAGTTCATATTATGTCTGTGTCATGGCTCGTGTGGTTTTTCGGGACGGGTGGTGTATCGAGTGCGATTGGGTTTGGCGGGTCCCGTGCGTAGTTCCAACGGGGGTTTCGATTTGTACTGCGTTAATATGCCTCCAATATTGGATGGAATTCGATATTAGGGCAATATATATAATTAGCCTGTTTCATTAGATTTTAGGTGATAGCTGGAAACCCACAGGTCTGGAGAAAAGGGTCGTGCCTTGCTTCTATCACGTGTCATATATGTAGTTCGTCGGCCTTGTAGATTGGCTACATACAGTACGGGGTACAGGTTCTTAGCTTCTATTACACTCGATTAAAACATTGTCATGGATCTGCTCTAAGGTGTAAGCTAGAGAAAAAAAAGAAAGAAATGTGTTAATTCCAGTGTAACATTATCTCGGATTCGTTTGGTCTCAACGTTGAAAGTACGGAGTCTCCAACTTCGGAGTTCCGCACTGAATATGACCTACCATATTCGGGGAACCACCTGGTCTGATTTAGAACCCGCTATTTCACGGGTAGCCAGTCAACTGAAATTATCGCGAATCGTTTAAAATGAGGAGATATGATGCATTATGCGGGGCCAGAGCCAAGACATTCGACCTAGCGAATCCCTGTCCAAGCCACCGGGAAGGAAACCGACATGAAAAACGGCTAAAATCAAGACGTTGAGTACTGAGTTCTGGATATTGAGATGCTGAGCTTCTCGATCATGGTCTCCTCTTCAAATCCGCAAATCTTCGCGTCAGTTCATCCAGCTCGGGTATCCCACTGTTGTTACTCTTGCTCTTAGATGCAGTGTCCTCCTTTGGGATAGCAGTGGCTTTGCCCTCTGTGCCGGGAAGCTTGACTCTGGGATTGGGATTGTCCGTTCTGGGAGCTGGCGGCGCAACGCTAACAGGACTTCGGCCCGAAGCGAGTCCACGTGGAGGTGTAGCTTTGGTCAATTCACTGGCATCCGAGGCACGTCTCGCTTCAGAGGGGTTCGGCCTCAACCCTGAGTCTCCTTGCTGCTTGCCAGGAGTTTGCGGTAATTGGGGTTCTTCTGCGTCACGCTCACCACCATCACCGAGATCATCCACAAATTCTGGCGCACTTCCTAGCTCTTCTTCGGCTCCATGCCATTCAACGCCGTATGCGTTTGCAATTTCTCGCAGATAACTCTCAACAAGTTCCTGCCCTGGTGGACGCACTCGCAATCCCTTGAGAAGCCGATCCGGAACCTTGACAGTATCGACCTTATTATCTTGCGCTAGAGTCATAAACTCCTTGCCATATCGCTCGCCCAGCATGGTACGAAGCATAGTGAATTCGCGCACCTCGTGCGGAAAGCGATGCCACGCATAGAAGACCACCGTAGCAGCCTCGTCAATCGCTGTATCCATATAGGGATTATCTTCATCCGCAAGCCCATCGCCAGAGTCATCCGCCGCACCAGATGCTGTAATAGGCGCAGCCCGCTCAGCCTCCTTCTTTTGCGCTCCTCCTCCTAGCCAAGAGAACCCGAATCGCGAGCCAGTGCTTTCCCCAGCGCCCTTGACGCCTGCGGTAGTTGATACTGTAGCACCAGCTTGTTCCTGGGTGCGCTTCTTAAGCAATTCCTTGGCGCGAAGTCTAGCACGGGTCCCCTGGTCGCTGAAGGCCATCTGATCCAACACATTTGCGCGCGCCAGCAGTAGCTCACAGTAGAGCTCGACCATCTCCATTACCTCCACTGCGATATCTGTTGCGATGACATTTTCGACTCGGATGCGCGCTGATGCATCGCGGCCTTCGCTGAGGAGCTGGGAGAGTTCGCGGCGTTGGACGACTGAGGAGGCTGTGTCTTTCTTTTGTAGGAGGCGGAGACGGGGGATAAGGAGGCGGAGGTTGGAAACTAGTCTGGTCTTTGATTCCATTGTGTTAGTTGGGTTTCTGTATCAGACGCGCGAGGGAGTTGCAGGGCAGGCAGGCGTTATATAGGCAGTGCGGGGTAGGCTTGGGAGCTCTAGGTAACGAAGTTTTGGGGGAAGTGCTCCGATCATGGAATGCGTATGCAAAAGAGTATAAGAAAAAAAAAAGAATAATATGTCATGATGGCTTACCGTTTGAGTCGAGGGAGGCATTTTGGCGTGAGAAGTTGTTAGAAGAGAAGATGTGAGGGGGGGAAATGGAAACCGGGGCCGAGAAACCTTGGGGTCGATCACCACTTTATCGGTTTACCCTTTATTTTCTCACTTTTGAAACCTGAAGAAATTCCACAAAAATCAAACAATGGGATGATGATCTGATGGTATGCTAATTAGGCATTCGGAGTGTGTTCGGTGTTCTCGGTGTTCTCGAGGTTTGGAGTGCCCGTCTCATAGCTTTGATATCAGCTTCTTGCTTCCTGAGTTTCTCCTGCTCCAACGTATGGGCAATAGTCTGTTGGAAATCTTTGGTGTAGAGGAGCCACTTGTTGATCTCCTTTGCCTGTTTGGTGCATCGGGCTGTGATCTCATCTAACAATAAATTGAACTCATTCGAGGACGTCGTGTTGATGCTCTCGGGGCATTCTAAATCTCATCAGGTTGCAAGTACTCGAAATGTAGGCAATGACTTACCCTGGATACAGTCTGCCTTCATGGTGAAGAAGCTTCAAGTGTTAAAGGATGTGGTGAATGAGGGGATGGGATGGAGAGATGGGGGGAAGCAGAGGAGAACAGATGGCTTCCTAGATTATAGAGACTACAAACAGAGATCCTAGGTTAGGTTTATCTTCATGCTATTTAAATATGTACTTTGTGTGTGACAGTAACCTTGACTACACCAATATTTTGCTATCTGTGTTTTTGCTGTTTTCATTTCTCATACTTCCCTGTTTTGGACCTGCATTCTGTGATTATCTTGGCTTTAAGATGATATTTGACACCTGAAATCCTAAACATGTATTAGAGATCGATATTTTTCATGTCTTGTCTAATAGACCTAAAACCCTGCCATAGATGCTTTGCCACCATTTTTTTATATACTTATGGGGACTTCCGTTTTAGGAAGTTAACGGGAGTGGGTCTCCCATCCCGAGTGCTTCCAACGCCAACCTTGGAAGAGTAACGAAGATATATAAAGACCTTCTCGATCTCAGTTTTCTCTTCTCATTCAAAAATATTTTAATACCAAACGACATGGCCTCACACAACGCCCACCCTTCCACCAAAGCGCTGCATGCAGACGATACCTTAAATCAAGTGACCGACGTCGCACCCCCAATCCATCTATCTACAACCTTCCGATACCCCAATGATCCAGATCAACTCGTCCTATCCGAAGATCCGGTAGTACGTCTCAAACCAACACACAGACAACCATATTCCCAACTAACAAGCCCAACTAGGATGAATTCAACGGGAAGAACTATGTCTATTCCCGCGAATTCGCCCCCAATGCAACCCGCTTCGAAGCAGTGCTCTCATCCCTGATAGGCGGCCAGGCAGTGAGCTACTCAACAGGTCTAGCCGCCCTACACGCCGCTATCACACTGCTTAACCCGCGCCACATCTCCGTCGGCGAGGGTTACCACGGCAGCCACGAAGTCATCGCGGTAGTGTCACGTCTATCTGGGCTACAGAAACTCGCTCTCGACTGTCCCGCCGAAAGCCTAGGTGCCGGCGATGTCATCCTACTAGAGACGCCCGTCAACCCGCTGGGGACCGCATTCAGCATCGAGGAATATGCACGCAAGGCCCACTCCCGCGGCGCATTCCTCATCGTCGATAGTACGTTTGCGCCTCCTGGCTTGCAAGACCCGTTCCTGTGGGGCGCGGATATCATCATGCATTCCGGATCCAAGTACTTCGGTGGACATAGCGATTTGCTTTGTGGAGTGCTTGCTACGAAACGCGCTGATTGGACGAAGCGGTTGTTTGAGGATAGGATCGCGCTTGGGAGTGTGATGGGGAATATGGAGAGTTGGCTTGGGATCCGGAGTCTGCGAACGCTGGAGGTCCGGGTTCAGCGGGCGAGCCAGAATTCAGCGAGGTTGATTTCTTGGCTTCATGGTGCTATGCAAGCTTCATCTCCTGCTGACGGTAGCGAGGAGATGGTTGTTCAGTCGGTTGTACAGAAGATTCACCATGCTAGTTTGCAGGATGAGCCGTGGTTGCAGAAGCAGATGCCTAATGGGTTTGGACCTGTTTTCTCTATTGTTTTGCACAGTGAGCAGTTTGCGAAGGTTTTGCCGACTAAGCTTCACTTCTTCCAGCATGCTACCAGTCTAGGTGGGGTTGAGTCTTTGATTGAGTGGCGGGCTTTGTCGGATTCCAGGATTGACCGGAAGCTGCTGAGAGTTAGTGTTGGGCTGGAGAACTGGGAGGATCTGAAGGATGACTTGCTGCAGGCATTCAAGTCGCTTTTAAGGTGAAGCTAGGTTAATCTTATATTTTTGGAGATCATGTGAAAGTATGTTGGTTATAACTAGTTAGTTATTCAATGTTTAGTTTGTTAAATCAGAAGACAGTCACGACCCAAATGACCAATATCAAATATCCACCGCGATGGAGTCTCCAAGCCTTCTTCCTGGTCCCAATAATCTTTCAGGATCTTCGCTGCATTGATAACATTCAAACAGCTCGTAGCAGTCCAAAACTTCTCTAAGGATTCAACCAAAAAGTTCTTCTGCGCCTGAGACCGACACTCCAAGCCCGCCACGAAGATAGCCCACAAAACACATTTAAAAAGCGACTCGTCATCTTTCAACATATCAATCAGACCCAATAGCTCAGAGACCAAATCGTCCTGCACAGTGGTTGTTCCCGTGAGTGCATCAAGAATCCGTCTCCCATATAGCAAAGTCCCGATTTTGAATGCCTGTGATAATGTGCAGAGATTGTTGATTTCGTCCGGGAAAGACTGTCTCGAATTTTGGAGGCTCGAAGCCCAGGTGTAACTGTCGAAGTTTTGGATAAGTTCCATCATCGCGGTGGTATCTTGTATATGTGTTTGGAGAGCGGCACCGTCCGGCAGCTGTCCTGCGATGGCGTCCCTTTCGTTGGAGAGAAATTGTATCGCCGACAACAGGAACTCTGGGCATCCAAGGAAAGATTGTTCAATTTCTTCTTGTGGGTTCCTCTCTGCTTGGCCGTCAAATATGAATTCTGACAGTAGCTTCGGTCGTAAAAATGTTGCTCCCAGCGTTTCAATTCTATTTTGTAATCGGTCAGTCTCTCGCGTAGCTTTATACCATCAATTACGCTTAGTATAACTCACAAATGAATCTGGCTGGAGATAAACCCCCAGATCTGCTGGTCCGTCTGGCCAGGTCCATTATTAACTCCAGCTTGCGCCTCCAGCAGCGGCCGGTGTAATGTAATCAAACTCTTAGCACCCTCAAGATGGAAATTCCAACCTTCACTTCCGGATTCGAGGAGATCCAGGAAGATAAGAAGAAATATGCTAGCGACTGTTGTGTCGCTTTTTTCTGTTCTCCTGTCGCCAAGTGCTCTTGAGAGAGCTTCCATGGCTTGATGCTTGAACAGTAGCGCATCGCGATTGGCATTAACGAGGCCAGCGGATGTCGGAGCTTGAATTTGATGGAACGGCTGGCCTGTATTGGCATGATGCCGCGCCGCGAGAGCGAGTATGCCCTTCTGTAAGACCGGATCATTCAATCCAAAGGAGATCAAACTCCGAAATGGATTTCTGGGGCTGTCGTATACAATGAACAACTTGCATATGCGTTCGTTGTCTAAATGCGATGTCAGCCATTAATACCCTGGTGTTAGAGCTTTGCCTGCGGGTCTTACAGTAGTCTATATAATATTTCGAAGTTTGATCCAGGTTTGACATGGACGGGTCTTGCAAGGTAACCGGAAGGGTTCTATTGCCCGTAGAAGCTTGGACCAGCGCGCGAGACGACTCGTTCAGTTTTGATAGAGCGGATTGGGTCTTTTTAAAGGCTTTCACAGGAGTGCCATCTGCCATAGCCTCATATGAATGACCTTGCATCTTTCCACGAATGGCCACACCCTTGACCCACCTCAGAGGTCTTTTGTCAAAGCATTCCATGCCGGCCTTCTCGCACTTGTCGCATGGCGTTCCGGACTGGTCGCATTGAATGCGGCGGTTGCGACATGTCCAGCATGGACCGCATACTGTCTCCATTTGGATATGGCATAGGGAATGTGGAATGTGGCGAAGAAAGGTATAAGATTCGCGGTCCACTCCAGACCTCGGGAGCTTGAAGATTTGCTGACTGAGCAGACCGGCTATACCCGTCGACGGCCACTTCTTGTGGCCATCACGATAACGCGTATTGAAACTGGATATTTTGATTCAACTTCATGAATTTTGCTCATAATCTGTGTTTGTTATTTAAAATAGAGAAAAAGTGGCTGAAAGTGACCTTTCACATGCCAAAAGGGTATTCCAAAATTAGAGGTGATTATAGACCCCACTAACAGGCTAGTCAGCCCTTAAAAGTGGCTACGCTACACCTTCTTATTATGCATAGGCTAGATATGCATAGGTTTTTGCTTTCTCTTCAATCCTTAAATTTCATATATGTATAATATGACCCTGGTATGTATATTTCCTCTACTTGATAACCCAAACAACTTCAAAGGACATATTGTACTATGTATGTGGTAATAGACCGTTGAATCCAACTCTGCTGGTTCAGAACAATATATCCACTAGACTGCCAGACCAGAAGCTAAATCGAGTATTTTGGACAGCCCGAGCAAAAGACCAACCAGAGCTACGACGCTCAATTTGACCACTGGATGAGAGTCCAGCAAAGCTGATCAGAAAGATACACCATTGAAGGCCTTACAAAAGAGGAAAAGAGGAAAGGATGGATATGGCTGGCTGAAGTATTCACACCACACCATAGACGTCCAGCGACAGCGGGGGGCTCTCAGAGTCACATTTGACGAGTCTCAACAAGATTAGCAACGGAGAGACCGACCTATCTGAGACATGTAAGACCCAAAGAAACAGACTTGCAGCAACCCACCAGCCCTAGAATTGCTGTAGCCAATGCGGGCCCGACGGCCTAGGGAAAGGCACCAGGCACCGTCGAGCCAATCAAGCACGACACACAGCGAAATCAAACCAAAGAATGCGAGAGAACAAGCCACTACAGCACACGATGTCTCCAATTTGGGGGCCGAAGAGCGGTCCGTGAGAAGTAAGAAGAGAGAAGCTTACTGTCTAGTTCAAATTGGTGTACAGATTTAGAACATTTAGTCGGTTTAGTCGAGTTGGCCCCATTTTAATTGGTCGACCCACCGGTCATTGGACCACGCTGATTGGTCCGCTCGGTTCCTGACATCATTGGCGTGGGATTCTTTTGTCGCTATTCCTATTTAGGAAGAATATCACAACTGTAGGGTTGATTTTAGCAATCCCTTCGCGTTTCAGTGTTGCTTAGCCGTAGATGGGAGGGTTTAGCGTGCTAGGTATGCTTTATTTATATAGCTGTCAGAGTTCGCACACTAGGTGCAATCTACTGTTTCCTATCTCTTTCTATCAACCAACTCCTCCCTCGCAAGAATTACTTCGAATCAACATTTGTATACACCAACAAGGAAGAATCTGACATTGACACCTTCTTTCGACTATAGTGCGTGCCTATCTAGCCCCACACTATCCCCCCTATGTCTAATACCTAACAAGACCCTTTATCTTCTACAGCCTCTTCAAACCACAATGCCTGCCATCCCACCCACGATAGAGACAACAACCACACAAACATCCATAATGGATAATGCAGCAAGCTTGCTCAAGCGCAGCAGCATGTCCAACCCGGACAAATACCCCCTCTACATCTTCCTCATCATCGCCGGATGCATTGTAGGAGGACTCATCGGGTTCAGTATATACACAATGATCTACGGTCTCGACGACTCAGAGAATATGAAGGACGTGTCACACGAGCAACGAAGTTACATGCGCGAGACCAGACAGCGGTATTTGAATATGTTGGCGCGTGAGGCGGGGAGGCCTGATATGATTATTCCTATCAGGCAAATGGATGCTTGAATGTATTGGGTTTGGCGTTTGGGATGGGGATGTGTCTGCATGTGGAGCGAGGGCAAGGAGTTGTTCGGTCTCTAGTTAGGTATCAGCATTTTGGTTTGATGTATTATATATGTGAGCAACTGATAATGATGATGCATGTACGGAGTACATGGCGTATCATATATCGGAAAAAAAGGCAATTTCAAATGTTTGTTTGTATTCAATTTACCAAGTATTGAAAGGACAGTGCGGTGCTTGATCCGAAGAATCAAAGCGAGGATGAATGGTAAGAGAGTGCTCTGTATAATCAGATCTCAAAAGATCTTAGGAGTAAGGATTGACGAATTAAAGAACCAACACTATTTTCCCAATGTCCAACCAAAAAGACCCGGTTGGTTTCAGCAACCAGCCATCATACGTAACCAAGAACAAACCACTGCGTACCAGAAGCAACAAAAAGGGATATTCAACAAGCTGAAAAAAAGAGCAATGCTGAGGAGCAAAGGGATATAAAGGTCATGAAGCAGAGTGAAAAAGAAGTCCAACGTTGAGCGTCGTCAAGAAAGGGGATCCAAGGGATGGGAAGAATCATAAAAAAGGGGGATTATGTAGAAGAAGAATTAAAAAAATGTGAAAGAAGCAAAACAATATTAGATGCCCACGGGCAAATATAGCGCAGAAAGGATGCCCCAAGGTGGTGTCTGTACACACCCCGTACATATATGCAATATTGTACGGTCAATATAGCTGAATCAGTCGGAGCTGATCTAGATGTTCACGACCATGGCGGCAATGGCGCCAAAGGCCAGGGTCAGCATAGAGACGGTGGCGCTGGTAGCACCGCCAGTGGCGGAAGATGTGGACGCCGCGGCAGCGGCAGCGGTCGTCTTAGAGGCCGCTTGGATATCAGCAGAACCGGTCAGAACGTGCGGCTGGTAGGTATAGCTTAGTGTCGAGCTCGACTTGGGCAGGCGGGCGCTGGGGCTAGTGATGCTCAGCACGGAATTCGTGGAGGTGGAGCTAGCAGTAAAAGTGGAGCTAGAGCTAGAGCTAGAGCTAGAGCTGGAGCTGGAGGTAGAAGTGGGAGTGGGAGTCGAGGTTGAAGTCGACGAAGGAGTAGAGGTGGAGGTGGAGGTGGGGGTCTCAGTAGTGCTGGTGCTGGTCGGAGTAGGAGTGGGGGTCGAGGTGGAGGTGCTAGTGCTAGTGCTAGTGCTGGAGCTGGAGCTGGAGGAGCTAGTGGAGGTAGGAGTGCTGGTGGAGACCTCGATGGTCTCGGACGAGGTGCTGCCGTTACTCTCCTTCTCGAAGACGATAATGTGCGCGGTTTCGCCCTTGGGGATGGTCACGACGCAGCCGGTGGCGCCACCTGCGCCAGTGAATGGCTTACCAATCATCTCGTTGACGTCGTTGACAGCAGGGTCGATCTTGCAAGGCAGGCCGTGGCAGCCGTCACCCTCACACTCAATCTCGACACCGAAGTCAGGCTTGACATTGCGGAAGGGTGTGGCGGGTTCCAGGTAGATAGGGTTCCAGCCAATCTTCAGGAAGGTGTTGCCATCGGTGTCGGTGTTGGCACCAGCGGTGTACGGGGACCAGTTGCCGACAGGGTTCTCGGAGCTACCCCAAACACAGCCTTCCTCCGCGGTGACACCAGGAGCGTTAATGTAGTACTGGGCAGCAGTGGAGCACCAGTAGGACATGCCGGGCACGGCCAGATCGGCCAGCGAATCAACCATGGTGGGGATAAGCATGGCCTCGTTTCCGGGCAGCACAGTCTGACAGAAAGAGACAGCCTTTCCGGCCTTGTTGTGGGCCTTGAGAACACCAGTGGCCGACTCACAGTAGTCACGGTTGGGGAAGGGTTTCTGAATTTTGCCATCATCGTCACAGTACAGACCACCCCTCATGGACATAGGGTAAGAGTAGGAAGTCGCCTTGGGATCCCACTGCATAGACACCTGACCGGGAGGGCAAGCGTAAGGGCAGTAGTTGCCAGGTTTGCAGGGCTCGTCAGGGCTCATAGCCCAGCCAGCGTTTTGCTCATTGGGGGTGATCTCAACCAGGCCAGCGTCGGAGGGGAACTCACACTTCCCACTCCTCTTTTCCAAAGCCACATGGTTATGGCTCTGGCCATGGCCATGTTTTGCGGCTTCAGCGCTCGCAATGAGGGCGACAAGCGCAGCTGCGCGGAAGGATGTGATCTGGAACTTCATTGTGTCAGGGGGGAAAAGACTTGGCAAATTGATAATATCAATAAACGAATGAATATATGAAGCGAATGGCTAAGTCAAACGAGTGACAAAAAGATACGGCCGATGGCCAAGGACAGACACAGTGCTCACAGAGAAGGAAGGTCAAGACGAGAGGAAGGTCAAGACGAGAGAAAGGAAAGAGACGGGGGAAAGCCCCAAGAAAAGAGACACGGCCACTAGTGAGCAGGGTTCTGGCTCAGGTCCACGAGCGTGCTAGGCTAGAAAAAGCGTTAGGTCTGGGATGATCTGCGCACAATTCCGGCACAGGGCAGACTTCCGGAGTAGTTCCGACTTTCATGGACGGCTCGTCCGTGATTTCCCATAATTTCCATGATTGCTCCGCCCGGAACAGGAATTATGGGAGTAGCCTTGGACCCCCAAAGCTGTGCCCCTGAAGCAAACTCCACTAGTGGACAGCCACATGGGACCACTAGACACCTAGTGTCAGGGGCAATGATAGCCTGCAGCCAATGATGAGCGCCATTACCCCGATGGTTCCTGCTTGGCAGGGGGTGCAAGGCCAATAAGCTAAGAGATATGGTTTTGTGGAGTTATCTCCCGAACTCTTTCAACGGCGAAAAAGCAAATTGTAATTTCACAAATGAGAGCAGAAAGGTGGAGAGTGGAGGATGGCGTTGCTCGGCGCAACCTTTAGGAACCTTGGAGATCTTATCACATGATATCTCACCCCTCTAACCTTTGAACTTGCAACTTTCCATTGCAATAAATGTTTAGGGGAAAAAAAAACAAATCAAGTCAGCCCAGAATGCATCGTAGGTTAGCCATACGCGCATCAAAAGGAGAGAACTCCACCGAAGCACATGAATGGAGAAACCAGGCTAATAGTCCCAAGTGGAATATATTGCTCCTTTAGCCTGGTAGCACGTCAATCCCAATCAAACCCACCACACTGTACCGGTCTGGACCTGTTGATCATTAGTGGACTCTCGCTTCTCTTTGATAGGCACGGAATCACATGGCTAAGATATCCGAGGCCTTGGAACGTGTTGTCCCGACTGTCAATGTGTCTCTTGGTGTCTTGGTTAAAGCTTGGCCGAGGAGAATATGGGGTTTGTTGATGGTATAGCAAGGGATCAACAGGATCACCGCCATGATCACTTTAATCACGTATTCCATCAGATGCTATGCACAAGACGCGCCAGAGTTGCGCAAATTGTAATAAATGGTAGGAATATCAATGCAAGAAGCACGGAGCTGATTTAGTACGTGATGCAGGTGTCGAATGTCGGTATATACTATGCTCTGGGCCAATTATATAAGACTATTCCAGTTTTCCGGGCCTACGTCGTCAAGGACAAAGGCTATATAAATGCTCTTCGTTATTATACTTCTTCAGACTTTTACTTGTGATGAGCTATTGTCGGATAGTCCAGTAGCCCTAAAATGGTAGCGATCCTTGCGTCAGCTGATCACATACAGCTGCAACTGGTGCTAGGACTGGAAATCAAGAAAGGCAATGCATCACGCACGATAAACAGGAAGTCTCTTTTGAGTTTGCTGCAAGGACTGTTGATGTTCCTCGCATGGTGAGTATCCACTCAGCCTATTACTTAGATTTCGCGGGGCCCCAGTGCATCTGATAATATATGACAGGTTACATTGACACGGTCACACCTTTATATTGTATGCTCAATCCCTCTGACTAGTGGTAAGCCTTATAGGTCTGTGGTTGGACCAGGGAAGACAGGGTTGCACTTTAGACTTCAATATAGTAATATGCACAATCTAGTCGGCCTTGTTCACTAGTTTGAAGTTATTTAGCGGCACTACGTCGCCGTCTAAATTTGCTCTGTAGATACTGCATCGTGTTGGACAGGGCTTCTTGCCCCAAGGGTGTTCTGATTTGTATTTTCAGACATTCATCGTGACCTTTCGTTATAGAACTGTATCATCAGACATCAATATTCACAAATGAAGCTACTCGCCTTGCTGGCCCTCGAGGTCCTTCCACCCAGCAAAAGCCGGGATATCATGGCGGTCTCTCCATCCCCAAGCAATGCAATAATGCCGAGCAAGCAACTGCCACTCCTCCATCTCATCGAGCATTTCCAGTCCAGCAACCCTTTCTTTCTCATCCTCGTTAACCCACCGCTTCCAGATAAATTCAATATCAGCCGCAGCCTGGCCATCTCCAAAGCCTTGATCTTGGAAGCGGCCTCTCTGCGCCTCAAGCGAGGCATACGTAGGGAGAGTCTTCAGTTGGATCCCCCGCGCCGCAAGGTTCGATACCATCGTACGACCAAAGGCATCATTCGGTCTAATAGGCTCATAAAGAATCAACCCGAGCGGAGCGACATTCGGCTGCGCCGCTTGTAAGATGTCTCCAGGCCCAGATACTGGATTTCCGTGACCAAAAAGGCGTTGCGTGAAGAACGCAACCACCTGCTCCGCTTCAAGGGGCGATAGATAGACCAAACAGCACTCGGAGATCAGCAGAGTCGGCAATCCCGTCTCCACGCCTGGTAGTGCCCCAGCAGGGTCACTGCATGTCGACAGCGACCGCAGATCAACCGGGTGGACATGGTACGAGGGCGAATGGAGCGCGTCCCCGGCCGCTGACACGGTAACTCTAGTATCCTTTTCCGATGAAACCTCCGACGAGTCAATCCCAAGCGCGCTCTGTAGTACAGGTGCCGACCTAATCGCGCGGATCTTCTCCGCAGTGTTGACGGCGAAATCGAGCTCGTGGTAGACGAAGTCTGGGGTTTGGCGTGACGAGAGAAGCCGGAAGACGCGTGTGTCTGACCCAGCACCTAGAGATATGATTTGTTTCTTGTGTGTATTTTCTGCTGAGCTCGGGCCGAGGAAACGCGCCACGAGCTGGTCGATGGCTGTTGTGCGGGCGTAGGTTCCTGGTGGGCGGGGAGATGTCGCGGTCAGCCATAGGCTCTTTTGTCATTGGGGATAGCATGGTTTGCGAAATCCGGCTCACCTCTGTTGATAATTGGCAATCTCCGCGTCGCTGCCCCGACAGGTGTCAATGCTGCTGCGTATGCATCTTCTAGGTATCCTAGCTCGACGGCGCTGAGGCGGGACACGCTTGCGTCATTGTCTGTGCCTTGAACGATGCGGTCTTTTCCAGAAGGGAGTCCAGAAAGTCCAGTTTCTTCTGTGCGACCTATGCCACGGCCTCGGCCTCGGCCTCGTCGGAGAGTGTTTAGGTTGGGAATGTGAGAGGCCATGGGGAATGGAGGAAGCTTGGAGCTTGGGCTTCCGTGGTGGGGTAGCTATCTGCCCAGGACATCGATTTCCCCGTCTCTCCAGATATTTTAATATTTCTAAGCCAGTTTCATAATTGTATATCTTTGCTAAATTAATTTGCATCCTCGCCTCTATTTCTTGTTTGGTCGACTCGGTGACTATAACCCTAATCTTCGGCTTATAAACTCAGAATTCTTATGTGCAACAGCGAAGATGATTGCAGAAAGGATATACGTTAAATATCTCGATTCAGCATTTACCACAAAAGTTCGGCTCTTTGCTGTCAATACCACAAGTTACCACAGTGCCACACCTTTTCAACCCTCCTAATGACAATATCCCTGCCAATATATGTAATAGTAGAGCTGTCGCCAGATCTGCACCTAAGCCAACTTACTCTTGACGAAGGCAATAGCCTGCGTGCCATACTCAGCTCCGTAGCCCTGGTGAGTCGCGTCGTTACTGCCGTTGCAGCAGTACGGGTCCGTGGAGTCGCAGTATGATTGAATCTTACTAGCCGATGGGCAAGAGAAGCCAGAAGGACGTGCGTCAAACTATATCTCGAGCATTAGATCCAAAGCTCCCAAGTTTAGGGGGAAATAGGGAAGTCCATACGCCTCCAGCAACACAAGTTCCAACATCATACGACAACCCTGCCACATACAGCGGGTCACCCATGAAGATAGCCGCCTTGACCATGTTCACAGCAGACGTCGACAGCTGGACTGCAGTGTTTGTGTAGCCTTGGTTTGGGACGCCGCCGCCGCACAAGGCTGCGTCCATGATTTCACCACCCTGGAGCATCGTAAGAAGTTCGTCCTTTGTTTTGATTGACCGAGGGGTATAGCTCACCTGGGAATATCCGACCAGAACAAGCCTAGTCGATGGACACTGTGTGTTATAGGAGTTCACAGCCGATGCGACAGCGGCGATGCCCTGGGCAACTGAGTTTGAGTAGCTCACGCTGCCGCAGGACGATTGTCCGCCGCAGGCAGGGTAGCTAATGGCCTCGGCTGTAGAACCCGAGTAGGCACTGAGGAGGCCATTGACGACCGTGCTGGATGAGCCGTATCCTGGGGATACGGAGGTCTCGCGCGCACCGAATATGTGGACGCCCGGGCAGTCGATACGTTTCTCAATGTCAACCTCAACCGGGACAGCGAGGGCGCTGCCGGCAAGGAGGGAGAATGTCAAGATTTTGGAGATCATGGCGTCAATGAAGATCAATCGAAATTAGAACAAGCTAGGCTTTGAGTTGAAGGTGCTTATGTGTGCAAGTAGATTTGATGTTTCGTACTGCGGAGACCAGTTGCTTTATGTAGATTAGAATGTGCACTTGGCAATTGGAGTCAGAAGACCATTGTATTTTGCCGTATAGCATGTCATCCAGAAGGAAATTTCCAAGGCTGTCCCTTTCGACCGAGCGGGGCTTTTTGCCTAATGGTCGTTTGAGTATGAAACATTCTGTGTTGTGGCAAGATCGCCAGGTTCAGCCGTGAAGAAATGGAATAGGAACCCCCGGGGCCACAATTAGGCTGAATCAACCGGTGTATAGGTTTGAGCAAGGCTTGACTAGCTCAAATATGGGTATACCTTGTGGTAGTTCTCCGCGTTATTATAGGCAATAAAATCGTCAGATCTTTCTGGGGTATGCAACAGGGTCCCTCGTTCTAACTGGTTTAGGACCAGCTATACTTCTTCACGTACATTTCGGCAAAAAAGAGCTATATCCATTCCCAGGGCTATAGGCAGATATAGAGACCTAATTGTAATGCTCTGATTACCCAGAGAAGGTCTCAGCATGGCCATCGAAGATAGTCGGGTCAACTTCCCAATCGGGGATGGCGCGAAACGTACTTGTTTCATTGGTCTCAGCTATAGAATCCAGTATGCAGAGTGGCCCTTTTATTCCTGATAGAATCTGAACTACTGAAAATCGGATCTAGGACGCTGGGATGCTTCTTTCGTGGCTACCGGACCGAACCCGAGGGCCCTGCCCTATGTTTGTCATGTCATGTCTCTTTTCTATGTACAAGTGAACTTAAACAAAGTATCTAAACATAAACAAAGTTGTTTCGGCAAAGAGGACAAGTGCTCTGGTTGCTGCTCTTGAACCAGCGGAACAGACAGACCGAGTGGAAGGTGTTCTTGCAAGTGGCACACCGCTTGTTCGGTGTCTGCATGTCTGTTGAGATAACAGAGTAACAGATAGCACACTCGCTCTGACCCTTCAGAGCACCTTGCACGTTCCGTCGGAAGGCCAACAACCCGTCAACTAGGTTGCCGTTGGCGAACATAATCACACCCTGGATCGTCAGCAGCCAGCTCTTCCATTTCTTCTCGTCCACAAGCACGCGACTGCGACCGACAACTAACGCGGGTTGAAGCGGGTACGCGGGTGGGAGAGTGATAGAAATGGCAACTGGAGGCGACTCCTCGTCGACTGGAATGCTGGCAATGATTTCGCCTGTCTTCGGGGAAATCTTCACTTCCAGTGCGCGCTCTTCGTTTGCATCCTGGGTGGCAATCCAGTCGGCCACGCTTTTGAGTGCATCTTCAACGACGAGTGGGGAGATCTGGAAACAATATTAGCCATGGTTGCTGCTTTCAGAGGGCCGACCACCAAAGATGACTTACGTATCTCTCCGACCAGGCTTCCACCGGACCCTTGATGCGTTTCTTGGTGTCAATCCACCAATTCTTGGTCATGTTGGCAGAGTATCTCAGGCACAGGTAGTACAAATGTACCAGGAGCCATTGTGTCTCCTTTTCAGCGCTCTCGGACTCATCTGGCTCAAATGATCGAATATCAAGTTTGGATGCGTCAATCATCTTTCCGTGCGATTTTTGAAGGAAATCAAACGTGAATTCCAGCAGCGGGATGAGAATATTGTTCTCTCTAATGCTTGACATGTAGTATTCTTGGACAGGAAGCGACTGAGCGGACCGTTAGCAAGTCTATCTTATAATTGGCGGTAGAAGAGTCAGAACTTACAGCAGTTGAGAAATGGTCAAATACAACCTTCCAGCTGAGCAGGTACGCCCGCATACTGGTCCACATCTTGTCATCTCCGTAGGCAGCAGAGACCATTTTCAGTGTCGGAGGCTCAAGCAATAGAGACACGAGCTCATCAGGAAGACTGACTGCTGTCTTTGATAAGGCAACCTCAAAAGATACCTTCTCCTGGGCATGGGGAATATAGCGATGGAGAATGGTGTAAGCAGTTCGCTGAACTGCTCGACTGTGCGCGGTCAGAAGATGGAACGTTTCACTGACATCCTCCAAGCTGTCAATGGGGATAGTGTTGATCAGGCGTCGTAACAAGTCAACAGCAACATCCCGAGGTTGGTGGAATGTGGTTGAGGAGTCTATATTTCGTTAGACACGTCAGTGATGAGGGAAACCTAAAGCGCTTACCAAACGTGTCAATAGTGGAGGCCAGGGCATTGAAAAGACCGGCCTTTCGATCTGACCAAGCATCCTGGACGTCGTCATTGCTGTCACTTTCCGCGATAGACTTCAATCGTGCGAAGAGTCTGAAAGATGACACCAGTAATGGTAGAGCCTCTTCGCCTCCATTAGTTTCCCGCAACACAGAGTTTAGAATGTCCATGCTTTCTTCCCAATGGGATCCATAAATTTCCCCGAGAGCTGGAAGGACATGAGACAAAGTTTGGATGACTTCGGATTTCAAACCAAGAGCCATTGAGTCGGATTGGAGACATTCAATCAAGTTCTTGGTGAGGAAAACTAATCGCTGTGTCGGAATAGTGGAGACAACATCCTCTTCCCCGGATAATAGGATATTCAACAGAGCCAGCTTCCGCAACCCTATGCACAGTTAGTATCGGTGCTATATTTGCTAATGTGTTGCCAGACACTTACCAACTTGGGAAGGATCCTGAGACTTGAGTCCAGTGGAATCAGCGACTAGCTCATTGCAGATTCTGTTTCCGATGGGATTTGAAAGTATGGAGCTTCTCAACACTGCAAACCACGATGCTGAGCGGATGAGATTGGCTGTTCGGGCCTCTCTGCAGATCTTCGCAACGTCCTCCGATGATTTGGATTTTTGCAATGAATCCGCAGCTGTCATTACTTTGACGAAGGCTTCGCCAACCCTATAGTCCAGGGGGGATGTACTCTTTAGTTCCTCTAGTCTGGTTTCCCAGAACTCGGCAAACGAAGAGGAAATGGTCTTCTCGGGTGCGAAGCTGACTGGTTCATTGTCACGAATCCAGTTACCGAGTACCTTTCGACCAGAGAAAACAATCTCCATGTACTCTTCTCGCTGATCAGCCAACTCGAGACCTGAGATGCCATTGCAATTCTCAATACTCAAATCGTCATCTATAAGTTGAATTGCCAAGGGCAAGAAATGGAACAAAGTCTCTAGGTCCTCCTGGTCCAGATGTCTCGATAACTCGGAAGTAGAAAGAATGCTGATGGTGAAGATTGCGAGGCGGAATGCAGAAGAGCGATGGTCTGAATCGCGAGGAATAGTCGGCCATAAAGCCTTGAAGGAGTCAGATAGTTCACGCTGGATCAAGTGAACAGCGCCTCCCAGTGGACTTGTTATAGCAATGGAAGGGCGAGGTGGAAGTTGGAGAAAGGGTGTGAGAGATTCCTCCCATGAACCACGAGAGGGCAGGATATCCTTCGCGGTACTAGTTGCGCCTTCAGCCGTAAGACCTGGCAGCAGTTCCTCTGCGATAGCAAGAAGTGATTCAATCCTGAACCCAAGTTAGCACAGTTTCCTGCAGAATATGGTGGCAATGTAGTACTCACGACAATGATTCTTCATCCACATGACTGAATCCATGTTGGAGAATCTCGATGCCCGACTTGGCACTCGTATTTCCAACACCGGATTCTTTCAATGATTTCAGCAACGCCTCCGCCAAGCTTGCCACCTCTTCGGATGGTGATTCTGTAAGGAAAAGTAGCTTTCCTGCTAACTTCGATCCAAGAGGTCCATTTTGGAACTCCTGAACTGAGGATGGTGCAGACTTTCCGATATGAGAAAGCCCATGTAAGGCATCAAATACTTTATCATCTGAAGATAGAGCCTCGATCAAAGATAAGAATATCTGATCCATCAATTCGCCATGGGATGTTTTGTTTTGAAGGACTGCAGTGATGATAGGCCAATGGGGATGGCTTCCTTGGCAAGCTTTGTCAAGAGCTCGCACAACGAGCGAGTTGAGCTTGCCTTTGTGCTCAGCATGGTTGAAATCGAGAGAGGAAAGTAAGTTTTGGAGTACATGCACATTGGACTGCTCTAGTTCCAGGGCCAAGGCTCGCTCAACAACGTTCTCGAAACTAGATGCAAACCCATCCCACTCGCGGCATTCCAAGATAATTGAAATCAACCGATCAGCAGAAGGTGAAAGCAAAAGCTCCGGCGCATCGTTTTGCACAAAGTTTTGGAGGTCTTGGGACTTTTTGGCGACAGATGGCAGGCTGCGAACACACTCCACCACCGTGGCGGCCGCTCCATATGGTTTCCCATTACGGGTGCGCAGGACTTCGAGACAACCTTCAAGAAGAGAAGTGCTTGCTCTTTCAAAGACTTCCGATACTTGAGGCTCGACCTCGGTATCTGCGACCCGTGAGAGAACAGCAGACTTCAAATCCAAGAGGCGTTTGGCTTGAGCACATATTGAGTCTTGAGATTCACAGAAGTCCTTTGATTGTTCTGGAGACGATAGCTTCACAGCTTTTAGTAGTCCATCGGAAAGAGATGTACACAATGATTGCAGTTCCTGAGCTTGCTTGGTGGAAGCCAGAGTGAAAACATAATCCACACAAGTTCCTTCAGCTAATTCGGCCGGAAGTGACCATTGTGTCAGATTTGGGTCGATTTTCACATACTGGACCACCAAAGGAGACAGTCTCTTCGCGATGAATTCGGATTTTTGCTCCTGGGGGACCAATGTTGCAAGCCATGTTCCTATCTGAGTATAGGATTTCCATCCGATGGCAAGGTTTGAACGCGGTTCTTCTCTCGAGTTGAGGCCTTCTTGCAAAGCTTCAGTCAAGGCAATTGCGCTGGTAGAAGTAATTCCATTGTCAAAAGTGGTCTTGTCAGCACCTGCTAGTACTTCTTGCGGGATGATTCGAAGCAATTGATCTAGATTTGACCAAAAGTTACAATGCCCACCCTGAGACCCTTTCTGCATGTACTGGCGCAATCTCTTCGAGGCAGATGATTTCCCTGTGTAGTCATCTGTCCATATTTGAGGCCTCAGGGAAGATAATGTGAGAAGGGACTCTGATAATTCGGTAGCTGATCCGAGTTGCTGGAGAGACAAAGATTTCCCAATGACGGCTGAACTGAGAGTCTTCCAGTCAATCCATCCGGGCTCTCGGGAAACCGCAGACCGAAGCAGGATGTATACAGAGCGGCGAACATATGGATCGTCGTGGTAACAGAGAGCCCACAAGTTCTTGCTCGCTAACAAGTTCTCGATTTCGGGTAGGTTCTTCTGCAAATCTTCATCGGATGAATTGCCTACAGACAATGGATGGTTAGACAATGAGTATTGCAACGTAGAATGCTTAACATACCTAGTACACGGTTGAAAAGCAAAATTGCGGCTCCCGCAACACGGGCATATTTCCCCTCGGCGTCATCTCTCTTCACTGTCCTTTCATCACTCAATGTCAAGGCTGTCTGGTGAAGAATTACATCATCTACAAAGTCCAAAATGGAGCTTTGGTAGATCTTCCACACGTTGTTTCTTTTTTCTTCGGTCGTAAAGACTTTTGTGAACGATTCAAGGGCAGCACGGTGGACTGGTCGATCGTTGTCGTAGATTCCTGCAATCCATGCTCCGATGATCTTGGGTAAATTGGGCACTATCCGCTTCCCAACAAGACCAGAAATTGTACCCTGTATTGAATGGGCAATTTGACGTACTCGGCGAGATAAATCAATAGAGAGTCTGGGGTAAATTCTGACCTGGGAGAAAACAATGTTATTACTTGGTATTTTTATATAGAAGCGATCTATACATACCCATGCATCTAGAAACCCATCGTCTAGAGTTCCTTTTGTCTTTTCCACTGTTGATATATGGTCGCGAAGCTCCTCGAGAGCTTTCAATCGTGTAATGTCATCTTTCTTCAGTAAATTCTTGAATGCGATAACTAGTTGTTGCTCCGCAATGCGGGAAAGATCTGGCGGTGCTGCAATGTATGTGAGAGCAGACGGGTCCTTTCCCTCGCTGGAGAGACCACCAGAGAATCCCCCGAATGACCCAAAGGCACTGGCAGCAGCGCGACTGCTGGAGGCCTGGGATTTGAACTTTTTGCTCATGTGGGGTATGAGGTCAGCGGGATAAGCAAGTAGTGGGGGAGGACCTCAAAATTGAGGGTTTTGAAAGGCTTCGGAGAGCGCAAGGGGACTCTGGGTGTGAATTCTTGATTTGAATGTGATTTGAACGCTGTATCACTCTTCCATCGCGTGTGAGAAGGTGCAAGCACATTCAATATCGGATCTCCAAAAGATCCGCGGGACCAAGATAGCCATCACGTGAGTTTGTGTCATCGCTGTCCCAAATAGGACAAGCGCGAAGGCGGAGCCGCGAAAGATGAGAGTGAGCTCTCTTCTGTTCTGATCCTTTGCCCTCTTGCGTTCTGCATCGGAGCCCAGCCAAGATGAAGTTCTTCATTGAGTATGTCCCCTGTGTGTGTGGTCCTATCTAGTCTCCAAGCTAACCATATCCGCCTATCACAGTGATCTTCCGGTGCTGTTTCCATATCCTCGCATCTACCCCGAACAATATGCCTACATGTGTGATCTCAAAAAGACCCTCGATGCAGGGGGTCACTGTGTGCTGGAAATGCCCTCGGGAACTGGCAAGACAGTTTCGCTACTGTCGTTGATCGTCGCCTACCAACAGCACTATCCAGAGCACCGTAAGCTCATCTACTGCTCCCGAACCATGTCCGAGATCGAGAAAGCTTTAGCGGAGTTGAAGGCTTTGATGGAACATCGTGCTAAGGAGCTGGGTCATGTGGAGGAATTTCGTGCGCTGGGCCTGACTAGTCGGAAGAATCTGTGTCTTCACCCTTCAGTGAAGAGAGAGAAGAGTGGTACCGTGGTTGATGCCAGGTGCAGGAGCTTGACGGCTGGATTCGTCAAAGAGAAGAAGGAGCGCGGTGAAGATGTTGAGCTTTGTGTTTACCATGAGGTGGGGCTTTGCTATCTGCAATACAACATTGAGCCAGCTAACAGGTCTAGAACCTTGACTTACTTGAACCGCATAACCTTGTCCCCCCGGGCGTTTTCACACTGGACGGATTGGCAAGATACGGAGAAGAGCACAAACAATGTCCCTACTTCTCCGCTCGGCGCATGGTAAGATCTTGAGCAAGTATCACCATACAAAGTTTTCCATTTCTAACAAGCTTCACTAGATGCCGTGGTGTAATATTATCATCTATTCCTATCACTATCTTCTCGATCCGAAAATTGCGGAACGAGTATCCCGAGAGCTCTCGAAAGATTGCATCGTGGTCTTTGACGAAGCGCACAATATTGACAACGTCTGTATCGAATCGCTCAGTATCGACCTGAGTGAGGATTCCCTACGAAAAGCGACGCGGGGCGCAAACAACCTGGAACGCAGGATCGAAGAAATGAAGAGCACCGATGAGGAAAAACTGAAGAACGAATATTCAAAATTAGTGGAGGGGCTGCAGGAAGCTGAGAAGGCCCGAGAAGAAGATCAATTCATCTCGAATCCGGTCTTGCCAGATGACCTACTGAAGGAAGCCGTTCCTGGTAACATTCGCCGGGCCGAACATTTTATCTCTTTCTTGAAGAGGTTTATCGAATATCTGAAGACTCGGATGAAAGTCACCCATACCATATCCGAGACACCTCCTTCTTTCCTCACTCACTTAAAAGACCTTACCTATATTGAACGAAAGCCATTGAGGTTTTGCGCTGAGCGTTTAACGTCACTTGTACGGACGCTGGAACTTATCAACATCGAAGATTACCAGCCTCTTCAAGAGGTAGCCACATTTGCAACACTGGTCGCAACTTACGACAAAGGATTTGTTCTTATCCTTGAGCCATTCGAGTCCGAAGCGGCTACTGTACCAAATCCCATCCTCCATTTCGCATGCTTGGATGCTGCCATTGCCATCAAGCCGGTGTTCGACCGCTTCAGCTCTGTGATCATTACCTCGGGAACTTTGTCGCCCTTGGAAATGTATCCGAAGATGCTAGGGTTCGACGCTGTTCTGCAAGAATCCTACAGCATGACACTTGCTCGGCGATCTTTCTTGCCCATGATCGTCACACGAGGCTCAGATCAAGCACAGGTTTCATCTTCGTTTGGAATTCGCAATGACCCTGGTGTTGTGCGAAACTACGGAAGTCTAGTGACCGAGTTTGCTCGCATCACACCCGACGGCGTTGTCGTTTTCTTCCCCTCTTATCTATACATGGAATCAATCATCAGTATGTGGCAAGGTATGGGTATTCTGGATCAGATCTGGAACTACAAATTGATTCTCGTCGAAACCCCTGACGCACAAGAATCTTCACTCGCCCTGGAGACCTACCGAACAGCGTGTTGCAATGGACGTGGCGCGATCTTGTTCTGTGTCGCTCGAGGCAAAGTCTCCGAGGGTATTGATTTTGATCATCATTACGGTCGTGCAGTGCTGTGTATTGGTGTTCCCTTCCAATACACTGAATCTCGGATTCTGAAAGCTCGCCTCGAGTTCTTGCGTGAGAACTATCGTATTCGAGAGAACGACTTTTTATCTTTCGATGCGATTCGACATGCCTCCCAGTGTCTGGGTCGTGTCCTGCGCGGCAAGGACGACTACGGAGTCATGGTGTTGGCGGATCGTCGATTCGAGCGAAAGCGCGCCCAACTCCCCAAATGGATCAACCAGGCAATGTTGGACAGCGAAACCAATCTTAGCACTGATATGGCTGTATCAAATGCCAAGAACTTCCTGCGGACCATGGCCCAGCCTTTCAGATCGAAAGATCAGGAAGGCATTTCCACCTGGGGCTTGGCTGACATTGAACGCCATGAGGCAAAGAGGAGAACCGAGGAAGAGCGGATGATGAGAGAGGAGGTGAATAACGGGCACGCCATGGAGGCAATGATCCCATCCGCATCCCGGATCGTCGTGGACGAATATGACGACAACATTGATGCAGACCTCATGATGCTCGATGCGCCATAAAATAATATTGTTTGTTCTTTACATAATGAGGCATCTATTGGCATGGGCTGGGCGTTTGGAATTGGGCATGGTGCTATTACGGCGTTTCTAAGGAAACCAATTTACGTTGCAATTGAAGACAAAATTTCTAAAACAATCTTAGGATCTAAGCAAATTTTGTAACAGCAAATTATCCAAGGCATTCACCCTCAATCCCTTCATTTCCTCCATCTCCTTCAATTTCCCGTGTATCGTGGTGGTTCTTCAATATAAGATCCAAAGGGCTAAAGGGGTAACCAGGCTACAGTCCATAGGGCCATGGGTGATAGTTTATCTCATGAGGTTTGCTATCATTACAATACTTCATAAAATAAATTTCGAAGTGCATCTCATCAGATCGTGTATCTGAAATCCGGTGAGCCCTCAATAATCTTCTTTCCATCATCGGCTTGCTTATTGGAATAACGGAACCAGAGAGTCAATGCTCCCACTATAAGTAATATCAAGATATTACAACTCAGCCATTCATTAGCAGACGTATCTTCAAATGGGAGAAGAAGACTCACACAATAGTTGTCCACATCCCCAAACGATAGATGGGCGCGTCCTGCTCTCGAAATACCAAACTGCTCACAATGCCTCCAATGCCTCCAAATCCCACCAAGGTAGCGCTAGAAAGAGCACGGGTCCACTGTCCCCTTATGTTGTTGGCTTGATAGGCCATAGAAGCGGGCACATTGGCGTTAGATCCTGCCACCGCAAGGAAAACACCAAAGTATCTCACAGCATTGTTTTCCGCGAATCCCATGATTGGAAGCCCTATAATGCCAATCAGAGCGTTAAATGCTAATATGGGCCCTCTCATGCGGTATTTGTCGCCCAACCAGGATGTTATCAGCATCAAGATCGCAGCGAGTCCAAAGGGCGGAGCTACAAGGCATTGGGAAGCAGCTACCCCGTATCCCATTCCTTGTCGAAGAATAATAGGCAGGAAATAAGAGATCGCATAGGTATTCGTCGTAATGCAACTGTCACACTGTTAAAAGGTTATGCTCTGGTGGGACAATGACACAGCACACTCACAAGAATATCATTGCAAACCCCCAAATTTTCAAGTCCAGGGATGGTCCAAGGAATCTTTTCAGGCTGAAAGGCTCTGCATCTCCATCCGCTCGGTCTCGATTGATTCGTCGAACAATAAAGGCGCACTCCTTCTCACTGAGGAAATCTCCATGATTTATAGGCTCGGTCTGGGAAATCGACCAAGAAAAGGATAGTGAGAACCCCAACGGCACACGACAGCTTAAAGCAAGTCAAAATCTCTGTCAATTAATTTGGGACAATGGCTGACATACCACTCCTTCCATAATGAAGATCCAACGCCATCCCTGAATGCCCCGGATACCATCCATTTGTGACAATCCATAGGCCAAGACGCCAGCTAATGCAGATGCTACGCAACCAAAGAGGTAGAAGATAGAGAAACGCTTTTGAACGTCATCTATTGGTAAGTCAGTTACTAGCAGAGTCATTCCATATAGATTGGCACTTACAGCGGACATACCAACTAGACAAGAGGTAAACACAACCGGGAAAGTATCCTAGAAGTTCACTCTTAGAAATCTGCGAGACGCTATTCAAGAAAAATAAGTGCACTTACCAGCCTCCAAAGCACCCAGGAGCGCACGGGTCATAACCATATGTTTCCAACTCTTCGAGAACCCCATTCCCTATATAGTTGATATTAGTATCACATTTGCCTAACGCTTCGGGGTGAGTAAAAAACTGACAACTAGGATTGCTCCCCAGGATAAAATGATGGAGCCCAGGAAAAACCTAGGGCCAACCTTCCGCGTTACGACGGTCATGGGAGGTTGAAGTAGCACATATGGAACGAAGAAGATCAGGATCATAATCGACTATAAGGAATTAGAAAGTGATCAACACAGGGTATCATAGGAACGGCACTATCACCACACACATATCGAGTTCCAGCTAGTTTTAAATCATCTGTCATGCTGTTTTCCATATATCAATGCTTTGTTCAGCGTATTGTGGTTCGAATGTCTTACCCAGCCACAGCAGCCATGCCTAGGTTTGTTCTGTCAATCGTTGAAATGCAGTATGCAAGTCCAGACATCAGGATCAGCCGACGATCAATGCGATGAATGATTTTGTGCTGCTCTGCTGGCGAATATTCCTCGTCCCAGTCGACGTTGTTGCTGGCTGGCTGGTTGATATCTTCGACATTTTCCATGCTCGAAGGCTTTTCGCCTTTCGATTAAAACATATTCAATGAGGGGGTTGGGTTTTCAAACTAGGGAGAATAAAGAAGTCGTGCATCAACAGACACAGCCGGCGATGTCTTATTTATATCCCAAAGACCATCTTGACAGTATCTGGCTGCAGTAAAGCGGGGATCAATTGGTCCATTCTCCTTCAAAGCATCGTGTAGATTTTATTGGTTAATGCTGCGGGTATGTACTCAATCAATTGACCTCGAGTACCCTAATGGGAATAGGTATCACGAAGGGCGAATGAGTGTCCACGCATTGGGACCCATTAAGCTACTCAGTACCATTTCCAAGGCTAGATGTACACCACCTGTATACGTGATGCCTCCGGGTTTATTCCCCCGGATTTGTTCCCCAGATTTGGGACATAGCTATCAAAGTATGGGGAAGTATTCGTGTCCAGCCTCGATCTACACCCCAGAGTCTCAATTGGCGCTACTTTTGGGGTCATTTCGGCCGATTGCCGAGGTTTTGGACAACCCACGTCTAGAATTTGCATTATCCGGTTTTGTCTACTATCAGGGTCTTACCCCATGGGATCATTACCCTTATATTATATTTGTTCGCAGTGTGAACTTTATTACCATTGCTAGCTGCCAGTGATACCTGCTTAGAGGGTTACATTTGTCCCTTATTCTATTACAGTTGATGTTTTTCTCTCGAAAGCAAGCCATTCCAATTTATATGAGGAACCATATGGCTCATCCTCAACGGTAATAGTGCTACGGTGATAATCTTTTTATTGCCCAGTAGAATAAGAGTGGCTAATCGTAACACAACTCAAACATCTTAGGTCTATATGATAATCGGGTCGAGCGTAAGACCAACCCTCTTGAGCTTGGCATACCGTGTTGACATACAGATACCATAGTAGGATAGTTTCCCTAAGAAAAGGCAATACGGAATGTATCCAGCCATCAATCTTCCGCGGGTTTACAATCCCGGTAACATCACTACAGGGCCACATATATGGCTTGCTAAGCGCTGGACCAAAGAATAGACCCTTTTATTAAGACCAATTTGATAATGTATTTATATGGAGAGATATCCTGAGCAAAATAGATCCACTTGCTCTATAGGGATATTCTCCCTCGGTAATAGTTGATCTTGGGTCTTCAAGAACAGTGACCGCGAGCATTCTCAATTCACAGTAATCTAATACTAATCCGTGTTTCTCTGTATTCATTGAAAGTTCCAGAGACAACAATAATCAATATATATGCATTTGACCAGTTTTTTTGCCAGTATCTGTACGCAAAATTTCCAGTCGAATCGCTATATCTACTGAGTAGAGAAATACTTCCCGACTACAGTTTTGTAGATATTATTGTGTGAAAAGGGACACCTCTCTCCGGTTGCTTCCTTGGGATATCTTTTTTATTCCTCGGAGTCAGTCATGTTCATTAGACATCCATCTAGGATCTCCCGGTTGCTAGTATGTTCACTTATCCGCCTCAAAAATCACCTTGTGGGCCCGCATATTATCAAAATCGTCATATCTGCCGAAGAGTCAATCATAGGGGGTCAAGATCCGAATGAGAAGAACTTACGCCTGAACAGCCTGTGAGAGGGGACGGATATCTTGAGACATGAAGCTAGGGATCGTTAGACTCGCAAAACATAGAATACGGGATTAGCCAAACTCACTTGAGGACGTCTTGCTTCTTTTCGAAGAGGTCCATCGCCGGACCAAAGATACCTAGCATAATTAAGCAAAACAATCAAAGTAAAATGTGGAATCAGACATACTTCGAACAGGGCATCGACCCATCTGTAGACGAAGGTTCTTTGCGTAGGCTTCATTTCCAGTCCACGGGATATCTTGATTGTGAACGCCGACACTCGATATCCGGCCCCAGGGTCGTAACAAATCGAAGCCCATCCTGAGAGCGCTACTATGTCCAACGACTTCGATAACAATATCCGCTCCACGACCGTCAGTAAGATCCTTTACCCTTTGATGCAACCCTTCTTCATCCTCTTTGAAATTCCAAGCCTCGGCCCCTAAACTCTGTGCAAGCGCTAGTCTGGAAGGCACACTATCGATAGCGATCAAATTCTTCGGCTTGTAATCGAGGGCGCTGATAAGTGCGCAGATACCCACAGGACCACAGCCAAAGAGTAGTACCGTGCTTATCTGAATCTCCTCTGGGGTCGTGCCAGAGAAGGCGTTCAGAGAAGCAAAGTAACCGGTAGGGAATATATCTGCCATAAGAACTAGCTTCTTCTCGTCGATTGAAGCTGGAACTTTGGCAAGAGTCGAATCGGCTAGTGGGATTCGCACATACTCGGCCTGTCCACCATCAAGTGCAACAGTGCCGAATAGCTGGCTTCGAGCGCACCGAGAGGAGAAACCACGCTCACAGTAGAAACATTCCCCACAGCTTGAAGTGAAGGGTGAGACTACTCGATCTCCCTTTTGGAAATTCTTGATGTCGGATCCAAGCTCGACAACTTCACCCGTAAACTCATGGCCCATGATAAACTCTGTACCAGACTTTTGGTGGCCGCGAAAGACATGGAGTTCACTTTGGAAATATGAACGGGTGTGCGGTGTTAGGGATAGTTCTAGGTTTCTTACCTGCCACATAACGCAGTGTATCGCACCTTCAGGATGACATCTGTTGGATCTTGGATCTGAGGTATGGGTTTTTGCTCGATGGCTACCTTCGACGGGCCCTTGAAAGCGACGGCTTGCATTTTGGAGGATTGTAAACGTTACTGTGGTTTGTGTAGGGTATGTTAGGAGGTTTGATGATGTTGCGACTGAGATGCAAGTCCCATTTTAAGTCGCAGGGATATGCGTAGTCCGGCGACATCACCGAGGGACCTCGGCAGATCTCGGATTTATGCTGGCGCCGCAAGGAGACGAGTATCAACAGCATTTTTGCATAAATTCATTGCAAAGGAATAAAATGTGGACTTTTGAACTGAGATTTAAAGTATTCCAGAGGCAAAACTGGCCTTCACCGTTACAATGAAGGAAGTATCAAAGCCGTTTTTGATAACTGGACCTTTTTGCGGGGCAAGCCGCTTATATAAGCGGGGCTGCTGGATCTATAACGTATTCGGTAAGCGAGTGGGCCATGTAAGCCAGTGGGCCACCCAACCCAACCTACCAATTTTAAATATAAATATCTCAACCAAAACGCCATTAAATTAAATACAGTAAAATCATCTATCTAGCTAGGCATCTATTAATCTTATGTCCTATTTCTCCACAACCACTACACTTTGGCGGGGCCCGTGTACGTGGTTGTAAAGCCGGCGAAGGGCTTCTTCGTGGAGGGGAGGGAGGTGCTTCAATTGCTTCCACCGGCTCAGTAATCAATTGAGAAGCTTCCTGTACTGTAAGGCCTGCTTCTGCCTGTATCTGCCTCCGGGATTTGCCTCGCTTTTGCTTCTGCTTCTCGTTGGCGGCGCGTAATTCCTTGATTTCCTGCGCTTGTAAAATATGACTTTGTAGCTAGAGTTGGAAGCCCTTCACAAGCTGGTTTAATGCACGATTTGACGGGCTAGGCGGGCTTCGAGATCTTGTACGAAGTAAGGCTTTGATTGACGAAGCCTGCCGACGTAGATCTTTCTCTGTAAATAGGGTTTTTAGAGTAAAATTCCGGCTTAAATCACTACCCCGGCTAGCTGGGGGGGTTAGGGTTCGAAGCCGAATATTGAGCTTTAAGATCACTCTCTCCGGTTTAAAAGGGACTAAACCGGCTGCCCCGAAGCTATTTCTGATAGTCTCTGATTTAAAAGCTTCAATTCGTGCGAAAGGGTATGCTTCGAGGAAGTCAAGTTTGTTAATATAATTGATCCCGTTCCGCATCTTGGTTTCAACCATCCGACCATATACACGTTTTAACACCGCAAAACAACCAATATCCAGAGGTTGTAAAAGATGAGATAAATGCGCTAGCATATAGATTGGTATCACCTTATTTTGCTCGCAAATTTCGTCAAATTTAGGTGTCAAATGACTTCCGTGGCCGTTAAGTATCAAAAGCCGATACCCCCCCTTCGTACGTAAAGAAGTAGTCGGAATAAAGAGCTTTTCAAGCTAACGAAAGCCAATTTTATCAGAGGTCTAGCCTTTAAAACTAACTTCGAAGCGCCAGTCCTCCGGAAGGCCGTTAAACCATGATTTAATAAAGACTTTGCCTTTAAAAATCACACACAGAGGAAGGGCCCAGCCAGAAGCATTCGTACATTCAACTACTGTCACCTATTCACGATTTCTAGGTTGTAAAACCGGCTTCCGACTATAGTATTCACTTCTCGTAATAACCTTCGTAGTTGCAGTTAATCCTATAGCAAAACCAGTCTTATCAAAATTGTAAATATCGTCGGGATCAATTCCAAATTAAAGGATTGTTTTTTGAACCAAATCAAACCACTCTCTAATGATTTTAGGATCTTTATATTTCGCGCGCTCATAGTTATATCGTTTCGAGAATCGGGAGGAGAGGAGAGGACGCCGTTTTATAAAGTTATATACCCATTTTTCGCCGACCGAAAGAACCGGGGTAGTTCCACGCTTTTAAAGAAGAAGATCCGCCATTTCTCGTACTATAGAGGGCCGGGGGGCTGCTCCACGTAGATCCATAGAGAGTATCCATTTTTCAAGGGATTCCTCCTCAGTTTCAGTCAATTTATGGTTGTTGGCGCGTGTTTCAAGACGAAAGACATCACCAGTAAGGCGGCGTTGTAAAGTTGTACGCGGTATATTAAAACGACGCGCCAATTCGCGAATTGAAGAGATTTCTTTATTTTTAAAAGCCTGGATAGCTAATAAAATCCTACCCTCTTGCTCTGCTGAATTGCTAGAGGATCGGGAGCGAATTGGTGGCATAGTGGGTGGTTGAACTAACTAAGTGCTAATTCATGGACGCGTTTTGGGTTGGGTGGCCCACTGGCTTACATGGCCCACTCGCTTACCGAATACGTTAGTTAGTTATCTGGGCAGGAACATACACCCGAAGAGGTAGGTTAGGGAGTAGGTACGAAGGATATATGAGAACACTCGTTTATGCACTTTAGTTATTCGTCTTCAGTCTTACATTGCTACTTGTGTATAACTGCGTTTTGGAACTTGGGTAACTTTTGTTTATAACTTCACAACACTCACGAATAGTCTAATGCTCCGGTATCGAACTATTCGGTGCTCTACCTGACATCATGTAAGGATTATATGGAAAACAATATTCTTATTAGGGTTAAATAGTCGATGCTTCTCGTTCCAGTAGTGCGTATGGCCCGAATTGAAACAGCCCGAGTTTCTATCCACATCATCTTGTCTTCTACCTGCGGTACAAATCCCCGAGTTCAGGATCCAACTTTGGGTCCTCAAAGGACAGCCATGCCGTCAAAATTCGAAAGTGCCTAACCATTCAACAAAAGTCAGATATAGCTTTCGCGAGTATATCTCGGGACAAAATACCTAGGCGCCGTTGTAGCATGGAGTGCGACCCTGCGCAGTGAAGATAGAGGCACAGGCGAAATCACCGCCTGCATTGCACTTTGCTGGGGTATCTTCTCCACTCTGGAGGATTCGACTAGCACCCGCACACAGCTTTGTGCAATCATAGTCACTGCCAGTCATTTCGTTCTATGTCCTATGTTAGTTCCCAGACTGATCAAAATCATCGGAAGACATACGGATCCGTAGAGACAGCAGTGAGACTTGTCGGGGAACAGACATTCACACTGTCTCGAGCCTGAGCAGGTAGCTGCCAGGGTAGTTCCGGCAGTGGCAAGCAACACCAAGAGACTGAAGACCTTCATTGTGGAGATTGAGGCTTGATTTGAAGATATGTGAGAAGTTTGGATGTGATAGTTTGATGATTTGGAGTATGTCCCGGGACCATCTTGCTCTATTTAATACTTACTGTCTGTACTCCGTATCTATACCGCCATGTGAATAGCTGAATAACAGTTATCATTTCTCCGAAATCCCTCCGAGAAACGACGCAACCCAAATTAAATCATCTATAATTATAGGCTAGATAATAGCGTTAGCCTAGTTGAAGAAGGTAAGTTCATGCAGATCAGTTCGCTGAAGGTTTGGTCCGGAAATTTGATTTGTCAAGGTACCCAATTTTGAGTCTCAAGTAGTGTTATGACCCCGGAGTGTTCAACTCGCATTCGGATACGGAGTATATGAGTGGATGTACAAATCGCATTCGTATTATATGCGTATATGGTTGAATCTGATGCGAACCCGAGAATAGGTTAAGACAGCTAGATATGTGAAGAAACCTGACATGACAGGTTGGTTAACGTTAACTATAGCCTTTTTGGTAGAACGTTAGTTAACGTTGGTTTCTCGTTGGTGTGTATCCAGGGTGGTGTCCTTACAATCAGTGCTAGTACAACATAATACCGTGGTATATCCCTTATCAAGGGTTAGGACTTGACTCATTTCCTATCTTTAGGCAAGATCTACAGGGACTGCTTATCTATGAAGGAGAAGCAAGCCAAGACAGCTAAGAAACGTGCCATTCGCGGCCCGGTGATCCACCCCGTCGAGACAAGCAAAACAACTCCACTAAAAAAGGAACTAACTAGAGGAACTACTACTGAACCTAAGCATATGGACTTGAGACATCTGACGGTGGCAGGCATGATCCTTCGGGGTTTCTGCTGCACTTAAATTACCACAGGTGCAATATCTCATGGCTTCTTCTTTTCTACTAATCTTTTCCTCTTTATAACCTCTTTATGTCCATTAGAACACCAATGTCTTTTATAGACTGTTTCTCGAGATGTGTATAGAGTGAAGGTCTGACAAACCATTGCAACCCTATAAGAAATTGAGAGCGGTGCGGATCCTCCGGAAGTGAAGAAGCATGTACTTTGTAAACCTCCACTTTTCAACGTTGTGGCGCTATGCTTGATATTAATTGAAACTTTCCCATGTCTTAGTCGATCCAAGAGGATCGTGTGGAGACTAAACACGTGTCTGAACTATTGTGGACTATAGGCACAAGTTCGTTCAAACTCTATTTGATCAATGATATGCAATCATACCACATGGACTGACGTGATAAATCCATTCGTATCCATGGGGAGGTCAATTGTATGTTGTAGGAGTGTAGCTTGATTCATTTATAGTGAGTCGCTCAGGTGGCCGCTTAGGGCGGGGTGACTAACCCTATGCTTCGGAACATCCATGAATTACTACAATAAAAGTGCATAAAATAGGCCATGTTATAACATCATTACTTAGGAAAAGATCTATTTATCGAACTAGTCAAGATGCTAATATGAACAGGACTTTTTTGGTTCCGCTGCACAAAGACAAACTCCAGATCATCGACACATCAAAGATGAAGCGAAAACACAAAAAAAATAATAGCTTTGCATAAACACAATATACACATGAGGGAAAGACAAGGAATACACATTTCAAAACTCCGTCCAGTCAAGAGACTATGCTACAGGAGCAAGAATATCGAAGGAACCAGTACCGACGGTGCCGACACGACCAACGACAATTCTGCTACTAGGACTCTTGAGGTTATCAGCACCCCTCTCGAGCACAACGTCCTTCAGGGCGCCGACAGTAGTCTCGAAACTGGCCCGTGCGAAAGCAGACGAGGCATCCTTAACCAACCCATTACGACTGAAAGCCTTGAAGCCACCAGACTGTGTCATCACATCACCGATCAAGTTCAAGTGACGGTTATCAACGGAGATACTGTGACCACTGAAAACGGCATCCATTTCGCGGACGATGGTGGCGCGAGCAGCTTCCACACCGTACAGGTTGAGCATGTCGTGAATGGAGTTGGTGTAGATCGAGTGGGGCTTGATGATATCCTGGTAGTCGCGCATGGCGAGCAGGTTGACACCCTCGGTGAGAATGTTGGCGGGGTCACCCTTCGCCACATCGGCCTCAACGAAGACACAGTTGCCCATGCCGGGGATGCACTGGATGACGGCGAGGTGGAGAACCTTCTCAACCAGAGGAAGGAGGAGAAGTTTGGGGGTCTCGACGTCATATTGAAGTTGGATGGTGCACGTGTTGCCGTTCTTAGGGTCGAACTTGAACTTGGTGATCTCCTCGAACTTGCCCATGACATCCTCCTCACGCGCCTTGCTGTCTTGGGTGGTCTCGTCGTCAGACTCATCCTCAGAGTCGGACTCGGAGCCGTCCTTCATTTGCACATCGCGAGTGGCCTTGACAGGCTTGCTGCTTTCATCTTCATCCTCGTCTTCGTCGGGGGTGTCTTGGCGTCTGATGATATCCTGCTCGCCGGCGTCGGGTCCTTCGTAGGAGATCTGGTTGCCCCTGTTCTGAGCTCCGGCGGCCCGCTTGGCATCGTCCTCATCATCTTCATTGTCGTCGTCGGCTGGCTGGGCCTCGGAGTCGGCACCTCTTGGTGCCTCCGCGATCTTACCGACCGACACACCGATTTCAGGCTGGGAAGTTGTGCCCTTGACGCCCTTCTTCTCTTCGTTGCGCTTCTTGAGCTCGGCCTTGGTGAGTCTCACCAAACGAGGGATGAGCTTGGATTGCAGAGCAATCAGAACATCCTTGGTCTCAATGGCGTATTCCTTGGTGTATTCTTCAGACGGGAAGAAGTCGATCTCGATGTCGTAGATCTTAGCCTTGGCGTGGCCAATGCCAGAGCCAATGCGTTCCTTGACTTGCACCTTGTCAACAAGTTCAGCAATGCTCAGTTTGCTGATAGCCTTGGCGAATTTCTCCGAGTCGTCCTTGGAAATCTCCTCGTTGAGCAGAAGAGTCATCGTAGGCGTCATAATCTTCGCACTTGCAGTCATAACAATTTCACGCAGACGGGGAATACCCAGTGTGACGTTCTTTGCCGAGTGACCAGCCAAATGGAAGGTATTGAGAGTCATCTGTGTGGACGGTTCTCCGACGGATTGACCGGCCATAATTCCGACTGCCTCACCGGGGTCAATGATGGACTTCATGTACTTCATGTTCATCAAGGCCTCGAAGGTCTTCTTGGTAACCTTGCCCTCAATGTTCTTCTTCTTGTCCTTAATGAGCTTGTTCTTGTTGACATCCGAGTACTATTTTCAAAAACTGTTAGAATTGCAAAAAAATCATAGGGAAGAGATAGCGAGTCCATACCTTCTTTAGCTCCTGGGCGAACGCTTCGGATGTACTTCCAAGGTTTCCTCCGGGGGGGAAGTGAGACAACACAGGGTCCACGGCATCAATCTTTCCGGTCTTGCGAACGGCCTTCATGGCATCCTTGTGCCAAGTCGTAACATTGTCCTTCGCCAGTTTGTGGTAGTCATCTGCTTGGACCTGCTTGGAAATAGAGATGTGGTTCTGAGCAAGGAAATCAAAGTCGTTCAAGTGTACCTGTTTAGTGATATCGAGACCGTCCTCTCCGTACAAGAACTGAACAATGGAGCCATCTGACGCTTCACGAACAGAGGAGTCGTATTCAGCCTTGAGGCCTTCCATACCCTTGATCAAACAACGTTGCAGGTAACCGGATCTAGAGGTCTTGACAGCAGTATCAATCAGACCCTCACGACCAGCCATGGCGTGGAAGTAGTATTCCTGGGGCTTGATTCCGGTCAAGAAACGACCGGAGACGTAACCACCAGCCATAGGGTGAGTTTCGAAAGCCTTGAATGACGGAAGAGTCTTTCCACTGATCATGAGTGGTACACGGCGACCTTCGAGAACCTGCTGGCCGAGATTACAAGAAATCAGGTTGGCGTTAACGCCGGATCCCTTGGCTCCAGATATCGTCATAGACTGCATTTGGTTCCAGGGGAAAGGCTTAGCAAGGCCGTACGGGAGACAGGCGCTGGTGATTTCAGAGGAGAGCTTGGCAGACCGGGCGTTAGAAACACTATCCAGGCCACTTTGCTTGTCGTCATCACGAAGAACCTCCTCCAGTCGTCGGTTCAACTCGGCAGTCTGGTCACCAGGAGCCTGGTCCAAGGTGACATACTTCAGAGCAACTTCGCGACCCATCTGAGGAGCAGTGGCCAACTTCTCCTTACGGATACGGTCACCCTCCTTGGTCAATCGAAGATCATCGATACCACAACTGAAACCCCGCAGGTTCAGGACACGAGTGAGGAGTCTTCCAAGAATACCAATAAGCTTGCCAGCAGTACTATATCCATAAACTTCATGAATGGCATCGATGAGACCACCGGCGGTGGGACCGAGCTGTTTCTTATCAAGGATACCACACAGGTACTCTCCATCCTGGAAGATAACTTCTCCTTCTTCGTTGTTTTCACCCCAGCGTTCACCGGGGGTTGAAGACTTGCTCTTCAAGGTCAAACCTCCTCGCTCAGGGGGCTGGATATTCTTGAGAATTGTCGTAATGATTTGCTTTCCGGTCCATAGACACTTAGGCTTGCGCATGGCAGGCTCAACCAGTTGGATCCGGTCAGTGACAATATGCGAATGCTCTGGTCGCAAGCAACTGTACAACAGCTGGTGATAATCCTCCTCGTCATAGAAACTGTCACGGCATGTAACCCACGTTCCCATGGAAATGTGATCTTGAATCAGACCTCTCAGCGGTTTGCCTGAGGTAGCAACGAGATACTGGTGGTCGGCATCTGCCAGCATTCTGGCTTCTGCTTGAGCAAGCTCATTTTGAGGGAAATGCATGTTCATCTCGTCACCATCGAAATCAGCGTTGTAAGTGTTACAATTGGCGTAGTGCATGCGAATAACCCGCTCGTTGGGAAGAACACGAGCCTTGTGACCCATGATGGAGGGTTTGTGCAGAGTTGGCTGACGGTTCATCAAGACGTAATCACCAGTGGTGAGATGACGGTAAACCTTCTTGTTACGCGAACCCTTCTGGCGCCAGTTTGATGGTGCGAGCAGTTGGTTGGCAAGTGCTGTGCGCTCTTCCAAGTTCTTGAACTTGAGGTTGATGACTTGCCCGTTTTCGTTCTCGATAGAAGAAGCGCCGGGGTATTTGTCAGGACCGTTGATAACAGCCTCCTTCAACTCCCAGAAGTTGTGGTTTGTCACAGGTTCGGGGAAAGTTAACTTCTTGGCGAAGACAAGGGGTACACCAATCTCATTGGGTTCGATGTTCGGATCGGGTGAAATAACACTACGAGCAGCAAAGTTGACACGCTTTCCCATCATGTTCTTTCGGAACAGACCTTCCTTCTTCTCAAGAATCTGTTTGATACCGTTAGGCTGTGCCAAGGCAGCTGAGCCGGTGGCCGAGGTACGATCACGGTCGATCAAGCCGTTGACCACATCTTGGAGCTGGACGATAGCCTGAAGAAGGTCACTGTAGTTCCGTGCGCGAGACATGGTCTTCTCTTCCTCGTTTTGGATCTCCTTGCTGATTTGGTTGATGGTGTCACAGCCCTTCAAAATCGCATTGAACGAAGTGTTCTGCTGTGCCTCCATGACTGTTCCGGCACCCTGCTGGACTGCGGGGCGGTACTTGTTTGGCGGTACCATAAGACTCTTGATGAAGAACATGTCTGCCGACACAACTGTCACTCCCTTGGGCACAGGACGGGAGTTGTAGACAAGCTGCAGGATCTCACTTTCCTTTTGGAAGAGAAGGTGAAGTGCTCCATAGACTTCGGAAGAAGACATGAATTCCTGGCCGGTCGATCCCTGTCCCTCCTGCACGACAGCCACACCACGGCGGATTTCCTCCTCGGCTCCGTGGATCTCAGAAGCACCGTTCTTAGACCTGGAGTTCCTTTCTTGCTCGAGAAGGACCATGGTATTCGGTGCCTGGAATCCTCCTTGCAGCATTGCAAGCCTCTGCTTCTCGGGTAATTGCTTCCGGAAGATTTTGTTGTAGCGGTCCTTTTTATAGGCGGGGGACACTCTGCCATAATGTTAGCTGGAAAATCCAAAGCCAAGGTCGGGGGATATTGTATAACGTACCCACTGCAGCTGACACATTTCTTGAATCCGTTGATATCCTTGAAGAAGGCCTTGAGCAACTCTCGTCTGGCTTCTGCAGCAATGGGGTTTTGTCCGCCAGGCATCAATCCCTCCAATTTGCCCTCCTTCTTGGCTTCGCGGATGCGCCGAGTGACATAATCAGTTCTCTTTTGCATATAATCATCATCGTCGGGATCATCTGAGTCGTCTGAATCGTCTTCCTTGCCCTTAGTGGCCTTTGATTTGGCACCTTTTACGGCTCCCATCGCATCGACAATGGCGACTTCGTCAACCAAGCCATATTGCAGAAGGCGCAATTTGCAGGTGTACATGTTGACCTGGTTGCGACCCATCTGCAGGCGAAGACAGTACACACATTGTGCTCGGAGAAGGCGGAAAATGTGATCGAAGAAGGTGACATTATAGAAGGGTACTGGCAGCTCAATGTGTCCAGGATGTCCGGTACAGGTGAAAGAGTTCTGGCGACAGGTTGTGCATCTGTAAAATAAGAAAATCTCTCACGTTAGAGATTGGACAGTATAGTAATCAAGTCAAGACTCACACATGATCTCCCCAGGCGCCCATAGCAGGGTCTTGAAGACCACCAGGAACAGGATTGTTAAATGAATCCAAAGTCGGAGTATTGTGAATTCTTTTCACCGAGAGAGCTTTAATCTCTTCCTCGGAGTAGACATTGAAGTCGACCCCATTAATGGTCGAGGCGACCGGGCGCGCAAAAGTTGCCATTGTAGCCTGCAGCTCCTTGAGCAACAGAAAACGCTGGCGCACGAAATCAAAGTGCTCGGATTCAGATCTCCAAGTGCTTTTAGTTCTGGAGCGAACTTTTTTTTTTCCGGAGGAGCAACTTCTTTTCTGCCTGTCTCCACCGCCTTACCCTTTTTGGGTTTCTGCGTGGATTGCTCTGGTCATGCACAACGCCTACTGCTTGTCTATCCTGCACTCCTCCAACCCTTTTGTATTTTCCTATCGCCGGAATACCGAGTGAAGCAGAAGCCATCTACATCATGGCCGACGCATCAGGCAACGCGCTGAAGCGTCCTCCTCCTGAGGATCAACACGACAACTCCCAGAAAAGGACCCGCTCCAATCATGGGTCCCCAGTACCAGGTCAAGGAGGTGCTGCCTCGGGCAAGCCAGATATTGCGAAGATAATGGCAGAAGCAAGAGCAAAGGCAGAAGCTGTGCGCGCTCGTCTACAAGCGCATGGTGGCCTGACAGCGACACCAACACCGCCAGCACCTCCAGCACCACCCGCACCGGCTTCTGCAAGTCCTCCTCCACCAGCACCGGCTCCTGCGATGTCGAAACTCGAACAAATGAAAGCTCGGGTTGCTGCTGCTACTCAACGAGCCAACGCACCCTCTCAGCCACGACCCAACGCACCCACACCAGCCTACCAACCACCAGCGCATGATGACGAGAGCATTTCCAAGGCTCGCGGTGGTCTAGATGTTGGCCTTCATCCCGCGCTTCTCTCTGATGCTGCACCGGAATATCGTGGTGCAAATGGGCGACCGACTAAGCCAAAACGTGCTGGTGGGCCCCAGCTTGATCTGTCTGGTCCGTCGGTCGAGGAAATCAAGAATAACCCCTACTTCGACCCGGCTATCAACCCCAAAGCAACGATTGCGAAGCCCCGACAAACCCGAGAGCTACACTTCAATCAAAAGGGCAAGTATATCCAACAGGCAGCGGCTCTACGCAGACAGGCACAACTGGAAGCTATGAAGAAAAGAATCGCGGAGAAATCGCGACAAGCCGGACTTGACGAGGATATGGACGTGGAGAAAGCGTTCCTTGTTCCTGAGCCGCCCGCTGTAGAGTGGTGGGATGCAAAATTAGTTGATGGCAGTGACTATGACGCAATTGATGGCCAGGAAAACATCAAACTTGATATCCTCACCAGCTATATCCAGCATCCTATCGAACTCCAACCTCCGCAAGAAAAGCACATGCCTGCACAAAAACCCATGTTCCTTACCCCGAAGGAACAAGCCAAGATTCGTCGACAGCGACGCATGGAAGATCTGAAGGAACAGCAAGCCAAGATCAGACTGGGACTCGAGGAAGCACCGGCTCCAAAGGTCAAGAAATCCAATCTCATGCGGGTTCTAGGAGAACAAGCTGTGAAGGATCCCACGGCTGTGGAAGCTCGTGTGACCAGGGAGATCGCAGATCGGAAAGAGGCGCACGAGGCTGCGAACGAAGAGCGCAAACTTACCAAGGAGCAACGGCGCGAGAAGGTGGAAGCTCAGAAGGAGAAGGATGCCTCTTTGGGTATCTTCCAATCTGTGTATCGAATTGACAGTCTGGCGAGCGGCCGGAACCGCTTCAAGATCGGCAAAAACGCAGAGCAAAATAATCTGACGGGCATGTGTGTCATGCATCCCCGCTTCAACCTGGTGATTGTCGAGGGCGGCAACCACTCCATCAACAATTACCGAAAGCTGATGTTGAACCGCATCGATTGGACCGAAAACCCTGGATCTGATCGAGTACCTGCAGACAGCCCTGAAGCCAAGGTTTCCTGGTTATCCACTGAGGATGATAAGGGAGAGCCTCGGGATTTTACCGCGAACACATGTACTCTTCTCTGGGAAGGTCAAACTAAAGGCCGGGCCTTCAGGAAATGGTTTGGTGCTCGGATCTGTGAAACAGACTCTGCTGCCAAATCAGCTCTGTCCCGAGCCAAGATGGAGAACTTCTGGACATTGGCGAAGAGTGCCAAACCAGCTGAATATTAACGTTTCCTACGGCTGATAATCAAGGTCTAGGTCTATTGTACTTTTACAGATAGCGAACTTGCTTCATAGCCATTGTCATTCACATGCATGATGCTTCAGATCATCACTGTTTACCACCCTGTAGGCATTGTATACTGTTCAAAACAGACACTCAATTAGAGCTATGAAAAACTTTTATAATCAAACAAAATTCCCTACCCACATAAACCCCGCTCCGTATGCAAAGCAAATATTCTGATGCTAGGATATCACAGAAGAACATGTATGGAAAACAAAGTTATCAGGAAGGAGGGGGGCCCTGGTTCCCGCCGCTCAGGTTTCGCAGAAGATCCAGCTGGGCTTTAACTTGGTCAAAGTTCATAGCCGGGTTTTGGGCCTGGGAAGGCTGATGCTGTTGCTGTTGCTGTTGCTGTTGCTGCTGATGCTGAGGCTGAGGCTGTTGGTGCTGGGGTTGTTGGTAATGCTGCTGAGACTGTTGGTACTGCTGCTGGTGTTGCAGAAGCTGCATGAATTGTTGCTGTTGTTGCAACATAGCCAGGGATTGGGGATTGAATTGAGGAGCACCCTGTTGGACGTTCTGGAAGTTATTGGGTTGCGGTTGCTGGAAAGCTGGGTATGGAGAGAACTGGAAAGGCATCTGTGGCTGCACTCCACCTTGGAAGTGGGGCTGTTGCTGTTGCGCGTGTTGCGGGTTCTGGGCTTGCTGCTGTGCGTATTGTGCATACGCAGCGAAGGGTTGGGGCATCCCGTATGGCTGCTGGGGTTGCTGGTACATTGGCTGGCTGTAGGGAGCAGCGGGCTGTGCCTGAGGCTGAGGCTGGGATTCGTGGGGTGAGCCGCTGGCCTGCTGGGGCCGACGATCCTGATCCCACTCCCTTCCTCCACGTCCACCTCTGCCTCGTCCTCCGCGTCCACGGTCACCCCGGCCACGACCTCTTCCGCCACGGAACCCGCCACGCTCGTTGCCTTCAACCGGTGGCTCGCGGGTATTCATCATCTCGTGGAGATTGGTAGGGCGCGCAAGAGGGGTGTAGCCCTCCTCACCTCCAGCATCGTCGTAGTTGAGCTCAGTCTGGTTCAATTTTGAAGGTCCTGGGGCAGGCTTCTTGCCCTTGGGGCCTTCTCTAGCTTCCTTTCGCTCTTGTCGCTTCTGCTTCAGCTTCCGCTTGTATTCAGCCTCTGCTTCATCGTCGGAGAATTCCATCTCTTCAGCAGCAACTTCCTCGTCATGGAAGTTAGAAGCGTCACTCCCCTTCATGCCCTTGAGCGGCTGGGTGAACACAAAGGTGGAGTGTCCCTCAACATAGAAGATATCCTTGCCCTTGACTAAGCCCTTTTCCTGAACTTCGGAGGCTGTGGCGTATGTCACTGTATACAGAGGATTTTCCACTCTGCCCAGGGTCTCTGCTACTACACCAATGACCTGGCGATCGTCAGAGCAAAGCAAGGAGCCCGACTCAAGTACCTGATATTCTCCAGAGGTGTTAGCCTCGATAAGAACATTGTTATCGATAGCGGCATGAATTTTTCCGAGGAACACAATCTTCATCTCGGGGGTGATCGTAACATCAGGGATAGGCAGAGCCTCGTATTCAATCTCGTTGGTGGTCCGCAGTTGTCCGCCTGTTTTCCCCTTGCCGTCTCCCTCGTCATCGGAGCCACCTTCCGCGCGCATGAGAATCTGTGCTTGTTCCTCGGCGCTGAGGATGGGATAGTCTTCATCGTCACTAGCATCGGAGTCCGAGGAATCAGAGCTGTCTGAAGATGACTCGTATGGGGAAGAATCAACCTCCCACTCAGGGTGATCATCTTCTTTGGCGTCGCCAGCCTGACCAGTGGCTTCGATCATATTGTCTTGGCGGTTATCCTGCTGGGTATCCATAGCTTCGCTGAGGGGAGCAGTGGGTTCATTTTTTATTTGGTTCGCCTCTGCCTCCTCCTTAATCGCTGCGTCGGTGGACTCGGGTTGGGAGATGTGCTGAACTTCATCTTGCTTGATCTCTGTCTCAGCCTCTTGCTGGTTCACCAGTTGATCTTCCTCTTTCTTGATTGTGTGTTCGGTCGAAGGCGAGCCAGTTTCTTGTTCGGAGGGGTGGTGGATAAGGTTCAATCCGGGGATCACATGGCTTGACTTCGAAGACGTAGAGGGTTCAGCTGCACCGTTGCCAGAATTTAGGCTGGCTATACCTATGTCTGGTGTACCTGCAGCCAATGGAGTGTTGTAGAAATCGCTGCCGCCGTTGTCTGGGGTCCCTGCGATAGGCGTCTCGATAAGACAGGGTTTTTTCGGGGCAGGGCCTTCACCGGCACCTGTTCCATTTGAGAGGTTGTTATGTTCGTCCATATTGAATCTTCAACTCAAATATTAATTGAATAAAAAGCAGTTCAACTCGGAAGATCAAAAGTCGATGGGAAACTTTTTTTATTTTGCCAGACTCCGCATAGGCGGTCAATGAGGTCTTATCGGTTATCGCAGCTATGTTCATGGATCCATTTGATGCTTCTCAACATAACTCCAACTTGCAAGATGGCAGGGAACGACAATTCCTCGGGGGATGCCCATAAGCCTCATACAAAGAAGCAGTGTGTCTCTGAATCTGTGCGGGATTAAGCATGACGCTAACCTATCTAGACCCCCACCAGCTCCCTTCTACATCCCCCTCAACATCACCCTCTACCTATGCCTAGTTACCAACACTCTGGCCGCAATATTCTCTCCAATTCAAGATTGTGATGAGGTATTCAATTTCTGGGAACCTGCACATTATCTGCAGCATGGATATGGTCTTCAAACCTGGGAATATTCACCGATTTATTCTATCCGCAGCTGGCTCTACGTGTCGCTCCATGCTGCTGTAGGCAAGGTCGGGTCTTTAGTGGTGCACAGCAAGACAGCTGAATTCTACACAATTCGCCTATCTCTTGCATTTATGTGCGCTGCCTGCCAGACTCGACTATACTCTGCGATATGCCGTACACTCAGCCCCCGCATCGGTCTCTTGTTTGTGATAATCGTCACATTTAGCCCTGGAATGTTTCATGCTTCGACTGCCTTTTTACCCTCTACATTTACCATGTATATGTCTATGCTTGGTCTGGCTTCGTTCCTGGATTGGAAAAATGGCCGGAAGACAGCGCAGGGCATCATGTGGTTTGGGCTGGGAACGATTGTTGGGTGGCCATTTGCCGGTGCTTTGATTGTCCCTCTTTTGGCTGAAGAGGCTATTGTTAGCTTGATTTCTGGATCTGTTGGCTCATTTTTGTACAATGTCTTTGATGGCATCATTCGTTGTTTGTCAATTCTGGTAAGTGGCATTCTACATGGTTTCGATATCTTTACTAAGATGCATCACAGGCTCTTGAAGTTGCGGTTGACTATGCTTTCTTCCGAAAGCTCGTTCTTGTCCCTTGGAACATTGTTGCATACAACGTCTTGGGGGGAGAAGGTAAGGGACCGGATATTTTTGGTACTGAGCCGTGGACTTTCTATGTTCGAAACCTCTTGCTCAACTTCAATGTCTGGTTTGTCTTTGCCATGCTATCCGCGCCCCTCCTGCTTTTCCAGATCGTCTTTCGGTCCCACACCACTTCCTTGCAAACCTCCTTGCGGTCCATGACCCTGGTCGCTCCCTTCTACATGTGGTTCGGGATTTTCTCGGTCCAGCCACACAAGGAAGAGCGGTTTATGTACCCAGCATACCCGTTTCTGGCACTTAGCGCGGCTTTGAGCTTCCACATTATTCTGACCTACCTTGGCTCCACTAACCAAAAGGAACTGATCGGCCGCGTGCCAACCAAACTAAAGATTGCTGCAGCCCTGTCGGTTGTTCTGGTCGGCCTGAATGCCGGCATGCTGCGCACTCTAGGGATGGTCACGGCTTATAACGCTCCATTGAAGGTGTTTGAGCCCCTACAGCGCGTGGATATCGCGCATGCAGGAGACTCGGTGTGCTTTGGCAAGGAGTGGTATCGCTTCCCGTCATCATATTTCCTTCCCAACGACATGCGCGCCAAGTTCATCCGAAATGAATTCCGAGGACTACTTCCAGGCGAGTTCCCAGATTCGCCGACTTATCTTGGGCGTCTGGATGGGGCCTCGCAGATTCCATCTGGCATGAATGACCTTAATATCGAGGACCCTAGCAAATACGTAAGTGTCTCAACGTGGCGTTATAATGATTACTCCTGTTCCTATACTAACTTTACAACAGGTTGATATCTCTCAATGTTCTTTCCTGGTTGACTCTTACTTCCCTGGTCACGACGCAACCGAACTAGAACCCCATTATTTCCTGGACAAGTCGCAGTGGGAGACACTTTCCTGCGCAAGCTTCCTTGATGCGTCTCAGACAGGTCTGCTGGGTCGATTGATCTGGATTCCCGATCTCCCAATCATTCCAGCCCGCTTCCGACGCACATGGGGCGAATACTGTCTTCTCCAACGAACAGTCGCAGGCCATGTATAGATCCAGGATACACCTAGAAATCCTTCTGGGTAAAACCTCTAGCAGAATTATGTAAAACATCAACACGGAAACGTTCGCATCGAATGCAAGTAAATAGGTAGCACAGAAGGTTATCAAGTACAAGTGTAGCGTCACCTTTCCCAATTGGGACAAAATATCCCTATCGCCCTTTAGGCTTTCTCCGCAGATAAATCCTCCCTCCGCTTCACTGGAGGCCAACAACGGACAAACAATGGAGAAACGCATGCAGTCCCGGATTTGACAGCTCGAAAAAGACGACATCCCCCCTCTTCCCCAGACAAGATAGTCTCTACTCCCAGCCACGGTTCACGTGTTGACCAACGATGGCCTATCTCGTATCGGATTAACACGGCATCTCGCATGAGAGCACCATCTAGGTGGTTAATATCTTACTCCGCACTCTAGAATTGATAAGGGCGATCCGCTTTATGTTCACTATATACTAAAACGACTTTCTATCCTCGATGTATCCTCAAACTACGTACTACCTAAAAGTGTCCCACTATGGTTATGTCGGTACTTGAGTCCCTATGGGGAACTATCTTATCGATCCCAACGAAAAAGGTCGTGGATGCCTCTCTCATTCTCAGTGTCTGTGTATGGCTTGTTATCTTGATCTCGCGGAAGTGGGCTTCAACCACAGCCAAAGCCTCGAGTGGTGATTTAGAGAAACCCACTGCAGGTGTAAGGGGAAAGGTTACCCGGCCACTAGGTGGTAAGTATATTCGGATGCCAGTCCATGCAATAACGAAAAATACTCGCTAACTCTTGCTGCATAGAATGGACTCCATCAGACTTCAAACGGCCAACAGCAGCCCCATACTCGGGATGGGATGTCCATTCGACAAAGCCAATTCCCTATCGGCCCTTTAGATACGGCCCGTAAGTTGAACAAGCCCATTGGAGACAATACCGGCTATCTTCTAACATTTTCTAATAGAAAATACTACATCACGCTAGGTTTACGGAGCATGAAATGGGACGAATGGATCGGTGAGTCGATCTTCAAGTCAAATCCCAACAGCCCATTGACCTCTTATACTCCAAACACAGAGCTCGACAACCACTATCTAAAATACCACGCCGATAAAGCACGTCGCATCGAAGAGCGCGGTAGCAAATGCTGCCATACAGCACCAGAGGCAATGGACGCCGCAATCGAACTACTCGAAGAACTGTAAGAGCACTCAAAACATACAAACTCCATATCCAAGAACACCCCCTCCTAACACTCCCCCCCACCAGATGCGCCTACCTCCCCGAAAGATACCCAAACATGTTCATCAAGACCACAATGGGAATAACCAACAAAGTAACCAACGAAACCTTCAACATAACCCAACGCCCACTCCCCGAAGACCCGATGGCAACAGCCGCCCGACTAGTCCAAGACGACCTAGCGCTAATGATCGAGCGCCCAGACGGCGAATACTACCTACTAGCAGGGGCGATCCTACTAGCCGGGTTCTGGCGACTGAGCGACAAATTCGGGATGCGACTGTCGGAGATCCACACATCAGGCGACGTTCCTCAGTTCAAGAGTAAGCTGGAGAAAGGGATGATGAATTTCTTCCGACGATTACGGCCCGAAGAGCCTGTTCTTCGGAATAATTATTTTATCCAGGTGGATGATAACCTGGCGTGGTCGGAGAGTATTGGGTCTGAGGATGGGGAGACAGTATCGTGGAATACGGCGGAGAAGAACCGGGCTATTGAGAATCATTTCTTTCGCTCGGAGAGGCAGTCTTTGAGGAGATTGCCCAGATCTGGGGCGGTGGTTTTTACGATTCGGACTTATTTTGAGCCTGTTACTACCATTGTTGAGGAGCCTTATGTTCCTGGGAGGTTGGCGGATGCGGTTAGGAGTTGGGGGGATGATGTTAGTCGGTATAAGGGGAAGGAGAAGTATCAGGATGTTTTATTGGAGTTTTTAGATGAGAAGCATCGAGTGCAGGTTGAAGGGGGGTTGGAGGTTGAGAAGGAGGATGAGGTTAGGAGGTATCCTCTTTGAATGCAATGTATTTAGGGCTTTTTATGAATGATGTTTTTCATGTACTCGATTATTTGGAGATGTTTCTTTCCAAGGTTGGAACTATTAGATGCAAATATTGCACTGTCTGGTCACCAGTATATCAGCACTGGATTGAAATGACCTCGACAGGTGCAAGATGGATGTAGTGAGCATGCTCAATGGTAACCAACTCCATATCCATGCACTCTCGCTGAACGCGTTAAATATAACTCAGACTGAAGACAAATCATATATCCGCAATGGGCCCAGCTCTCCGACCTCCACCTCGTCTCGCATAAGCCATCTCACGCTCCTCACGCCAAGAACAATCATCACGGAACTCGCAGATCCGACATTTCCACGCGTCCATGATATCCACGCCGCGGGGATCTCGCTTGCCGCGCCACCAGGTCATCTGGTCGTTGAGGTGGGAGGTGAGGGATGTCGGATCGAAGAGGAAAGATCGGGTTCCGATGAGCTGTTTCTTTGTGTCTTCGTTGGCGGCAGATGAGAGGTACCGAGCTGTGAGCACCGGCGAGAGGAGAGTTGAGTAAGGTTCCAAGAGCTCTGGCTGGGAAACTGATGGGATGGATGGTGCGACGGATGGTGTATCGGGGGGATTTTCAGGGAGGAATGTGAGACGGAGTTGTTGTATCATGAGACTCCAAAGACGGGAGAGGTTGTTGTGTGTTAGGAGGATGCCAGTTGAATCTTGGCTATCAATAGAAGGGCCCTCGTTATGTTCAGATTCTTGTGAGGAGAGAGCGTCGAAGTACTGGTCGTTCAAGCCGCCAACCTCCGAGACGAAGGCGTTCGTGAACGGTTTCTCGGCATCGAAGTCGTAGCGAGTGGCGAGGAGGTCAATAGTGACATCGTCGCTCGTAATCAGCCGGTTGAGCATATGGTAGTAGAGTTGCAGCTGGAGAAGAGTAGGCCGGAACCCCGTGCTTTTGACATTCGGTAGTGATCGGTTACCCTTAGTCTTCACGTCTGTCAAATAAATCCGGGGTAGGTCATGGACCGCCGCAGGCAGTTCCTGCTCAACCTGCCCCGTTTGCTCGGCCTCTGTTTGACCAAAGTCCGAAAGCTTCATCCCGCCTTGCGAAGAAGAAAGCAAAAAGTCTGATAAGGACATCTGATACTCCGGGAGCGCAGCGCGCGAGGCTACAACATCCGCATAGTACCCAGCAGCAGTAGCCTCAAGCTCCGGGTCGGGACACTCATAGGACAACTGATCAATGATGCCATTGACAAATTCCCCATCGACAACGCCCCAAACCTCCATCTCACGCGTAACGCCATAATCGCGCAGCATACGCAGTCCCTGAATGACATTCCATATCCTCAGGCCCCACGCATCCTCTTTAGTCGTGATTTCCACAGGGACGGTAGTGTAGATCTCATCCTCGAGAGTCTTGTGCATGGAACTCCCCTTCTTCATCGCAGCAGTCCTCTTCTTTTGCCCCCCATGTTTGGTCAACGTGAACCAATACTGCAGCTCGCACCAAGCTGGCGAAACGAGATCAGTCACCGAGAATGCTTTGTTGGGTGCTTGCCGGAACCGTTCGACGGGGGATCTAGTATCGAGCGCCGCGGCTTCGGGATCCTGTTGTGTCCATTCGAGTGCGCGCGCTGCGTTGCGCTCGCGTTCTTTTACTCGGCCCTCGGTTGAATTAGAGTTCTCGACTAAACGCTTGGGAGAAGATGTCGTCAGCTCAATTCAGGTTGGATGTAATGTGACCAATCCATTGGGAAAATGTGGACGATCATTGGCGAAGGGTAAAGGGAAAGATGAAAAAGCATACCAAACGGGCTGTACCTGTTGCTGTTGCCAGCGCGCGGACTTGACCTCCCCAATGCACTCGCACTCGCACCCCATCTAACGGCCTGACCTGGTCGAGGCTGCGACTGCCGCCATGGCGAGCGAGGCCCTTCCCGACCCAGCACCTTAGGCGACCGAACGCGAGCTGGCTCAATGCCATCCTCGATATCAGCAACGAGTGCTGTGAGAGCTTCAGGTTGCAAGGACTCGAGATCAACAAGTTCTGGGGATTTTGGCGATGTGATGTGTTCGATCGGCGTTGGGGTCGAGATCCAGGTTGGTGTTGAGATGAAAGTGGCGTCGGTGTCGGTCGCGTGTTCCGCGACGGCTTTGTTCAACAAATCGTTTAGCAGATCCTCTTCATCTGGAGTGAAGTCGGATCCGTAGTCAGATTCATCCTCATTTCTCTCTGGGCAGGACATGCCTGCGACTAGAGGGGATCATGTTGTGTAGATCAAGTTGATGTTCGGGTGCGTCATTGCCATGTGAGTTGCCTTAAGAATCCCGTTGTTCTTACTGGCTGACCATCACATACTTGATAATTGTACAAACATATAAAATATACTATATAGAATGTATAACAAAAGAGACTGAAGTCTATTGATCTAAGTAATTGCTCTTGGTATCCCATGCATCGCTCCAAAACAAAACAAAAAAGAGTATCCCAATACCAGTATTCGGCAGGGATCTATGAATCTATACACATGTGCATCCAATCAGCCTCAACAAATTCTAAGTCTACTTCTCGTGCATTCATGCAGTCCCAGCAGGGATCATAGTCCCCCCAGAAACAGCATGCAACGCACCAGCACCCATCCCCTCTGCCGCAGCAAGTGCCTCAGCAGCCGCAACCTCCTTCGCAGCCTTCTGGTTCAACCAGCTCAGATAAGTCTGCCAGCCAACCGCAATGCACCCAGAAAAGACGTTCCGGAACTGCGCCGGCACGTACATAAAGCTGAACGCGGTAACAGCTGGCCAGAGCTTAACGCTGTTCTGGATACTAACGGGAAGAGCCTTCTTCAATCGCTCCCAAGTCTCGTCAAGCGTCGCACCAGCGAGAAGGGAGTGCACGCTGAAGAAGTACGTATTGAAGACAGGTGTAAAGCACGTCTGCTGCACAACAACCTTCGTCAGGATCGAGAGGAACCTGCTCGGGTAGTTGAAATAGTTTCCGAGGAACATGAACCTAATAGAGAGCGGTGTCAGTTAACAAGTACATACACACACAGGTATCCCACGCAGCAACAATCTCAAAGAAACCATTGATCGCATATCGCATAACGAAATCCCACATCATAGAACATACCATTTATAAGACGGGATACTCGACCCAGCGCCAACACACAAATGCCGCAGAGTCCTAAGCGGATCATACCCAGCGCTGACAGTCGCTCCATCTCCCTGCACAACTGCATCACCACCTTCAGCGTCCGATGTCACAGGCGCAGGAACCTCGGAAGGAAACAGCATCTGCGCGCTCAGATCACCACATAGGTAGATAACGATCGAGCTCCAGAACTGCGTCGTGTACGGCTTGCGCTCCTGCACGCGCGCATACCATCTTCCAAACTTCCCGACCGGACCGGCCTTTATCACTTCGCGGAATCCGCGACTTCGAACGGGTGCAGTCGTTGCCCCGGCTGCGGCTGCGGCTGTAGCGGCGGGAGTTGTTTCTGGGAGCTTGGGTGGAGTTGAGGCGGTTGAATGGTGCGAGTGTGATTGGTTTGTAGATGTGGTATTTCTCTCGGCGGTTGTCTTCCCGGTAGAGGAGTCTGAGTTGTATCGGCGTTGTGGGCGTGGTCGGCGCAATACCTGGGGTTGGGATCTGGGGGTTATCGGTCGGCGGAAGGTGGAGGTTGAAGGGGAGGTTGGGGCCCTGGATAAGAGGCCATTTCGGAGGAGGGTCATGTCCAAGATGACATCTAGTTATGTACAAAAGAATATTTGAAGGTGGAAGTGGAAAGATCGTCAGAATTAGAAAAACAGTCAGCTTGGAAATCCAAAAATCCAACCTCGGGGGTTGTGGCGATAAGACCCGAAAAGCGGGTTAAACTCCGACTTTTGAGATCAGTCCCGGATGCAGGTTCCGATTGTTGCCTTCATTGTTTACAGTGATTTTACTCTATCTAAGGAAGAAACTTATATTAAAAAAGAAGTGCCCGAAATGAAATGATATTTGTAAAGTAAACCCAAACTCCAGCTCTATGTAATGCATCCCATAAAAACATTAGTTGAATGAGGTTGCCCTCAGTATGATATGAACGGGTATCAAAGTAAAAACAAAGACACATCATGCAAACAGTGTACTTTTTTTGGTGACATGAAATAAAAAGGGGACAATAGAAACTATGATTAGTGACACAGACATGTATAGGTATGACAAGTCCGGACAGGAGATGGTAGGATGAGAGGGGATATAAACAAGTTTCTCAGCAACCGCCTATTGCTTGAAGGAGTCACGAGTGTGGACACGGTCGATATCATACGGGTTTCCCTCATAGGTAACCGACCGAGCCAACGAGGCACCAGTGCGATTAGAAGCAATAGATTGCGCACGGCTGCGAATGCGCTCCGTGGGGAGCGTGTCAACACCATCGTGAGACTCGCTGGAGAGTGAGCCTTCGGGGGCAGGAGCTTCTGTGCGATCGTACTCCACTTTCTCCTCTGCCGCCGGCGGGGCAGTAACCTGCTCCTGGATCTTACGCATGAATGCCTCGGACTGGGCGGCGAACTTGCAACGGGTGCGGATCGCGGGTCCGTACTTGTAGAACAAGAATGGAAAGGGCACGCAGGCGAGTGCCAGGAAGGCCGGGATCGACGATGCCCAGTGGATACCCAGGTTCTGGTACATGTAGGTGGTGAAGAGGGGGAAAGCGGCACCGAAGAGGGAACGGATGACGGAGTTGGCAGCAAGCACAGAGGCGGCGAAGATGGTGTAGGAGTCAATGAGGTAGTTCATGATGCTGAGGAAGACGAGGACCATTCCGAAGCCGAAGGGGACGCCGGCTGCGATGCTGACCATGAAGTGGATTGAAGGGTAATTGGTCCATGCGAACCAGAATAGGCCGATTGGGATTGCGACGGATGCAATGAGGCAAGGGGGGAGACGTGCCTCCGGGGGTGCGAATCCACCATGTTTATCGGACGTCCCGATGTAGCGCTTGTTGTCCCAGAGGGAGTAGATGACGGCAAACAACATGCCTATCATGATACCGAGGAAGGCAAGGCCACCAACACCCTGATTCCAGCCGCGGGACTGCTGGTAGACAATAGGGAAGGCCGCGAACATCATATACAAGGTACCGTAAACAATAGCCATGTAGAGAGATAACAAGAACACAATAGGCTCCTGGAACAAAAGAACCCAAGGACGGGACAGTGACACTTTGAAGGAGTCTTTAAGAGACACCTTGCCTTGGTCGATCTCAAGCTTACTCCGGTAAATCTTTCCCGACAGCTTTGAGAGTCTCTCCGCACGGCGGCGGAGAAGCACGGGGGCATAGGTTTCGGGGATCGTCAGAGAGCCGATAATCCAAACCGTACCAGAAAAGACGGCAAGGAAACCCATAACCCATTGCCAGCCGCCGTCACTCATACCGATAAACCCACCAGCGATGGGGCCGATAATAGGACCAAGGAACGGTGCGGCGGCGAACAAACTCATAGCGACACCTCGCTGCTTAGCGGGGAACATGTCGGCAATGACACCACCAGCGTTAGTCAAAGGCGAGGAACCAAAGGAACCGGCGAAGAACCGAAGAATGATGATGGACCAGGCATTTTGAGAACCTGCGACACCGGCATTGAAAGCTGTGAGAGCGGCGTAGGTAGTAACGAAGAGAATTTGGCGGCCAAACAGTTCACTCAGTGGAGCCCAGAGCAATGGTCCAATCTATATCAAAGCAAATAACGTTAGTATGCAGGTAAAACAGATTACACAAGCTCAAGTAGCAGTGTCTGGAGAGTGGAGGTCTTACCGCGAAACCGAGAACGAAAAGGGAAACACCAAGAGTGGCTAGCTCTTGCCCGATGTGAAACTGCGCCATGATCTCTTTAATACCGCCGGTATAGGCAGATGATACCAGGGAAACAGCCAATGTTGCAACGGCCACCAGCATGGTAAAAGTCCATTTCTTCACCTCGCTGAAGTTCATGGGATTACGAGGGTCGTTGGGAATCCATGTTACTTCAAATGGGTCCTCATCTGTTCCTGAACCGGGGTATGGGTGGTCAATGATCTCTTGTGTGACGACACCCTGGTCGAAGACCAAACGCCAGTATGGAATTTTCGTTGGGGCAGAGGACTCGATCTTGTCCGAGACCTGAGGGTCCGAGTCAGCTGCCATGGTGGGCAGGTAGTAAATTGAGATTGCGATATGTAGTTGATAGTATCCGAGGTAGCAGTATATGCCAGTTAGGATGAAAAAGAGGTGGGGTTTTCCCGAGGGTATGCGGGGGGGGGGGGGGGGGGGGGGATGCCGAGGAAAATTAGGGAAATGGGACTTAGAGACCTCGGGATGGAGGCTCGCTCTATATATAAAGGGGGTTACGGGGTTATGAATGCGATATATGCAGATAAAGTACGCATAAGTGGATTCGGTTGCTCAGGTGGGATAGGTGGGCCCCGGACCCGGACAAGATTTTTTCGACTGTTGGGATCTGGACCCATTTCTGGATTATGTTGTTTTTGGAGCATCCATTTTATAATTTCATACTCCGTACTGACTTCATACCTATATTGGTGTACTTCCAAGGTGAATTAAAAGGTTATACGTCGTACAGATAAAAAGATGCAGATGCAGCCCTGGAGGCAACCGCAGTCCACGAGTGTTAGGGCTTATCTGTTTGCAGCCACGTTTTTTGCACCACGTGATTTATGAATGTTTTATGTCGAGCCACTCGGGTATGCGGCATCCATCTGATTGGTTCACTTAGCTTCCCAAGGTTTCCTGACAATTAAAACTTCTCATCCTTCGAAGGTCCTACCACTTCAATTCTAGCGTATTCTACAGGACTCGGGGGGCTAAATTTCTTACTAATATTATACATTATCTTCCATCGATATACAATGTACAAAATCAATCTCATAAAGTAAATGTTTACAAGAGGCCGTGCATAAATCTCGGACCCACCCACTTCCGAACGTTCCACGAATCGGACTCGGTACCTTACCGAAGCTTCGTCCACCCGACACTTACCCGGCACTGACAACAGATCTAAAGTTCTCTGGATCGGTCATCTAAGGGTAATCTCCGGTGCACGTACGGAGTACTCCGTATACTCCGTACATAAAATGGTGTTTATAATCCTTATGACCGACTAAACTCCATGTACTCAGTACTTCGTATATGACTTCGGGAATAACATTATGATTATCAATCATCATGGTCAGGGGCCTAGGTAACTATGCATGGGGCTACTATAGTTATGTATGTACAACATGTATAAAATTGCCAGTCCCCGTTGAGTGCCCAAGTCGGCAATCGGTATACGAGTTCCGATGTTAACCTCGTAATCTGCTTATTATTTGTCTCGGTAATCTCTTTGCGATCAATTCCAAGCTAGGCATCAGCGCCGTGGTTTACTCCAGATATCCATGGATACAATCGAATCCTAAGTCAGTCCACCAACGCTGCTTTGAACTGGATGTATTTAGATCCGTATCATTGAAGGGATCTCCGTTGTACTGATCGTGTTTATGCTGTACATAGATCAGACCACTCCATATCAAAAGACGCTCGTGGGCTGATACCACCCGTCATATGAGGCATGCACGGACTCGAATAAAAAAAAAATGGAATGAAATATCTTATCTCCAGAGCTGGTTCTACTTTCAGCTGGGGGTCGGTTATTTACATGGATCCATGAATGTACCTTTTAAAAATAAAAATAAAAAAAGGATTAGACTATAAAGGGCTAGAGCTCCGAGGTCCGGTCAAGGTTCGGCAGTGCCATGCGAAAAAACCGCACACGGGTGGCTTGCAGAAAAAAATGAGAGTAAGGAGAACCAGGGAAAGCGAAGCCAGTTCTACCGCTAGAATTTTCCATCTCGTCTTGGCGCCTTCTTTTTATTCGCCTCAGGCCAGCAGTCGGATAGGGATCCACAGTAGATGCACATAGGTACATTCGTCACCGAACAATATTGCCTTGATCTTGGTACCCAAGATGGCTATACGTGTCAAGTTATAGCAGTCAAATACTCTTAGAGTCGGCTACGTAGTTTCCGAATCTTGGACGTTTTCCAATTTTGTTGACAGTAAGATCAAAGAAATAAAACACGCGTTCAAGTCACTTTGTCTCCACTTAAAATCGGCATGACAGCTGGGATAGACACCTGAAGGGCCATCTAGCGTCTGGTTCAGCCCTGCGAGCAGAGGATCATCGATATTTTTAACATGGGTAGCACAAATAGATCACCTGTCCAGCAATCCATGTACGCATTATCAGACTGTAAGATCAGCATTGCAGTCTTGGGTATGCGCTCCGGTTGCCTCGCGGTGTACTAAGTTTGATACCAGGATCGCAAATGTATTCATCTTATCTACTCTCTTCTCCTCCTTGGTTCGACTTGATCATTTGATATTTCCTCTATGGATAATTTCGACTTATTCGGGAATGTTCCTTGTGATCTGGAGAGTAATGAGTCATTCTGATATTCTACCTTGGTACAGCCCTGGAGTACAGAACTACCTACATACATAGGTACTGCATACTACCCTACTCTGTAGAGCCCATGGATGTGCTGAGGTCATTATGACTCAATCCTATTGAAGTCGCGATTTTCCTTTCAATGTGGGTGCTTGTGTGGCGGTCGGATTTGATGCTGCATCTCGTCCGGGCTTGCGTATGACGGGGGTGAAGTAGTCGGGAAACCGAGTTCATGTTGCGCGCTGTTTCAATTCTTTGATTGTTCAATGTTTCATTGCTTGATTGTTATGTTGTTGTATTGTTGTATTGTTGTATCGTCGGATTTGATTGGACACTTCCAAGTCGCAGTTAATTGTTAGCAGGGCTAAGTCACGGTGAAGTCATAGTCAAGTCCAGGCGCTTTGGACGGCAGCCAAGTATGAAGTCCCAGTACAAGCCCACGTTCTTTTGGTATTTCTCCAAACGTGTCAAAAACTATTGCAATCTCAGAGTCCATTTTCTGTTTGCTACTGTCTAACTGTCAAAGTCCCGTACTTGTGATGTTGCCTCCTTGTTGCGCAATCAGAGGAAACCTTCCGAGAATATTCGGGGTGGAATCGAATGGCTTGGTTTATGTTGACTTGAAAAGAATCATGTCCAGGGGTGGGGTATTTATCATATTGTCACAGGGTTTCCCATCTGATTTTGGATAGTGTTGTTGGACATTGGTACTAGCCCTTGAGGCGTCACCAATTTGGATGGGGTAGAGAAGGGCAATATTGCGACCGAGGAGTTTCCCCCAACTCGAGACCACAAGAACACAAAGGCAGAGGAAAGACCTTGTCTTATAATAGCAACATAGTGAAGGATGAAGGACGCGTCGGTCGTCGGTCGTAAATACATACTGGTTACTATTTACTGATTACAAGAAGAAAATATGTGAATCATAGAAGACAGCATTAAAGCGTCTTGTCATGAGATGATGCGCGCTAAGGCATCATGTTAAAGGGAGCCCCCATAATGTACATGCCCATGACTGATCCATCAATCGATGGTGAGCAGTAGCATCGATAAAAAAGCAAAATTGCGAAGCAACCCGGTGCCGAAACCCATTGATATTTGAAAGCAAACCCATCATGTATCGCCAGTAGTCATGATAATAAAAGTAAAAACAAACCCCGTGATCGCCTTTCAGAAAACCAGCTCGTTGAAAAGAATAAATTACGAGCGCTCGCCACGGAGACGGCGGGCCAACTGGATGTCCTTGGACTGGATGGTGACACGCTTGGCGTGGATGGCGCACAGGTTGGTGTCCTCGAAGAGAGAGACGAGGTAGGCCTCAACGGACTCCTGGAGAGCACCGATGGCAGAGGACTGGAAGCGGAGATCGGACTTGAAGTCCTGGGCGATCTCACGGACCAGACGCTGGAAGGGGAGCTTGCGGATCAGAAGCTCAGTGGACTTCTGGTAGCGACGGATCTCACGGAGAGCGACGGTACCTGGAGATGGAACGTTAGAAGATGTTCCAAAGTGGACTAGGTGAATGTCTTGTTCGACATGAGATGGAACTTACCGGGCTTGTAACGGTGGGGCTTCTTGACACCTCCGGTAGAAGGAGCGGCCTTGCGGGCGGCCTTGGAAGCGAGCTGCTTACGGGGAGCCTTGCCACCAGTGGACTTACCTATTCGAGACAGTTAGCAAAATGTTTTTCCCTGTTGTTGAACGCGTGAACGCGTTCCCAAATCCTCCCCTCAACGCGAGGCCTGACTAATCAGGCATCGCCAGTGAGGTAGGAAAAAGGTGAATAAAATATGATAAGAAATACTTACGGGCAGTCTGCTTGGTACGAGCCATCTTTGATGATAGACTTGATGAAATAAGTGGTTTTGTTGATGAAAGAGTTGGTTGGCGTTGGATGGATGTAAAAGGGAAGAGAGAGGAGGGTGGGGGGAGAGTATTTGTAGGAGACGGGAGGGGGGGGATTGATCTGAGAGGGAGCCACGAATCAGGGGAAGTGAGCCGATCAGAGGATCAATCAGCAGAATCAGCGCGTAGGACTGGGGACTGCGTAGCGTGTAGCCCAGAGACTGATTTGCGGTGAGCTCTGATTGGCTCAGCTGGATCAAAGTGCTGGTACTGCCAACTAAGCGAGCTTTGGACCAATGAGATTGCAGGATCAGGGAGTATAGAATGCCAGACCCTTGAATTCTTGATCTTGCAACCAACCTCCCTTAGATCAATAATCAATGCATTCTGAAGTATTCAACACCCTTTGGAATGTATAATTGTTCATTTTTTATTGTAGATTTACATTGTTGGTGGCGGATTATAGGAGGATCAAAGATGGACCACGGCAAAGTCGGCGTTCCAACTCTGGGGTCACCCGGTAGATCAAGGTTGGTCTGTGATCCTGTGCTCTCATTGGTGGACGCCATCCCTAGCGCGTGATTTCCCAGTCTTCGCTCATTCCCGTATCATACAAATATCCTCTGTCCACTTCCGTTTCCTTTCCCTCTTTTTCAATCAATTCATCGACAACCACTCAACTACCAACTCCTCTTCATAACACCTCCACAAACCCCTTTTTCTTCTAATCCATATTCAATATGTCTGGCCGTAAGTCACTACCCCACACTTCTGTGTCTTCTTCAAGAAACGCGTTCTAACGCGTCTCATTTCAGGCGGCAAGGGTGGAAAGGGTCTCGGCAAAGGTGGTGCCAAGCGTCACCGCAAGATTTTGCGTGACAACATTCAGGGAATTACCAAGCCCGCTATCCGTCGTCTCGCACGCCGTGGTGGTGTCAAGCGTATCTCCGCTATGATCTACGAGGAGACCCGTGGTGTCCTCAAGACCTTCCTCGAGGGTGTCATCCGTGACGCCGTCACCTACACTGAGCACGCCAAGCGCAAGACTGTCACTTCTCTTGACGTTGTCTACGCTCTCAAGCGCCAGGGCCGTAAGTTCCCACGTGTCTATCCATTGCACAACGCGTCTCTAACCTTCCTCTTCAGGTACCCTCTACGGTTTCGGTGGCTAAATCATTTGTTCTTTTCTTTTCCGGGCTGGTTCACGGTACGACGGGACGTTGGGGTGTTCTCTGATTTATTTTACTACAACTGTCATGGGTCTCTGGGTTTGCTTTTCATAACACTCGATTACCACTATTGCGCGTCCATAGTGTGCGCTTCTGAGCTTTTCTGTATCATAGCGGCCTCCACATTACGGCTGGCACCATGGACATGGTGGGATCAAGCACTTAAGTGCAATCCGATACGAATACAATCAAAACTTGAAATAATTTTTTACTTCTTTGGTCTTGCTGGTAGTATAACTCGACATGTGGGTGTCTCATATCTTGGCTTGTATTGTCGAAGTTGGTGCTCTATTCTTGGTATTTTTATGACTTGGGCATTTTTATGTTTGATGGCGTGGTCTTCGCGGTTTACGGTTGCTTGACGCGTTGTTTTGACTGCCTGAGGCCTCGTGTCCCATCCTCATCATCAACCCATCTTTGATTTTGTATAGGGTTTGATTAAATCTCAGTGTCGCTGGCCCGTAATGTCTATTCCTTAAACTGTTCATATACGTCTATTGAACCTATTGAACCTATCCAACCTATGTCACGTTGTCGGTTTCCATCGTACATCCATGGAAGGCTTCATGGTGTGCATTGTACGCGTGTCTGGATCAAATTTGTCTTACGTATTTTGTTTTTTTACTTTGTATACTGGTTGTCCTTTTTGTCTATTCACATGGGGTAATGACTTGGGGTGATTTAAAATCAGAGGGTTGTTTAAATGTCGTGTACATATATACTTGTAGTGTTTAGATATATATATTAGTGTCAACACTAACCCGGAATATCAACCAAGATGTCAAAACGCACATAAACCTCAAAATTTAAACACAGAGGGGATTGGGACCGTTTGATTTTGCTCAACTGCCCATACCGAAGCACCAGAGATCACCACGGTGGTGTGGCGAGCAAAACAATATAAGTCAAAGTTGAACTTCCCAAAACGGCAGTTCAACTTTGCTTGGCACCATGAACAATTCCGATCTACCCACAACCAAGTAAACGCATATATTGTACTAAAATACCAGCATTAGACAGAAAAATCACATTCAAGATCGAATCATACTTTTCTCTTTTTGAACTCTGGGGAACTCCGTTTGTCATACGGAGATGCAGTTGAACCCCCGAAAAGGGAAGTTCAACATCTCTTGGCACTACGACCCAGGGCCATAACCCGAAGCGCTCTTTCGTTATTATGCCCCAAAAGAGTAAGATGAAAATATCCCAGTGTCTAATATACCAGAGAACTGGTAAGAGAGGAAGCATGACCGATTTTCCCATAGGTCCCTAGGACAGACCAAAGCACTGCCATGTGACAAACAAACCGTAAGCGGACTGAAACGAGGAAAACACCTCAGACTTGAATGTACCTGTCCACCCTTATATTTTCCTTCACACTGCCAGTCACCCCCACTCCCATCATCACTCTCATCACTCTCATCACTCTCATCACTGCCATAACCTTCACTCCTATCACTGCCATCACCCTCGCCACCCGAGTCTACAAACCCAAAGAGAGCCAAGTATCAACACTACCAAGATTCGCCATAATCCCACCACGATGGCCAAAAAGCAACCAACAATAGTAAAAGGCCCACAGATCAGGGAGCTTCTCCAAGGTGTCGCAAGGTACCGGATTATGTACTCCATGGACGACAAAACCACTAACAATACCGCAGCCTACGCTCCGACCCCAAGTACAGCGACTTCACCATTGTGTGTGAAGGCGAAGAATACGCCGTGCACAAGTGTATAATCTGCCCAAGATCGAGCTTCTTTGCCAAAGCCTGTGATAGTGGATTTGAGGTGAGATACACACCCATATGGCGGGAACAAGACTTAAGAGGCTCATACCGGCTAACCAAACATAGGAACCGGTCACAAACAGGGTCGTACTACACGAGAGGCCGACCCTAGTCAAGGGGATGATTGACTATCTGTATACCCTGGACTATAAGGTGGAACTCCCTATACCAGAAACAAACCTCCAACAAGCAGAAGGAGAAAAAGCCCGAGATAACCAAGAAATGCCTACCGACCTACCCGAAGATGCAGGGGCATCATGCAGTATTCTGTCATTCCACATACTGATGTACTCCCTCGCTGATCGAATGTTTATCAACGGGCTCAAGGCCCTCTCGAAGGAAAATGTGGCAAAAGAGCTGGCGCGGCAGCTCGACGTGAGGACGTTCCCACATGCGATCCACGAGATATACAGCTCAACACCTGCAAGTGACCGAGGTCTACGGGACCTGGTAGTGGGAATTATCATGGACAACCTCGTAAGCCTGAGAACTGGAGCGAAAAAGATGGATCCAACGGAGGCGGGAACAGGAGAGGAATCAGGACCTGCGGCTTTTCCAGACTCCCTGGTGAGCTCTGTCCCACAGTTTTCGTCAGACTTAGCTGTGGCAATGATGAACAGAACGGTTGCAGACTGGAATCGCCATGGTATATGCAAGCCGAACTGGGTTCCGCAGGGTACTAAATAGGGTACTCACTCTGAGGTTAGCCCCGAAGAAAAAGCAGGAAAGCTGAAGTGATATTTGCTACGAAGGAGACAAGTCTGCTGGGATAATTCACCTTGTATCGCAAGAAAATTGTGATTGTAGTCGAGTAGTACAATGCAGGTGATCAACCTCGAGTAAACTGTACAAACGACAAACACAATCGGGTATTGTACGCAACAGAAGGTGACTCAAAAGTGACAAATGAGACCGACAAGTAGAGATCAGATCACACAATAGAGCGAGCATCTACGTGTAAAACCAAACCACCAGCTCGATACCCACCCAGGCTGACTTGATTGCCAGCATGACCACCTACTTGCACCACTACACAGACCGAAGAAACGAAGGAAACAAAAGGGCAGGGGATGACAGCACAGACAAGGGTAAGGGAGACTGGGATAGCATACTAGAGGTGTCATTCCGGCCACAGTGATACGATTGACGGGATATTCGAAGATCAACATGGCTTCCCCAATCACCACATAGCGCAAAGAAAGACACAAGCGAATCATGACTGACTCTATGCTGACTGTCAAACTGATAGTACCTCGCTGACCTCCGAATCGCCCGCCAAGTGAAGCCGACGAGACCTGGTCTCCTCACGCCGTCAACCCTCACCCGGCGAGACATCAACCAGTCACCCCGACTGACTATTTCTGAGTCCCCTCCACAGAAAGCCCCCGATGTCCCATACAAACGAGTCCTGATCGATGCGAACTGGAAGACGAACTACGCCGTATAACGAGAAACCTGACCAAAAGCGACACTGCTAACAGTTGGTAAACACTGGATCAACGTGCTGGAGTCTTGTTTGGGACGACATCCATGGATATGGTCTTCGGTATTCTACAGGACATGTAGTCAACCAATAGTCCGAATGGGCCTGCTGGAATACCGAAAATGACCATGATAGAATTATGCTCTCAACTGCACGGGAGTAGAAGCGCCAACGAGCTCTACGACCACATCTCTGTACTCGAAATTCCTCCAACCAGATGGATCAAATTGTGAAGGAGGCGGGAAATTAAAAATTACAAAAAAAAAAAAAAAAGATAGACATAGCATGTCCTGGTTTCGATCCAGGGTCCTGTTGTGATTGTTAGTTGGATGTTTGTTGGTGAATATGGTTGCGGTGAAACGTACCTCCGGGTTATGAGCCCGGCGCTCTTCCCCTGAGCTAACATGCTGGGATGTTGAAATGGCTTCCTTCTTTGCCTACACAAAGGGAAATCCAATTCAGTATGCAACAACTTTGTACACCAAAGCCCTAACTCACGAGACCACTCTCGCGGTCCGCTCAAGCTCTTAATTAAACGACTAGGTATATATTGACACAAAATGGTTTTATTTGCAGGGAGTATTTTATGAAGAAATTTAATCACCTTGGATATGATAGGTTCTACTTGAAGAGCTTTCACATCACTGTCAAATAGTAAGGCAGTTTGTGGCCATCTCTGTTACCACCGAAAGCTGCTTCTGTGGTAAACCGGTATAATACACCGGGAAACCCGTCTATAGGAACTCCGTACTCGAAGCCATCACCTGTAGGGCCATCACCTGTAGGGATTAAACTTGTTTGCGACTGGACGCCACAATATCTAGGATTTACCTTCTCTTTCCTGTTCGGGAAATACCCATGCCTTGCAGCTTGCCGCCTCGGTTTCAAGCCGGCATCCTATGGCCCAAATATATAGGCTCATTGATATCCGTGCCATTCAGCTTAACATTGTTGCATACTTTCTATTGGTTATGGTCCAGAGAATGTCAATGTAACTACATATCCTTGTGTCACGAACAAATATGGTACAGGAACGACTCCATATATACTTGTAGGTACCGGCCTGATGGTCTCTATACTCAAATATATAGAAGTTGTTCATGTATGCCTCAAGGGCCAATTGGCTAGAATATTTCAGAGGTCTGTCAGAAGGACTATTACAGGAAATTCACCTGGAGGCTGGCTTATGGTGTGCTTGGTAATTGATAGGCTCCTGGGTTCCAACTCTATACGGTATAGGTATCAGATACGAGCGAAACATCATTACTATTATTACACTATCAGAGACATGTGGCATCCTGGAATGGAGATATCGATCGTGGCTAGCTTCCAAAATTCTAGAATACACGTGTACATAGGCAACCAAGTAAGGAACCTGCAATCCCTTGCTGTCGTGAGTTGCTAAGCCACAACTCTTTTACCAACAAAGCTCCTTAGAGTCTCCTTTCTAAAATTTCCTGACACAAGATGACGAAGCGCATAGTATGTGCATACGCGGCTAGCCTTGAGGATCTAAACAGACACGTGATAGCCTTTCGAAATTGCCAAGGTGTGAGTCAGAACAATCAGTCAGTGTTGGTAATCCTCGGGGACTAGATGACGAACATCGGGATAATCAATAATTAATCACAACAAAGATGCGCAATGCCAAAAAAAAAAAAAAAAAAAAAAAATTACAAGCCGAATACGGATTTGAAAGCAGGAGCATGGTCCCCCGACGGTGTCGGTGATGCCCGGAGGCCGGCATTCCGGAACGAAAATAGAAAGCTTCCAGAAGAATGAAAACACCAACGCTTTACTGAATGCAGCCCTAGCGGTATGCACAAGCCACGAAAATTCCTTCTGGAACATACCAGAAATACCGAATACGATTACATGCAGATCGTGGCTGCTCCAAGTGCCGTATGGTAACAGGTTAAACCGGCAACACGAACGGCGTAACGGACGTACCGAGAAGTGGCTGTGCAGCCCTAGCTGTCACGACCAATCATTTACATTGAAAAAAGTTTTCACTGTGCATTAGGCTGTTACTAAATATGATCCTGCATGAGAATCTCGCAGACCCCATCGCCGAGAACCCCGAATTTAAAGTGCTGACATAGGGTTTTTTCTTTTGGTCGGGATTAGATGCCGGTGAAAATTTTTTCTCCGCGGCTTTTCTGAATCCTTATGCAGGGGCCCTCTATTGGCAATGTAGCAGGATTGATATTATCTGCCCAACTGAGAAGGTGGTTTAGGTACGTTGTAAATAAGGATGCCTGCGGTAGACGAATCCACCCATCAGATCTACATATCCGACTATATTTGAGTGGGCCATTGGATCTTGATACTTGGATCAGCTGAGGCTGGTTTGCCACTTCCCCGGACTCTGTAGGGGCCACGTTTTGGTGTGCCCTTGAAGAATCTGCCAAGATATTCCCGGGTCCGTCCTCGGAAAAAGGGAGATCACTCGGATTTGGGCCAGACTGTTCGGTAGGTAAGAACGGCAGACCCCGGCCGATTTGGCATTTGTAAACCGAGAAAATCATTTAACCTCCGAAAATATGCCGGTCGGATATATGTTGCGCTAGTGGATTTCAAAGGGAGATATCCCTTGAGAGGTCACATGGCACCTATTAGACTATTGTTGCTGCCTTTGGGGTTTGCGCCCAAACAACATCTAAGCTGGAAAATCGGGGTTTGCCGATGGTGTTCGGTTCGGAGGCCCTTGATCTGCGATCTGATACACTGGCATTTAGCGTCCACGCCATAATGCATATGCACGGTTGAATAGTGACAGCGCTAAAACAGAAAATTTCGAATGTAACTAACTCTCAGTACTCCATACATGGCATTCTTACCACGCTACTTCTGGCGTTCCGCGTGCCACAGAGCCCGCGCTAACAATTTAGCTAATCTGTACATGTAGGGATCCGAGCGCTATGAAAATATGAAAATACCAAAATCAACATCAATACACCAATTTAATATTTTAATATTCCAATTTAATTCTCAACCCTTTCTGAGTCAAAGGAGAAAACATACGATTCACATGTGATTGAGTTATCGAGTCATCGAACAATGCAGTCCAGAAAATTAAGGCAATCAGCCCACAATAAAGAGACCATGTGACCATGGTCTTGGAACCTTGTGCATAAGATTCTTGTGTAGCCTACAAAGTAACAATGATAAACCAGATTGGGCATTTCCCGCCGAGCCTATGCTAGAGCTAAGTCCTGTAGAGACAAGCGCTTACTTACATCTGAGAACAGCCCTGGAGGTGTAAGACATGGAAAGTATACACGACAGCCCTTCGCTTAAGACAATATTAAAAAAAAAAAAAAAAAACCCCGTGGTGACCCAAGATCTGGGGTCAGCTGGTCACCAAGTTCCTATACACAAACAAGATCCATGGACCCGTGTCCAATTTCAGCTTATCATGCCATTAGATGCATGGTCAGCTGACTATCGCGTCTGTCGAACTACGGCCGAGCGGAACCCGCCGATTGGCGCGGAGTGGGGAGACATTGCAAGACAATCCCAAGACAACAGCACCAAGACCATTGGAAGACAGTTGAGAGACAAGTACTTCACAGCCACAATCTTGAGTATTCGAGTCTTGGAATAATTGGGTCCGAGTACCAAGGAACGAGAAGAATGTGCTCTGCAGGCTTTCCCCGTGTTGTGCAGGAAGGAACGTTGGGACGGCCGACCCGAACCATTGGGCACCAGCCACATGGCTCAATCTCGATGTGGCTTAAAGAAAGTATGGACGAATAATAATAATATAATACAACAATAATAAAATATATCTCGGCCGAACAACTCTCCGGGTTTCAATTCCACGTTTGTAGAGATTCTAGCGACTTCTGACTCACCGGAGATAGTAGATCAGGCCGAATTACCAATTCCCAACGGACCAAAAATTTAGTATGCGAAATGGGCACAAAAACAAACTAGGTGTGGCTCAGCCTTAAGGGCTTTTCCTCGGCATCTCCACCCCCATTTTTCCTAATTTTGGCCCTGGTCACCCGAGTGCAAATCGGAGCTAGTTCTAGACGATGCGACAGAATTTTTTAATGTTTATTCTATTTTTTTTCTCCCCTCCCTTTCTTTTCTAAGCGATGTACTGTAAACCTTGGCTGAATCCTTTGCCTAGAATTCTCAAGAAAACTGTTTTGAAAATATTAATTAATGTAGATCATCGACAATTACCATTGACACCCAAAAAAGCCCAATCACATAGAATATTAGGTATGGTGGATCCTTGTGGCTTTTGTGTACATATCCTGTAAGCCACAACTTCACGAGGGAAACCAGGTGAAAGTGGAAGATCCCCAGATCAGATCAGTGGAACTCGGTAAAAAATAGTGGTATGTGGTGATACGAATCCTATCCCAATCTAGACTAGCGTTGAACTTGGGTACAATTTAAAATAATAATAATTACACCAAATACGTCAAATACGCTAAAGTGATCAATACGGTAAATTCTTGTTCGGAGAGGCCGAGCTAATGTGAGGTCATCTAAGTACAGAGAGCGCTCTTTATTAACTCCAGTCCTCCCGACCTCTTTCAAGTTTATTACTCATACCCAAAACACTCTGACTCTTGAGATCATCATATCAAGTAAGATTTGCTTTTCCTCCGGTCGAGTCATTCTTCAGAACCAAACTCACACCAACCACAGTCAACCTCATTAAAGTTCCAGCCCTCTTATAATTCCATTCGATCAGCCTCCCGACGTTTCCAGACTCTTCGCTACCTGAAGCTTTGAACCAAAGTCTCCAATCCAGACTTCTCCAAAAGCACGGCCACAATTGATCAGGAAATCTTAATCGGATTTTGTACCGTCGGGTTCTATAAAAGCTCGCCTTTCCCCGGTGGCGAACACTACCCACTCTCTCTGACGTTCCCAACACCGTGATAACATAATGCTTATGTACCCACGTAAGGGTCTCATCACCGATCCATACAACTCAGAGGACATCATCATACAAGACGACCAGTACCCACCTGATTTCTATTCCGAGAACGCCTTGCACTACGATCAATCTCGTTTGCAATCACCGTTCCAGTGCCACCCCAGTGTACAGCTCTCCCCGCCATCTTCCGCACCTTCCTCGCCTACTTTCTCCTCTCCGACCTTCTCGACTTCTTACCCGCAGACGTCTGACTGTCAGTCTTTCGGGGCTCCTTCGATGACCCCGGCGCCTTCATATAACCCGTCGTACGACATTCAGGGTTCCAATTCACCTTCGCACTACTTGCCTCAATATCCTCAGCAATATTATACGCCGATGCTAGTGCAACAACCTCTCGCCGGTAACCAGGGTTGGGACAGCAACCTGCAGTTGTTGAGCCCCGCGCGCATCCCATACGCCGGTGTACAAAAGAGATCTTCGCCCTCGGCATCCTCGCGCTCAGCCCCCTCCGGGTTGGCACCCAACAACTACCACCGCCGTTCCAACAGCGCCAACAAGCCGCTGCCCACCCCGGTGCAAACTCCTGTCCAGAACTCATTCCTTGCGACTCCCTTCCAAAGTTTCGATCCCTCCTCCCAGGATGGTCACAATGCCGAGGCCGAGTCTGCCATGAGAAAAGCGATCATGGACCAGCAGAAGCAGTCACCCCCGCAGCAAATGCAGAACGACTACTCACTGGCTCCTTCGGTGTCAACAATGAGCCATAACTCGCCGGTGACTCCGCAAACTACCCTCGACGAACTCGACGACGCATCCAAGTCGATGACCAATGGTGAGAATCGAATTCCTGAGATGGATAGGTGGATGGACCAATACTTACGTCTCGACGCACCTACAGAATATAACAGCGCCAATGGTGCCATGTCAATTGGAGTCCCCAAGCTGAATAGAACCATTTCCGATATATACCAAGACGAATTATATAACCCCACCATGATGGCTGCGCCCCAGGTGTCCAAGCCGATGGGACAACACCACCTCAACCCGCGCAATTTTATTGCCGATCGCCTGCAAGCTGCCAACCAAGGACATATGTCTGCTCGTTCGCAATCGCCTGCCAACCAACGGGATCGCTCACCTTTCCGTACCTCTTCTCCGTTCGCCGGTGATATGAGCAACAACGCTCTCCAGCAGCCCCAGATGGCTACCAGCATCCCTATGGGACAGAACGCTATGAATGGATTGAACATGGGCCAGACCTCAAACACTGGAGATATCAAGACTATGTCCCCCAAGGATGCAGTCTTGGATTTCCAAGACAACGATGATGCCATGCCTCCTCTGTTTCCCCCGGGTCAGGGGGATTTCAATCTGGGTGATGCGCTTGGCTTGCGACGCGATAATGGCCCAATGCGACCGATGGAAGCATTCCCTCAATATTCGGTACCCAGCATGGCCCAGCCACAATTCGCATTTTCCGAACCTCAGATGCATCGCCCTCAGAGTAACCTCTTACAACAGAGTACCGAGTTCCCTTCGCTTCCAGCAGTGGAATCTACCGAGAGCTCGCCTCCAAGCCAAATGAATATGTCGATTACTGAGGGCATTCCCCGTCCCGCCAACACAACTTCGGATGCGGGCACCTACACTTGCACCTACCACAACTGCACCGACCGCTTCGACTCTCCCTCCAGACTCCAGCGACACAAGCGCGAGGCACACCGGCAAACAACACCGGGCGGCCACCTTGTCAGTCGCGACACCTCGCTCCGCAACTCCCAGGCTGGCCCGCACAAGTGCGAACGCATCAACCCGTCTACAGGCAAAGCATGCAATTCCATCTTCTCTCGGCCCTACGATCTTACACGGCACGAGCATACGATCCACACCGCCGGGAAGCAGAAGGTGCGCTGTCACATCTGTAACGAGGACAAGACCTTCAGCAGAAACGATGCTCTGACAAGACGTAAGTTTCGATCTTTTTCTTTTTTTTTCTATTTACCCCTTAAGTTGATCATACGCTAATTACATTAATTACAGACATGCGAGTGGTTCATCCCGAAATCGACTGGCCAGGCAAGCAGCGCAGGAGGAGAGACTGAGCGCGCCTTCCACGTCATAGTCTACCGGATCGGCATGCCGAACGTCATAGGTGGACCCACTTGGGGTCCACCAAAAATCCGGGGCTGCGTCATCATGACGACATAGCTCTCTAATCTTCATGATCCTCATGAACTCTCTGTATCACTATTCGGATCCCGATTTTTATTTATTATGTGTACGATTTTACGTTGATGATTTTGTTTTACATGCGCAAGCCCCTTTTAGCATTGGTTGGTGTGTTCTTTTTTCTTTTGGTTATTGGCTTTTTTCCCCTCTATTATCTGTCTATGGCTTTTTGGCTCTGGGAAAAACAAACGGTTTTGGTGTTGTACATTTCTGTTGTACATGGTCTTGCTGCATTTTTGACCCCAGTACAGTGTCCCCCTCTTGTACTATAGTACATTCCTCCAAAAAAAAATGTATATTAGGTTTTGGATATGACATGAATTCATTTGGAAATGATCTATCACTCTCCACACTCCACTCTCCACTCCACAATAACACCGGGATCGGTGAAACACTCCTTTTAGTTTGAAACAATCGAGGGATAGTATCGAATCCCTCGCACCCACCTACATCACACCTGCATATTTATGTCCACTTATGTCAGCCATCTTCAATGCTCCACGCCGATCTCTTAAGTTCTATGTATGTGTTAGTTATGTGTAACACAATCATAGGTACTTTGTTTAGAATGTATCTCGTACACTGTAGAATGATCAGAGTTGAACAAAAATACCCACGCACTATGGGCCAAGGTCATTGAATAATTGTATAATGTATATTTGTATATCGCAATAAATTAATTAACATCTCCACGGAGGAGTCCCGATTCGCCCTGGTCGCATATTGTACTCCGTACTCTGTACTCCGCATTGCATCAACAACAGCAATTAGCCATTAATATCTTGTACAATCGATATCGTAGCGAATGAGTGCAAGTTGTGCCAAGAGTATGATCCCATGATTGCGTAAACCCATCAAGAAACCCTTGGAACAAACCCGAGCTCATCCACACTCCGGCCTGATAAGCAATTTAGTTACCAGCATCCCGGTACCCGGTGGTAGGATTATCTGGATAGGGTTTGATGGGATCTTGGTTTGGGTGGGAGTGTCGACGTAGTTGTATACAATAATAGTACAATTTCCAGCACCGAGTTCAGGATCTCATCCTTGTTCATGTTCCATGTGACGGAGTTGCTTATTTGGGTATATGGTTTTGATGGTTTTGCATAATGGGGAATTGGTATCCATGTGTCTCCGGGGCCCCATCCTTCATCTCCGATCTTTGACCGGGTATGAATATTGCGGTCATTGTTTTGATTGTCAGCGTCATCAATAGCAATTAGCTCAATTAGCTTCTTATTCAAGGTTGTGTATTTAAAAACTTAGCCTTATCTGAAGTTGGGTTGGTATTTATCCTAGCTTTTACCATATACCGTACCAAATAAAGCCACCGTAAATATTGTACAATATTAATATTTACGTTGTACACCCTTGAAAATGATAGACAACAATAAGTGATAGACAGGGTGTACATCGGTGGGTCCATGGCTTAATAGCTGTGGGGTCTTGTAATACGCTCGTTGTATTGGAGTGGGGGAGGTGGGGAGGTGGGACGATAGTGGATGTGTGGCTGGGGAACTTCTCTTTTTTGAAGCCGATGATCGCGGAGTTATTGCACATGTGATTATTTCGTATGGTGTGATGGATGAGCTGTTCTGGCTTCTTTTAATTGGGGTTTTTTTCTAGTCGCTCTTTCTAGTTGTTGGTGCTTTGCGATTGCAAAATACTCCGTCGGTGTACTATATCCCTTGCATGCTCATCGAGGGGGTCATATGAGATGTAAAACGTGATATACTATCGTGATCACTCTATAGTCTGTACAGCTCGGCAACATTAGAGCAAATCAATCATAACAAACACACGTCGAAATACCCCTAGTACCAACATCGTATTATCTTTTTCTCAAACTGCTAACCTCTCCTATGTGACTTCAAAGGTAACACCCCATACCCCGTCTCATGAAAGTGCGTACTCGACGCCTGCAGATTCCGATCAGACAATACAGGCACCTATATCACTCTACACAGGAACACATGCCGGTCGGCTCTAGACAACTATGAAACCATGCGGCCTCAGATGAGGCCGATATGAAGAGAATGGTCAAGGTCTCCTTTGGAGAGTATGGCCCTTTTGCTCGCCAGTAGTAGGTTCCATAGTCTCGCACTATCCTTCGCTGAAGCATCACACAGTTCAATGTGATCTTGGGTACCTTCCAATATCACTCCAACTCTGACTCTGCAACCCCTCGGGTTTGGAACTGAGCATCTACCCATCCAAACAACTGTTTTGACCTTATCGCGTTTGTTGCCATGCATCTGGTTGTCGACATCAAGCTACCTCAACTTCCTGCCCCCCCCCCCACCCCTTCACTTGACTAACACTGTTCTTCTCGTGCCTATCGAATCCCAACTTGGCGTCCTCATGCTCTGTCGCTGCCTGTTGATCTGCGGATATTTCCGAGCTCTTGCTGCCCTTTCAGTCGATTCTCGACCCTGATACACAATTTTCAACATTAACCAAATTACTTATTGACGTACGGGCTCATCATATCCTCCATATTTGCCCTTTTCGAGGCGTCAGTTCTTTGCTCCACCTACTTCAACTTAAACCACACAATCTCATTCTAGTGGCTTGGGGTATCTATTCCCCTACAATCCTCGAGACCCTGAAATGTCTGCGGGATACAGAGATTGCAGACGCCTAGTGGAGGGATACGATCAATGTCTCTGCAAATTTTGCAATCGATGCGGCGGTTTGGGTCATACGGCCCTTTACTGCAAAAGGAAATCTCATGGGGGACGAAGTGGAGGGTACCTAAGTTGCTCACGCCCTACAAAAGCAACGCCCATGAATGATCTTGATCGAATTGATAATGATCGCGAAGTGTGTACCCTATTATTCTAATGCTTTTCTTCATTATTGTGCTGACTGAAGAGACCCCGTCTCATAATCCACCCGAAGCCCCGGTGGCCATGATTCAAGCGTCAAATGCATAGAAAAACGACCGCTTCTCACATAGATCAGCAACAGATGAAATTCCAATTGCCAAACGACGAAACTGGAGTGAGGTGGCCGGTAGTGGAATTGAGACCCTGAATCTAGGACCCGTCGATCGGACCTCCATCCTGGAGCATCTGATTTCAAATGTCCGCCTCGAAATAAGGGAAAGATACTCTTCTGTGCTCGAGGAGTACGACATTGCTAAAATACTCGAGGACAGCTTGAGTCCAGCTGTAAAGGACATTTGTGAACAAGGAAAATTTGATCTAACCAGGCATGTTTGGCCGTGACAATTTAGAGACGAGTTGCTAATAATCTCTCCTAGTCTCTTGGAAATTGGACAGGACCCAGAAACGAAAAAAGAAGCCGGCATCTACCTTCACATTCTATGGAGAGAGGACGAAACGACGAAACGATTTTGGCTTTACGTCGGACAAGCATGTGTGCTGTGTCTGAGAATCGAGAAACACAAAGATCCCAGGCATCGTTCGAAGAATATGGGACTGCACTACTCGGTGTGGGGCTCTGCCGTGGATATGAAATCAGCCTTTGTCACTCTGGCCATCCTCGATCCCCCGTCTTCCACTCAAACGCAGCTAGTTCTCAACCTAGCAGAGATGTGGATGTGCCTAGTATTCCAAACACTGACTTCCCTTCATCTAGGCTCCTGGTTGCCAGAGAACACAAATGCTATGTGGTCGGGTAATCACCTCAATGTTGCATTGCCATTATGGCAAGGCTTCACAGATACCCAAGAGAACAAAGCTATCATTGACGCAGTTGGCGGTAGATCAACCTTTCAGCAATACCTTGCATCTGAGGATTTAGTTATTCGGGCATGGGCGGAACAAACCAGGGATGCGTTCAACGACATACGAAACTCGCCTGATCCGGGGATCAGAAATTACTGGTGGGATCTTCACAAAGATCGTATCCTTAAGACGCAAGACACCTGGGGCAAAAAGAAAGCCAGCATGGCTTAAGAGTACCTCGAAGGGGCCAAAGCTCTTGTTGCATTGCATTCCGGAAACCATGGAAACCATCAAACTGAAGTCAGAGCTGGTAGTTTCAGGTTCACTGTTTCACAAACGCTTGGGCTTGATCTCCGTAACGGCAACGAAGTTATTCTCCAATATCATCTAACCTCGACCCCACACCCACACGCTTATGCTCTTTCTGCTTTGAGAACAGATCCTGCTACCCGCTTGGGGGTTTCTATCCGCGGCCAAGATAGCCATGGAGACTTTCATTGCTAGCTAAAAGCGACCGGAGAGTGCAATTTACGAAAAATGAACACACTCGTGGATATTCTGGAAGGCTATTCTACCCTGAAAAGCCAAGGGTTCAAGAGACGTTGGTTTGTTACCAAGTCTTTGAATAGACCAAGTAGTGATACCCCGGGGAGAAATAGGTACACTTGATGTGATAAGACTGGAATTTTCAGAGCCCAGAATAGTTACGCAAAAGCCACCAATTTTTGATTGGGTTCGATTTCGATTTCTCAGTACAAAATGAGTGTAGTATATCCTTTATATCGCCCCTTGTTGCGCTAATATCCCACCGTGAGGGGATTAAATCACAGTGCAGAGCGCCTGACATACAATGACTTTGGTGTGATAAGCGATTTTAATGATGAGTATCTTAGTTAGAAAATTTGGAGGTAGAAAAGGCTCTGTGAGACCTGCAATTTAGGGGAGTCTATTGAATTCCCCCCAGAAATTATGGATTTGATGAAGAGACCGATGAAGAAGAAAAAAGAAAAAAAAAAAAAGATAGAAATAGCATGTCCTGGTTTCGATCCAGGGTCCTGTTGTAGTTGTTAGTTGGATGTTTGTGGGTGAATTTGATTGCGGTGAAACGTACCTCCGGGTTATGAGCCCGGCGCTCTTCCCCTGAGCTAACATGCTGATTGGTGGAAAATATATCAGTTTAGTGAAATATACCTTGCTTTAGAAGAAAACATTTTAAGAGATACTATATAACTATAGTAAGCAATAAATGAAGCCATAAGATAGTTAGCTACAAATTTACTAGTGAACATGTTACGATCATTTTGTGCAATTTTAAATGCGCTCCACTTTCAGAAATGGAGTGACTAAGTCATGGATGATTTTCACCGCCGCTTAATTAGATTAGGATAACATATTTGATTGTTCTATCTTTTCGCTTTTATATTTAGCTAAACAATTATTATTATTATTTTATATTTATTATCTACGGAGTACCAAAGTGCCAATTTGAAAGGTTCAAACTAGAGAGTAGAATTATAGATTCCAGAGTGACCCAGTTTCATAACATCCCAGCATGTTAGCTCAGGGGAAGAGCGCCGGGCTCATAACCCGGAGGTACGTTTCACCGCAACCAATTTAATTCACAAACATCCAACTAACAGCTACAACAGGACCCTGGATCGAAACCAGGACATGCTATGTCTATTTTTTTTTTTTTTTTCTCTTCTTTCTTCCTGCCATTACTCAGGACATAATACATCAATATATCTGCCCATGAAGACATACCCTGCTAGATTTACGCTATCATACTCCGTATAGGATTCCATATGGTAACCCTATGGTACCTAAGTCGTTGGTGTTCCTAGTTGTTTGTTTATTTACCTTATTACTTTAATTCATAATTAACTGTTTAAGTTTTGTGTACAGATGTATTGAATATATATATTATACCCGCTACCTATGATGTAGACATTTAGATATAATTTTAGTATTTGACGGTGAGTCACACTAGCACGTCAAATATTTCAACTTCTGCACAGAGAAGAACATGGTGATGCCCTGCTAAATCACTGACATGAACACTTCCAATATTCTCAAGTTTGATAATAGCCCTACCTTCAATCTTAATTTCAACTTAGATGTACTCCCTTCAATTGGATACTACCATTTTGACCAAGAATACACAGACTTCCCTCCATCCCATGCCTCGCCATAGTTACCGACGAGCCATGCAAACACAACTCAGTCCCCATGCTATGGTGCAACTAAACACTGCCTCAGGCCACCAACTATATAGCTCTACCAACAACACCTAGACACGGTTGAAGTACTTGATCTATGTGCTTCGTTACTACCAGTATATACAGTACCACACCATGAGCCTCATATACCCGATTCGATTCCCCAAAACTAGATCGTGCAAATATAAAAGCCCCGACTGGTCGCCGATCATAATGGAGAGGGGGGATCTCCAAAGTGGGGGCGGAAATCCCCCAATAGCCGGAGTCTCCTATCTGGCATTTATATCCATCAAAGAAACATAAAACTGCTAAAATCCTGTTCATATTCTCAGCATAAATAAAACCCCTTACCTTCATGGGCCCGGATATTTTGAAACAACCAAAATAGCAAACGTCGGGTGGAAAAAGAAAAGAAGAAAAAAAAAGAGGGTCATTCGGCCAACCTGAAACCAACCACCAACCAACACCACCCCCAACCCAAAACAAACCACCTATACAGAAAAAAAATGGGCCAAAAGGCCTCCGTCCCACAACCGGGCGCCCAAATCCAAGTCATCGGCGCAGGACTACCACGCACAGGAACCTCATCATTCAGCCAAGCGCTAGAAATCCTCCTGCACGGACCGGTGTACCACTGCGGCACGCAAATATCGAGAGGTCCACCAACAGAGATAAAAAGCTGGATGCCAATTCTACAAAACTGGCTCAAAAAAGACGATCCCGCAAGTCGGGAAAAGATGCTCACACTCATGCGTCGCCGACTGGCCGGCTACGTCGCCATCACCGACTCCCCAGGCTCCGAGCTCATCCCAGAACTCATGGAGCTGTATCCGGACGCCAAGGTCATTTGCACAACTCGTGACCCTATCCTGTGGGAAAAGAGTATGCTCTATGTGCAGAGTCTGACGGGTGTTTGGTTTGCACGTGCTGTCCTCCTCCCGCTGGACGGGATGAGGCATTTTATCCCGTATGGATATTTGCTTGCGGCGCTCTGGGAGAGGCTTTATGGTGGTGTTGCGGGTCAGCATGGGAGGGAGACTTATGCGAGTCATATTGCTTGGTTGAAGGAGGTTGTGCCGGAGGATAGGTTGGTTTTCTTTGATGTTAAGGATGGGTGGGGGCCGTTGTGTGAGGCCCTGGGCGTCGAGGCTCCGGTTGGTGAGCCATTTCCGCGGATCAATGATTCGGAGGCCATTGAGAGGTCTGTAAATCATCATTTACAGAGGGGCCTCACGCACTGGGCTTGCATTTTTGGTGTGATTGGTGTTGGAGTGGCAGCTTTTCGCGTGTGGAGGTGAGACGGGAGTGAGATGATTGCATAGTCTCAGTGGAGGATGAGAGGTGATCATTTTGAATTTGGGGGGGCTTTTGGAAACCTTTTGGTGTCGTCGAACATCAACACTTCAGCGACTTGCATGTCTTGGATGATGTTTGTTTATTTCAGGGCCAGGTGGAGCATCAGTTAAAGACTCACCACGAACAAACCAGATAGATTGATTTACACAGCCATTTACATAGTCATCTACACACGAGATTTATGTCATTTATGTCCTTTGGAATATGTTATAGAAGATATGAAACCGAAATACATTGCCCAAATATTATACTTACACGTAAGATTCTATGCACAGCCGCAAACCTTGAATTTCATAAGCATAAGTCCGATATCATTGATGAGCCCGCTCGAGTGACGGCACACGCTCGCTTCCATAATCATTTCGTTCGAAGGTAGTTTCGATCTCCGTGTGAGCGAAGATCTTGCCTTGAGGAATAATGCGCTCCTCGCTGGAGTTGCTGGCCGCGCCAATATTGGTACCCATGGGAATATCCTCCTTGCCGTTGACTGTGATCATAGTGAGGCTGTTGGGATCCCTGACCTTGGCGAATCCAGATGGATACCGTGGGGAACTGTGATTGTTGTTGTTGTTGCTTGACCAAGGGCCATATTTCTTCCCACTGCTGTACTCGCCGATGAAACGTGGCAGGAAGCGGGAGGCAATTGCCTTGAATGATGGGATTGAGGCAGCAAAGATGCCGATGTTGGTTTCGATTACTGTCCAGTACATGGCACCGCTGATGGCGTACGTGGAATCCTTCGAGCTAAGCATGGTGGGGATGTAAGTGATTCGGATGATCGAGGAAATGCAAGCGCTGTAGAGGGTAAACCGTTAGAAAGCGTTCAGGTGGAAGTACTGGGGTACGCTCACAAAAGACCAAGACAGAGGATAAAGGCCAGAACAAGCTTCTGTTTCTGAGGCATCTGGAGATGGAGGATGACCTTGATGGGCAAGGTATAAGTTAAGAGATCGGTGACAATGTTCAGGGCGGCATTGCACAGGTAGAAAAGGTTGATATCGACGCATTTTCCGGGTCCAGTGCCAGTCCAGGCCATGCTAATGGGTTGACATTGGAATGCAGCCACGAGAACGAATGAGGTGGCTTGGGCAACAATCACTCCCATCATAACCCAGGATAGGCGAGTGAGATAGCGATCTCCGAGGCGAGTATAGAACCATAGCACCGAGGTTTTGATGAATCCAAGTGTTGCGAGATAGAACATTGAGCTCAGCCAGACGGCCTGGGGAGAGGTTAGAAATTTAATGCCTTACAAGGTCGGGATCCGTATCCTTACAAAAGCATAGTCTACCATCCCGGTCGGGTCAACATGTTCAATATGTTGCCCAAGTCCATGTTTGACCGCTAAATAATATTAGCTTCTGCAAATAGCCATAGGAAGGAATGGTGGAACATACCGACCAGTGTGACAGCAATAAATGACCAAGACAATGCCTATTTTCGTTAGTTATGACCATTGCCGATGATGGAGACCATTTTTCTTACACAGGCGCCAACAATAAGATCTGAAGATGTCAGTATAGTGCTGGTAAAATATATCAAACATAATCCACTTACAGTCATCAAGGCCCATTTGACCCAAGACATAAATGCGTGCAAAGAGACGAAGAGCCAAAACAACGAAGGTCAAGGCGGCAAATGCCACACAGATGCCCACGACCACAGGGCCTTGAGAACCATTGGTAACAGCCATGACGAGAAATATGAAGGGATCAAACAGAAATGGAAAAGAGAGAGGAAAGACCGTAAATTGATGTAAAGGAAAGAATTAGTTTAAATGAATGGCATAGGCGGTCGTTTCACATGTCCATATCATGGAGAACGGATGATCAAGATCACTTATGTATCTTTGAAAAACACCAAGAAGAATGGCCTTGGTACCCGGGTCTACAATTTATAAAGATATTTTATCTCAGATGCCCCTGGGACTAGGGAATAAAATGACTGCGCACACCAGATATGCGCATCGTGCATGGATCTAGTAGTCCCTGAGATCCACTGTATACCATCAAAAAGACCGTTGACCAAAAAAAAAGAAAGAAAACATGATCGGAATTTGCACGGCCTTCGCCTTTACGGCAACACGAGATAGACGAGACTGTCAGAACCGGGCGTGTCCACCACTCGAGACCTTTGGTGATCCATGCATCCTAAAATAAGCCTGCCGTTTATATGGAGGGCTCCAGTTTCACCTTATTTAGAGAAACCCACGAAGAGCCCTGGGGCGGGCTTTCTAGCGCTATAATTTGCCACTCAGACACCGAAATGTCATCTCCGATTGTCGAGGTGCAACCGTTGGATATATCATTCTTTGACAAACCAAGTCCCAATCCCTGTTCATAGGGACCCTGTTCCGGGAACAAGGAGTCATCGTGTTTTAGCACTAAAGATATCCACCTGAAGATCGGGATGGGATTGGCTTGAATAGGGGGGGGGATCCAGTCGTTGGTGGACACATTCGACGTCTTGAAGACGATCATTATGAATTCATAACCATTGGAAAGTGCATTGCCAAGTTGGACTATTACTTATACCAACAAGAAAGTAAGAAAAACAAGAAAGATGATTTGAGAGAGCGAAAGCGAAAAAGAGTCCGTGGGTCTTCGGAAGATTTCCGGGGTGGAGAGATCTGATTTATTTTCATTTTCATGCTCATCGAGATGCCCGATGGTGATCCTAATATCTTGATATGATCTAGGTTGGATACGTTATACGGAGTAAATCGATAACCCTAATCCAACGGACAAAATCAAATTGAATCGGAGTGACTAGGAAAACCCAACCGAACACTCCTTGATAATCTGATGGTTGAATCCTGCTAAATATTAGATCATATTCTCGAGAGGGGAACTGAACGATCTGCACGTTTCAAAACCTCAAGAGCTTTTATCAATGCGCTCACTTACGGAGTATATATGGAGTACGGAGTAATGGACGGTGCCTTGCCCGTGATGCACAGACTGGAAGACATTCGCTATGTAGCCCTCCTCCGATCTACACGACTCCATTTGCCTCCCGAGCCGTCCTGGAGGGTGGGTCGCCTATTGCGACGCACCTTGGATAAGCGAGATTGGCTACACTGCAGATGATTTGGAAGTCTGTGCATATATGTGATATGAGGGAAGTAAAATTCTGCACTGCATATTCGTGAGAATGCGCAAAGTACGAGGGAATGGAACTTTGATACTCCGTACGCCGTGCAAATATTACATATCACGCCCCTTTCCGCAAAGAATCTTAGAGATCGGAGCCTATCAATTTCAATTTGATCATTCCCCCGACTGGAAGTATACTATTGCTTCCAAACTATCAGGGATTGAAAAGTGTAATATACAATATACTCCGTAATGCGTTGGATTTAGTAACAGGTGATCATTGGGCTTGGTCCGTCTCATAAAATACCTGTTTCTCTTCTTTTTCTCTTTTTTGGGGGGAAAACTAGTGGAGAATCAAAAGTCGGAGACTAACTTGTTTGAAGACTCTCATCGGAGTTCTAACGCCTCACGGCTTATGCCAAGCGCCTAACACACCCGTGTTGGTGTATTCACACCCATGAAATTAGGTACCTTTTGTATGGACACACCATACAAAAGGTACAAAAAAACAGAATCCACACCATTCATTTCCCTCAATCTTCGAGCTAGCCAAAAATAACAAGAGTACTATTATGTTGTATATAATATAAGTAAAACTACTCCGTACGGAGTAGATTGTTCTAAACTAAGATTACTTCTAAAGAATTAATATAAATAAAAATGTGAGAAGCACATTAAAGAACATATGGAGTACTCTGTACATAAAGATTGTAACTATGTTGTATGTTGTATGTTGTATGTAGAAGTTAGATGTTTTATTATTTTGAGTGTACTTGATATTTATTGTCAGTCTTAATTAATACTTGTTAACTAAAGTCCTTCCATACAGACCTATAATTTCCCTACATGGAGGAGGTTGAGACAAATCAATGTTGGGATTTGGACTATTTGTACCTTTAATATGAGAACGCCATACAAAAGATACTTATTAGTCAAAAAGTTGTTCATCCACTAGAAACCCTCGGAAGTCTTTTTGCACATTGCCAAGTTTGTTTTTACCACCTAACTATTCCAAGGGTTCTACCTACAACACCCACGAGGGGATATACGGCCCTTCTTATATTGGATATCCTGATCCCCTTCCCACATTCATTTCAAGGGAACGCACTCGGCATATGCATGCGGGTTCACAACACTCTCGCACGAGGGCTGGGCCGTCATCACCTGCAGCTTCACGTACAGAGACCAGTGAGAGGCACTGGTTATTCCATAGTGGAGAACGCCAGCCTCCCGCTCCACAGTCTTAGTGCGAGGTATGTACGGAGTACTTCGTTGTGCGTCTGGTCCTGCGCAAAGCCGCTCGAGAACCCCGAAAGCCTTGCCTCGCACTCGACAAGCAACTCCCAAGCATCTGATATCCTGTGCTGACCACTGTCCCAAATATTCGTGGGCAACGGGCGCCTTTTCCTGACGGAGCGTGCCGAACCCGCACGGCCCCCTTTGACAGCTGGCAACGTCTTTCTCCATGCTCAGAAAATCTTTACTACTTTAGGCAGTTATGCTACGACGGAGTCGGTATTTGATAGGGATATGCGTAGCAGTGGACCAACCACAAAGCTACGATGCTGAATGAGCAAGCGGAGTCGCAATCCCTCTGCAATTCACCAATGCTCTTAGCGTAAGGACTAGCACAAAGGGGGGAAGGGCAGATGCAGTGAGATGCCACATGCTGAGAATATCTTCAACCGTTTAGACCTAGCTTGGCCTAGGCCTGCACAATCCTCAGGGAAACGCTGCATGCTCGTGGGGTGCTGTTCGCTCGACATAGCCCCTTGACCAATGACCTTCTGGCCCTTACTATAATGGATATCCTGTTTGATGGGAACGGTCATTCGTGGTTCCTTAGTCCTTGAGGGGGCTATTTCCCCCTCTCAGTCAAAAGAACGCGTTTTCATCTTCCATGTACCAGCATCTCTAAATCTGCCATGGGTCTTGCGGAAAATGTCCTGTCACTGGTGACGGTGACCAATGTCATCTTGGGTCTTGTAGCCTACGTTGCGCTCAAGTTTGGCTGGCAAATTATCTACTATCGCTTCTTCAGTCCGCTTGCAAAGTTCCCCGGCCCTTTCTGGGGTTCTGTAACTCGTCTCTGGATCGCATGGCATAATCTACAGGAGACCGAGGTGCCAACTGTTTATGCGCTTGCGCAGAAATATGGTTGGTCTTGACTCTATCTCCAATAGGAATCCAATTTCTAACAAGTGAATTCCCTCAGGCCCCGTTGTTCGCATTTCCCCGACATTGTTGTTGGTCAGCGATCATGAAAAGCTTCCGGAAGTCTACCACCGCAATGCAGACAAGACCGGACACTATATCACTGGAAGCTTCGGCGAGACCGAGTCTCTGTTCAACATGAGATCTCATAAGACCCATGCCGTGTTCAGAAAACACGTTGCCGGACCGGTACGATGATATACGAGTTCATTTGCATATATCAAAAACTGACCCCCAACGCAGTACAGCTTCAGCAACATCAAAAAAATGGAGCCACTGGTTGATGCGCGCATCACTGCGTGGACCGCCAAACTCAACGAAAAGTTCGCGAAGAGCGGCGAAGCCTTCGACTTCGCCTGGTGGGCAGTGTAAGCAGCACACAAGTCAAATGAAACAATGCCCCAACTAACAATACAAACAGCTACATGGCCTACGACATCATCAGCGAAATCGGCTTCGGCGAGCCCTTCGGTTTCATCGAAAAAGGCGAAGACATCGGCGGCCTAATCCAAGGCTTCCACGACGGCCTCCCAGCCTTCGGCCTCCTAGCCCGCCTACACCCCTTCACCTCATGGATAAAAACCACCTTCCTGAAAAAGTACCTCGTGGCCAAACCAGAAGATAACTCCGGCATTGGCGTGCTAATGCGCTTCCGCGACCGCCTCATCGACCAACGCATTAGAGACATCCAAGACGGCAGGAAATCCGACCGCACAGACCTGCTCCAGACCTTCCTCGAGGCTCTTACGGAAGACGGCAAGCCCCTTGATCTGGAGTACATCCGCGCGGAGGTCCTGCTCGTCCTCCTCGCTGGCGCAGACACAACAGGCACCGCCTTCCAGGCCATGGTGCAGTTCCTCCTGACCCACCCGGGGGCGTACAAACGTATGATGGAAGAAATCGATAACGCTGTCCGTAAGGGCCTTATCTCAGATATGCCTCAGTATGATGAGGTGCTAGAGCACTTGCCTTACTATGTTGGCTGTGTGAAGGAGACTATGCGTCTGTGTCCGTCTGCGCCGAATATCTTCCCCCGCTATGTCCCTGAGCCGGGACTCGATCTGTATGGTCGCTTTGCGCCGGCGGGTACGGAGATTACCTGTAACCCGTACCTTGTGCATCGGGATCCGAAGCTTTATGGGTATGATGCCGAGGAGTTTAAGCCTGAGAGGTGGCTGGATGTTGAGAGGGCGAAGTTGTATAACAAGTATAACTTTTCATTTGGATATGGGTCGCGTGTTTGTTTGGGTAGGGATATTGCTATGATGGAGTTGTTTAAGGGTCCTTTGCAGGTGAGTTCTTTTCCGGTTGTCCTAGGAGGCTGTTTTCTTTCTCTCTTTCTTTTTTGAAGTGGCTGCTAATGTGTCGTTTAGTTCTTCCGTCAGTACAGGCCACAGACTGTACAGGGTAAACCTGGGGCTAAGTTCATGGTCAAAGGTGGGATTGGCTACTGGAGAGACGTGTGGTTGACCATCTCTCCACGGGCAGAGGTGAAGGCAGAGTGACCGCTTGATGCGCTTTGGAGAGAATAATTATTGTCGAACTCGATCTAAAGATAATGCCGGTAGAAGGCACGTTCTAAATTGCACAGGGTTCAGCTCAAAAATCTTCATTTCATGCACAAAGTCACTTTGTAGCGAAATTCCAGGGCGTTGATGAATTCCTCTGTGCTGTCCAACTCAGAGCGCATTGTTCTGATGAGTTGTAAGATCGCAGCGGTCCTTCATGAGTCCTTCACAACATTGGCGGTTAGGAACGATAGATACTTATATTACTATGTAGCCCCCTAGCAAATGAAGTCACTAATGTTTCCCGCTAACTTAGGAATAAGACAAGGACGAGACGTGACGTGGAATACAATAGCATTGACCGAAAGGGAACTATATGTAAATGAGAACTATCGTATGAACACGACAAACAAGATGCAAGTCAGGACAAGTTTTGTTGAATGCTTTTGATAACCCGCTGACTAGCCGGTAGAACATGGAACATGGAACATGGTATGGTGTCAAATATGGAAAATGGAGAAAAAAAAAAGCCCAGGAAATTGATGAGACATTCATGATCATTCAGCAGTACCCATAACGGCGTCCTAAACACAAAGACAATAAATGTTAGCAATGGAGCAATAAAGAAAGAATATAATCAAGGTGGTTGCTTACTCTTGCCTCGTGGTACAAAGGAGTGATACCAGTCCAGTGAACGAACTGGTGCACACCCTGTCCAACAAGGACCTCTAGTCCAGGAATGGTGGTCCAACCCGCATCAGATGCAAGCTGCATCAAGGCGGTGACGGTAGGCTTGTAAGCCATCTCAAGAAGAACACGGTGCTTGCTAGCGTCGGAAGACTTGCCGATGAGAGTACCGTCGATCTCCTGAGCGCGCTCGAACATGTGGCAGAGCGTCTCGCGCATGACAGGGTCGATGGGTCGGTCAGCGGGGATCGTGCCGATGGCGACCTGGGGAACGGTGTCAAGCTGGGCCCGGTTGTCTACAACGCGGATGTTGTAATTGGTCGGGAAGGTCGAGACCATGCCCTCGAGCTTGCTGGCGGTGCGGCCCACAACATAGATTGGGGAGAAGCCCATGTTGTGGAGGGCGAAAATGGCAGCACGGGCAGTACCGCCGCCGCCAATGACCACGGCACTCTCGTTGCCGGTGGAGCCGTAAACGCCTGCGTTGCGCATGCATCGGACCATGCCTTGCCAGTCGGTGTTGTAGCCAATCAGACGAGGAGGCTTGTCGCCGTTGGGGATGGGAACGACGGTGTTGACGGCACCGATGATTTCAGCCTCCTGGGCGACTTCGTCGAGCAGGGGCATGATGTCCAGCTTGAGGGGGATTGTCACTGAAGCACCACCGAAGTCGGGGGCACGGATAAAGTCCTTGACGTCTTCGATGTTAGTAGTCTCCAGGCGAGAGTACTCGTGGGGTAGACCCATTTTGCCGAAGAGGGTGTTGTGGAGAGCGGGGGACCGCGAGCCGGAGACAGGAGAACCGAAGATAGCGAACTTCTTAGCCTTGATCTCACCCATCAGGGAGAGACCACGGCGAATCTCCGCAGCGGATAGCTGACCAGGTGCCGCCTTGAAAGGAAGGCTGGGGTGAGACACCGGGGTCATGAAGCCGTTCAGGATACGGCTGAGCTGACCACTGTCGCCCATGTTGATCGCAATCAGCGGCACATCATGGGCTTCTTCAGCCCATGTCTTGAACTTCCGAAGGGCATTGTTATCATCAAGGGTATTGGCAACACCGACGAGCTTGATCACGTCGCCGTACTCCAGAGCACGGTTGTAGGGTTGCATCCAGGACATGTTGGCCCACGACAGAGTGCCCTTAGGATCATGGTGCGAGGCGATGATCTTAGAGTAACCCTTCATCTCAGTAACGGCACGGAGCATTGCATCGGGGAACGCGATCTCAAGATCCACGAATTCGCACCCAGATCGGAACGCTAGTCGGTACAGCTGCATTGCCGCATCATGAGCATCATCGGGGAAGCGGCCACCTTGGCTCTTGGTGCGGATAGTGAAGATGACTGGCAGGGTGGTACGACCGCGAAGGATAGCCATTTGTTCGTTGACGTAGTCAACCGAGGGAATGTCGCCGTCAACTGAAGGGTCCTTCAACAGGTCGACTCGCAGTTCGACAGCATCAGACCCGACACAAGCCTCGGTGATAATATCGCCCGACGGTTGGAGATCAGGCAGAGTCAATGAGACGAAGAAGCTGTGCTTCTTCTTCTTAATGAGATTAAGGCTGTCTACTTGGCCAGTAACTACCCGCATGAAGCGAGTAAAGTCCTCTGAGGCAAGGGCTAGCTCCGTTGAGGTAGAGTGCTGGCTATAGTACTGGATGTTGCTGCACTCTTGGAACCAAGGCTTACGTCGCAGCCACACGCCCATCATATCCTCCACGTAGGCAGGGCGGGTCTTATCAATCTGGAGGAAGTCCATGACTAGCTTGATGTCGCGCATGATAAGGAGCACGTTGCCCTTGCTCTTGTGGTAGTCAGTAAGCAGTTTTCGTGCCTCTGGCATTTCGACAACACCTCCGCCGCAGGCGAAGACATGGCCAGTAGGATGATCCTTAAGGACGCGCTGAAGGACAGCAAGTTCTGCGTCTCTGAATCCCTCCCAGCCGCGTGTCTTGATTATATCGGGGATAGTTATACCCTCGGAAGTTTCAAGCTCTGTATCAAGATCGACGAAACGACGACCAAGGGCCTTAGCAACCCAGTTGCCAGTGGTGGTCTTTCCAGCGCCACGCATACCGATGATGAACACAGAGGCGCTGCTCCGCTCCACATCGCCCGAGGCAGAATGCTCATCTTCCTTCAGCTCTTTGCCATTGAGATTGACGCTGAACATTTGCTTCAAGGCATCCCACCAGCCAGGCCAGGTCTTGCCAACACATTCTTTCTCCAGAATAAGGGTAGACTGGGGGGCGATAAGAGACAGCACACTGAAACTGAACGCGACCCGGTGGTCATCGTAACAGAAAACACCACCGGAGGGCTGGCGAAGGGTAGAACGCTCAATGCCGTCGATCTCAAGTCCATCGTCATGCTCACGGCACACCACCCCGAATTTAGCCAATTCGTCTTTCATGGCCTTGATACGATTGCATTCCTTGACACGCTGGTTTGCGATACCGTATATACGAGTGGTGTGGTTTGAGCCCTTGCCCCGGGCAACGGCCGCGAGAACAGAGGCAGTAAGGAAGGCATCCGTCATGGGTTCCATATCCACATTGGGTAGTGGTTGCAAAACGCCATCAGCAGGTCCAGTAACAGTGGTCGAAGTATCAGTCTGTACAACGGAGCAGCCCATAGGCCGTAGAACATCCACTGCGAAACGAGCGTCGCCCTGAAGGGACTTGGATCCAATGTTGGGGACGGTGCAGGTGGTGCTAGTGACGGCAGCAATGGCTAAAGGATAGGTTGCAGAGCTTGCGTCGCTCTCCACAACATATTCGGCAGGGTTCACGTAGTGAGCCTGAGGAATATGGTAGGTGTGCTCCTCGGTGGTAGACTTCTTCACGTCGATGCCGAAAGATCTCATCATCGCAGTCGTCATGTCGATATAAGGCTGTGAGATGGGCTTGCCACCGACCAGCTTCAACGTCACTGGCTCCTTGGCGTACGGAGCACACATAAGCAACGAAGAGACGTACTGAGAGGAAACTTTAGCGGCCAGGTTGATCTTTCCTCCAGCGAAGCCTCCAGAAGCGGCAATCTTGAGAGGAAGACATCCCTTGCTTTCCATGTACTCAACACCGGCACCGTTAACAGTAAGAGCGTCAACAAGATCGCCAATAGGCCTTTGCTTCATGCGGTTGTTACCGGTCAAGACACTCGAGTCGACACTGCTGGGAGTAGCAAGTGTAGCCACGGTGGTGAGGAATCGTGAGGCAGTACCGGCGTTACCCAAGTACAAGGGCGAAGGGCTTGCGATAATCTTTCCGCCTTTGCCGTTCACAACAAGAACCTCACCTTCCTCCTCCCAAGAGAAAGTTGCCGCGCCGAGTCGCTCTAGGGCATTCAACATGACCTCAGTGTCATCGGAGTGCAAGAGATTCTTGATGCGGCAGGTTCCAGAACCAAGCGCAGCAAGTACAAGGGCACGGTTGGAGATACTCTTCGATCCGGGGGGTGCGCAAGTGACATTGAGCGACTTTGGCACACCGGGATGAACCTCAACGCTGGGAGCAAGGACAACACCAATATCCTCATTAGAGACGACACTGGCCTTTGGCTCGTGAGTGCGGCCAATCGCCGACAAGAGCACAACCTTCTTTTTCGGGCCATCGTTTTTCTTGTCCAAAGCCATGTTAAACAGCAATTGGTCCACAGAGCAGTGCTTACCAGCAGTCAACTTGCGAACCCGTGGATCTTTCACGGAAGTGGGCAAGCCGTAGGCCGAGATGCACTTTACCACACGAGCGACGGCGACACCCTTCAAGGTGCCCAAATGCCTCGCAAGCTCTGCCTCCTTCACCATGCCGATTGCGACACATTCGCCGTGAAGGATCTGAGGGGTAAGTATCGCCTCAATGGCGTGTCCAATAGAATGACCCCAGTTGAGCAGGTTGCGAAGGCCACCCTCGCGCTCATCTGCGGAGACGACAAAGGCCTTGTGACGTGCCGATGCCAAGATTCTAGCCTTCAGGATATCCCGGATGCCGTCGAAGCGACCTTGGCCAGCCCTCGGCTCGCTACGCACAGCAGCCAAAATTAACTCTGCGTTATCTTCCAATGCAGTGAATTCCTCTTCACTTGAGATGGCAGCAGTCTTAATGACCTCGGCCATGCCATTGATGAACTCTCGAACGGGGAGAGTCTCAAGGAACTCGAGATCAATGTAGATTCTCGATGGCTGCCAGATAGAACCAATGAGGTTCTTCCCAAGCGGAGTGTCAATGGCTGTCTTCCCTCCAATTGAGGAGTCCACCATGGCAAGGAGCGTGGTTGGGACCTGCACGAAGCGCACACCTCGCATGTAGGTTGCTGCAACAAATCCAGTCAAATCGCCAATCACACCACCACCCAACGCAATGATCACTGTGTCTCTACCACATGGCGGGTTCTGGCTTAGCATCCAATCTTCGATGTCGGCTTTTGTTTGCCTTGATTTGGAGCTTTCTCCCGGGGCCGCATGGTGGATGAGGAGTCGTGGGGCCGGGGTGATGGAAGCAGCGGCAGCCTCAAAGGTCTTTTGAAAAGTGGGGGTATAAAGAGATCCGAGGTTTGTATCGGTGATGAGAACGTAGGTCGTCGAGGACAAGTCACTGATCAAGTCCTTTGCGACGAAGTTGCGCCAAAGACCAAAATCAGCGACAATGCTCTCCCGGCCCAAGATGCTGATCTTGGTGGGCTCAGACATTGCGAAGGAGGATATAGATGAAGACTCGGTAATGGCAAAGTTCAATGACTGCTCATTTCATTCTGTGACTTGTTAGTACACCGACTCACAGTACTTTATCTGTTTCCCCCACCACAATGAATCTAGGGATACAACCTTGGAAGGTGCACACCGATCATTTGGAGGGAATTGAATAGTTAGAGGAGTTTGACGAACCTGGACAGAGCTGAGCCAAGAGCCAATAGTGTATCAAGAGAATATAATCTCCAAGTCGAGAATGAACAAGACAAAAAAGGAAAAAGAGTATTGTTTCCCCTCCGGTGTCGCGGGCAGTTTCTTGACCGCCCGGTGACTCAATCTGTCGATCTATACACCCTCGGACACCTATAGATCATCTACGATTTATATAGCTATGGTACATATATGTTTTCGTATGCTGCAACTTTTCTACTAGCTTAAACAAGTTTTACTTTAGACTATGAAATCAACATGTTATCCCAAAATTCGCCAAATTCCACATCTTAACCTCAAATTTCAACTTAGCCGACATCGCCTGTTTTGAACGCGAACCCTACAAATAGCAGAAACTGTCTTGGGGATTCAGTCTTCGGTCAAATCAACTTCGATTACCGAATCCAACTCGATTACTGCGTTTGACTTGACTGAATCCAACCGATCTGGCGAATTCAATGTACCTGCCAATGCCGAATTGAGTACCGCCTGGATACGTTCATTCGATCCTGTGTTGCGAACTTTCGATGGCTGAGTCCTGCTTTTGGAAACACCATTATTCCACCGGATGATTTGCGTCTTCGGGGCAGCCTGGAAACGTTTGCCGGAGTGCTTTACTCCAGGGCCAGTGTCTCGGTCGAGGCCAGCCTCTTCTCCACGTCCTGTCTCCCTAGCGCTCTGGTTTCTCATTTGAGCACAGTGGCTGGCGAGCTGTAAAATAGCCTGATCGTTAACTGGGTTACCCCCGATGTAGCTCCGTTCAATTGTCTGGGCATATTTCTCGACCAGTCCATCGATACCCGGGAACTGGATATTGGCTTCTTTGTCTTTTTTCAGCTTGGTCAGACTCCACTGAGAGTCGAACCTGCTGAAGTTGCTCGCATAGCTTGCCAGCAAACTGATACAGCATTTCATGAGCGCCAGGGCAATCACTGAGGGCTCGTTCTTTAGGGAAACCGATATTGTCGGGGGCCGGAAGCGCATTCCTAGGATCCAGCGTGTCTGCGGAGTCCGGTAGTGTTGGCGCTTCTTCAATGGGGATGAGAGATGTGGGGGGTGGAATACCAAGTCTTTCGGTACTAGGTTCGCGGTGCCACAGCACAGGAGCTGCGAGTACTGCTTGACGTCGTGGGATCCTCTGAAATGCCCGAACCGAGGCTGCCCAACGAAGAATGCAGAGCGCATGAAAAAAGTCGTATGCACCAAGCTCCGGGGGACTCGTGTCGAAATTGCAGTGGGGAAATATCGTCGGGGCAACACGCATGAGCTGAATTATACACCAGTTCATGAATACGAATTCGGGGATATTGCCAGTTCCATTCTGTACACCGATTTGTGGGGCCGTGGGAGCTGCCATAGCATCCTCATAGTCACCGCTGTGTGCGTATAGCCAGAGTACATCCAAATTGTAGTGTTTCCGGCTTCCCCTGGCCCAGTCCGACCACATGGTAATAATTCTCCCAGACTCCGTGTTAACATGGCATAATGCGAGGATCTGCCGTGTTGTTGGCAAGTTCAAGGCACCAGCAATACTTGATATTGACCTGTATAGATCTCGAGCCCATACATACTCATACAAAATCTCAGGATCACGAGAGAACTGACGATATAGTGCACTCGTTCTAGACCTGATGGATGGATGTATGGTGAAGCTCGACGGAAGAAGCTTAAACTGTCTCCTTCGATGAGCATGGGCAGAAGAGTGAAAGAGAAGTCTAAGTCGACGTGAACAGGGGGTTTAAATAGGCACTATGGCTTGTTTGCTTTAGGAAAATGCGCCCAACGATCTGAAGCTCTTCCGATCTTCCAGGGTTATGTGGTGCATACGGACTTTTCAAGAGATCTCCATGGGTGTTAGCAGCCATTGAATTGAAAAATGGTAGATCACATCAATATAATTTTAATTCGTATGCCCAATCTACTTATATAGGTACCTGGGGATACTACGAGGTTATACATACATATTTGTAGGTTCCGGTATCAGACCTATTGGAGCGTATAACTTCATAGGTAGCACAGTGCTAGCCTGCTAGGATTAGTATGTGTATGCAGCATAGACTTAAATCGTTATCCCTGGGAGTCTTTTGTAAGTCAAGGTGTTATATCCATATAACATGCACGGATGAGGAGCGGAAGATGTCAAAATAAAATCGAGCAATTTTTTGTATTGGACGCCAGGCTCACCTGAGACCTCTACTACTCCCCTAGGTCGGTAAAAAGCCAATAGGAGCGAACATAGGGAGAGAGTTGAGAGAAATAAATCAGTCTTGAAATGAAATGACACACAACAGCTACCCACTCGAGCTGTGGCATTTTGTGGCCTCACACCATGAATCACTGAAAAATTGGAATCTTTGTTTGCCTGACTATTTACACTTGAGCATATGTCCATCACTCATCTTCCTCATCCTCGCTATTCTCGTCGTCCTCGGCCTCCGAGACTTCCTCTCCGAGCTCCTTGAGCCGTTTCTAAGATAATCGTTAGTCAGATCCCGGAGAGGCAAGAGCAGCTCGAGAATGCATCGAGCTATTAAACATACCTTGTCCTCCGTTCGTTTTGCCTCGAGGTCTCCAAAGACAATCAGCAGGTCTTCCAGTTCAGACTGAGCTGACTGGCGAGCCTCCTCCTTTTCTTTAGCTTCAGCTTTAGCCTTGTCGAGCTGGACCTGAATGCTTTTGAGGGTTTCAGCCGCACTGCGGGCGTGGGACTCGGCCTCCTTGGCCTTGTCCTCGGCCTCCTTAGCTCGTGCTTCCAGAGCAGAGGTCTGAGATGCGGTGCTTTCTTGGGCGGTTTCAAGATCATTGCTAGACTTCTGAGCTTTGGCAAGGTCTGACTCCAGAGCTGCGACAGATTGCTTTAAAGTTGCGATCTCGGCTTCATGCTCTTTTCTGGCTGCGACGAGATTTGACTCGAGAGTTCCGACTGTATCATTGTGGCCAGTGAAATCAGCCTCGTATTGCTGCCTGGTTGCAGAGAGAGTAGACTCCAAGGTTTCAACTTTGCTCTTGTAGCCGCTGACTTCCGCCTCGTGATCTTGCTTGGCTGTGGCCAACGTAGATTCCAGGCTCTGCAACTTTTTGGTGAGATTGGTGACTTCTCCATCGTGGTTTCCCTTGGTGGTTTCAAAGTCCTTGATTTTCTTGTTGAGTTCTGCCACCTGTCCATCGTTGGATTTCTTGGTGTTTTCTAGGTCTTGAATATTCTTTTCGAGACTGGCGACCTGTCCACCGTGGGCCTCCTTGTACTGGCTGATCGTGTCCTGCAAATCCTGGATCTTCTTGTTGAGGTTATCAACTTGACCACTGTGGGATTTCTTGGTGCTCTCCAGATCTTGAATCTTCTTTTGAAGACCAGTGACCTGTAAATCGTGGGCCTCATTGGACTGGCTGATGATAGTTTTCAACTCCTGAAGTTGCTTATTGAGATTGACAACTTCCCCTGTATGTTGTTCATGGGTGCGAGAAAGCTCCGACTCCAAGCCGCGGATGGTTTGTTGCAGACCAGCAACCTCCCGCTCATGATGCTCTCTCAACTCCCTTGCTTTGTGGCTCTTGCTTTCAGATTCCGCCGAAGTCTGCTTGAGTTGATGGTCTATGGCACGGAGCTGGTCACTATGCTGCTTGAGTAATTCGTTCTTGTGATGCTTGTGTTCGTTTTCAAGCTTGGATAGCTGTTCGGATAGCTCTTGCGCATGGCGTTGTTGCAAAGATTGGTTGGTTTGTTGAACCTTTGACAGCTCAACTGCATTGTATTCCTTTGTCTTTCGGTGGTCCAACTGTTCTTGATCAAGCCTCCTTTGGATGCTAACGAGATCAGACTCCAATGTTTGAAGGGTCTGGGTGCGATCTTCGATTTCTGCACGCAATGAATCAACAAGCTCACGCGAAATTCCTTTTTCGATACCATTGGCAACAACAGAAATCTCAAACTCGGGTTCACGGTCAATGGCACGAAGCAATCGGCTGAAGTTATCTTTCAGGAACTCGATGAATGAGCGGTCAAAAAACACCTCCGGCAGTCCACCCTCGAGTTGACCACCAGCGGTTTGGGGAAGGACCTCAAAGTCACGAACCAAGGGACATTCTCGAAGTCTTGTGATCTTGTCAATATACTGTTCCCTGCCAAGCTGTTCGATGAGTAGCTTATGGAGCGTGATGCGAGGGATTGGGGAATCTTTTGTGGAGAACTCATAAATGACACCCAACAGCACAGTGCAAAGGCCGGGCACCAATTTACTGGGGGCACGCTGGTGCTTGATTTCTTGCAATAAGGTTTGGATGCAGCTACCCTCTCCAAGAAGATCATTAACGACGTCTGGGTCTTCGAAAAGCCACCCACAGAGCAACGTCAGATAACCGACTGTGATCCTTTCGTCATCGCCACGCTGCAGACCAGTAATCAGGTTTCCAACGACAGATTGGACACTGGTGACCACTTCTTCGCCGCTATCAGCATCACCCTCAGTAACAGCCATGGCTGTTGCCTTCGCCTCTGCGTCATCGAAGAGCAAATGGAACATCAGAATACAGGCCATCCACACCTGATACGGATCGGCATTTCCTCGCGCTTCTGGTGCAGTGAGTAGTACAGATAGAATATTGGGAATCCGATCTTGCCCGCTGGTATGCCCTTCAATCGCTCGCCTGAGCACATGCATGCGAATTCCAGGATGATGGGCGAAAAACGCTTTCATACACTCGCAGGCAGCAAGTCGTGCGTCCAAAAGGTTGTTGGGAGCAGGCTCGAGGCTGAGCTTTAAAAATGCTTCAATGACATTGATGCGTAAAGGTTCATTCGCATCACCATTGGCAGCTTTGTCGCCGCCGGGGTAGGAGCCCCACAGAACTTCGATATCACCAAACCTTTCCTGCAATGGTGAGTTGCCGCGGATCAGATCGGCACAAGTTGATAAGGCCTGTATTTGTTAGGGAAACGTGCAGGCAAGGATGAGGAATAGCAACATCTCACCTTTGATGTCACGCTAACACTGAACCTTTGACCGAATGCAATGCTAAGAACTTGTTCTGTCACGCCATTCTGCCAGAATGCAGTCTGGTTAATGGGTGTACTCATACCACCGCGAACCAGGAACAACTGAATGATGGCCAGGAGACCCCAGACATTCTTATCTCGGTGGACCAGAGTCCACTGTGGCGCCGGCTCGTTGTCTTCTGGCTCCTGCTGACATTCATGAAGCAGCTGTGTTACTCTTTTCACACAACCGGTCTCGCGGAAAAAGGATTGGTTGGAAACATTGAACCTCAACAAGTGAGCTAACAAGGAGAGGCAATCTTCCACTACCTCGGTCCCATGAGTCAATGCTCCCTCCGCCTCGATAAGTGAGAAAAGTATTTCAAATGCATTCTCGAATGCCACCAGCTTCTGTAGCTCTTCCGAAGCGGGGGTCAGGGCAATCAATAAGACAAGAGCCTCTAGCAGAAAACAGGTTGTTAGCTCTAACCTCTCATGTCTCACATGGACGCAAATGTTCGACAAGACATACCATTCCGTACTGGTTCCCTCGCATCTGTCAGGACACTGACTAGCTTGGAAATACCCAGCGGCGCTGTAAAAATGCATTCTTGTGTTCGTTCTGGTCGTGCACTGCAAATGTGGGAAATCAATTGGAGCGAATAAAGGCGGGAGTAAAATTCGCGGGCTTCTAAAAGGTCGAGTAGAGTAGTTATATTATCTTGTCGCTTTAAAAATGTTAGTTTATCATCTCGGGACCGAGGTCACGATGCGTACCTGGGTGAATTCATCTGCCAACCACAGAGCTATTTCGTCCGACGCTTCAGGCTAAATCTATATATGAGCAACTCGAGTGAAACTCTTCAGAGTAAAAAACACCCACACTAGATTCATCAGGCGTGAAGAGCATCAAAAGGGTCTCGAGGACCACTTTGATAGTGTCCACATCCTCACTGTCATTGCGTAAACTGCTGATCAATGACCGTAGGCCACCGGAAGCGACTGATGCAGGGTAGAGTTTTGCAAAGCTTCTTAATCCTTGGATTGCTGCCCGACGATCTTCCAACAATGTAGCACTCTGCAGTCTACTGCTTAATACGTCGATTGTGTCCGTAGCCGTTTGTTTGGCCGGAGCTTGCGACTCGAGGATTCGGAACATGGTAGTTGATTCGCAATTTCATGGTCACTGCCGGCCAAGGGCGTAGGAATTGGTAGTCATCTATGAGAGAGCAAAAAGTGAAAAAGTGAAGAGGTTGGTTGGTTCGCTGATTGCAGTAGAAAGCTGTCCTATTGTACTCTGCCCAAGGGGGGCTAAACGCCGATCTTGGCTCAACCCGCAGAATCGCCGACCGCCCGGAATTTATCTTTTCGTCAACGGCAAGCTCACTTTCACTACTCTCAACCTGCACCGCGATCAGGTCTGCGGTTGCATCTCTTTTTATCTCTATTACATGCTTTAGAGGAGTCTGTATCTTATCCGAACTGCCTCAAATTGCGTCTCGTTCACGAACAGAGAGATCGCGCCTGCGCCTGCACGAACGCCATCAACTGATTGCGACACAAGAGTACCAGAACTCTCCCAATTTTAACCTCACGAGTGTCGCATTACCACCATGGGTGTCCCAGCGCTGTTCCGATGGCTGTCCAACAAGTATCCGAAGATCGTCTCTCCGGTGATTGAGGAGCAAGCCCAAGTGGTCGATGGAGAAGAAATCCCAATCGATATCACCCGTCCGAACCCCAATGGCGAGGAGCAGGATAACCTTTACCTGGATATGAACGGTATCGTTCATCCATGTACTCATCCCGAGGGGAAGCCTCCCCCAGCGGACGAGCAGGAAATGATGATGGAGATCTACAAGTACACCGATCGAGTGGTCAACATGGTGCGCCCTAGAAAGCTTCTCATGATCGCCATTGGTATGTGTATATTCTAATAGAGCTTACAATCACCTCGTGTTCTCAAAATTGGCGATTTCCACTAACCTCGATACCACATATAGATGGCGTTGCCCCAAGAGCGAAGATGAACCAGCAGCGCGCACGTCGATTCCGCTCAGCGCAAGAAGCGAAGGAGAATGATCAGAAGAAGGAGGAACTCCACAAAATGCTTGCCCAGCAGCATGCTACGAAAACCGGCGAGCAGTTGGTTCGGGAGGAGGTTGTGCAGAAGACGTGGGACAGCAACGTTATCACGCCAGGAACGCCCTTCATGGATATCCTTGCTGCTTCGTTGCGGTATTGGATCGCCTACAAGCTTAACACTGACCCGGGTTGGGAAAATGTATGTTTTGATCTATTCAATTGGTACCAATGAAACCCGCTAACTTTGACAGCTGAAAATCATCATTTCGGATGCCACGGTCCCAGGAGAAGGAGAGCACAAGATCATGAACTTTGTACGATCGCAGCGAGCTTCACCTAACCACGACCCCAACACTCGTCATGTCATCTATGGTTTAGTAAGTTTATGGCGATCTTCCAAATCAATATTCTCAGATCACTAATTTCAAATCTAACAGGATGCCGATCTGATCATGCTGGGTCTTGGTACTCACGAGCCTTACTTCCGAGTACTGCGTGAAGACGTGTTTGCCCAAGACTCAAGGCCTCGGGGTTGCAGACTTTGTGGACAGACTGGCCACAAGGCTGAGGAGTGTCTAGGCCGCCCGAAGGAGAAGAGTGGAGAATTCGACGAGAAGCAGCACGCTGCCCCTCTGAAGCCATTCATTTGGCTTCATGTCGCCGTTCTAAGAGAATATCTTGCCGTGGAGCTTCGTGTTCCCCAGCAACCATTCCCATTCGACCTTGAACGTGCATTGGATGACTGGGTCTTCATGTGTTTCTTCGTCGGAAATGATTTCCTTCCCCATCTGCCTTCTTTGGATATTCGCGAAAACGGAATCGATACGCTGATCGCGATCTGGCGTGACAATCTTCCTGCCATGGGCAGTTACCTTACCAAAGATGGAAGTGTTGAGTTGAAAAACGCTCAAATCATCTTGCAAGGACTGGCCAAACAAGAAGATGCCATCTTCGCACGTCGTCGGCAAGCAGATGAAAGAAAGCAGGCAAATGAGAAGAGACGCAAGGAGCAGGATGCCGCTCGAAATGAAGAGCGTGCCCAAAAGCGAAGACGGAGTTCCCCCCAGCGTGACTTGACAGCTGGCTCTGGCGGCGGCGAACCCGCCCCTCCCATGGAACTCATCACCCCTGGCCGAGGTCACTTGAATAAGGAGACCAGAGAGCTGACACACAGCATGGTTATCAACCGTGGAGCTGTGTACCGTGCTAACATGGAGAATAAGAGCGCCGCTGCTGTGCTGAAGAGTAAACTCATGAAGGGCAACCAGGACGCCGGAGACAGCGAAACTCCAGCCACAGACGGCGAGGATGTATCAAGTGAACTCCCAGAGCAGACTTCTCCCGGGGTTCTTGGAAAACGAAAGGCGGATGTAGCTGAACAGGAGGTTACCGAGGCAGGAACACCGGGCAGAGACTCTCCTCTGCCAGTTCCTCCTGTTCCCGAGAAGCCTAAACAAGATGAGACCCAAGAAGACACTGTCAAGCTATGGGAGCCGGGATACGCCGATCGATACTACGAACAAAAATTCGGCGTGGACCCGAAAGATTTAGAATTCCGTCACCAGGTCGCTCGCGAATATGCGATTGGTCTTTGTTGGGTTTTGCGATACTATTTCCAGGGGTGCCCCTCTTGGGTATGTTGTCCATTTAATTATACGATTGAGCTTCGCTAACTTGATGACAGACTTGGTATTACCCAAGGCACTATGCGCCATTTGGTGGGTTTTTCCTTTCCTCTTTTCCCGCGGATTTCGCAGAAAGAAGCTAACACATAATGTACAGCCGCCGATTTCGTTGACATCGCTGATATGGACGTCCAGTTCGAGAAGGGCACAATATTCAAACCATTTGAACAGCTCATGGGCGTCTTGCCTGCCTCATCTAACCACGCACTGCCGAAGGTTTTCCATCCTCTCATGGAAAATCCCGATAGCGAGATCATCGATTTCTACCCGGAGGACTTCCCCCTTGATTTGAACGGCAAGAAATTTGCTTGGCAAGGCGTGATTCTTCTCCCTTTCATCGACGAAACTCGACTTCTAAACGCCATGGCGAAGGTGTATCCTCTCCTTACTGAGGATGAAAAGAGTCGCAACTCTCATGGTCAGGAGGTTCTTCTGCTATCCGACCGAAATCCCTTGTACCAAGACCTTGTCGCGAACTTCTACTCCAAGAAGCCTGGTCCGGCACAATATCCCCTTAAAGAGGATGTGAGTGGCGGCCTTGCCGGTATTGTTGAGCGTAGCGACACCTATATCCCCCACAGCTCGTTGGTCTCGCCATTGGAGGCACATGGCATGCCAGGAGTTGACGACGATCGTTCTCTCACGTGAGTATAACCCTCCCATATCCGCCGTTTGTTTCATATACTAACCGGTCAAAGGGTCCTATATACAATCCCGAAGACTTCCCATGTCCATAAGTCTATGCTTCTCCGTGGGGTGAAGCTACCGACGCCAATGCTGGATTCAAATGATATCAGAGCCACTCAGACCCGGTCCCAAAACTCTGGCCGATCATTCGGTGGCGCACCTTTCCAGGGCAGAGGACGCGGCGGCCGGATGAACTACTCGAGTGACCGCCCTAACCCATTCGCTGCGCATCTTGACCCGAAGTTCAATTCCGGCCCACAAGGTGGTCCTGGAGGTCCCGGCGGTGCCCCCATGGTGCCTCCTGGCTGGGTTCCCCCTGGCCAAGGGTATGGAGGCTATGCCAGAGGGCCACCTCCCCCTCCACGTGGCGGAATGTCACACCAGTACCCACCTCAGTACCCACCCCAACACGGCTACCAACAGCCTGGGGACTATTATGGCCAACAAAACAACCAGTACAATCAGGGTGGTCAGTACAATAACGGTCATCAATCAGGCTATGGCCAGCAGGATTATCGTGGAGGCAGAGGAGGTAACCGCGGAGGCCGCGGCCGTGGTGGGCAGAACCGAGACCATTACTCCCACAACCAAGGCGGAGGAGGGTATAATCGGTACTAGAAAGTAAATGAGGGTCCAGCTTCTTGGCTATTTCTTCTTGCTTCTTTCAATACTGTTATTAGTATCTGTTGACACGTTTGGTTATTGGGCATGAGGGTCTGGGCAAGGAATGGAGTTAGAGAAATGTAAAATGAATTCAATTGATGTTCGAATGGACTCTTTGTTTGCCCTTGTAGAGCATGCATGGGTCGAGCCCTCGGCTGATACTTCAAGTTGTATATATGGAGATTGCTGGAATCGTATATCCCGCGCTGCATTATAGCTAGGTTGTAAAAAATACTGTCTGCTCACACCATTATCTATTTGCCAGGTACCAGTTATCGTCATCCATTTGGATTTTTGCCTTTGTTCTTTCTCTTTATTCTACTTTATTCTAGGAGTCCTTTCATCTTCTGCTTGCCCTAACATGATGCTTATCTGGTTGCAGAAGGCGGTGTACATGGAGGGGTCAAGGTAAGGCACACTGGCAGAAAAACGAGGCGGGGTGACTCACCCGTATGAACTTGCAAGCCCTGAGAGGTTGTTGGCAGTCAATCTTCTCTCGCAAACCACTGGAGTCACCACGTCATGGATTTTCCTGCGGAAGAAGAACTCGTGCTCGCTCGGTGGAGGGAAATCGATGCCTTCAAACGCCAAGTTGAACTTTCTGCTGGAAAGCCACGCTATGGATTTTTAGACGGCCCTCCGTTCGCTACCGGAACCCCTCATTATGGGCACTTGCTTGCTTCGGTAAGATCACAGCGAACAATTTGCGAATGAGTTGCAAGTAGTTCTAAAATCTTCCACTAGACAATCAAGGATGTGATCCCCCGTTATTGGTCCATGAAGGGATTCCATGTGGAGCGCCGTTTTGGCTGGGATACGCATGGTGTTCCCATTGAGTAAGTTCAATTCGACTCAAGACAAGACTTGCTCAAGATTGTGTACCTAGTATCTGGCTGACACAAACTAGATATGAGATCGACAAAAAATTGGGCATGTCTGGTCTGCAGGCGGTTCAAGAGATCGGAATCGAGAAATACAACGAGGAGTGTCGGTCGATTGTTATGAGATACGCGACAGAATGGCGCCAAACCATCGAGCGATTGGGTCGCTGGATTGACTTCGATAACGATTACAAGGTACGCTCGAGTACATCTAATTTCCTGCGCCCTTGTGTCAATGTTTATTTTTTTCCCTTGTGATCTAGACCATGAACCCGTCATTCATGGAATCCGTCTGGTGGGTTTTCAAGGAACTCTTCGATAAGGGCCTCGTCTACCGCGGATACCGTGTTATGCCTTACTCCACCGCCCTCAACACGCCTCTCAGCAACTTCGAAGCGCAGCAGAACTATAAGGATGTGCAGGACCCCGCCGTTGTCGTGACATTCCCTCTGTTGGATGACCCCGAGACATGCCTACTTGCATGGACCACCACCCCATGGACGCTTCCATCGCACACCGGTCTGTGTGCTAACCCTAACTTTGAGTACGTCAAGATCTACGATGAGGCTACGAAGAAAAACTACATCCTCCTCGAGGCTCTTCTTCGGACTATTTACAAGGACCCGAAGAAGGCCAAGTTCAAGATCGTCGACCGCATCAAGGGTTCTGACATGCTCGGATGGAAGTACCAACCCCTCTTTGATTATTTCTACGAAGAATTCAAGGACTGTGGCTTCCAAGTGCTGAATGACGAATATGTCACTGCCGAGGATGGTGTGGGTATTGTTCACCAGGCTCCTGCTTTTGGTGAGGAGGATTACCAAGTCGCCATGAACCACGGCGTTATTTCCGAGACTCGTCTTCCTCCTAATCCCGTTGATCCACAGGGCTGTTTCACAGCTGAAGTCCGGGACTTTGTGGGCCAGAACGTCAAGGCTGCTGACAAGGGGATCATCAAGCTCCTTAAGGGCAATGGCCGTGTCCTTGTTGATAGCCAGATTACTCACAGCTATCCTTTCTGCTGGCGGTCCGATACCCCTCTGATCTACCGTGCTGTGCCATCTTGGTTTGTGAAGGTTAAGCCTATCATTCCCGACATCCTCGATGGCATTGAGAAGTCTCACTGGGTCCCCTCCAATGTCAAAGAGCGGAGATTTGCCAGCTGGATTCGGAACGCCCATGACTGGAATATTTCTCGAAACCGTTTCTGGGGAACGCCGCTGCCATTGTGGGTTAGTGACGATTTCTCAGAAGTTGTTGCTATCGGTAGCATCGAGCAACTTAGGGAATTGAGTGGCTACGAGGGCGAGCTCACCGATATTCATCGTGATAAGGTCGATCACATTACCATTCCTTCTAAGAAAGGAAATGGCGTTTTGAGACGTGTTTCGGAGGTGTTTGATTGCTGGTTCGAATCAGGAAGTATGCCCTTTGCAAGTGTCCACTATCCCTTTGAGGGCGCAGAGGAGTTCGAGGACCGTTTCCCAGCAGACTTTATTGCCGAAGGCCTCGAGTAAGTTTCTCATTCTTTCCCTTTCCTGTCGGTTTTCACGCGCTAATGCTAGGATTTTAGTCAAACGCGAGGGTGGTTCTATGTACTCAGCGTTATCGGAGTTCATCTGCGTCAAAGACTACCATACAAAAATGTAGTGGTGAACGGCATTGTCCTCGCAGAGAACGGTCTAAAGATGTCTAAAAGGTGTGTAAACAACATCTCGATATGACCATGACCTGAACCTTATCTTATACACTAATTCCGCAGATTGAAAAATTACCCCGACCCATCGCTGATCATGAATTCATACGGGTGAGTTCTGCAGTTCTTCACTCCCGAGTTGCTCACTTTTTCATGCTCTTCGGGAGTTTCCCATACGAATTTTCATTAACATTGTCCAAACAGATCGGACGCTCTTCGATTGTACATGATCAACAGCCCTGTCGTTCGTGCTGAGCCTCTTAGATTCAAAGAAACGGGTGTCAAGGAAATCGTCAGTAAAGTGCTTCTCCCATTGTGGAACAGCTACAAGTTCTTCGAGGGCCAGGTGACCCTCCTGAAGAAGACTTCCGACATCGACTTTGTCTTTGATCCAGCAGCAGAGAGCATTAACACAAATGTGATGGATCGTTGGATCCTTGCCAGCTGCCAATCACTACTCCTGTTCATTAACCAGGAGATGGCCGCTTACCGTCTGTATACTGTTGTACCAAGGCTCCTAGAGTTGATTGACAACACGACAAACTGGTACATTCGCTTCAACCGCAAGAGACTCAAGGGTGAAAATGGCGTTGATGACACATTGCACGCCCTGAACACTCTCTTTGAGGTTCTCTACACTCTTGTCCGAGGCCTCGCCCCATTCACTCCATTCATCACCGACAACATCTACCAGCGCCTTCTTCCCCACATTCCCGAGTCGCTCCGTGCCGAAGACAGCCGCTGCGTACACTTCCTTCCCTTCCCCGAAGTGCGCCAAGAGCTCTTTGACGAAGTAGTTGAACGCAGAGTTGCTCGGATGCAGACCATTATCGAACTCGGCCGTATTTCTCGCGAACGTCGGACTATCGGTCTCAAGACCCCTTTGAAGTCACTTGTTGTGATTCATAATGACCCGCAATATCTCGAAGATGTCAAGTCCCTCGAGCCCTACATTCTCGAGGAGCTTAACGTTTTGGAGCTTGTTCTCTCCTCCGACGAGGCCAAATACGACGTTGAATACTCAGTGTCCGCTGACTGGCCTGTGCTTGGAAAGAAGCTGAAGAAGGCTGTTCAAACAGTTAAGAAGGCTTTGCCTTCTCTCACTAGCAATGACGTGAAGGGTTATCTCGCGGACAAGAAGATCCTGGTTGATGGCATTGAACTCGTTGAGGGTGACCTTGTTGTGAAGCGAGGAATCAAGGAGACTGACAACTCCAAGGGCATGGAAACCAACACGGATTCTGATGTGTTGACTATTCTCGATGTGAACTTGTACCCAGAGCTGGCTCATCAGGGTCTGGGTCGTGAGATCATCAACCGCGTTCAACGCCTTCGCAAGAAGGCTGGTCTTGTCCCCACCGACGATGTGAAAATGGAATATACCGTGATTTCGGACCCGGACAACATTGGCCTCGACGAGGCTTTCAAGTCTCAGGCTCAAGCCTTTGAGAAGGTCCTGCGCCGCCCAGTTGACCAGAGTGCATTTGGTGGCGATAAGCTTCCTACCGGAGAGGAAGAGGGTACTATCTCACAGGAAGAACAGGAGGTGCAAAATGCCACTTTCTTGTTGCGCCTGCTCAAGCTTTAAAAGGTCAACCAAAAGAGCATATGTAGATATCGAGTCTACTTTTTAACTATTTTTTTGTTGCTTCGAATGAAATCATATGGCCTTTCATCAATAGTTCACCTTCAATAACTAGCGAAATTCAACCTAGAATAATTTACAAATGCTCCTGCTTGCGCCACCATACCTAAACAGCTCCAAATCTCTGAGTGCTTCCGATGCCTTTGATGCTACCAACATATAATTTCAAGGAACCATTCTTTAGCCCTTTTTGGATGCCGCCTGTTGGGGTTGGTTAGCATGTCGAACGGCGCAGCAATCGCTCATCGCCTACCAGGTAGCAATTCTTCAATCGCATGAACTCTTTGGCACACATGTCTTTATGTACTGAGTTGTAATCCGCAACAACACACTTGCCGTATGCCGCAACCTATCAGGCTAGTTAGTTCGGCAATGCTGAGATGAGGTCAGACAGAAGCTACACACCTCTACGGAGCATTGGGCTGAAGCTTTGGCAATCTTCTCAACTGGACGAGTTCTTCCCGGCATCTTGGAAGGAGGATGTGAGGATGTAGCCCTGAAATGTAAAGTAGCTTAATGTTCCGATCTGAAGCCAATAGGACCCCCAGGCATTGAAATCTAAGAATGTTACATAAGACCACGTGACCGCCCTGCATGTTTCTGTCGCGACAACCAAAACAACCCGCTCAGCCCACCGTTACTTCGATTAATGGCGCATGCGTTTAATCTATTGTTCCTATTCTTTTGGGATTTCTGATTGTAGAGGGCCTCTGTCTGCGCATGTCTTTCATCCTCGGTGCTCCCCGCTGTCGCGATGATTTATTTGGTCCTGCAGCTCTATGACCCAGATGCGACAAGCGCGCCTTAAGATCGCGAATTTTCGATGCCTCCGATATCCTCTCAGCGCCGAGCCGTGACCGAAGAGATCTCATCTCTTTCAGACGATGGTAGGGCGCAACCAATCACTCATTGACTTAAGCGGATCCTGACCTCTATAGATGTTGGCTTTCTCTACCAGGTTATTGCTGCCGCCGAGACAAAACCCGAAGCAGATCGACTCCCATTCCGGGCGCTCTTCGAAGCATACGATGAAGTGATTGGCGAACATGGTGTCAACGCGGATCCAGGCCATGCATGTCTGCGCTTCCTGTTCAAGATGGGAAGCAAAGGTGTGCGCGGCGAGACTCTCTTCGACAAATTCGAGAATGCGCTCCAACAGATGGGAATCGTGATCGAAATCGGCGACGACGGCTCTACGAACCTTAACGAGACACATGAATATGATCAATATACAGCGGATATTACCCACAGCCAGACGGTTGACTATCCCCATGGCCATTCTCCAATTACGAATGGAGTACCACCGACCCCCAAGCGGCGCGCATCGTTCAACACTACGTACGACATTGGCGAGGATGCTACACAGCGAAGTGCAATCAATCGCCCTAGCTCTCGATCGTCAATGTCGCGACTTGAACTTGGCAAACCCGAGTTTTCTAAACTAAAGCTGTCACCTACATCTGGACATGATTCCGGGCCTACCAAATCGCCAGATCGGACACAATTGATCAGCCAGTTCTTGGATGTTGGTCGGCGATTGCTCAGCAGATTTGATGAAACAGAAAAAAAGCACGGAGTCACGGAAGAACCTCCATTGACTAATGGAGTGGTTGCGAGGTCGGCCGTTGCCCGTGATCGTTCGAAGAGGATTGCCGAAGCCTCACGTCCCCGTCGTTCACCCTCGCACGATTCCTCGGACACCTCCGAGTCCGAAGATGTGCAATCAATCATGTCGCAGAGCCCAGAACACGATTCTTTTGACAAAGAAGAGGTGCCACCAGAGTTCATCTATCGCCCGCAGCTTTCGGATTTACTTCGGGATGCATCAACCTTCAACATGTACCGACAGCGATCGATCTGCCGTCGAATTTTGACACAATGGCTGAAAAAAGCCTTTCAAGCGCGACAGACTCGCCAAACCAGGGAAACACTTGCCGTAAATTATGATCGAGGCCTTCTTCTCCGACAAGCCTTTGAGCCATGGCGAGGAGTAATTCAAGAAAAACGCCACTCGGCTCGAACAGATCGATTCTTCAAGCACCTTGAAGCGCGTGCCAGTCGCGCACGGGATTTATATCTAATGACAAAGGCGTTCAGCCACTGGGCCCAAATTACGTCGGAAGAAGTAGCTCGGACCTCTGCTGCCCGGAGACATGTACTTGGAGTCAAATATTTCAATGCCTGGCGCGAGATCACCGCCGTCAATGAGTTGAAGGCTCAGCGTTTTGCACTACAGAGGCCTTTTAACGCGTGGCGGAAGAAGATCCAAGATTTGAAGGCAGCAGAGACACAAGCAGTCAGTGTACGCAACACAAAGATTCAAAAGGCAGCGTTTTGGGACTGGTGGTGGTGCTTCTGCGACCGGCGTGTTCTTGAGGTTTCTGATTATCGACTCAAAAGACGGTCACTTCTCTCCTGGCTTCGGAACTTGAGAACCAATCGAGAGCGCGACCATGAAATAGACCTGCACAACAAACGGTCATCATTGAAGTCGGTATTTCAGATATGGTCTCAGCACTCGAAAACCATTGCACTTGCAGATCAGGAAGTCCAGGCTTCTCGGCGCCAACATGACCTCAGAGAAACCTTTAATGAATGGAGAATTCAGTCTCGGCTGGCACCGGCTGCTTCTCGTGTCTCTGAGATGGTCGATACTAGGATTCTACGAAACGCCCTTTCGCGGTGGATTGGAAAGATCGACATGATCAGACAAGCGGAAGAGGTAGATCGCCATCGAATCCAGCACAACGCGTGGATCTCTTGGAATGATACGCTTCGCTGCTTGGCTCTTCGTGCTCGAATTGACGAGCGGATCAAAATGGAGGCGATGTACAAATGGATTCTGATGGAAAGATTTGAGCTAATGCGAAGGATACGAGAGCAACGCATCAAGCGGGAAGTATTCTCTCGATTCGTGACAAACACGCGGGATACTTACACCCGTTTACTCTTTCACGCCGAAGCTCATGAGGCTCATCAAACCGAAAACTTGGTTCGATCTAAATTTGCCATTTGGCGTGATCAAGTGCAACTTCAGCGCGAGCGGGAGTATGTAGCATCTGAGTTCTATGCTCCACGGCTCGCAGCTGAGTCTCTTACGATCTGGCGATCCAAGCATAATCAAGTAGTCAAGATGGAAGGTTGGGCCCAAGATGCTCGATTCTATTTCTTGATGAAGAAGTTCATGAAGCAATGGCATCAGGCCAAAGTGGACTCTGGCAAACGACGACGACAAGAATCGTATGCTAAAGTCCGGCGGCATATCAAGGTCAACCTCGCGTCTAAGGCGTTGGCTGCCTGGTCATCAAAAGCTCGAATCATCATGGATATGGAGCAACAAGCTGGTGATGTTGATCGCGAAAAAGTGCTTGCCGACGCATCTGAGATATTCATCCAATGGCATGACAAAACAACGAAGAGAATTCAAGATTGCCAGGACGCCGATGATTCCTATTTCCGACAACTCGCGTTTGACCAGATGATGCAAATGTCCGAAACCTTCATCATTCGACGTGAGATGGAAGACCAAGCAGACAATGTATACCGATTGCATGTCCTACGATTGGCGGCAGCTTCACTTCGCAAGCTCAGCCTTCGTATCTTCCAGATGGGGAGTACCGCCGAGACCGCCGAAGCCATGCGGGAAAGAAATTTGCGGAAGCACTCGCGAAACATGTTCCGCGATTGGGTGGACAAGGCCCGGATGAAGCTGGAGGCTCGAGATTCGGCCGGTCCAACCTTCACGCCTGCACGAATTTCAACTTTTGGAAATGGCAATGGCGCTGGATCAGCGATGTTTGATCCCTGGTATCAAGAGCAGGCAGAAACACCGTTCAAAATAAGTGACTTCACAGCAACATCCCAGGCAACATCTCAGGCAACCTCCCATGATCCGATCTCTGCAAGCCCCTTGGCAACCCCCAATTTCACGACCTCTCCCTCTAAACGAGCCGCCCGGGCGCGAGCCCTCGCCCAAATATCCACCACCCCCGCCACACCGTTACGCACCCCTTTCGCAAGTCGACTACTTCGAGCCGGGACTATGACTGCTTTATCCACCTCTTCCAAACAACCACGGTCTGGTCGGCGAAGCTCCGTGGGAAATAGCGTCCGATTTGTGGATGAAGAACCTCCCGAGTCTCCGACAGATGGTCGCAGATCAGCGAATCGACGATCTTGACGTTCTTGTTCAGTATATGACCTCTTTGAAGCCGCTTTAGCCTCATGTACATCAGCGATGGTTATAATGTTTTTCTCTTTCATGCCCTGTCGATAGGTGCGATCATGTTTCATTCAATGCATCATCCGGCGCAGCATATAGCAGGTTCAAGGGTTTCTGGGTCTTTGGTATACTCTTTTGTACTTTTGCCATGATTGAATGTGATACTTAAAATTATGAAATGGGCATTTCCAGAACAATTGTAAAAAAACATGTTCGTTCAATGAGATATGGAATTGTCTACGGAGTACGGAGTACGGAGTACTGTATAGGTAGTATTTGGTTGATCCCGAGGTCAGATATGGTAGATGCTTATCGGGGAGCTCTGTACGGAGTTAGGTAGCTATACCCCAGATAACTTAGAGCTCTTTGAATACAAAATTATCACACCGAGAAATAGCAATCGCTGAATTCACAACATGTTTAGATTCATACCTAGCTCATTTGTGTTGTTCAATTTGATGGTCATCAGTCACGAGTGGAGCGGAAGCGTAATTGACTAGGTCTCTCTTCCGCCTTGTCCCCTACGTGTATCCAGACAACTCCCCAAACACACATCTTCTACCTTCCGTTCCCCCTGCAACTCTGGCTACTCCCAGACATATTAAACTTTGAGCTGGCAATGTTGTAACGTGTTTTCGAGCGCAACGAGCGTCCAACTTCCGAACAAACCGCCTCTATGCGAGCGGTACTGCCGGGGAGACCCCCAGCGAAACTCCAGTCGTTCAGCACGGCGCTGTGGGACGGTCTTCGTGTTGTTGTAAGTACTTACAATCCTTGCCTAATTTCTGCTCCAGCTCTGCAGCTTGTTTAAACCCCCTGTTGCTGACCCTTGTCCTCGCGCGTTCCCCGATAGGCATACATCTCCGGCCACGCGCTGGTTATCCTCGGCGGTCCGCAAACGCTCCTCCAAACGATTTACATCGATGACACAGATACCCTCGAGGCCGTAGCGTTTGACGAAACATCTGGCAAGATTGCAGTTTGTGGTGGCCCTGATGTATTCGTGTACCAGCCATACGGCATCCAAGGTGAAACGCTCAAGGTGCGCATACAACCCCACTACTCGGAGCTTAGCCGACTAGCAACATATTCCCAGAAGGCCAATCACAATTGATGTTGACACATGGCTTCATTTAGTGGTCGCTCCTTTATACATTCCGCGCCCCCGATGACGACGAACCGATCTATACACTATCGTGGGGTTCCTCGAACGAGCTCCTCGTGGGCAACTCCCGCCTCGCCCTTTGGTTTATGAACGACGAACCGCGCCTTGTATGGAAAAGAAAGCTTGCGACACCCGTGAAATTCGCGCAATTTTCCCCAGATTCGTCCTTGATTGTTACAGTGGGGCACTATGACCGCCTAGTCAAGGTATGGAGGCGACTTGCCTTCGGCGCAGACGAGGTTCGGTTCGAGAACTCGTACCTACCCCATCCGAATGTTGTCACTGGGATACACTGGCGGTTACCTCGGCACCCCGAGCAATCCATGGATAATGTCCTGTATACGTTTTGCGCCGATAACAAGATTCGAGTATGGGCAGTGACGGACCTTCATGCGCTTTCTGCTCTACAGTTCTGGGCAGAGATTGACATGGGTGAATCAGTACAACCTAGGCATGCGTCGGATGAGGACGAAGGACCGCAACGGCGGTATGGATTCATTTTGGATGGCCGTGATTTCTGTGTTGCGACCGAGCGTGCTGTTCAGAGGACTACAGGGAACAAAGAGAATCACGCTCTGGAACATATAATCGAGGTTGCGAGCAAGGCCCCAGAGATCTGTGTTGTCATTGATGGCCAGGGCCATATGTCTGCTTGGGCTTTGGAAGATATCGGTTCTAAAGCAAAGACCAAATTGAGCGTCTTCAATATTCTCCATGTCGAAGGCTTGGACTTCGGATTTGCAATCGATCAGTCACCACAAGAAGACTACGCTCAAATCCGTGCTTTCCAGAGTACAACATCAGACGACAAGCTCAGCGTTCTGGTCCATCACTTCGACGGTCGGATCGAGTGGTATGATTCACATGTGGATGTTCTTTTCGATCCTGCACCCCGCAAGAAACGAATCACCCAAACGGCTTCTTGGTCTGGCCATACTGCCCCTGTGAAAAAGATTGTCCGAAATGCGATTGGAGATACACTGGTGTCACGTACCAATGAAAACAAAGCTACTGTATGGACACAGCGGCGTCGGGATGGAGGATTGATATTAGCACACAAGAGTGTCCTCCTTTCAGATGAGCATATTCATCGGACATGCGTCCTTGAAGACAGGTCTCTTCTCGTCAATCTTCATCACGATGGGGTCTCCCTATGGGATTTCAGCTCAAATCATGCCAAAAAATTGGCTTCCTTGCCATTCACACTCCCCGGCAAGCCACTATGTGTGCTTCCAATACCCAGCACCCAATCGAGTCCAGGCGTTTCCTATGTAGCGACGATATGGGCAGACATGCACGGAATTGCGTGGGAAATACGAGGCCCAAGTCAGGAAGGCCACAAGGGGGACTTTGTAAATGGCCATGGCTATCAATTCCGAGAATTTTGCACCTTCGACATGGGGCTGAAGGAGGATATTGCATATATCCTTCCCGTGGACCCAGCAGGCCCCAAAACAAAAATGTCGGGTTTCTTCGATTCTTTTTCTACCGACATTGCTCTCTCCTACAGCTACAGTGGAGTTGTGCGGACATGGACAGCCACAGTCGATCCAACGAATGTGAAGGTCGATTGGCTTCTTCAATCAACCGTTGATACAGGAATCACCAACCCATCTATGGCTAGTGGTAGCTCTATTCGCAAGGCAGCTCTGGTTGATGAGGACCGGACTCACCTCACAATCTGGGACACCAACAATACTCAGCTCGAGTTTGAGGAACATTTTGCTCCACATGACATTATCCGTGATTTGGACTGGACGTCAACACCAGACAAACAGTCCATCTTAGCCGTTGGATTCCCACACAAGGTTGTTCTCTTATCTCAGCTGCGCTATGATTACCTAGATTCTCGACCCTCATGGACACAGGTTCGGGAGATCTGGATCCGAGATCTCACACCTCACCCTATAGGAGACTCTTGCTGGCTGAATAACGGCCACTTGGTCATTGGAGCTGGCAACCAACTGTTCGTTTATGACAAGGACATTGATGTTGGAGACCGCCTAGTGTCTGAACTTCGGATGCCATCTCGGGGGCTGTCGTCTGTCGATCTCTTCGACATTGTCAGCCGCCTGAATGGCCCGTTGCCTGTGTTCCATCCACAGTACTTGGCACAGTGCATTCTGTCTGGGAAGACTAGCTTGGTACATTCGATTCTCATGAACCTACATCGCAAGCTGAAGTTCTACACCGAGGGCGATGAGCTAGATTGTTTCCTAGAGATGCCGGTAGAATGTTTCTACGAGGAAGATGTAAGTGCGCAGCGTTTCCTTTTTCTTCCCAATACTAACAAAACCTTTGTCAGGGTTCCCAACAAGCAATCTCCAAGGAAATACGCTCTTCCTACGTTTCCTACGTCGATTCCACTGACGAGGAATTGTTATCTGTCGTAGATGAAAACACCGCGGCCGCCCTCAATGAGAGTCTAGCACGGATCGCCTTGCCGCAACTATCTAGCCACGAACAATTCCGCTTGGCAGATACCATTGAATGTGTTGCCATGGTTGAGAAGCACCGGCGCTCGATGGACGATAATGCAGCACGCTATCTTTTATTCTTCCGACAGCATATGCTGCGGCGCACTCAAGGAGTGGCCAACAAAGACACTGTCTCATGGCGGGAGATTGTTTGGGCTTACCATAGTAGCAGCCAAGATATTCTCACAGATCTTGTCTCCCGGCAGTTCAATGGAAAATTGACGTGGAAGGCTGCTCGTGAAAGCGGTCTCTTCATGTGGCTATCGGATTCTATAGCCGTGGTACGTATCTGTCATATCATTTCCTTGGCCATGAACTAACCGGTTAATTAGAAAGCACAACTCGAAATCCTCGCCCGATGTGAATACACCAAGACGGAAGAGAAAAATCCCATCGACTGTACTTTGTATTACCTCGCCCTCGGAAAGAAGAACGTCCTTCAGGGTCTCTGGCGTATTGCACACTGGAACCGTGAACAAGCAGCAACCCAACGTTTGTTGGCAAATGACTTCAAGGAACCGCGATGGAGGACATCTGCGCTCAAGAATGCTTATGCATTGCTTGGAAAGCGACGATTTGGTAATTCGAACCTCATATTGTCTACAAATGAGCACTGCCAGCTAACACTAAACAGAATACGCTGCATCTTTCTTCCTTCTCGCTGATCATCTGCGTGACGCCGCAAACGTCATCATAAACCAGATGGGTGATCTCCAGCTCGCGATCGCAATCACTCGAGCCTCAGAAGGGGATAACGGACCGGTTCTTCGGGAGATACTGGAAGAAAAAGTATTGCCTGAGGCCGCTTCCGAGGGTAACCGCTGGATGGCCTCTTGGGCTTTCTGGATGCTTGGACGACGGGATATGGCAGTGCGGGCACTGATTGTGAGTACTCTTTCTCTGGCTGCCAGGCCCCAACTAATCAGATCTAGTCGCCGGTCGAGACCCTCCTATCACCAACGACGACCCCAGCCACCCCGGGAAGCCCCGGGCGAGTAACCCTTCAGTCCAAATCATATCTTTCCAACGACCCTGCCTTGGTAGTTTTGTACCAGCAGCTCCGCGAAAAGACTCTTCAAACCCTCAAAGGCGCCTCCAAAGTGCGACCCAGAGAAGAATGGGAATTCGTTATCCGCAATGCCCGACTCTACGACCGTATGGGATGCGACTTCCTCGCTCTCGACTTGGTACGCCACTGGGAGTTCCTGGGCGGACTTCCTACTCAGGATGCATTGAAGCCTAATACCTCCCTGGAGATGGATGAGAATGGAGTCGATTACCGAAAAATGCTTCGTCGGCGGAGCAGCCTCGTAGTTGCTGATATACCGGTGCACCGGGCAGATGTCTTGCAGGAACCCGCCGTTTCTGATACCACACCCGGCGAGCAACCGATGAAAGATGAACCGAAACCGAAACCGAAGCCACCACCTACGATGTTTCATGAACCGGACGCCAATTCGTTGCTAGACAGCTTTGGATTCTAGTTTGGACACTTATTTATGTAGCCACTGTACTATTTCCTGGGTATACATACATCCAGTTACTATCAAGTGAGAACCTGGAACCTGGGGTATATATAACGTAGCATCTCTTATGTCTAAACATTTAACTAAATAATAGCATAGCGGTCAATGTGGGAGAATCCATGTGATCCATCACTCTAATCATGGTTCACGTGACTCGACAGATTTTGGGAAGGTCCCGTCTGTCTTTGAACTTCTCTGAATTGTACTCCGTACCGCGTCCAATATTATACAACATATAACTATTTATGTGTACTTCCTCATTCCAATGGTTGTTGAACTTGAAAAGCTAAGGGGAAGTTGACCAAGGATCAACTCCGGCAAGTGGATGAATGCTATCCACACAGCACGGGCCTTGATCCCTGCAGAATATGATGTCGCAGATTATCTCTGGAGAATAAGGAGGCTGGTATGATGCCTGTCACCATGTACCAATCGGCCTGACAGACATATTCATCTTTTGATTATGATTCGACCTCCCCAAGATTCTGTATGATGTACATTCCACCAAGTACAAACGTCTATGTGATGCTCATCCTACCCCCTCACCTGATGATCAACGATGCCTAGCCATTGTAAGGAGAACGCTACACAGAGGCGGTCAAGATGCGTGGAGACGAATCGAGTTAGCGATGCAGAGTAAAAATTCTGCAGAAGATTCCAGCTGACAATTGTGCTGAACCCTATTGAGCTCACTGGTTGCACTACATCCCGTAGCGCGCTTTAGCTACTCCAGTGGCCCCAGATGGCTGCAGATGGGCTTCAGATAGCCTGACGGATTACCTATCCTAGTGCGATCGGCAGCGCCAATCTGCGCTATTACATCGCAATCGCGCCGATCCTTCAGCTCATCCACAAACTTCTTGTGAACGATGGAGACTTGGGCCGAGCGCGACATCCCTCTTGCGTCCAATAGCCTAGGTCACCTCGATCTGCCGATCGGGAAACAATGCAGACTGTCATGCAGACTAAAATCGAGAGCTGATGCTTTAAGACTCCCCCCGCCCGCTGAGAGCTTGAAGCTCTTCTCTCCTCTCTGACTTTAGATATTTGTTTTTGTATACTAGTGATATCCCTTATCGGTTTTTTTTTCCAGCGACAATGCCTACTAAAATCCCAGGACCGCCCGGAGTTCCCCTCCTGGGCAATATTTTCGACGTTGACCCCAATGAGACGTGGAATTCGCTCAACAAGTTGGCCAAGCAATTTGGTATGACAAAAACCCGTCCACGGACCTGGGCAACACCCAGCCCTAATGAGTAATCACTGATTGTTTAGGCTCCATTTTCAAGATTAATGCTCTCGGTCATGAGATCGTATTCATCGGCAGTGTCGCTTTGTTGGAAGAGATTTGTGACCAGACCCGATTCCGCAAGTGCGTTACGGGACCCGTAGTCGAAATCCGATACGCCGTGCACGACAGTCTGTTCACAGCATACGACTATGAGAAGAGCTGGGGTATCGCCCACCGGATCATGATGCCTCATCTCACACAATCTGCGACCGATAACCTCTTCGGTGACATGGCAGAGGTCATCCCAGACCTGACCAAAAAGTGGAGTGCAGGAACCAAGACACGTACCCTGCTCACCAATGACCTGGACCGTCTCCTACTTGCATCATGCATGCAATGTTTCTTTAACCAGCGCGTGCATGTGCTCGAGGGCGCCGAGCCACCTATGCTCGCTGCCATGAGCGGCGCCACCATGGAGGCGATGAAGCGACCCACCCGCCCCAAGCTCCTGAACTGGCTGTACCAACGCCGATTCGAGAAAGACACGAAGACCATGCGCGGGTTCGCTGCGCAGGTGATCAAGACCCGGAAAGAGCAGCCAGAGACTGCCCGCAAGGACATCCTGGATGCGATGCTGAACGGCGCCGACCCAGAGAGCGGCGAGAAGCTCACCGAGTCGCAGGTCATCGATGAGATCATCTCAATCTTCATTGGTGCCGCCACAGCACCCAATCTCGTCTCCTACGCCTTGTACTACCTGCTGGAGAACCCGAGCGAGATCACCAAGGCGCAGGAGGAGATTGACCGCGTGGTCGGCGACGGCAAGATCGACCTGGAGCACCTGCAGAGCCTTCATTACGTCGAGGCCATTCTGCGCGAGTCGATCCGTCTTTCCGCCACCGCGCCGGGTTTCAACATCGAGCCTATTCCCTCCGACGATAAGAGCCCTGTTCTTCTTGCCGGTGGCGAGTACCAAATTGCTCACAATCAGCCTATGATCGCGGTCTTGAGTCAGGTCAACCGCGACCCGGCTGTGTTTGAGGACCCCGAGGCTTTCAAGCCTGAGCGTGTTCTCGGCGAGAAGTGGGATCAACTCCCTGCTGCCGCGAAGAAGGGCTTCGGTAACGGCAAGCGTGAATGCATTGGCAAGCTCTGGGCTTGGCGGTGGTCGTTCTTTACTCTCGCCAGCATTATTAAGGAGAACACGTTTGAACTGGCGGACCCCAAGTACAAGCTTGAGTCGAACGGTGCATTCAGTATCAAGCCTCTTGAGTTCTACGGTCTTGTTAGCCCGCGGAAGTAATTTTGAGATTGATTTTTTTTGTTTGGTGGGATTGGGTCAGCGGACATGAAGTCAAGTAATGAATTTGTCGATATACTCCAACGTTATTATGAATGGATCTCAGAATGAAACGAGCTTAATCCTAACTTTATCTTTATTTTTACTCTTGTTCTTATTTCTATCTTTAATTCTGAAACATGAGTACTACCTAAGTAGTTCCTGAAAATGGGCTCATTACGTGGCGGCTACGTAGTGGGCGATTGCGTATGTTAACGCCACGCCGACATCTGAAACTCCCAAAGTAAGCCCCCCAAGTAAAAATAGGTCTAGAGTTCTATAATTGGCAAGAAGAATTTGAAAGAATGTGTTATATTGTATAACCAAAAAAAAGGACCAGCCTAGAAGTCTCTATATTGACACAGAAGCAGAAACCATTCCAGCTGGGTATAGATCATCCTCCGAAATAGAATGATCCAAGAGTCTATCTTCAAAATCATATAAAATCAAATCTCAAAGAAAACAAAATTTAACCGCTGTAATCAATGGTAACAGCCAGACGAACGGGACCAGAGGCCAAGTTAGCACCGATACCACCGACATCAGTCTCAGCGGAGGTGTAAGCGTTATCGACCGTAGCGGCATCCTGGGTGACAGAAGAGCAAACAGAGCCAAGGGCATCACAGATCTTCATACCAGAGATGGACATGCCAGCATTCTGAGCAGCAATAACCGACACATCGAATCCAGACCAGCCACTGTTGGTAGTGGAGCCGAAGTCGAACTCACCCCAGGTGGAAGCGTAGCCACCCAGAGTATCGGTGGGGATGGTGGAGCCGGAGGCGGCGGCGAAGCCACCATTGGTGTCCTCGTCAAAGGCGATGTACTTGGTCTCGCCGGCGGCAAGAGTGAAAGTGTTACAGGCGTTACCGTACCAGCCTGTCATCTTGCCATCGGGGCCGTACTTGTTGAAGATGGCAACGGTCCAGTCCTCGGTGTTCGAGCCTGTGAACTGCGCAACGTACTTGTAGTTGCTGGCGGATGCGGCGTCAACAGAGATGATGTTGCTGCCGTAGGGGTTGCCAACGTTGCCGGAGTATGTTTCGCCTGAGCCTGATGAGCTAGTGGAGCTACCGAATCCAGCGGTGGAGTATGAGCCGCTGGAGGGAGTGGCGGTCCAGCTACTGCCGCTAGCGGCTGAGGTTGCTGTGGCCTGGCGGCGCTCGAAGGAGGGTCTGGCCAGGGAGCCAGTGGTGAGGGCTGCGAGCAGCATGAGAGACTTGGTGAATTGCATATTGATAGATTTTTTGGGATGTGGAGTCACAAAAAGAATGTAAAACTATCAATGAAGATATGAATGAGTGTTTAATGAGTCCTGGTTGAATTCAAAAGACAGTGTTGTAAATGAATGAACGGTGGTACCAAAAGGAGTGTGGTTGATCAAAAAAAAAAAGAGAGCAGACAGGAGGAGTAAAGGCAGCTATATATACCCTCGAAATCGACAGAATCTTCTTCTTCCGCCACGCTTGCCTCGTAAGTCGACAGCAAAGGATGAACCGAAAGTTCCGGGTACCTGGCCCCATCAAAGCGAACCATTTGGGGTGTACACCTGGGCATACGTCAAACCGTTGAAAGGACTCGTACGCGACGGGTTCCACAAAGGTCGAGGCCATGGATTCGATATGTACCTACCGTTGGAGGTGGAATGGAGTTGGATCCGGTCGATGGGGTCAAATAGTAAATGCACGTAATTTGACTGGGTCCATCTGTATAGATTCAAGCCACCAGTAAATCTAGAATTTTATATAATCCAGGACATTTCTCATTGGTAGATCCATCAGAACATGGGATTAGTCATTCTTCATATCCATGGGCACCTGGTCTATGGATCCATGGATGGACACGGAGTAAGCTCGGAATAAGGCCACGTAGGGGAGACGCTTTCCAAGGTTACCCTATTCTCCGCATTCTCAATTAAGAGGGATATGTCGCTTCCAGAATGCAGAGGAACCTTGGAAACTAACCAGATAGGAGAACTGTCAAGAGTACGCAAAGTAGGAAGGTAACCGCAAAATGGACCATTCGACGAGGATGACTACCGATCTGAAAACTCAAAGGTTTGCAAATCGCATTGTCTGGGTCCAACTCCAAAGGATGCCCTAGTGTGGACCCAACAGGGATCAGATCGCTTTAGTCTGGGGCTAAAGGCAACGGAACTATCAGGAACTCAGATCCGGGACGATTATGACTGTGGCCGCTGCATTGTCAAGATGCATGATCGAGCTGCACAATACCAATTTTATTTCCGCCTTTGACGCTTCACTACTTCATACTAGGAGCATCCTATCACTCCCTGAAGCTCTCCGAACTTGATTGTTGACGGAATTTTGCAGCATTTGTGTGATCCGTGGATGCTGACGTTGTGGTCCAGGAGAAAAGTATTATGATTGGCTGTAAATATGGCTAATTCGACCAATCGCAGTACAGTTTATGGTCTTGGCAGGGCATGGACTACATTGTAACCAATCACCATTAACCCCTTTTGCAATCCATGGGTTACTACTTTGTTCCTTGAAGTCTCTTCAAGAACTGTTCAATTTCTTTTGGAAAAAGCCGCATTTCAGGCTTGGCTCCTGCTTCACATGCAAGTCATCCGCTAAATATCGTAGAACGCCACCAAGTTCCAGCGGATTAGATTTCCCTAGGTGGATCGTTTGATTCTTTCTGTTATTCCACAGTGTTCCACTGAAGCGCCACCTCCCAGTCCTAAACCAAGAAGATGCGGATTCGGGGCAATAAAAACCTCAGTGTTTGACGAGTGAACCTTGGAAGAGATGCCAGGATTGATGTTGCAATCGCCCAAACGTGGAAACAAGCCAGGGCGTCCTCTATCAGGTTCATTGTTTCGGGTATTCAAAATAAAGAGCGGACTTTTCTTAGCTTAAACGGTTGAAAATAAAGTTAGACGCTACACAGAACAAAGACCCTTGGTGCGATCATCATTGTGAGACTTGGCCAGAATTGTGGGTTTCTGAGACACAGGACAAGTCTAGACATGTAAATGGACCGGAAGAATCTACAAAGAAGGTGGCTAGGCTCTGCTCTGTAAGGCTCATTGAAAACTTAGATTAGAAGATGCTTTCCCTACTTTCAAAACTAGAGTAGTCGACCGCGTATGTGGCCTTTGTCCTTAATTTTCGACGTAGGACGGACTTTAGTAAATCGACTTATCTGGCTCAAAATGGCATAAGGGATACCGTATGTAAGATAATATCAATGCCTTTTTTTTGATATTTCTAGAGGCGTTCTTTTTAGTATGTCTTTTTAGATGCCTTTTTCGGGATTCTTTTTGTCGGTGTTATAACCTTCTAGTAGAATAATGAATAATAGCACCAAGAATACTCTAATATGTACTATATACAAAGACCATAAAAATCATAAATCATACAGAGGATTTCATCTATGTTCAAGCAGGGATACTGTATCTATTGCAACTACGCTGGTGAGGTTTGGATATTGCACCTTTGTCTTGTTCCTGGCGCTTCTCGCAATAACAACCACAAGGCGTTTATCACATTCTAAGAAGATACTCCCTTCTATCTACTGGAAATATCTATATAAATATATAATAATAGTCACACAGAGTAAGCAAAAGTGAAGTTGGGTGCTTTGATGCTTGTTTTATAAGGCATTCATTATACGATGATATCACGTGCAAACACCACCTGGAGGTTTACTTCCACGTGATTTCCTAATGGCAAGGACCAATGAAACAGTATCCAAAGCTCCAGGCTGTCTCACCATGATGCAGGACTTAGGCAATCGAATTTGCGGATGATACAACAGCTAGTTACAGGGATGTGTACTTTGTATAGTTACATCTCGAGAAAACACCAAGTACAACTTACAGGAGATGAATGGGGAGGTTATATTCCACGTAACACAGTGATACACACCATGAGTATGAATAGGTGAGGGACCCCGGATTTGCTGAAAAGTCAAGTGCATTCCAGTCAACATGTCCGATTCTCACGAAGAAATGACCAAACGGAACGTGAGAGAAAAGCGCATGTCCGTCCCTGATCCGCTAAGTCCACCTGCATGAATGGAGTTTACGTAAACTACACACTCATGCAGGCACAGCTCCAGATAGCGCATCTTATCTGCATATGGAACATATGGAACATCCGGATACATAGCCTCAAAAGAGGGCTTCGACTGACTGGCTGCCTGGCCCTTGCCAAGTAACCCAACCCCATTCACATCCGAAGGGGGTAACTTCGGGTGTTGAGCTACTTGGCGAAGTCCGGGTAGTAACTGAGATGCGGCCCAATCTGAAGCACCAGGGAGAACATTGGGGAACACAAACATAGATAATGAGCAAGGAAGAAAGATCAGTTATTAGTATGATCTAGATATTAAGGAGGTCCTGGATGGGTAAACATGCTGGCCGCCAACATCCTATTCACGATTCTTTTACATTCATTTGATAACCAGATATTTAATTCACAATTCAGCGGATAATCATCGAGGCACTACTCCGTATATAATTCTATATTAACCTACAAATTAACCTTGGAGCGTTGCAGAAACGCGGCAAGACATGCTCCGCTGTTGATGTCAATAAGCGGCGAACCGGGCCGATCATTATCGGGCCAACTCCGAGGATCGACACACGCCATAGCTTTGGCTAAAGGTCCGGAGAATTGCTGGATATTGTTTCTGGAAAAAGGCATGATGGGTCTATACCCCACTTCCCCAGCCCCCCCCCCTGAGATAAATGCCTAGTTTCCCTTTCCTTTGAGGGTTGTTCTACTCCGTACGAACCTGGCACTATCTCAAAGATGACTTCTCAACTTTCTTCGCTGGCTACGCTGCTGCTCCTAGGATCATTCCTAGCACCAGTCAGCTCGAGCAAGATTCCTGCTCAAGCGCAGGTAATTGACCAAAAAGCTTTCAATGTTCTGGCGACGACTCAGCCTCCAGCCGAATTTAATGCGAAGAGTGTATGCGATTCCTAATTTCCAATCTCCAGTAGCACCCCCTTACTGATAAATGCATAGCTATTTGTGCCCCCAGGCTCGACGGGAGATAGTCTAGCCCAGCAGCCTTTCCATGTGTACGACAAGGAATTTCTGAAAATCATCGGAGACGCCCCGACTCTAACTCGGATCGCACACACCGAAAAGGACCCTGTATTCCATGAGGCGGTTGTATGGTAGGTATCCAACACGCAGATCAAGTACAAGCCAACTGTAGATGGAATCTAACTTTAGCTTCTAGGATCAAGGAAACGGACGAGGTGTTTTTCGTCCAAAATGCAGGCGCTAAGAATGCCAGCACCGGTCTTAATAAGTCAGCTATCATTGAGAAGATTTCTCTTGCGGAAGCTGCTGCTGTCTCGCACAAGTCGGATGCCGCGGGCCTTGTTAATGTGACCACCGTTCCTTCAACGCCAACGGTTCTCAACCCCAATGGTAGGCTATCAGCTATTTTTTCTTAGAGGTCCAAGACAACTGACTGTGCTTCAGGTGGTACTAATTACCGTGGACAAATTGTATTCGCCGGCGAGGGTCAAGGTGACAATGAACCGCCTGCTTTGTGGGTTATGAACCCGAAGAGTCCATTCAATGCTACAGGTTAGTACATACAAACCACCTCTTTGCCTTTCGGGGGCTAACAAAGTGGTTGATAGTTATCCTTAACAACTACTTCGGTCGCCAATTCAACTCCCTAAACGATGTTGCCATTCACCCGGAAAGCAAAGACATCTACTTCACAGACACCATCTACGGCTATGTACAGGACTTCCGCCCTGCGCCCGGTCTGCAGGATCAAGTCTACCGATTCAACCCCGATACAGGTGCCGTTACAGTTGTCGCGGATGGGTTTGACCACCCCAACGGTAGGAGATCAAGAATTTGTACAAGGTTAAAAAAAAGGAAAGTGCAACTGACATTGTAACAGGTCTCACTTTCTCCCCGGATGGCAAGTACGCTTATGTCGCCGATACCGGAATCGATAGCGGCTTCTTCGGTCTTGACTTCACCCGCCCTGCTTCTGTGTATGTGCTACCGTTTCTAACGCTGACTTTGTTGGGCTTGGAACTAATTACAGACTGTGTGTCACAGCTACCGATTTGACGTGAAAGAGGACGGCACACTCGATAATCGCAAGACTTTTGCCTTTGTTCACTCTGGTGCTCCTGATGGTAAGTCAAGCAAGCTGTACTTAGTGTTGTTGAGGCTAATTTCTTAAAAAGGCATCCACTGCGATTCATGGGGTAACGTATATGCTGGCTGTGGCGATGGTGTCCATGTCTGGAATCCATCTGGCAAGCTCATCGGCAAGATCTATCTTGGATCTGGTACGGCGAATTTCAACTTCGCCGGAGAGGGCAGAATGGTTATCTGCGCTGAAACAAACCTTTACTATGCCACGTTAGCCGCGGCCGGAAACTATGTTGATAGTGAAATGTAAGAACCAGCGGATGGTTTTTGGTTTTGTATATCTCGGATCTAGCTTTTGATATAAAAGCAATGTTGGGTGATATCGCAGAAGTTCGGTATTATCTTGACATGCGCTAAATTCGAAATAGTTTGCTGTATTACAAATTTTATAACATAAAAGAAGTGAGAGAGTATGAGACTTTCTCTCGGGTATTTCCTCCGCCTAGGCACCATGCACGCTATCACCGATGTGTCTGCTGCGACGGTAACTCATGGATCATATTTTCCTCTCGACCAGCAAGCTCTTGCGGTGGTTGGGACACCAGGCTTTCGGGAGCCTTATTGAAGTACTCAACAATGTTCGATCCGGGAGCACTCGACCCGGGAGCACTCGATCCGGTAACACTCGAAACAGGAACACTCGATCCATGAACACTCGAAACAGGAACACTCGATCCATGAACACTCGAAACGGGGAAACTCGATTCGGGTGCGCTGGACATTAGAGGGCTTGGGTCTACAGGTGCTCCTATGTTCTGCTTTGCTCGGTTTCGGCGACGGAGTAGGAACCAGAGGAGACCAGCCAGGATGGCCAACCCAGCTACTCCACCAACAACACCTCCAGCAATGGCTCCAATATTGGACGACGAGGAGGAGGACGACGAAGACGAATTATCCGACGCGCTTGTGGCGGTGGTGGCATCTGAAGTAGTGGTCGTGGCGCTGGAAATAGCACTGGATATTGTCGATGACGGCAAGGCTGTTGAGGTAGTGGCTGTAGATGGGTGGTTAGAAATTCAGTTCACTCAGTCCATGACTCTGTAATAAAGATTCGGGCCGGTAAATCATTACATACCATAATACTGGATTTTCAAGAGAGTCAAACTACTGTCCAAGGTGGATGTATCATTGGTGCAGCCGACAAAACCGTTCTTCTTCTGGAAAGCCTGCGTGCCAGAAGCGCAGCAGAAGTAATCATTGGCCTTATAGACATTCGCGGTGCTGTTTGCGCAATGTTTGTCATCAAGCAACTCGGAGCAGTCTGCGTCTGATGGGCAGCATTTCATGTTTGATTGGCCGGCTGGGCATTTCGTGCCCCCGGGACAACAGGCATGGAAGGGAGACCAGGTTTGGCCGCAATCTGTTTCAGTGGCGAGACAGGAGCCGTTTCTGCGGACGGAGAGCCCATATGGGCTACTTAACTTATCCGACATCGGATCTGTCGCGTATAACTTTGAACAGGAAAGAGTGACAGTGGATCACAATTGAGGGTACTCCGTATAGAGAGACTAGTAGGGGGAGAGTCAAAGTAAGGTCTCTGAAAGCTTGGAAACAACTGGGGCTGAACCGGGGGGCCGTTCGGTGCTTATATTAGGCTGTTCCCAAGGTGGGAAATTTTGTGCCAATCCGACTTCTGTGTTAGACGCTGAAGAAAACGGGGGCCGTGTCCTCTTACTAGTGCATACAAAAGGTTTGGAGTGAGTTGGGGGCCGTTTTCAATTTTATTATTAGATACTTGGATGATAAGGCGTGAGGGTAAGAAAAGAAAAGAAAAGAATAATAGTGTTATTGGCTACACACATTCACGTCGGCATGTAAATTTAAATCTTATGTTAATCTACAAATAACATTCTGAGTTTCTCAGAAAGAATACGCTGCAAATTTGCGGGACTACTCTGATAAGCCAATGAGGTAGCTGAGGGCTAAAACTAAAATTTTAGTATGGAGTACCCATGTACTATGTCGGTTAGTGCGTTCTAGTGCATGTCATGTAATTTATAATCTCCGGTAGAATTTAACAAAAGTACCTTGTACACATCCAACAGCAAGGTTTTGGTGAGAAAGCCGAGTAATTAGTTATATTACGTTCTAGGCTCTCCATGGAAATTATACCCGAGGCAACACCGCGAGCCCGCCTAATACAAACTTCACAATTAATATGGTAATTGACCATCATAAGTTATATTATTTAGATAGATCCTGGAAGGAATCATTCACTGGGGAACGAAATGTTGCTATGCATAGATTTACCAGACTTGGAAACGATACTAGTACCAATTATACACTCGAACAACAGAATTCTCTGTAAATCGGCTCCATGAAAAAGACGCTCCTATCATATCATTGCAGGAATTAACGATTGCAAAAATTCCAACATCATGTCTCGATGATACAACGATGGCCTTGCGGCGCCATTAAGAAGAAAGATTGCATCTCCATCTCGCTGGCTGTCATGCCTTCTTTTGTAGAAGGTCGAGCATTAGGCAAGGCTCGGAAGAAAAGCGCTGTAGCTAGACGAAGCTCCATTCGAGCTAGGTGCATACCCAAACAGACTATAAGAATTAGCTCGACTGGTGACTCAACCCGTGGCGAATATCAAGGGACTTACTCCTCGATCCACCACCAAATGGTAAAGAGGCATCTTTCATTTCTTTCGTGGGATTTTCCCACCTCTCGGGGTTAAACCTGTCCATGTTATTTGATTTCCCAGTTTCGACACTATTAAAGGTTGGCCGACTCACTTATCCGGGTCTGGGAAGATATCATGGTCACGATGAAGACTATAAGCCTGGGTTGAGACCGTGATTCCTCCTGGAACATGATACCCGTTGAACTGAGCACCTTCGGGCGGCACTAGTCGAGGCAGACCAAACGGAACGGCCGTATACAACCGCAAGGTCTCATTGATAATCTGATTGAGGTATGGTAGGTCTCGGAGGCTTTTGTCCGTGACAGGCTCAGGAATATCAGCTAACTCGGCAACAAGCTTCTCTCGCACTCGGCTGTCTCGACACACTGCATACGTAAGATAGGTCAATGTGACAGCTGTGGTATCGCTTCCTGCAACAATATATCCCTGAGCCTCCTGTATGATTTCTGAATACGACATGCCACTCTTTTCATCAAAAAGTTTTGTGAACAGGGTTGGCTTTGGGTTGGATGGATTTTGAGAGATGAGCTTTTTGTAGCGATCAACAGACTGAATGGCATATGTCTTGAGTCTGTCCTCTGATTTCGCTGTGTTCTTAATAATCGGCACGGGGATATATCTTGCAATCTTCACTAGAACCGGGAACGTCATTCGAAAAGGCTGTAGTGATATCAGTCTTTCCATATCAAGGCTGTATTGGTTTTTCTATATTCTTTATTAGTATATATAGTCTCTAGTATTTTGTCAAGCTCAAGTTCTCTACACACCTTGCCAATCTCAAGCATTCGAAACGAGTCTCCAAATGTGAGTTCACCAATGATGTCTGTGGCCATAAACAGCCACCATTTGAACACATCAGTAACACCATGATCCGTTAGTTCCATTGTAATTTTGTCGACAGCTAAACGGATACGATTGACTATTATTGGTTCAAGGCGAGTCAAGGAAGAGTCAGAGATAGGTGATGCCAAAAGACGCCGGTGGTGGGTATGGAAGTCTCTGTCGGTGGTCGAAAATGTGGTGGGCACATTGCCTACAGTTATCTTGCCATAGAACACAGTTTTAGGAAAGCGGCTATTAGTTTTGTGGATCTCCTTTACGGCGCTTGTGTCGCAGATATCGACCTGGTCTGGCGTGATTCGTACAATAGGGCCTATTTCAATATTAGGGAAGGGGTTGCTTTTTTTTAAAAAAAAGAAATAACACTAACTACCTGCAACACATACCGTATTTTTCATGAAGCTGATGAACGTACATAGGTACCTTTCCATTTAGCCAGTTGTATGTATAAATGGCTTCTGTCCATTTCGATATCTCGGGCCCAGGTATATGAGATAGCGGATTTGTGAGTCTGCGATAAATAGTGTTCTACATATCGCATGAGTAACAGTCCCATATGAAGGGATTTTGCTGTACCTACCAGAAGGACACCGCCAAGAATGCATATCAGCCAGCAGCTAATGAGAAAAGAACCAGATAATATTTCGGGTGATTCCATTATGTACTTCAAGGCAGTGGCTTCTGATATGGAATCAAGCAACTATTACCGGGCAGTCGATTTATATTCCAGATTCCTGAGTGGGACAATGAGGCCAGAGAGTGTTCCACGACCCCATCATCTCCAGTCCTACGTAACACGGTGACAGATTGGGAGCGAACCAAGTGATCCGATAGGTAGAGACACATTAGAGCAAAGCAAATAACTGTTTTGGGGTGGGTGCAGGGAGACTTTTGTTCCAAAAAGAACGGCTTTATCTTGCCGACTTCCGTATTGTCCTCACCTTGTAACTGTCAGGTATATGATTGATGTTCTTGGAGGAAATAATGTGACTTGCTCGAGGCATCAGCATTTTCGCGGAGATCTTGACAATGATAGCACACAATGAATGGACCATCCGCTTGTTGATACTAGAGGTTCCTATAGGGTCAGTCAGTATGCGAATGGTATATTTTTGGAGCACTTTCTGGTCTCATTATCCTGCTAAGAGATAAGGGAGAGGCAGAGCTTCACTGTCGATTTAAAGACTGCCTGGGTATTTTCTTGCTTCTGGTAGTGAGCAAAATATAGACAGACATATGCATGTTATAGCAGCACGAGGTAAACTGTCGGGCTTATGACAAGACAACACTGCAACAATACAAGTCGGTAAAATCCAAACCACAGAGGAGTTCTCTATGTGTGACCATAGGGATAATGAAAACAGAACAACTCCTACAACTATAGGGACACCATCCGGGGTCTATATGTTTGATATCCATAGTCTTTTTTTTCCCCTTCGTTTCTACTCTCTTCCTTGCACCTATCTATCGGTGATTTGTGCTTAGGGGTGGCGCAAAGCCTACCTAGCATTAAATAAATAAATAACTAACTAGTTAATATTAGTTTACATTAGTAGAAAGATCTTTGGTTGAAAATTGCAAAAAAAAAGATGGGCCCGAGCCCGGGATTGAACCGGGGACCTCGCGCAATAATGCTTTGGGTGAACCCTAAGCGCGAATCATACTGATATATTGTTAGTGAAATGTACTATTGATAGTGGAGCTGAAGAGCTTCTTACCCACTAGACCACCCGGGCAGTTGATGAAAAACAAGGAGATGCTTTTTTATTTCCTGTCATATTGGCTACTGGTATACAAGGTACAAGCCTAGGCAGGTAAATCCCTTAGTTGATTTTCTTTTATATTTGACTTTACTCGTTAGGTCTGTCATATTTTAGTTGGTGGTCCCAGGCCGCAAGGTGAGGTGTGTATGTAATTTGTATGGACGATGCCATCTCCTATGGATACTTTTTTGCTGCAGTCCAAGCGCTTGTTTGTTGGATTGCAAGGTGTCGCTCTCCATTTATTGAGTAATCAACGGTTTTTGACTCTCTCTCTCTCTCTCTCTCTCTCTCTCTCTCTCTCTCTCTCTCTCTCTCTCTCTCTAGCTAGTAGCTGTAGGGATTTGGTTTTTTCTCCGTTTTCCGCTCACCTGTGAGCGAAGACTTCCATATTCTTCTTACAATACACTCCTTTCTCTAAACCCGCCAAATCTCAATCGGTACTGGCCATTTCTAAATCCCACACCCCCTCGGCATGGAGCCCCAGCCGGAGACATTTCATTTGTTCGGGACTCTCTGTGTTCCCGACCCTGAAAAATGCTTACTCCCGGAAGATCAGCCACTGGTGAAACGAGCAATTTCGCTCATGCGCGACTTTGAGCAAGCGCCCTCCGGTGATTATCTATCCTACTACTGCATGGTATGGATCTAGTCAGGCTGACATGTATTGAGATCCAGCTAATAGATATCCTTGGGACATTGATTCTGCGCACCAGCGACTAGTGAACGATGACATTTCCTGGTGGAGGGCTAAAAATGTCGAACGACCCGAAGAGTACATTGTTCGTCCAAGCGGTTCGTTGGATGCCTCGTTGGCTTGCATTCTGTTTAATCCCACATTTTCTGTCAAAGATCCCTGTCTCGGAGAGACCTTTGACACATCGAATGCGACAATATCTCAAATGGAACGAGCCGGGTTCAACCCTAGCAATACCTTGTTTGTCGATCGAGTCGCTAGAAGAGACATTAGCCAAAATGTCGAGGCCATTTACCCCGAGGATCTTTGGCAGATTCATGAGAGATTCTTGAGGGAGATATGGGACAATATGCGAGCAGTTGTGGTAATATGCTGGGGATCGGCTGTTCGAAAGCGTGTACTGGGCACTTCGAAGAAAACTGGTTGGTTTCAGAACTTTGAAGTTTTGAAGCTTTGGGGACGCTTTAGCGGCATCGAGGTGTTTTTGGAACTCAGCCCGAACAAAAAGTCCATGAAGCGATTCGTGCTATTTGTGAAACACCCTTCCTATTTTTTCTATATCCAAAGTGATAAAGATTGCGCTAAGAATCTACGACGCAAACAAGGGAGACCCCAGGACCTGGCCCTAGAGGTTGCCGCAAAATTGGGTCGAATCCATATCGAGGCCCAGTTCTACGAGCTTAGCCCTAGATTATGTGTGAATCTCACTGTACCACATACAGTGACTATGGAGAGGGAAGCCTGGAAGGGAGAGGCGGCAGCACAGCTACAATGTGCCTTTCCCTCTGTGGTACTATCGCAGCAAAAGTCTCATCGGATCCGTGGTTCGCGAGGGCGAGACTCAAACAGTCTTGATGATATTGTTTCGCTCATGAACCAGTTCATCATCGGCGAAGTCGGTGTGGACGGGCCTCTTCGGGAATCTGACACTTTAAGTGACCCAACTAGTATTGAAGTTACAGACGAGACCCAGGTATTATCCACGCAATAACCGAGTTACTGAACTAGGAGATTTGAGTTTCTGACACCTGATAGCGTCACCGCCGCCTCCATATTATCAGTTCTTTCTGGGGGGCATTGAAAGAGATCATTGAGGAATCTGGGTCCCTGGTGGTATCTAGTGAAATAACTGCCGAAAACGTCGAGTCTTCCCTGGCCACAATAGACGATATGGAAGATATTGAAGAGTGGCAAGACCTGCCGGCGGAGATAACAGCACTTATCCAGGACCAGCCGGGTCTTAGGTTCAACACAAGGCCATTAAATTCTCGTGAGGATCTAGAAAGGGCCTATGATTTACTCCACGACTTCATTCCGGGGTGGGACGACTCTTCAAAGACGTTTGGTATTGGGAACCTCGCTATGTCGGTGCTTTTTGCATACGGCAGAATGATATCCCGAAATCGACGACCACATATGGATGAATTGGTTGTTTTTCGTGGGGCGCCCTATGATATTCTCTCACGAAGGTGCAGTGGGTGTTGCCAGCAGGTCCTGGATATCCGTTTCCATACTGGTCCAAGTACAACCCCAGCATTTATGTATCATGGGCAGTTGCAGGCGGCTGCGGAAACCCTGGCTGTGGGTTTTCTTACGCTTCCCTCAAACCATTTGATAATCAAGTGCGCTGGTCTGCAGCGAACGTCGGTCGAGTGAGTAAGGACGCGCTTGACAAAGTTGACGCTCGAAGAGCTCGAAAACCGAGCACTTGGCTCCTCCGCACCGAGGCAGAGCGAGGAACCCTCCCTGATGAGATAGAAGTGAAATGTCCCTCTTGCTCAAAAACAAAATTGGTGGAAGCGAAATGGACGATTGCGGTTCGGCCAACACTCTTGATTCCGTATCTTCTTTGCGGGAGCACGAAGGATGGCGCTGAGAACGGGTGCGGCAACCGTGGATATTGGGAACCCGTGGAACGAACCCAGGTCACTCGACAGCCTAATATTTCCCGACTGTGGTCGCAGTTTGCCAAAAAGGGCTATATTCTGAGCGATTATCCAAGAGATGGAGGTGTCATTTTTGGTGATGAATCTATTTCATTTCGAATCGCGAAATTGAAGGAACTAAAGGTCGCACAGAAACACCTGAAGATTATGAAGGACAGCAGACTCAGGTCATGATGCAAGTTTACTGGCTTTTTCGGGTGAGGTTTTCGCCGGTCATTCTACTTAGGCGGGGGACCAGGAACCTAGCATACTACGATGAATGTTCTATTGACTTGGATAAATATCCTATTTAATGGCTCTGGAGCTGCGCTTTAGGTGGTCTGCTGACGACCTTTGTAATGTTCAGCCCTCATAGCCCGGACGCTCAACGCCCCCTATGAAGAGCTGAGGTGGAATAGGACACCCTAGACTCCCGAGATGACGGGATCCATTGTAGCATTCCTACCTGCAGACGATATTATGACACGCTCCCTGGTAGATACTTATTAAATCTAAGGTTGACTTGGATACTGTCAGGCGAGGAACCTAGTAGCCTTGATTTGGTCTCTACCCGGTGGACCCGTTACAATGCCACAGTAGTGGAGGATTGCGATGCTTGACGTGATAAATATAAGCATATTTAGAGTCGCATGGGCCTATCCTCGACGTCCCGCTCGTCTTAGATCTCTGGGGTGGGCGAGGTCGAGACTTGTGCCCAGCGTAACCATTCCTATATTTAGCTGAGGTATTATTGGTATTATATTGTTGTTGGTTTAAGTATCTAGTGGGGGAATAGTAATAAGTTATCTTATGGATTGGGGAATTACTGTATAAGTTTTATATAGAAAGTAAGTGGATATACTCCTTGGATTAGGTTATTATATATCTTGGGCTACTAGATGCTGGGAGCGCAATACAAGGCGTAACCAGGGCTGGCCCTCGAGGCTGGGGATATTACGTACGCCCACGCATAGAGCAGAAGTCCTAAACAGTGGGAGGGACTTTCTTGCTGTTTGAGTGATGGGAAGGAGTACGCCGTCAGAGAATAGACAAAAGTTGTGCCAATTTCGCTAAGAAACACCGATCTCCCTCTTGTAGGCAAAATCCGAATCTTTAAATATCAACTGCCCGGGTGGTCTAGTGGGTAAGAAGCTCTTCAGCTCCACTATCAATAGTACATTTCACTAACAATATATCAGTATGATTCGCGCTTAGGGTTCACCCAAAGCATTATTGCGCGAGGTCCCCGGTTCAATCCCGGGCTCGGGCCGTTTTCTTTTTTTCTTTCTCAATATATAGTAATGTGATTGGTTAATATAATGCTAGGTCATATAAGCCCTTTATCCCTCTTAGTATACGGATTAATTCTATTCTCACCCTAGTTAAAATACTAGGCGAGATTCGAGCCGATGCCATCAAGAAACAGAAAGCTTCCCCTTATATAGCTAAATTTTGAATTATAGTATCAACTGCCCGGGTGGTCTAGTGGGTAAGAAGCTCTTCAGCTCCACTATCAATAGTACATTCCACTAACAATCTATCAGTATGATTCGCGCTTAGGGTTCACCCAAAGCATTATTGCGCGAGGTCCCCGGTTCAATCCCGGGCTCGGGCCCATCTTTTTTTGTACTCCGTATATTCATATACGGAGTAATAATTAATTAATTAACATATCACAAACCAGTATAATACACAGTGGGTTATTTATCCAGTTAAGTGTGATTCTCGGATTTATCTAAAGAAGAAGGTTGATAGAAATCTTTAGCAGAGTAAAGTTGGTAAGAGGTCATATGAACTCTGCTGTTTGCTCCTAGCAGTGTTCTAAGTTGTATTCTGTGTTCTCAAAAGCGTGCATAATTATTTAGCCTACAAAGCCAGGTACTTTTTACGATCAGAATGTAGGGCTTCTTGACTATGTACCAGGATCAATGAAGCGGGCAGAATATAGGACATAAAAAAATTTAAGCAGCAGAAATATTGGCGGGGTTCCAATTAGGAAGGCGGTACAATTCCTTTTTTAGACAGGGGTGTGCGGCCAACAACAAATCAAAATGGGTTCCCGGTTTTTATAGGCACATTCTGAACCACAACATGTCAACTGCCCGGGTGGTCTAGTGGAATGATTCGCGTTTAGGGGGTCAACCCTGAACATCTTTAATACGCGAGGTCCCCGGTTCAATCCCGGGCTCGGGCCGATTGCTTTTTGGATTTTTGTGCTCCGTATTTATATGATAATTAATCAACATATTACGAAGCTGTATACTCCGTACAGACAGTTAATTAAAATGTAAGGATCGTCGGAGGGCAAATCCTTGCGAACTAACGGGGTTTGACTGTATATAATACGAAGGAGCTTATCTATTTAGGAGTGATTCTTAAAGGTTAAGGGAAAAAAAAGTTGATATAGATCTTTAGTATAATAAAGTCGTTGGTGGTTATATAACCTCTACTATTTGATTTACTCCTAGTAGTATTCTAAGTTATATTCTATGTTCTTAAAGGTGTATATACAATACAATTCTTTAGTCTACAAATTTAGGTGCGGTTAGAATATATGGCTTCTTAACTAGGTAAACTATAATCAATCAAGTGGGTAGAATATGGGGTATAAAAAGTTGAAGCGGTAGAAATATATTATATTGGCGGGATTCTAATTAGGAAGGCGGTACAGTATTTTTAGACAGGGGTGTGCAGGCTAATAACGAATAAAAATGCGTCCCTGCCTTTTATAGGCATATATCCAAAACTCAACATATCAACTGCCCGGGTGGTCTAGTGGGTAAGAAGCTCTTCAGCTCCACTATCAATAGTACATTTCACTAACAATATATCAGTATGATTCGCGCTTAGGGTTCACCCAAAGCATTATTGCGCGAGGTCCCCGGTTCAATCCCGGGCTCGGGCCGTTTTCTTTTTGCTTTTTTTGCATTACACACTAATAATATAAGAATAATCAGCCTCATCATGTATCTTTTTAGATGTCTCTGGTTTGGATTTTCTCTCATTTCTCGGTTTTATGGGGGTAGGGAAAGGACTTTTTTATGTATATAACATTTGATATCTGTTGATTTGACAATCAATATATATATACATAATATACATACATACCCTTGTAAAAGTATATGTGTTGCCAACAGCTAAGGAAATAGCTGAACTAGTAATTATTCTTGAATTGGAGGGGGGTAACAGACCAGAGGCCGGATCTAAATAACAAGATGCCATTGTATAACTTGGCCAAAAGATACACTGGCGAAGTCTACGCTGACTACTCCGTATGTATCGACATATCTGTTTAGATTCAATAGAACCCCACCATACTGTTACATAGTTACATACGGAGTACGGAGTATACACACATGGATTGAAACAAAACAGATGCAAAACAGATGCTAATGCAGGATCGGAAAGCCAAAAAGAAAACGGCCCGAGCCCGGGATTGAACCGGGGACCTCGCGCAGTAATGCTTTGGGTGAACCCTAAGCGCGAATCATACTGATATATTGTTAGTGAAATGTACTATTGATAGTGGAGCTGAAGAGCTTCTTACCCACTAGACCACCCGGGCAGTTGATATTTAAAGTTTCGGATTTTGCCTATATCAACCTGGGCAATGTCTCGATTGCCGAAGCCTAGGGGTCTCAGTTCTATTTCGGGAAGTTTCCAGGTCTTCTCTTTCCAAGAACACCAGCCCCCCTAAATCACCTTCGAATTCTTCGAGGATTTGAAATCCTGGACTAACTCGACATTACAATGACCAAAACCAACTGGTAGCTTCTTACTCAACTGGCAACGGAAATTCCAAACAGCGTCAAGTTGCGCTTTATCGTTCTTAAACTCTGGGGCATGGGGTTTCTCTGATCTGCAGAACGAGCCTATGGAGGACGGCGTGGGGGCGTTTAGAAATGACATGGGCTAACATGTAGCAAGACGAGGATTGGGTTGCTAAGACTCCCACTTCCTTTTTGTTGAAAGAAAGAGATATCCTCGTTCTCGCACATTCTCCAAGTGTAAGCCAGAGGCTGGTCATTGGGCGAAGAGTTTCGAGCATTAAAGGTTATTGAATTCATTTCTGTTCATCCAGGTAAACTCGAGTGGCCTTTGTCAGGATACATCTATTATTACCAGCGTAGGAGCGAATACTGACAGTCATAGTGATAGCTGATGTGAAACGAAGCGCCTCTGATATTTTGTGAGATTTGCGCCATTCTCAGAGGAAAACACATCAATTGGATTGTTGTCGCACCTCAAACAGTATAATTCCTAGTGTGTGTGGGCAAAGGGGTCACCTATGACTGATTTTGAAGATGAGCCTATGCGAATTCATCTTTTCTTCTAATAATACTTCATCTCCCTAGATTATAGTTACTCTAGCACCATATTCTGCAACTGATTCAAACTAGTATTATAATTGTGATGTTCTATGTATCGTTAGGTCTATTATTTCATTACCCCCAAAATTATGTCCACATGAGGACTTTCGTCTTTCCACCAACCAATATCAAGCTTCTCAATGTTCTAACTTTTCGATGAAGAGAAAGAAACAACAAAAACAACAGTACTCCTAGTCCCGGGTAAGTCTTGCACGCAGTCCCGCCCCAAAGAAGTAGAAGATATACGGAATGAAAACCATGGCAACTCCAATGAAAGCCATCAGCCAAGAAGCCCACTGCAACCCAAGACGATCATACATCTGCGTGGTGAACAGCGGGAAAGCTGCACCACCTCCAGAGCGAAGGAAGACCTTGGCTGCCAAAGCCGACGCAGCGTACTTCTGGTACGAGTCGATGATATAGTTATTCACTGCATAGTAGCACAATACCATGCCGAAGCCAAAGGCAATACCCGAAGAAGCAGGTCCAACCCAGATGATATGCTTGTAGGAGGTAGCGCCCAAGATGAAGAAGGCGATTGGAATAAAAGGTGCACCAATCAGGGCTGCGTGGAGTCTGTCTTCTGGTGTTGGGGATCGCTCGCTGCAGATCTTCTTGAACTTGCCCTCGATGGCTGGAGTGACAACTAGGGCGAAGCCAGCGCCAATCAGAATGGGGATGAACATGAGTCCGATCTGGCCGTCGTTGTAGCCATAGAGCTCGGGGAAGATGACTGGGTATGCGAAGAAGAAGGCGTAGAGCATGGCGTAGATCAGAACAATGTACATGCACATTAGGTCGAGAACGGGCTCGGTCATGATCATAGTGATGGGTCGGATCAGACTCGTGCGAGCGATTTCTTGGAATGTGAGCTTCGTTTTTTCTTGCTCGGTGATGATGTTTGGGTTTCCGGTTTCTTTGCGGAGTTTCGCAGCGCGGCGCTTGAGAATTATTGGAGCGTATGTCTCCGGGATAAGGCCGATCATGATCGTAATGGCACCGGCGAAGGCTAGGTTCACCCAGAAGAAGAGGTCAAGACGGCCTGATCCAACGTTGATCCAACCTGTCACAATGGGACCAAGCACAGGGCCGCAGTATGGTGCAGCAGCAAAGTAAGCAATGGCCATACCACGCTCCTCAATGCTCCAGATATCGGCGATGGTGCCACCAGCGAGGGAGAGACCTGAACTGGAGAAGACACCGCACAAGAACCGACACACGAGCAAGCCACCGATGTTTGGGGACAGAGCGCATGGAATGTTGAAAATGACATATAAGGTGAGGGAGATGATGTATACAGGTCTTCGGCCGATGATCTCAGAGAGGGGAGACCAGAGTAGAGGACCCACTGCGAATCCGCAGACCATGATTGAACATGTCAGGATGGCAACTTCGAGAGAGACATTGTATTGTTCTTCGATCAAACCCAATCCTCCAGTGACGATGGAGGACCCGAACGCGACACATACCACAACCGCGGAAGCGACAAGAGTGATGTACCAGCGATAAGCGCGGGACCAATTGTAGGGGTGTTCAGGATCATCGATGGTGAAGGTTACAAACTCCGTGGGGCCCTTTCCTCCTTTTTCGATGTCGGTGTCGGCATCGTATGTTGGTGTGCCAATTTTCGTAGATGGAACAGAAGCATGAGATCTGATCTGCTCCAGGGTTCTTTCAGGAACAAGACCGGTACTGGTTTCAACGGTGTACTCTTCGGGGAAAACAGGGTCTGAATCATGTCCAATGGCGGGGTAGTTGTAGTCCAATGGTCGAGGGGTTTCTGCGATGCCCCGGTTGCGGAGGCTCTCTTGGGTTTCGGCCATAGTTAGGTGCTGGGGATGCAAGGGCTCTGGGGTCTCTGTGTCTTCTGGTATTGTTGAAGACATAATAATAAATGTGAAAGTCTATTAAGAATAGAAGGACTTATGAGAGTATATGATTGTGTGAGATACTTTGAAGACATGGAAGATACTTATACCTCCAGGGAGGCTCTCGACGTCAGGTATATACTTGCACGCCCCACCCATCTCCGAGATAGACCGGAGGATCACCGGAAAGTCGGCAAGGCAGAAAAATATGACCGGCAAAATCTCGGTCCGAGTGATTACCGAGAATACACCTATAAAAATCTATGGACGCTGCATCTAGCCCAACTTTAAATCGTGTGATATCATTGCCGATATCCCGAATTGCGCTTAATGTCTCTCTAATTTGATCATGTCAGGTTTTTTCCTAAAGATCCGATCCTTTCTCGGCCCGTGTCTCCAAAAGCATTCTTTATTTCGGGAACTGGGCTTAAAATATTTACGATAAGCAAGGATTCTGCAAATTATTGACTCACAAATCTGATGGGCATTCCAAATACTCCCATATTTCTTTCATTTTGATCTTCTGGTCTTGAAACAAATCAAGAGAGAAAAAAAAAAGCAATCGTCCATTCAACATCGAAAGCTCGCAACACTGCAGGATCACGACAAATCCTAAGCTATAATGCCCAGGTGAACACAGCCCTTAAAGTGCGACGTCACCTTAGTCCTCCACGGTGCTTAATGGGATCGAAGAACTCCGGTCTCCGGTCTTTCATACCTATTATGCCGCAAACGGACCTCCATTAAGCCCCACAATATAAGCACTACTGGATGACTCTTCCACTCTGTATAAAGTGGAGCATGTCTAGTTTTAAAGTGAAATGCCGCAAAATCTCCGGTATGCCGAAGATAGGTGTCTAATTAAACTACATGTAGCCGAGAAGCGTGCTCGCTAGAGCCTCCCTCCACTATGTTTTTCTGCGCCTCGCTATCGTTGTCAGTCAGTCAGTCAGTCAGTCAGTCAGTCAAAAAAAAAAAAGCCATGGACTCCACTGACACCATCTAGACTTATTTAGCATATCATGGTAGGAGTAGGATAAAAAAGGGTCTTGGAGTTTGATTTGAGTTTATATATTTATATTTCATACGCTTCTACAATCTCCTATATGGGGATTGGCTCCCCGTTCTCACCCGCACGCACCCCAGAGGTGTCGGTGCAAACGCTCTTTCCACCTTTCGGCATGATTTCTTTTCTTTTTCTATACTATGGCTTCACCAAGGCCTAACTACTAAACGCGAATTTAGTGTCGCTCTATAAGCAATGCGATACTGAGGGGCAATGTTGTGATACGAGCATAATGCACTCGTTGGTGACGAGATAATGCTAGTTGATCGCTGCTTGATCACCCCTTAATTTTCGAATCATGCCTCCTGAAGGTCGATGTCTTCTTTAAATTTGAGCCTAAATATTTGCATTGTATTTATTCATCGCAGTATATCTGATATTTTTCAAATACAGATCTATCAAAAGATGGCTTACTCTATAGAGCAGGGAACTTGGTATAACAAGGCACAGCCTGGTGCCTTACGTGCTAGCAAAAAAATAGATTAATTCGGTGATTTTTCATTTCCGCTCTCAGAGGTTACGATTTCTCGCAGGGGTAATTATGAAAAGTAACTATCAAGGTATATATGTAGAGTAGAGTAAATACAGTTCGAAAATATATTATCGTCCGTCATTCATGAAACAAGACAAGCAGGGCCTCGCTCCAACATTTGTGATGTTAGACCATGAAACTTAAGCTTCCGCCTTGGATAAGACTTGCTGCTCCTCAACCCGAGAAGGATCCACATTATCGGCGAAGTAGTTCTCAGAGTTCATATGCTTGAATCTGAACCAGAAAATAACAGTCTGAATAGCTAGGGCGACGGCAGGAGCACCCCAAATCCAGATCAACCACGGGTCCGTAATGGCGGGGATGAGAATTTCACCAAGAGCGCTAGACAGGGCAGTCATGAAAAGGAAAATAGCAACGACCAGACCCTTCATACTATCTGGGGACCGAGCATAGGCCACCTCGTACGCCGTGACATTGGCGAAACATTCACTGATAGCGCTGAGAGCTGTGTTGGGAATCTGCCACCAGATACTAATATCGGCGACGTTGTCACAAGTCGATGCGTGAGTGCCACACGGTGAGAGCTGGTAGACTTTCCATTGAACCAGTGCGCCGACTATGCCAGCTAGAGTGGCAATAGCGAAGCCAATTGTAATCCGGGTAATGGGGCCGGGCTTCAACTTGCGCCGCTCAAGGAATGGGTAGATCACGAAAGTCAGGATCGGGATGGTGACCATGATTGTCAGTGGGTTGAAGTTGTTGAGAAGGTCGTTGGGTGCTCCGTTTGTGATCATTGATGCACCTTGGTTTGTGGAGACTGAACCGATACCACCGTCGTTTAGATTGTAGATCGGGTAAAACCAGAAGATATCGCATGCCTCTGTTAATTAACACGACTGTTAGAATTGATCAATGTGCCTAGGGGCCTTTGCTTGAAGCAAAGTGGAAGAAGGATCAGGGAGGTATCATACCCATTGTTTTCGCAACTTTGAATACTGCGGTATCCGTCCAAGTAACTTCGATGCCCTTACTGCGAAGATTTGCGGGTTTCGCTGAATCCCAGAAGTCTTTGCGCCAGAATTGGAATTTGCTCTGTACAAGGGCAGTCCATACAATTCTGGCGGCTTCCGCGAGATCCTTGTTTCCACTAGGAGGCTGCTTTTTGGTCTTTTTGTAGACAGAAAAGAGGAGGATTGGAAGCAAGAAGTAAATGGCACCAGCTAGCAGGAAGGAAAGCCAAAACCCAACGTACTTTTCCGCATAAGTTGTGGCCAACATGTAGAAGGCACCGACGTTGACAAACATGTAGAACAGTAGCATGGTCCGATTATTGGTGGTTTCGGGGTCGACGATCACTTTCTCACCCGACTTGAGAGCCTTGACGTATGGTGTTTTGGATTTATGCTGATCCAAAACAGTCGGTGAAATATTCGGCTTGAAGAGACCGGCACCGAAAGCCAGAAGCAAGAGGCCAATGACGAACGGCGGAGCCGCGTTAGCTTTGCCCTTCTGGAGAACAGAGGGGATGGCGCCGACGACCTGGACGATATGGGCAACACCGCAGATCAAAACACCAATCACAATGGCCTTGTATCGCCCGACATAAGTATCTGCCCAGTAACCACCGAAGATCGGGACGATATAGGCCAAAAATTTGAATAGTAGCACGAGACCAGTACTGGCTTGTAATCCCCATCCTAGGGCTCCAGCTGTCTTTTGGGTTCCTCGCGGAGGAGCACCGGCTCCATTGCCACCTGTGTATCATACTTCTTTAGCAATGGCCTTTCCTGACACTCAATCGACAACTTGGCTCACCTTCAGGCAATGGGAATTGGATAAAGTTGGAGAAGACTGTCTGTGCTCCATAGTAGGACGCGCGCTCGGCAAACTCGACCAAACAAAGGGAGAAACCAACGAGGGGCAGATTTTCGGCCACTTTACGAAGTGTAGAATCTTCTTCCTTAGTTGGGAGGGTGAGCTCATCGTCGTAGGATTCCCGAGATTCCTGCGATGTTTGAGAGTGCCCACGGGCTGCGACCCCGGAGGCGTCCGTATTGGGCTCAATATTACCTGACGATTTCAATAAGGTTAGTCTCGCATGCTTTTTGAAAAATCAATATGGTCTACATACTCATTGGGAAATAAAAGCACCAGGGTTGATGTTTGGTTGCTAAAGGATATCCGGATGAGATCGACAATAAATACAGAGCACCAACACAGAAAATTCGGCGACTAGGGGCAAATATCCCGCCTCAATCGCGTGATAGCCATGCATATTAGGGGGGAGCAGTTCGAGATTTACTCTCAACTACTAGCAATTCTCCGGCCAAGATGAAGCATATGCGGGAAGAGTGGGCTACAACTGCACGGCATGGTGGGGAGAAATGGCGAATAGGCACAGGGATGTAACGCTGGCGCATCCCCCGGACCCAATAACAGCCCATGCTAGCGCTACAGGATCGTTCCTATGTGTCACCCGTACGGTGCTCCGTTGAAACCATTGTGGATTCAGATTCGCAATTTCGGTCTGAGCTGAAAAGCATCCCACCCGTACCTGACCCAACCCCAGGCACGGGGATACATATTATTTCATACTCTGTATAGATATGTACTCTGCAGGCACAATTTTTTAGCCTTTGAGAACAGTCGCATTGGAAATGAGGTCTTATCATCAAGCTTTCACTTTCGAGATGCCAAGATGCCAAGTTTCCAAGAAAAGGAGGCTTGTCTTATCTTTGTAGATCATATCCGCCCAATGTGAAGCAACAACGAACAACGAACGCGTCATAGTCGTTGTTTACTTGTATATAGTATCCATTAGCAGCGTTCACTTGGCGGTGCCCTGTGCTTAAGCCTGTATTTTCCAAGACATATGTTGTATGGTCCATTAGACCCGATCAGTTGGATAATTCAATAGGCTCAGATAGCGGGATGTGACGGATTTGGAAGGTACTCCGTGGGTTATCAGAGACCGTTCTACAACATTATACTGTACTCCGTACGGAGTACGCCGAAACAGTTAAATAGTGCATTTTGCAAGCTACATTACATTGGTATCTAGACGTGGTTGTACCTATGTACATAGGTACATTTGTATCTATTTAGTTGCTTATCTACTGATCAATCCGTAGTCCAAGAAGTCACGATGCTCTCGGCGTTGAAATGAGTATTTCTGCCGTTCATTTCAATGTGTACATATTAAGTCCCGGAGTCATACAAGAACGAGAAGCCAGCTGATACTCTGCCTCGGTGATCGTAAGCTCGGCTAGTCTGGTTAATTCGGCGATAAGTCTTTCAACGCGGATTATATGGAGATTTTTAGTTCAAACCCAGCGGGGTAATTCTTTGATTAAAGAACTAGCTAGGCTAAGAAATTCTATTTATTAGCGAGCGCGGGCGCTCAAGGGTTCAAGAAGGATGGTAGAAAAGATAGCCAAATAAGCTGATATCGAATAGAAAATAAGGAGCCTAGTATGACTAGCGTTGTTTCGGGTTTATGTTTTGTATTGACCACTAGTCTAACAAATAATAGATATATAGTGACGATAATCTATCTGTACGAGGAGAAGATATATATCTGATAGGACTGCTACTTCATAGCTTCTAAGAGATTAAAGGGTATTCCTCGAGTTTATTGTCAAGCTCACGGATAGACATCAGCATCTCTATCAGAGATTTGTTAACAGATCCCGGTTGGTAGAATGCATTATATGCTCGATATTTGATCTTGAATAACCGAAGATCGCTCGGGAATAGGGGACCTCAACTATCGTCATGTCAAATTGTATCGTAGCCCGCGGGCAGGGTGCCACAGTCTTTGAACCATCTCATGGTACGTATTCACAAAGCCTATGCAGATTCACCCGAATGGCGGGAATTTACACGGCGGGTTACGTCCGAATCCTACGTGGATAGAAGCCAGCTTGATATACCAACAACATACATAATGAAGCCATCTAAAATGGACAACGTTAAAACAAATGTCTGAGATACAATGCGATGAAGTACTTCGTGAAAGCCCACATACTATGCACAACACAGCAGTCATCCACCAGCCCCAATTACAGTTGCAAGATGAGAGTGAATTTGAAGAAATGACTTACCCGGCCGAACAGTGGCCCACCTATGCGATGTTATGGTAGGCTCAGCCGCATGGGCCGGGTAGCTGGGTATGTATGTTTTTCTATGTAAGATATCCACTTCAAGTGATCTTTGGTCGCTTGTTCGTGAAACCAGAGTCTGGACGAGATCGCTTTCGCTCCATTGCCTCCATTTCAGCCCTCATAATCCTTTCCTGTTCAGTCATCTTCTTAGGAGCCGCGAAAATAGAACCCTTCTTCCCGGCCAAAGGGTTTTTCTTAGCCGCAGCAAACACGTTCTTCGGCTTCTGTGCGCCCATTGACATCGAAATTTTGACGGGTGCGGGAGGTGCAGAGGGAGCGGGAGAGTCGGTGCTCTCTGTCGGTGCATCTGTTTCTTCCAGCGATACCGTTGTCGTCGTTGTTGTCGTAGGAGGTGAGGCAGGCTTTGTATCTGTCTTCTTAGAACCAAGTCCAAGATTCAATGTCATTTTTTCTCCTTCCTTCCTCTGCAACAGTCTTGCCTCGGGTTCTGGCTCTGTCGTAGTGCTGTTAGCCAGCGCCGCTTGCTGGGCTCGCTTAATCTGATCCTGAATCATGCGTTGCTCTCGTTCTTCGTCTCCCTTCTCCTGGCGTTCTTTCTTTAAGATAGCCTCCCGGCGGCGAAGTGTGTCTGGGCTGTTATCAATCCACGCTATAACCAATCCCTTCTCAGTGTCCTCGACTCGGCATTTTCCCTCCCGGCCTAGGTAGGCCGCAAACTGTGATAAACTTTTCCATTCTGCCAAGAAAGTTAGCATTAAACCTCGCTTCTCCTTCCCGTCGGTACATACCTGTACTGTTCATGTGAATGTGCTATGAAAAAGTTAGCCAGAATGAACAGAAGAGAGTAGAATACTAGGAACATACCTGCTTATCGGCCACAATCTGATTATAGAAATGATTGACGTTGATAGGTTTCGTTCCATGCGTGGTTCTGAGGGTATCGAGGAAAGTCCGCTCAAATTCGCGACTGAACTCTCTGATGTGCTTGCGCGGGTCTTCTCCAATGATCATCATCTGTCGGACTAATACAAAGTTAGCAGGTGGCCAGGAGATAGAGGATGGAGTTCCGTACCATGCGCTTCAGTCATGGTATGACATTTGAAACCGTTTTCATCTCGACATTGTTTCTCGCATGCTTGGCAGAACCATCGAAGGCGACCTAAGCCTTTGCTTTTGATCTTGTTGCCGATGGCTTTTGTACTGCCAGCCTCCGCACGCCCCATTTCGTATGTTGGTAAAGAAGTCGAGAGAAGCGTTCAAAGAAAGCGACGAGAGTGGAAAGCTTCGAAGAGCCAAGAGATCGGAAGGATGGGTATGTTGAGAAGCGTTCAAGAAAGTCGTGAGAGAAGCTTGGAAGTGGCGCAGATCAACGCGATAAGCCGATTATTATCTAATACATCACATGACACAACCTAAAAAGGCCTAGTCCTTCTCGAGCTTCCAAAATTGGTTAGTTGATTCTTTAATTTAATGTTCATAGTTGCATGGATGTTTATGTGAATCAATGAATATGAAATGCAGTGAAGCTGAATACTTAGGTTCATTGAAATATTCCGACAAAATTAAACAAAACTCCCCAAATCATACGCCTGCATCCTGAGATCGCTTTTCTACCTAGGATCATAGCGTACATTAAAAAAGAAAGAGATATTTCGGAGAGAAACCAGCTAACTTCACCAAGGCGAAGGGCGAAGAAATGTGTGACAAACCAGTATGAATATTAAATCACCGAGTCTGCGAGTATTACAGGATGTATTCGTGGATTGCAGACGGTCCGCTCTCGTTGTACTCAACCCGGCTCATGTAACCCTTGCTGAGACCCTGATCAACGACAAAGAAAACCTTGGCAGCCATCTGAGCGCCAAGGAAAACGGCCTCTTCCATTCCATGGCCACCTTGGGATGTGCCGGGCGCGCCTGGGTTACCCCCAGCACTGCCACTGCTGGCACCGGGAGCGTTGCTGTTGCCCTGGTCCTTGAAGTCTGGGAAATACTCAGGAAGCTTCAGTGTCTTGACCGAGGTTGGGGTTTGTGAGTGGCCGGTTGAGCGGTAGTGTGATAGCATGCTGGGATCCATGGAGGGCGTGCCGGGCATACCGGGATTGTTGTGAGTAGCAGCCACAAGGAGAGGGTTCACTCCAGGTGCCGCGGGGTGGTACATCGGGCCGGGTTGACCCGCAGGAGCTGGTGTGTTGGCACCGGTTGGAAGGGGGGTGGTGAAGTTCGAAGGAATTTCAGAAGTGAAGATGGTGCCTGATGGAGAAAGAATGAACTTTTGCGTGATGACAGCCAGCAAAGCTTGAGTGAAACCTGTCATAATTTTAGCAGGAAGACCCAAACTGTAGATAATAATGATAGAACATACCCTTGACCTTGCTTCCACATCCAACAATAATTAAAGAGTCCCAAAGCTCGCTTCGTTTTGTGGCATCTGGGACGGCAAGAATGGTATGGTGAATTTGAGTCGCAATGTCTTCGAGGATACCACTAGTCAAGCGGTTTCCGACCGTCGAGCGTGGCGAAGTCAAAAGGAAACGCTCAACACTGACTTCAATATCCCGAGTATGACGAATGTACTGTCGAGCGCCGTGGGCTGATGCCTTCTCTCCTTCCAACTGAACAAACTCTTCAAACTGGAAGGATGCCTTCTCTTTCTTCGAGTTAGGCAGACGGGCTCCCTTGGGGTCCACTGCGCCTTTCTTGGCAGTTGTCTTTTCCTTCTCGACATTGGCAAGGTATTCAGTAGGGTTACCGCTCACAATCGCAGCGACATCGAGAACACCCTCTTCTTCGTCACCATTGTCCCCCTCGATTCCTGTCTGGGTGCCATCTCCTGGGCCACGTGGAGCAGACTCATCTCCATCCGATCCGCCCGTCGAGACAGCAGCAGCAGGGTTGGCGCCCTGGCGCGCAGTAGCAGAAGACCCAGGAAGTGGGGTTCCTGGGGGCAAAATCTCAGTAATATTGCTTCGCTTGAGCTGTTCGCACATCTCCCTGGTAAATCCCTTAGGTCCTAGCAGCTCAACCAGACGATCGGTCATAGCATCTCCACCACATCCCTCCAGTGCGATTCCCCTGCCATGTTCGTTGACTGCAAAGTCAGTCACAGCAGTGACATCAACCTTGCCCTTTCCAACATCGACGATAGTGGCCGTAGATGTACCATAGCCGTAGCAAGCCGCAAGAGCAGAGTCCATAAGACTAAACGCGGGTGCCTTAAACTTCTCAAAGACGAATTGAGTAATTGCTTCGCGATCGCGTGCAGACCAGACGGGCTGACCAATAAGCAGAATAGGGGTGTGGAAAGGTGGGCTCAAGGTATTGTGAATGTGAGTGAGCAGGGCGAAGAAACAGGGCCAGTCGACAATGCGCCCGTTCTCGATCGGATAGATTGCCCCTTCGTCGGATGCCGGGTCCTCCTCATAGAAGACCTCTTCGATAGTCTTGGCTGACTCGCCATTATCCTGGGTATTTTCGTCCGTCTTGACAGTGGTCTCCGTGGCTGTGGTACCATCGGCCGCGGCGGGCTCAGCGTCCTTCATCTCCACGTCTGGCTTTGGAGCATCCGTTCCATTGTCGGCCTTGACCTCCTGACGTCTCTCGTGAACACGGTAAGGCTCATATTCTCCCTTCTTCTCAGCAGGGAACATGCGGGTTGGGAACCGAAATCGCGCGGGCGTGAATGTTTCGGGCAAGCCGAGTTGCGCCAAGGTCATTTGCGAACCCGGCGCAATTAGCTAGATGGATTGGTTAATTTTGGACAAGAAAACACGAATAGCAAAACATACCAGAATATGCTCATCCTTGAAGGGAGGCATCGTTATCAGTGGCAGTGAAGAGCGTTGCGACGAATGATGACTGCGCGTGGGAGCTCCGCGGTGGCTCGATTTGCGTTGGTTGCGCTTTCTTCCCATTTTGGTTTAGCTTGTTTTGAGCAGATCGAAAATCACGTGCTGTGGAGTGGGTGTTGGACGGGGAATGATGTCTCCGAACACTTGGACGGTTGACTTTGGAAGGTGACAACAACAAACTTCAATTTACACAGCCAAACTTATGAATTTGAATATTTAGTCAATGCCTAGAGGTAATTTACAGTTATCTTGCATCTAAAATTGAAAAATAGTTGATATATATTCAAATCAAATTGAAATTATAGGTTTGATCATGACATAACTATACACCAGCAGGTAGAATATATTGCGCAGCACACTGCAACATATACAGAGCCACCTGAGTGGGATTTGTCTACGAGCTCAGCTAGAACATGACCCGTGGACATCCTCCAAACATCATAATAGCCGACACACTCGTGTTTTATTGAATATACGTTGTATGCCGTTGGGCATTCTAGAGAGAGTTGGACCATGTCTGTTAAACATTCAAATCATATGCAATTGACTAATGCATTGTGCGATTTCGCATCATTAGAGAGTATATCATGCCCACAACGCATCCTCTCAAAGCAGAGGAGGGAAAAAATCAGAAACCATTCAGGAAAAAAAAACTCCAGACCCACATATCCGGTGGAACACACAAAACGCCATCATCCTTTCCACTCTATGACCAGCACGAGTCTCAGGTGATTCTATTCTGGGACCGCATGGTATTTGTCAGTCGCTGATCGGAATAGCTCCTGTTGTTGCCTTAGAAGCTCCTCCTCTGTCAGACCACTTTGCTCCATCTTGCTCTGCTTCTTCTCTCGTGACTATAATGAAGATCAGAGGTCAGCCTGTGCTCTAAGGTGTCACAATTCCAAGCATATTATTCACATACCTTCAGCTGCTGCTTGTGTTCTTCGGCAACAGCGAGTACATCGGCGATATAATCACTGAAGCCGAGATCCCGCAATGCCTTCTCCACATGTTCACAAGCGATGGTCTTCTTGGCCTCCTTCTCGCTGATATCGTTTGCTTCGGAGGAGATCAGAGTGATGAATTCAACACAGCATTCCATAAGCAAGTCGCGCGCATCCTTAGAGAAGGTCTGGCCGGAGCTAGGTGGTAGAATCTCGGTAATAATCTTCTGGACCGTCGCTATCACAGAGATAAGTTAGCAAATGCTAGCAAACGCGTAGGTGAAGCCACAAGTGCATAGATGGTGAAGCTCACAAAGAGCTATACACATTCATGAGGGGTATTGCACCGTACCTTTGGGCAGCGATAGGTCATCGTTTGCTATTCACGTACATGTCAGCAGGTTGCGCGTAGGCGGGCAAGATCTAGAGATCACTTACAGTTGAATTCTCGGTCGGACATAGCGAATCAGGTGATATCGTGACAGACGAATAAAGTACAAGTGCCAGATCTTAAGGGAGAGGCGTAAAAAGGGATGCTTTCAATTTCTTTGATCTTTTGCGTGGGGCTCAAAGTTTCAAGGCCCATCGCAGGCGCGCGACGGAGTTAAGTACAATTTCTTGCCGGCAGAATACTACCGCTTTGAGATCACATAAATTGCGCCAAATTTTTTTTCATTTTACTTCTTCTTCATCAGTCTTCACTCTCCTCCAACTACCTTGGAAAGAGTCCTTCAAATGAGATCGACTCTTTCCAAGGCCAAACACTAATGGTAAGCTCTTTTTGCTCAAGTCCTTTTCTTTTCCAATTTCTACATGATGAACTTTGCTTGTCGCCCCTATCATACATTCCATGGTGACCTTACCTGTCCTAGCCAAACGGACTATCTGAACTCTATTATCAATTCTGCCTATTTGCATCTCACTTCATTTGTTTGAAGCTGTTGCTAACTTTATTGAAGAATTTTACAGGAAATCAAGCTCGTTATTGTAGAGTGGAAGCGTGGAACTCGTTTCTGCTTGGATTACATTCACGGAACACAATTTGGAGGAAGGAGAATCTTTTACATCTGTATTTAAAAGGTACGCGCAGAAAATTTTGCTATATTTTCAGTTCCAATTACATGATGTATACCTTTACATTCCATGCTAAACATGAAGGTGCACTGCGCCTAATGCTTATAAAATGTATTGCTTTTCATCTTTCGACTGACTTGTAAACAATCATTGCTTCAAATCTTGCACTCATTGTTCTATGGCGATCGTTACTGACTTGCTATAAAGATTACAGATATGAACAAAAACTTTATACTAGCTATCAATATATTCTTATTTCTGGAAAACCGCGAGCTCCTTGTCGTTCCATCTGCCAATTATTAGTATTTCTCGCGTAATCTGTGTGGGATAGCACATACGAATAGAAGTGACCACTGATTTCCTTGGGCGCATCGAGGACCAGCTTGGCCATGACATGGCCGGGCTGCTCAGGCTTGAGGAGCTTGCCGTCCTTGTGGACTCCAGTGAACTTGGAGTGCATTTCGGCGTCCAATGCTGTCGCATGGTCCTCCCGCAGAGCACGCTGCATCTCGGTGTCGACCATACCGGGTCTGATAGACACGGAGGTGACGTCGGGTTCTTCGGCACCCAGGCTCATGGCAAAGTTGTTCATGGCGGCTTTGGTGGCAGCATAGAGAGCCCAACCACGGTAACCGGTGACTGCTGCACCTGAAGACGTGAAGATGATTTTTCCTTTGGACTCACGGAGAGCCGAGAGAGCCGCTTTGGCCTAGATTCTGTTAGTAGTGCATTGTAGATTTGATGTAGGTGCCGTACAAAAGCAACCAAGCTGATAAAGTTGATATCAAAGCCTTCCTTCCACTGTTGCGGATCAGCGTCGGAGATTTTGCCGATCTGGCCTAGCAGGCCGTGGTTAAGGACCATTCCATCAAGTTGACCGAAGGTCTTGATGGCCGTGTCGACGGCCTGTTGGGCAAGAGAAAAGTCTGACAGGTCGCCATTCAGGACTGCCACCTGCTTGCCGTATTGGTCCTTGAGCTTTTGGAGGGGTTCAACGCTGCGGGCTACCACCACCACATTGTGGGATTGAGGTGCCGTGAGCAGATACTTGGCCACAGCAAGACCGATACCTAGGGGGGTTGATGTTAGTATCTGACTATACATGAAATTTGACGGGCATTACCTCTTGAAGCACCCGTGACAATGATCGTCTTGGTCATTTTGATGAATGCTATAGTGGTGTTAGTGGCATGAAGTTTCTTAGAAAATCAACACTGCGACAAATGAAAGCTAGAAAGGATGCCGGGTTCGAGATGATAACAGCAAGGAGAATGCACGCCAGCAGGCTTTGACATTGCCTTGTGTGCTGACAGACCCATTGGGTTGAGGTTTGTTCCATGTACATGCTCGAGCTGTCTCGGGTATATCCATGGGTGAACGAACATAACTGAACAGCTCTGTAAAGCCAATAACTCAAGCGTTGGGAAACACTGCATAGGCAGCTAGTATAACTTACCTTCTAATTTATTTTGTAGACGTCTTTAATGCCGAATATCAATAATGACAAGGAATAATAATATGAAGACCCGTGGACGGTGACAGAGTGCCGGGAAAGGTTTAGTGCGGGGCTTATTAATCGCGGTCTCAACCTCGGGAAGGTTTCCCTGCAGGGTCGACGTCATGTTGTACACCTTTTATTATACTGGAGTAATAGATATGGAATAGAACCGATAGCCAGATATCAGAGCTATAGTCAAGGTAATTGGTTGATTCGCAATTGCAAAAAACCCAGAGATTGAAGGTATTGTCCATAGACAGGTGGTTTCCCCAATGAATTGTCCTCGGACTGTATGATCTTGGCTCTGGAGAGAACTAACTTTAAGAAATAACTTTAATTTCAAGAATGTCAATTTTAAGAGGCTCCAAGGTTATCAGATGGATTTGGAATATACATAGTACATATAAAATATATCGTGAACCCGTACATCGTACAGCGAACCGAATGGAAGACAAAGCCATTGCCAATTGCAGAGAAGTGATCCGAGAGATCCACTTTTCATCAGAAACACTTCAACGATCGCCCAAAAGAGTCAAGTTTTGCGATGAGCTCTTCCCTTACCCCATAGTACAAATGTATTCAATGTTTCCAAGGTTGGGTGCCGTGTATCATTATCTAATATGCCAAGTTATGGAATTCCTCCCCGCTATTCCATCCCACCACTTGTACGTATTCCCGGGCCGGTGCAAAGGAAACCGGAAAGCAAAATCGTAGATTGCCGAGGAATACAAACTCGAACAGTCCGATCTGCAAGCAAAAATTGCGACCAAGATTTCATTTCGACAATTGGTAAGGGATTTTAATTCTGCACCCATAACAGCCAGCATGTCAACTGTCATCCTCGGAGGAGGCATCATTGGTGCCTCTATTGGATACTACCTATCTGCGAACCAACCAGAAGGCGAGATTCACATCGTTGAACAATCCCCAGAGCTTTTTACCGCAGCCTCAGGATATGCCGCCGGTTTCCTAGCTAGAGATTGGTTCGAGCCATCTCTTGCCCCTCTTGGTGCTATGTCCTTCGACTTGCACCATGAGCTTGCCGCAGCACAGGGCGGAGACAAAAAGTGGGGATTCATGAAAGGAACAGCATTCAACTTGGATACCGTTGCTCAACGCAAGCGCGGCGGTCCCCGCGGTGACGATTGGTTGCGAACGGGCACCAGTAGAGCAGAGACCGCCGCTGGATCCGAGGATATCACTCCGGTTGACTTTCCGGAATGGTTGACGATGCAGAAGGAGGGAATCCTGGAGAAAATCAGTGAGGGCGAAACAGTGGCTCAAGCGTGAGTGCCAAATTGAAGCAGTTCGCGGATTATTTGCTAACTGTGTCCAGAGATCCATTGCGGCTGAGCCAATTCCTCATTGACGGTGCTGTCTCCCGAGGTGTTAAGCTTCATAATCCAGCCCAGGCCACCGCAGTGGTAAAGGATGAAGACGGTACAATCACTGGCATCAAAATCGTGTCTCTGGATTCCAAGAAGGAATTGATCATTCCGTGTACGAACCTTGTCCTGAGCATGGGACCATGGACACCACAGGTTCTCAGAGATCTGTTCCCATCCTCTCAGGTATCATTCGATATATCGCCTTTGGCTGGCTATTCACTAGTCGTTCGATCCCCTCGGTATACAATGGAACACGAGAGGAATGTTTACCGCGGAAGCAGCCATGCTGTATTCACCACACACCCTCCGTCGTGTGGGTTTAGTCCCGAGATCTTCCTTAGGGAAGGCGGAGAGATTTATATCGCAGGTCTCAACAACCCCACGATGAAGCTTCCCTCTTGCGCCGGGGATACCAGCCAACTTTTTGACCCTTCCGAGATGCGAAAACTCAAAGATGTTGCAGTTCGTTTAATGGGAGATCTTCCCAAGGACAAGAAGGAGGCTACCGACGAGACGGCGAACACAGACGACTTGGAGATTATCCGTGAAGGGCTGTGCTTCCGTCCGGTGGGAGATACTGGTGTTCCCACAATTGGAAGAATTGGAGATTACTCTTTGGGAGGAGTGAAAGCAAGCCCCAAGGGAGGCGTCTTCATAGCCGCTGGGCATGGAGCGTGGGGAATCTCGCTGAGTTTGGGAACTGGAAAGGTTGTTTCTGAGATGATCAAAAAGCAAAAGCTTTCAGTAGATGTGAGCGGCTTGGCCGTTCAGGATAAAAGTCCTAGTTCCAAGCTGTGAGTGTTATGTATAATAGGAAAGAGCTCCAGATGTCCCTCTAGACGTACTTCCCCAGGATCACTAGCAAAACAGCATCGTAGCCACATAGTTCTAACACATCTCATCTGAGTGCACATATACCGACCTTCGAAAGCTCACCTCATTGTCATTAACAAAGACTAATAATCATCCGACTTCTAATTCAAATACCTCTTTATCAACCTTGTTGTGGAAGAGCTCAACCTGTTTTTCTGGTATTACAACTAGGTAAATTCATTTACCTCCCTCCCTCCCTTCAATCACAAATGTATTTTATGTCATCATTTAATTAGATCGAGAAACTCGACTTAGTTGTACTCTCTGTGTTCCCGGGGTTTCTTTCGCCCTTTGGTATTGGCTCATTCGACATATTCACAATAAGCCTGCAATTGAGCCTTACTACCTCCAATATAACTTATGTCAGTAAATGTCCAGTCCACACTATCTAGCTTAGGAGTAAGATCAAATTAAAGATCCCGAACTCGGCTCCTCCTCGAATCAATTTCACCCCGGTTCTACACCCGGCACTGACGAGGGCCCTGAACGCAAACGCTGTCGACCATAAGTAATTTTCCTTAACAATATCTTTTGAATGAGTTTTGCACTGTCTTTCCAAAAAGTCTTTTTTGGATGTGCCTTTTTGGGATTTCCCCCTATACCTAGTAGGATAAAAAAGACACATTAGGTGTGAAATGTAGAAGGTATGCGGTGAAAAAGGTTCAGATGTATAAATCTACGTCCGACTTTACTACACCTCGGAACATAGTTAATCCGACCACCCGCGCAGCTCCCCAGGTTTAGTCATCCAGTATTCGCGCCACTCAAGCTCTCCAGAAACTTCAGGGTTCCGATATCACCCAGCTTTCAGAGCAACTTCGCCCTCGTTTCATTTGTGCCTGCTTCTTCTGCGACCCGAGGCTCTAGTTTCATCTTCCCTTAAATCCTCCGCACCCAATACCAGAGCTTGACAGCAACCAACCATGGCCAACTACCTTGCATCCATCTTCGGTACCGAACAGGACAAGGTCAATTGTTCGTTCTACTACAAAATTGGCGCATGCCGACACGGTGACCGCTGCTCTCGCAAGCATGTCAAGCCTTCGTACTCCCAAACCATTCTCATGCCGAACATGTATCAGAACCCGGCCTACGACCCCAAGAACAAGATGAACCCCAGCCAGATGCAGAACCACTTCGACGCCTTCTACGAGGATGTATGGTGTGAGCTGTGCAAGTACGGCGAACTTGAAGAGTTGGTCATCTGCGACAACAACAACGACCGTAAGTAAACAATATATTTGACATGTCCGACCCTCTACTGACATCAGGTCTCGCGATAATAGATCTCATTGGTAACGTCTACGGCCGATTCAAATACGAAGAAGATGCGCAGGCAGCATGTGACGCGTTAAACTCCCGTTGGTACGCAGCGCGACCCATCTACTGCGAGTTATCACCCGTCACGGATTTCCGAGAAGCCTGTTGTCGACTCAATAGCGGTGAAGGGTGTGTACGAGGGGGCTTCTGCAATTTCATTCACCGGAAAGATCCTTCGCCTGAGCTTGACCGTGAGCTCCGATTGAGCACCAAGAAGTGGCTGAAGGAGCGCGGCAGAGATCCTCGCAGTGCCAGCCGCAGCCCCAGCCCCGAGCCCGCCCGGCGACGATACTAGGTGCACCACGGCTCTTGACTTTTCTCATTGTTGTTTCACTACATTCGATCCTTTGGCGTTCGGCGATATCAGTCGGTGGTTCGATACCATTTTCCTTTGCGCAGCGACGCATCTAGGGTATGGGGTTTCGGTCTGTCTTTTCTTCTGCTGATTGGCATTTGCGTTTCATGATATCAGACTTGTGCGATCAATACAACTCACAGCTAGGCTGCATGTACAAATCTTGCTCCGTAATTCCCCATGCGTAGTTTAGGCCAAATTCTGTACGTTGACAAGCGCCTCAATGTGTGATATCGGTCAAAGAAACTGATTCAAAGGCATGAGATTGAACATTCTCTCTCTAGCATGATAAATTCACGAGTCATTGTCAGAAAACTGCAATCCCTCATTACCAATTACGAATATTTCAACAAAGCCACACATGAAAGTACGTGTGTCTCTCAAGCATCGAATAATGATTTTATGGATCGTACATACCCACATACCCGACATATCTGTTTTTACAACACCACTCTATCACACTCAATAGTGCTTTCCATCATCCGGTGCCGGTAGCTTGACAATGAAGGCATTAGGTCCAGCTTCCTGCGACACATTGTGAAGGGTGCTTTCCGGGGCCTCTGCAATCTTGTGGACCGGGTCATTTGCCTAACTTCTGCAGGTTGTTGCATTCCCTTCCCAACGTGATCCGACCGGTATTTCGGAGCAGACTCGTATCGGATATTCCCTGGTTCATTCAATCCATCTTGCTGGTGTGACTTCCTCCTCTTCCAAAGTAGGACGATGACATCGGCTCCGATGATACCGGCACCCCCAACACCCCCAACAACACTACCCGCTGTACCAGCAGAGGTTGACCCGCCGGAACTACCAGAGTTGGATGCGGTTTGCTGTGCAGGGGTCGTGGCCACAGTCATAGAGCTCGTGGAAGTCGCTTGATGGTTTGGCTTTGGAACCGAGGTCGATGCGTCGTATGAAGAGGAGTGCATGCTCATGACATCGTCATCTACCTTGGTTATAGATTGAATTGCCACAAGTATTGTCCCATCTTCGGCTTCTCCCCATGTTCCCACAGTGTAGATGTATGGTAAGAAGCTTGCGGTATCACACACACAGTCGGTCAGGTCAGCACCTGGCCATGTGTACGTCGCACATGATGGTCTTGTAGGATCTGCGCAGAAAAGGGAAAAGGCTGTGTTGCCTAAAGTCAATGTTGGCGCCACAGTGACCTGGGCGGCATCGTAACAAGCGCTCCCACACCCACAGGTATCGCTTGAGCAACATCCTACTAGACCGGAGAAAGCGGTGTTTGACATATGATAGACACGGCTGTAGTCATCGTGGCACCCGAATGTGTTGGGCTCATCTAGATGACGTGTCGAGGTTAGGTTGTTGAATCAAAGAGAGGGATCGAGCATCCTTGGAAAGAGTACTTACCGGGGGCTATGTTTGCACTTTTTACAGTCCCATGGGAGAGTCCCGCCCAGGAACCCGACATTTGGCGGCTCTGCCATGTCAAATCTGAATTGGGCTTAGTTGTTTTTCTTTTACTCCAGCTTGGCACCCTCTATCAGTCTGTCACCTTTCTTCACGTTTCCTTCATTCCTTTTCATCACTGGCATCAAGTCTGTCTTACCTTTCATCAGCTTATCGCCTTTTTTTCATCCAGCTTAACCACTGATATTACTTTGCTCCCAACACCTCAACAGCCTGTCACCTCTTCTTTCGTCCAGTTTGATCAGCCCTTCGTTTTCTTGTCTGCATCATACCGCCAGCATGTCAACCTTGAACAAGCCTGCTGAACTCCCCATGATCCCCGAAAGAATATCGTCTCTCATGGCGCCTTCTCGTCAGTCAGCGCTACGGACTCACAAGCAAAGGTCTGTGAGTGCAGCATCCCGCCTTTCTGAGATGTCAGTTGAGTCGACAACATCCGATATTCTTGACATGAAACTCGCGGCAATGGAAAGTGAACTTGAGTACATGCGATGTGTCCGAGACGGCCTCAACGAAGCAAGACAGACTGAAAAGATCTCCCACGACGCCTTTCAGCGAGAAATCCAACCCTTCTTGAAGTCCTTCCGTTCGTCGTCATCAACCATTCAAGTCCTGAAGGCACAACGTCCATTGATCATCGAAGACATTGATGAAGAAGTTTCAGCGAAACGTCAGAGGATTGAAGGACCGGTTGACCAAAGCCTGCTCGAGCATGCTTACCGCGACGCTATAATCTCCCGTGTGCTGGGTGCAAGTGCAAAACTGAAGCGTCCCAAGTTTGATCAATCTGCGTTCAAGAAGGAGGTTTATGCGTACTACGGTGTCAATGAGCATTGTCACCCTGGCTTTGGGTGGTGTCATGTGTTGGGCACTGTACTTCCCCAAAAGAATATCAAAGCTGCCCATCTTGTACCCAAATCTATGACATCCAAGGAAGTTTCCCACCTATTCGGAGTCAGCGATGGAGTTCTTGATGACCCCCGCAATGGTAAGAATGTTCTCGTTGTGGCCAATGGAATGACCGACTTATACAAATTAGGCATCACACTGGCAGACAATATTGAGCTACTTTTCGACCAAGGTACCATCGCGATTGTACCTATGCCTGGCCCAATGGAAAGTCCAACTCAATGGAGGTGTGTTGTCTTGGACGATTCAAAGAAGGAGAACATCATCGGTACCTTGGGTGGATCCTATATGAAACTGAAGGTCAGTATTGCAAAAGCTAGAGTTGAATATTATATTAATGATGTAATAGGAGATTGACAACAAAGCATTGACGTTCGTTTCCGACAACCGTCCTCGCCGACGGTATTTGTACTTCTGTTTTATTATTGCGTATCTGAATGCAAAGAGCCGAGGAGCCAGTGACGCCGTTGCGAAAAAGGTTGAAGCCACACGTTTTTGGCCCTCCACCGGCGAGTACCTTAATCGGTCAACACTGGTTACATTAGCCCGTTGTGTTTCAGGATCGGAACTCCCTAAATCCCTTGTTCAAGACCAGACGTTTGACTCCGGTGATACTTCCACTCGTGACGCTGACGCTGGAACTGTGCTTGGAGCTGATGTTCGTGACGCAATTCTTGCCATGGGGAATCTCTAAATCATTGCTATGCTGCAGCCCTGGAGGACAAGCCACGGATGAGTCAAATTTGCTTTTTTCTTTTCTTTATTTTTACGTTTGCTTTTGCTTTTGTTCAGCAGCGACTATGATTATTGTATTCTTATTTCTCTGTGAATGGATGTTTTCACTCCCTGTCAAAGGTTACATCTAGAAATGTCGTTTTCACCGTGTAGCCTTTTTGTAGCCTGTATTAACGTCATCCTCGATTGTTACTAAACAATATAGTCATTATCACAACAACCCCCCGCCATTGATCCAGCTGATAGATCCAGCTGTTTGATTTCGGCGACTGAAATGGCGATTGAATCAATAGCTGGTATCAAAACGGCCAGAATTTCCGCAATCACACGGGCGAAATTACCAAGTAGGGGCCTGGTTCAACCCCGCAATATGGTCTCACGAGTAAACCGGGCGAAAAGGGAGGGGACTTGAATTCAGCTGAAAAGGAGCCATTTTTGGCCTCAAAAGCGGTCATTTTCGGCGTCAATCCCACGGGTCCTCATATTCTATTTGTAAACGGCGGACCTGTGAATTACTGCATCCGGTTAGGTTTGCCTAATAACCTCATAAAGGTATATCATAACACCCGTGCTTAGTAGTAGTATATACTATCGATATAGGCAGTCTAATAACTACCTAAATAGACCCTTAATTAATAATAGAGCCCTGCTAGAGCGGCCGTCTATCAATAGCAGAAAGAATAGGTTTTTGTACTATAATCTTATATACGGCTCTAAGGACAAAGAATAATCCTATAGGATTGATATTCACGATCTTTTGCTAGCCTATAGTTTTATAAAAGGCTGCTCCGCCCTTATGTTTTATAGCAATCCCTGCGGCGTTGATCACATAGTCGATGCGACCAAAGGCTTAGGCAGCGGCCGTGATAGATTTGTTGACCTGGTCCTGATCTGCCACGTTGACGACATAGGCCTCAATGCGGCACTTGTCCGACTTATTTTCCTTGGATAGTTGCTTCTCGATTTCGGCCTTGACAGCCGACAAAGACGTCTGCAGGTTTGTATAATCATGTTATTAGACCTATGTAAGTAACATGAGCTTTCACCATCTGAGGGTATGCCCGTACTATGCTATATGTGCCACTCAAGTCGGACAACACTAGGGCTGTTCACGGGTGGATGCCTGCGGCATCAAGTAATTGTTGAGATACTAAATCTACAACAAATCAACCAGGATAGCAAGAAGCTATATTTCCTACATAATTTTCTGTTGAACATGCAGGTGTATGTTTGACAAACTGAGCAGTCTTCGGATGATGTTTGGTGGAGAGGGTATTTAAACCCTCATTTATTAGTTCCTACAATTAACAATTCTTCTTCCTTCATCTACCCCACTGTAGTGCTTCCACTACAATATTTTCTCTTCCTCAGTTTTCGCCAATAGGGAGGATTCCAGAATGTGGAGGATCGGCGCAGTCGTATCCTACTGGTGAGAAATTCTCTGCTCGCAGCTCTTTCTCGTCCAAGGTTGGAAGAAGATGCCTCAGGAACCAACAAATTTACTAAGCATCCTTATCGGACCTTCTTATCTTTCTTTCATCTACAGCCACGCGAGCGCGTCTGATCGCGTCAAAGCGAGTGCTCCGTTGGCACAAAGGACCTTGAACTGACTGATATCACAAACACTGAGGCCTTCCGACCGGAAGTCAACGTTGGAAATATGCCTGAATACAACGACAGCAATCGTGCCTTTCTCCAGGCGTTTATGGCACGCTCGTCTATGACCTTTGAAGAAGCGCAACCCATCCTGGCTGCGATATTAACAGTATCTGGTACTTGACCCCTGCTTAACCCCCTTATTGTGAATGGCGGTAATCGCTGACGTTGAAATTATCGAATAGAGGGGCGAACAGTGGATCCTGATGAGGTTGAGGAAGACCAATTCTCAGACTTTATATCGGCGGCTAATACCGCCGTGTCACCCTTCGACCTCGAAATCAGAAGCTCACTGCCACAAGTCCTTGAACCAGCCCAGCAAGATACCCCAGCCACGCCACCAAAGCGAGTATATGCGCTTGTAAATACTACAAGTGATCCTTTGACACAACTCGCGACCACTTATTCTCCCGACGAGATCGCGTTTCTCAAGCGATTGCTTGACTACATGTTTGCCACAAATAATACCCGACTGTGCGAAGGAATGGTAGCTACACAGATGCAAGCTGTCCAACTCCATAAGGTTCCGTCTAGCGAACGGCAATCCATGGGCAACGATTCAACACAGACCCAAACTGCAGCGGTCCAGTCATTGCGTATGACGCAAGCAGAGACTATGATCCTTCACTTGATTGAAGAGGGCTGGCTGCAGAAGAGCCCAAAGGGCTACCTCAGCCTTACACCACGAGCCCTGATGGAGTTGAGGGGCTGGTTGGTCTTGACGTATAATGACGAGAATTTTGATGGCCGAGTCGTGGAGCGGATTAAATTCTGTGCTGCTTGCAATGACATTATCACTGTGGTAAGTATGGCTTAATCCCAAACTAGTAAACAATCCTGATCGAGATACTTTAGGGCCAACGCTGTGAAAACCGTGAGTGCAAGGGTCGACTTCATGACCATTGCATGCGCAACTTCTTCCGCATGCAGCAAGCAGAGAAATGCCCCGTGTGCAAAGAGGAGTGGCCCGGCGATAAATTTGTGGGCGAAAGAGCGCTCACTGCGAACCCGCGATCAAGCAACGCCGCTCCACAACAAAGGCAGTCTTCGTCTGCTGCGCCTAGTGCCCTTGGTGAAATTTCCGAGGACGAGAACGATGATGGCGAAGAGCAAGAACAGACTTGAACCTCCAGTGATGTGGTAGATAAGTCTTGCCTTGAGCCTTGCCAAGTCTGTTTCACCAAGCGTCAGTTAGGATGTGCGTTCGCACCGTGGGCACGCCCATGTGAATAGTAACGAATGAACGAACGATAGGGAAAATATCGAGCGCGGATTGCTGAGGTAACACTCAAAGCGATGTCCCATCTTGTGCCTCGAGCCCATTTCTGAGCCTTTGGACAAGGCTCAACTTTTTTATTCTGTTTCAAAATGTAGAGATTGGAGATCATGTGCACGAGAAGGGGGGTCATGGGCTTTGTATGATACAAGCTTACAAGGTCGTGTGCAAATATGATCTTGGAAAACATATGAAAAGAAATCAAATTACTTAAACATATTGAAATGTATTGAAATGCATCTTACTGGTATATCCAAGGCATAAACTAAAATGGTTCTTGATGTAGATACCTGAGGCACCAACCTTTCCCCACAATCTTCAACGTTGTTCAACCCTCAAACTTCGACCCTTTGAACTTTCATCTTCCATGATGACTCTTCGAGAACATCAACCTTGAGATCCTCTGATAATTTCCTTGATCTGATGTTTATAATAACTCGATAACCCCCCTCCCCCCGGTCTTTTGTCAGACAATTTACTAATAGAACCCCCAACTTCCCCACAAAATCCCTCGGACCAAACCTTCCCTGCAGTCGATGACGACGATCTGGGGTGGCCCGATCCCAAGCCGGGTAGGTCTTGGCCGTGAAGGATGCCGACGGAAACTTTCGGTCTGCACAGCCAATAGCCCCAATGTTTCTATATGTTCTATACCAAAATACCATCGCATTCGTCGTTGCCCCGCATTTCCCGTATTTCCCGGTTCTCCCGTTGCAAGCCGTTTTAACATAGTGCGAAGCCAGCCTCGTACGATACTTTTTTTTTTCCCTTGGCTGATGCCATACCCTCCCATATAACCAACCTTGGAACTGAGAACAGTCCTCTGAACCTTGCTTGAAATGAGCCAGTAAGCTTGACTAGCTTGACTTTATTTCCCCACATTTCACTATGCGTTCATAGCCGGAATGATTTTAAATTGCTACCTAGGTACCTACATAATGTAGGTACGTACCTGGATCTTCTCATTTTGGGCTGATTTAGGAAAGTGCTCTTAAATCTCTTGTCTTTCCTTCAACCCTCGTCTTACTTCCTCCACTCTCCTCATCCCATAAACAGTGCTGATCGCTTCTTCTTATTCTATTTTTTTTTTAAATTTATTTGTTCGAGAATCTGACCTGGTTGACAAGGTGGTGAAACTGCAATATGCAGTTCAAAGTGAGTTTGTTCCCCGTATGTCCTTACCAATCCTCTAATGCTTTGCTTAGTCCTTCACGTGCGCGGTATTGCCGCTACTTCTGAATCTTGTCAGCGGCTCTCCCGCCAGCCGTATCGCAAGATGCTTCAGAGAACACACAGGCTCTAGCTCCGCGGCCAACTTCAGCAACAATGTGTACCAGACTGGCTTTGATGGTGTGACCTGGGACGAAGACAACTGGCTTCTGAGCTCAACCGACTTGGAACAGGGTCGCTTTCAATCTCGAGGATCAGTGGCGAACGGATATCTGGGTATCAATGTTGCCAGTGTTGGTCCTTTCTTTGAGATTGATACCCACGATGAAGACACCAACGGCTGGCCGCTTTTCTCTAGACGCCAGACCTTTGCAACGATCAGTGGGTTCTTTGACTCGCAGCCTACCACAAATGGCAGCAACTTCCCCTGGTTATCCCAGTATGGAGATGACAGTGTGATCAGTGGTATCCCCCACTGGGCGGGAATCATCCTGGATCTGGGCGATGACACCTATTTGGATGCAAAGGTCGACAATAAGACCATCTCCAATTTCCGAACCACATACGACTTCAAAGCGGGTGTCCTGGTCTGGTCTTACAAATGGACGCCTCGCAACAAGGGATCTTACCAGATTACCTATCGTCTTCTCGCCCACAAGCTGTACGTCAACCAGGCTGTGGTCGAGATGGAGATTATCCCGACCACAGAATCGAATGTGACCATCGTCAATGTTATCGATGGAGCTTCTGCAGTGCGCACCGACTTCGTGGAGACCGGGGAGGACAATGGTGCAATCTTCTCGGCAGTCCGCCCGAATGGGATTGCTAATGTTACAGCTTATGTGTACGCGAACCTCACTGGGTCGCCCAATGTGGATCTTTCTTCGCGCAAGATTGTGACCAACAAGCCCTATGTCCACTCCAACAAATCGTCCATTGCGCAAGCCGTGGATGTGAAGTTCAAACCTGGTCAGTTAGTTCGCGTCATTAAATATGTCGGAGGTGCCTCTACGGATGCATTTGTTGATCCCAAACAAACCGCCAAGAAGGCTGCCTCCGCCGCGATGAGCAATGGCTACGCCAAGTCTCTTCGATCCCATATCGTGGAATGGGAAAATGTTATGCCGGACGCTTCGGTTGACCACTACGCGTTCCCCAACGGGACATTGCCTGCAGATAGCCACATCATTGATTTGGCAGTAATCTCCGTGGCCAGCACTTACTACTTGCTACAGAATACTGCTGGCAAGAACGCAGTTAAGGAAGCCGCAGGAGCACCGGTAAATGTGGACAGCATTTCAGTTGGTGGCTTAACCTCTGACTCCTATGGTGGCCAAGTTTTCTGGGATGCGGATGTCTGGATGCAACCTGGTCTTGTTGCGTCTCACCCAGAAGCATCCCAGCGGTTCACCAATTTCCGTGTGGCCAAGTATGCCCAAGCACAGGAGAATATCCAGACTGCTTTGTCTGGTTCCAAGAACCAAACACATTTCAGTCCGTCAGCTGCAATCTTCCCTTGGACCAGTGGCCGTTTTGGCAACTGCACGGCTACTGGCGCCTGCTGGGACTACCAGTATCACCTGAACGGTGATATCGGAATTTCCTTGGTTAACCAATGGGTTACAAGTGGTAATACAGAGGTATTCAAAGAAGAACATTTCCCAATCTACGATTCGGCGGCTACCCTCTATGCGGACCTGCTGGTTCGAAACGGGTCTTACTGGACGTTGACCAACATGACCGACCCTGTAAGTTTGACGCCCCATCTCTTTGCAGCATCCGAATCTAACACAAAGCAGGATGAGTATGCCAACCACGTTGATGCGGGTGGCTTCACAATGCCACTCATTGCCGAGACCCTCCGACACGCCAACGTCTTCCGTCAGCAATTTGGACTTGAAGAAAATGCTACCTGGGATGAAATGGCCGACAATGTCTTGGTGCTTCGTGAAAACGAGGTGACTCTCGAGTTCACTACCATGAATGGAAGTGCTGTTGTGAAGCAAGCCGATGTAGTTATGGTCACATATCCCCTGGGCTATACTGCCAACTACACCAGCCAAAATTCGCTGAATGATCTGGACTATGTGAGTATTCAGATTTTGTGCAAAAAGAAGTCAAACTAACAATATTTAGTACGCAGCCAAACAATCTGCTGATGGCCCTGCCATGACTTGGGCTATCTTTTCTGTCGTTGCCAACGAAATGTCACCGTCTGGCTGCTCAGCATACACATATGCGCAGTACTCATATAAGCCTTATACCCGCGCGCCATTCTACCAAATGTCGGAGCAGATGGTGGATAACGCTACTATTAATGGAGGCACGCACCCGGCGTATCCATTCCTGACTGGTCACGGTGGTTCCAACCAGGTTGCGATATATGGTTATCTTGGATTGCGGCTGGTAGCAGATGACATCCTCCATGTGGATCCAAATTTACCTCCCCAGATTCCATACCTGAAGTATCGTACCTTCTACTGGCGAGGATGGCCCATCTCGGCGTGGTCAAATTACACACACACGGCTATCAGCCATGCCACAGATGCTGTCCCACTGGAGACTGCCGATCAGCGATTCGCCAACAAGACAATCACGATTCACTCTGGCCCAGAAGTCGATGCCATCATTTATTATCTCCCTCTCAAGGGCTCTGTTGTCATTCCTAACCGACAGAGTGGAACAGAGAACACTGTGGCGGGTAATCTGGTACAGTGCCAGGCTGTTTCCTCTTCGGATGCATTCGAACCTGGCCAGTTCCCTATTTCCGCAATAGACGGCGCAGCCTCGACAAAATGGCAGCCCTCACTGGCTGCCGAGGTAAACTCCGTGACAGTCTCATTCGAAGATGAGGTTGGCGCTATGGTATCAGGCTTCTACTTCGATTGGGCGCAGGCACCCCCGGTCAATGCCACAGTTATATTCCATAACAAGACCCTGGGAGACCCTGCGAGGGCGCTTTCCACCCAAAGCTCAGACTACACAGTTGTCCACAGCCTCACAGACATCATTCAATCGAATCCATACGATCCCGAGACCACCAACCTCGATATCATTGCCATCCCTACTGGAAATACAACGAATGTGACTCTATCATCTCCAGTGCCAGCAGCGCGCTATGCGTCCCTGCTTATTGTGGGAAACCAAGCCCTTGACTCTGTTGATGTGGAGGCCAAGAATGGAACTGGTGCGACCGTTGCTGAATGGGCTATTCTCGGGCAAAAAAAGACGCACACTGCTTCCAAATCGGCCAATAAAAAGATGAACGTGCGCGCAGCAGAAGCCGTATCAGGCACGGATGGCTTTATGCGCCGGCGTCGAGTACTTCTGCTCTAACTTTAGAGGCTGATTGACATGCCCTGGAGTTCCTCTGGATTTTCCCGAAGAAATAAACAAAGAGACTCTCTTATAAATACAGTCTTCCTTTCGATTTGGTTCTCTACAAGCAATTCCCACACCGTACAAATTTACGTAGAAACCTACAAATCAAGCGTGCTCTAAAGTCTAACAACTCCAATTGTAAATCATGACAAGTTGAACAGTATTCGCACCTATTTAAAAAAAGAATTGATATATCCATACATACAGTCATAACGGAAACCCCCCACTAATCAAGCGCAAACCGATCCAAGAACTTGAAGGTCCGAAGTCCCTCCTTAAGATCCTTGGCAAAGGCATCACCAGCAGTGCTACCAGTATACACACCCTCCCGATCGGAAGAAATCTGCCCAGACTGCAGAGCATCAGAGCCCTTACCAAGCGCACCAACAGTCTTTCCGAACCGGAAAGCATCAAGCAGAATATCCAAAGGCCGACCAGCGGGATACAAAGTCGACGCACCAGAAGCCTTATTAGGCAAACTAGTGAAAGACTTGGAACCAAACAGACCCTCGGCCCCATCCGCAATAACAACAGCATCAAACTGCACAGCATCAGAAGCAGAATACGTCTGATCAACATCATCCGCCATCCTCTCCGCAACAACAACAACATCAACACCGACAGAAGACAAAGCAGCCTGCAACTTCGCGCCCTGCGCAATAGAAGCGGGTTTATCCACAGACGCAAGAAGTCCAACCTTCAACCCATCCAGCTTCGCGAGCTTCTGTCCGAAGGCACCGATATGCGCGGTCGTGTTATCGTGGTAGAAAGAGTCGTCTGGTTTCGGGGCGGTAATGCCGATGGCTTTCGCGACGCGAGTGGCGAGATCGTTGCTGATGCGGTTGAGTTGGATGATGACGTTGTTGCGGACGACGCTGCTCTTCACGTTCGAGGTCTCGAAGCGCATTGCGTCCACGATGAATTGCCGCTCGGCGTCGACGAGGGAGTTCCAGAATAGTCGTGGTTGAGACCAGACGTCTTCGAAGGTTGTGCTTACGGTGCGTTGGAGCTTGCCGCTTACTGCGCGGTCCGGGGCTGTGAAGAAGCCCTTGCCTACGGTTTGGTTGGCTTGCTTTGGGGAGCCTTTGTTTTCCGTGTTGGGGGAGTAGGCGTTGGGGTTTAGGGGGATGAACATTTGGCCTAGGGTTGGTTTTGTTAGAATGGGGGTTTTGAGGGTGGGATTTGGGTGTGTGGTGGGTACGTACCTGCTCCGTCGCGGTTGTTGTTGTGAATTGGTGCGCGGGGACGGTTGATGGGGAGCTGTTCGAAGTTGGGACCGCCGTGACGGTTGAGTTGGGTGTCGAGGTAGGAGAAGAGACGGCCCTGGAGGAGGGGGTCATCGGTGAAGTCGACACCGCGGACGATGTGGCCAGGTTGGAACTGAGAAATTCAATTAGTATTACTCGTTGGTGAGGATATATCGAGACGTACCATGACTTGCTCGGTTTCGGCGAAGTAGTTCATAGGGTTTCGGTTCAGTTGCATCTTGCCCAGCTTCGTGACTGGAACGAGTTCCTCTGGGACGATCTTGGTAGGATCCAAAAGATCGAATCCGAACCGAAGCTGGTCCTCTTCCTCCATGATTTGGACACCGAGCTGAAGAATAATTAGTAAGAATTGGGGCATATGTTGTGGTTATTACTTACCTCCCATTCGGGGAAACGTCCAGCTTCAATGGATTCGAAAAGATCCTGACGCATAAAGTCCGCATTTTTACCAGCGGTCTGCTGCGCTTCTTCCCACACAAAGCTAGCCTTGCCCTGCAGTCCCTTCCAGTGGAACTTGACAAGCTTGGTCTTTCCATCGTCAGTGACGAAACGGAAGGTGTGCACACCGAATCCATCAACATGACGGAAAGACCGAGGGATACCGTGGCCAGCCATTGCCCAAAGAAGGGTGTGCAATGTACTGGGCTGCTGACTGAAGAAGTCCCAAGCCGAGTCGTGCGCAGTGGCAGCCTGGGGGATCTCGTTGTCGCCGCGGGGCTTGACGGCGTGGATGAGATCTGGGAAGAGAATGGCATCCTGGATGAAGAAAACAGGAACGTTGTTTCCAACAATATCTAGATCCAAATCAGTTGCGTCCGTTGTTTATCAAAAAGGGAGTCTGCCATACCGAAGTTTCCTTCGTCGGTATAGAAGCGAGTCGCAAAGCCGTGGACGTCTCGCGCGGTATCAGCACTTCCGCGGCTACCAGCAACGGTAGAGAAGCGCGTGAACATGGGGGTTTGTTTGCCCTTGGCAGAAAGGAAAGACGCGGCCGTTATATTGGACCAGTCGCCGTAGGAGGTGAATGTTCCGTGGGCGCCTGCGCCTCGAGCGTGAACAGCGCGTTCAGGTACCTTGAAAAAAACATATATGAGCTTTAGAACTTCAATTCAAATGTAGAAAACATACTCGTTCATGATCGAAGCGTTGGATCTTCTGACGGAAAATGAAATCCTCGAGCAGGGTTGCTCCACGCTCTCCTGCGCTGAGACTGTTCTGGTCCTCGATCGGGCCGCCAACGTCGGAGGTCAGATAGACGTCTTGGTCCTTGAGGTAGAATTGGGAGAGGAATTCCTCAGTATTGGCAGCAGCATCTCCATCAGCTCGGCGCTCGAGGTGAGGGTTGTCGCCGGCCTCGCCAGTCATATAAGGACAGGCAGCATTGGCAATGCCAACCAGGCCCGTCACAAGGGCAAGTACATGCATTGCGACAGTTAAATATTATAACTGTTTGATCGAAAATTCCAAGCTCAATTAAGTTTCCAACGAGTCCAACTTCCAAAGAAAAGATGAAAGATCCTGGGCTCACTTTATAGTCCGGTGTGAGTGCGAGCCCCAAACAAAGAATTAAAATTGCCTAGTGCGACCTTTACAGTGGGCCAATGGGAAGCTCCATGAAAATGCCATGACGAAGGATTCAGGTACCATTATTGATCAAACATGGGCTGGCCATTATTCTCCAACCAGGAGATTGTTGATTATTTCAGCACGCCCGGCCGAGACCAACAGTGTGACGAGATCGCATCAACCTGATGGGATATAGTGGGGCCGAGCTAGAGTTGACCGTCTCCACGAGCCAAGGAGAGGGGGAGCAGTGATAGTATGCATATACCCTTTACTCCGAATGGGCCGTTGGTTCGTTCCATTGGAAATACTGGTTGATCCATAGGCCATAGGCATCAGGCTATTATGTATCGTGTATCGTCTATGGTAAATAGAAAGAATTGACAAAAGACAACTGATTGAAAACCTTGGCAACTTGGATTTGACACGGAATTAGAATTAACGGGTGAGTCTCAATTGCTGTGCAGTGAAGGGGGTTACTCCATAGTGAAGGGGGTGATGTCTTGGCGGTGATTAAGCGTCGCAGGGAGAATGTTGGGTCGAGGCCGCGATGCTTGGTAATTGACGAGTAAGATCCTAGTAAAAGCCACTTGGCGTCGGTTTGGACTTTTTAGAAAAGAAAAAAAAAAAAAACTCTATGTAAGGGATCTGCAATCTGCACCCTAGCGTCAAAACATCATTGTCTCATATCGCGATTAATCTCCCAACTGTAACAGAGTATTCTGTATGGAGTAAACATCGGCGGATATACGGGGAAACCATTCACATTGCAAACATTTCCACTCGAAATTGGAACCGAGAAAATCGACAGGGATCAGACTGCCAGATTACAGAGTACCAAGACCAACTTCTGCACCTAATCCTTGTTAACGCACATCTCTTACCATTTTTAGCCACCCGCCGCAACTTTAGTTAGGATCATCCGTGATAACCCGTTTGGTTGTTACATTGGGCCCCGGTGTGGCATAACATGGATGGTCAATTTTAGTTAATTTTAGATATTGGCGGTCTTGTCCTGCAGCAAAAGACATATGCCCATGTGCCGTTCGTGCTCACTTATTGCTGGATTCGCGGGGCGTGACAAGCTGAGATGCTTGGCGGAAGGGAAAATGATTTAACCAGCCGTGGAAAGTCATGAGATTGGTTCTTGGTGATCTTGGCAACTGTGCACTTGGCATAATAGTTGTTGAAAGTGCTATTGTTAATGTGATATGGGTGTGATAGAGCTCTCGGCCGGCGACTACGGAGTACTCTCGTGAGAGGGGTCGAGATATCTTTGTTTTTGAATTTGGTAGAGCTATTGACAGGGTTGTTGCATGAACGGAATAATCATACTCCGTACAGGGTATTGGCGTGGTTTACCCCGCGAACAGAAAACATAGAGCCATGATCGAAGAAAGTCCTCAAAGTTACATCTTGAACCACTCCTTTTGTCTATAATTCGAACAGCTGCAACTCCGCTACAGAGTACACCCCCTAGAGTATACTCAGCCGATGATATATAACAGATCTATCCTCGAGCCATCGGGGCAACCTCACTCGGTACAGCGGGATCACTGTGATCCACAAATCCATGCTTCGCATACAACGGGACACCAGCCTTACTAGCATCAATATACGCCCCAACACCCTCACGATCCGCAATTTCACAACCCCAGTGAACAAGCATAGAGCCTGCCCCGCGACAGCGGTAATCGGGATGCGTACCGAGCATATCAAGGTCTATGCAGAGCATCAACAAAGGTACAGTCACACAGCACGTAGCGCTTAGCTGTCGAAGGGTCAGACTTACAGTAATGTTTCTTATCGCCCATCACACGCCTACGGCTCTCCTCCAGCCCTCCAAAGAAAGCATCACAATCCTGACCAGGCATATCCCCGTGCCAAGGCGGGAACCGAGGCCCGCGCTCGTCGGGCATGGCTAGGTCCCATTTAGCATATGCGACTATCCGTGTTTGCCCCTGCGTATCTTTTGTGTCGGGGTCGATGACTTTGAGGTATTTCTGATAGGGCTTTGTGAGCATGTCGGTGCGGTTGGCTACGGTGAACCAATCACGCGCCCGTGGTGTATCAGGGAATAGGTGGCGCATGCCGGGATCGTTGAATACGGTGAACCATAGCTCCGTAATAGCGGGGAGGTCTTCAATAGTTGCTAGTTCCAAGACCAGAGGGGTTGGGGTAGACATGCTGGGCGTTTTTGTTTGTTGGTTGTTGTCGAGGGGTAGTTTTGGGTATACAGTGGGGTCGACTCCAGGCTTAGCGGTCAAGGCTAAGTTGATTTGAAATACTCGCAACTATTTGAAGTCTGAGTCAGACACAATATAAAAAGGTACATACTTTGTACATAGAGCACAAATGAATATTTTGCTCATTGGCGTGTAAGATGCAGGTCTACATTATATAGAACTCTAAATTATAAGTATACTAAATAGAGAAGGAGCGGAACCCCTGTAGGAATCACTCAGGTGTACTTTGTAGTTCGTTATATGCAATTATATGCAAGGTTACTTGAAGTCACTAGGAACAACGGCGCTAACCATCTCGGTGCCAGGGTCCAGAAGGGTGGGTCATGTTCCTAGGAACCAACCCATAATCACTCTGTGTCAACTGCTCCTGTGCACCCTTCCGCACCCAAACCCAACGGCGATGGCGTGCGAGGTCAGGTAGTGCAGAATGATATAGGGGTGTCGGGAAAAAGGCGCATTTTGGAGATAAAGCTAGCGGACCGGTTGAGGCCAGTGCCGAATCAGATAGGCAGAAGCAGCGAGGATATCAACGGCTTGATTGATCGCTTCAAAATTGATCCTTCTTCACCCCGAACGGGTTGGTATCGGAATCCTGGAGACGCAGCAAACCCACTATGTATGAGCTCGGAAAACGGATGATAGATTTTCGTCCGGGCCGGTAGAGAAGCAATATCGAACAATGTATTCCGTATCCGTATCATGTACATCAAACGATGTAGATTGTGTTAAGTTAAAGTGAGTCTGCTTGATATCCACTGTAGATCGTCAATCTTTGCGCAAGGTACATCTTATCTTCATGTGGTTTGCGATGGAGATGATCTGGAAGCCTCGTTGCAGGTTATCAAACGGATGAGCCTGTTACCGAGATGACGACATGACAATCTAACTGAAATCATATCGAGACACGGGGTAAAGTGGATAGAATCCTCCGCGGGCCCTCATATAGTCCCTCATATTGAAGTCCTGTTTCGGATTCGCTTAGCGGGAGTCGTCCGACAGGATTGACAATCCAAAACGATCCCTGCTTGAAAAGCGAGGAGCTAGAACGGAGCTAGAACAGATAGCATTCAAGCAGGATCAGAAGGATGTTTTATAATCTGATATTCTTTTCCCCAATGGCGCTTCTTCAGCGGGTGGCTTCGGCGTGGGTCTGCGGGACACGAAAGCGATTAGTCCGGTGAACTTAAGAAGCAATAGATTTTAAAAGTTTAAATTCGGTCTCATGGGTTTATCTACAGTTCATATTTACATTGAATAATAACAAGAAGATTGAGGGGCAGAAGATAAGAATTGAAAAGCCCAGTGGAACAGACCGTCCTACCATCGTTCTACTGTCCACGGGTCAGCGTCCTTGAGACAGGTGTCTCAAGTGAGCGGCAACAAGTATGCACCAACACTATATCGAGATGTTAGCAATTGAACATTGAATCTTTGATAAATAGACAGAGTGCACATACGAAATAGCCGCAAAGCAGGCACATAAGATAGCGCCCTCCAAATAATTGGTCTTTCCTTTGAGAACGATGAAATCGACCAAAAGAACAGCGCCAATCAGTGTGACCATCTCGAATCTATCGAAGTGCAAGGTCATGGGCTTGTCGAGAGCCCAGCCGATAAGCACCATAGCAGGTGAAACCAAGAGACCTATTTGAATGGCCGATCCAAGAGCAACACTGATGGCAAGATCCATTTGGTTTTTCGAGGCCACAACAACCGCAGTAACATTTTCAGCAACATTTCCGGCGATGGGAATGACAATCAAACCGACGAATGATTCACCGAGGACGCCCTGTTCGTTGAGCGTTGAGAAGCTCGAGGAGAAGTATTCGGCGCATATAGCAATGAGAATTGTTGACAGGGCGAGGAGGGTGACTGATATCGCTCGGTTGGACTTAACAACATAGCGTTCGCAGCTACAAGCTCCATAGTCTCCAATTGCTGGTTCCGCTTGTCTGTGGAGGCTCGTTCTTCCCTCGGACGGCTCGTTGTGAAACAGTGGCATTGCTGCTGCTGTGTGTGCATCGACTGAACATGACCGTGATCGCACCTCTTGCATCTCTAGCTGCCGAATGTCTCTACTCGTTGCGCTTCCGACTTGGGTGGGATGCGATTCGAGGTCGTCTGTATATTGCTGAGGATCGGTTGGGTGTGGCACTTGAAGTCGGGTAGAGTGGAACAAGTGAGCGTGGGATTTGAACTGGAAGAAAAGGTATAAGAAATATGTGCCGAGGAGGATGATGGACACCCCCCTGCTGAAGGACAATGACATATGATCAGCAGAAGTGACGCTCTTCACGCTGCCATAGAAAGCGCTCTATGTTCAAGATTAGCATCGGACGTCACTGGCATACTTGAAATATTGCCTTACTGGAATCATGAGGCAAGAGATTGTGAGATTTAGAAGTCCCACAAATGACTGTGTGAGATCAGTGTTATACGTCACATCGCTGGTTGAGATGCAGCCTGCTATGATTGCAGACCCGAGGACGAGCAGGAGGTTGACAAGGATGGAGCCCAGGAGTGATGATTGAACTACTTTAATGTTGTTTTTCATCAAAGCAGTGCTGTAGAAAATTAGTTTTGACTCAACAACCCTAAGGCAGCCAACTTGGTGCGATTTGCAAACTTACATGCTATATGCTAGTCAGTATATATTGATTGGAAATAAGGGCACTTTCCAGGTTGAAACTCACAAAATGATAAGCTCCGCTAGATTCCCTATGGTGATGTTGAGGAGAGCGCCAGCGGTCTCGCCCAAATCCTTGGATATCCTCTCCGTGGCTTCTGTGAGCGTGATCGACAGCGGCACAATAGCAAGGAGGTTCCAGATGAATATTACAAGCGCCGGGCTTTGGGTATTGGAGATAATGACTGCCGATGCAGCGAATGCACCCGAGAAGATGATCCTGGGGCTGACAATCTGTTTTGTCTGTTGTTTGAATATGGAAATCGAATTGCAGGGTCTGCCATGGTGGGGCCAAACAGAGGAACCGTCGTCATTGGGAAGTTGTGTTTTGTCTGGTCGAAGAAAGTTTTTCACTTTATGGAAGATGTCGTCTGACCCTGAATTCGTGGAGGCTAGCTCGGCTTGTCCTTGATAACGATAAGAAGTCTACATCAGCTTGGCCCAGAGGAATTGTAGGTATAGGACTCACTGCTCATTTCATATTGACAAGGATAGGAACCGCTAGATCTAGGGTCGGATTCGAAAGAAGTATTCAGGGCGGCATGTTCGTCACTTGTTGAGCTTCCAGCGAAAGTACTGATGTCATGAAGGTTCTTATCGTTGGAACCATTCACTGTTGTCATCATGAAAAAAAAAGACCCTTAGAAAGAATGGAAGATTAAAACCAGTATATAAATGCCAAAATTGAGGGCGGAATGGCCATCCGAAGGTGAAAACGAGAGTTTGAAAATGAGCGTGTGTTATATGAATTGGGGTTGCGGGAATTGATTATCGACATGCGAGATGATCGCGGCACAACCCCTTTTCCTTGTGGCACACCTGTTTAACCCATTTCCAAGTTAGCGGCTCTTGGCCATCATATAATTCGATATGATTTCCCCTTGTGCACTGCACAGTGGGTTGTGTGGGGGCCATACACCATAGGCCTACCGCCTACCATAGATGCACTAGCGCGCTTAGCGATCAGCAGAACATTGAAAGAAAATGAGCTATCTCATGATTTCTTGCCTATAAAACGTACGTGTATGAGTGTCGATAAATCATATCATCTCAGTCTTGCTTTTTCTTCCAGTATTAATTGTGAATTTGATAGAAGACAAGCTATTTCTAAGACCGACAGTACCGGCAGTACCGGCAGAACTAAAAGGCGGTATCGGACCCCTACCCAAAAGCCCCACTGTACGTTGGATTAGCAGTCACGTGAAAGTGGGTGTGATACGTACTAAGCCCAAAGTAGTTTAGAGTGGTGCCGCAAATAAAAAGGGGTGTGCGGATATCAATTATTTTCAACATAACCAATCCAAAGCTGCTATGGCCAGGCTACGAAAAACAAGTTCAGCCAGGAAGTTCTACCCCCCACTAGAAACTCCAATCACAACTCAGTGAAACGACGGATCTCCATCATCTAGAAGAAAATTATGATGGAAATTGTGTGGAGAAAACAAGGCTGTGAGCCAGTTGATGATCTGTTTCTAGTGGGCATTATTGGATAGAATAATCCCCGCAGAGATTGATGTAACGGGCTGACAGCCTTCCAAGGTTGGAATAGGCCCATTCAAAGCGTTACGATTACGAGTGGGAAAGGGGCTCAGCCCTCCAGGGCTGGAAGCCTTCGGGGATGATCTAAAACCGGGGCGGGTCCTGAGGAGTATTGCCAAGAGGAAGCTTCCTTGGAATGGTTCGGTTAATCGCTCATATCTTTTCTCGAAGCCGGCAGCAACACGACACATTATACTCCAAGCTTCAATTAACACATCTCTAAGTGAGCGCTTTGAGTGTGCTAATATAGCCCCAAGAGCTAGTGAATGGATTCTAGGATGAAGGCACCGGCTTCCTCGGAAGTCTCTTAGTTAATTATCTTATATCTTACTAATCCTCAGAGTGCAATTAGTACAAAGTAAATACAAGAATAGTCGGCCACTTATGCGGCCTTGTAATGTCTTTTTTGGTAATCTTTTTAGATGTATATGTGAAGGTGTAAAAAGCATACATCATACAAGATTTGTCTATATATAACTAATCAGCGATGTGTTTTAATAGAATCTTTGATTTGTCCCTACCAATCACCAAGGCTCTTGAAACGATCAAATATATAGCTAGGTAACATCGACTTGTATATGCAGTTCGTTACTAGGTTCCAAGCTGAGCAGCCTTGATGATGCAAAGGAATAACCGTGTCCACTCAACGGTCGTGTATCAAGCTGCGAGTAGCTACCTGGGAAGCCAACCAAGATAAAAAGAAAGAGCCAATACCTGATTTCACTCCAACGCCCAGATATAAGCGCGAAAGATAGCCCCACTATACTCGTTCATTGGACGACGCGAGACATCAAATTCAGGCTGGAACAACCTCCGATCTGTATCCTGCAACTGAAATCCGCGTTGGCGATAGCAGCAAGCACACTCAACTGTGCAATGTCCCCATCCCTTCATCCGACGAGAGTCTGGTGGCCTTTCGCAGCATTTGCATTGTCTGCCACAGCAACCACCCCGGTTCGCACAATCCTCACGTAGCCATTTACTTTTCAGATGCCAGCCGGGCTTTTCTCGCAAAGAGGAATATCCCTCTCTTGCAGGTTCTCTTGGACTACAACTAGACTGGGCGATATAAAGAGCTCTCTCAAGGCACCAGTATTCTTGGTCCAGGAGGACAAGTTCATCAGCCCACTTATGTATATGTAGTTGTTTTTCGTCATGCTCAATTGAGCTCATATGGACCTTTTTGGTTTCTTCCTTCAGGAATAGCTCACGCTGAACAGTTGCACATAGCTGCATTTCCGTTTTGATGACAAGTTGCGCCCATTTGTGCGCATCGTTGCATTTTATATCCCAGCGGTATTTCTGGTAGTGACTTTCTCGACGACCTTTTGGGCAAACCTCCATGTGCCATTTCTCCCTATTCGCTTTTCCACATGGAGAGAGGGCTTGTTAGCCTGTTTGGGGGGGCATCATTTCGTGAACGTTTATCATATCTGCGAAGGAAAATCAATGGTTAGACCTGTATGTAGTTATTAGATTAGCCGAACATTTACATCATGCATCATCATAGAGCTCGGATACTAAGCCCTCGTGACAAACCTTGGAACCTTGGAACCTAAAATGTACGGATCTCATGGGCCACAGAAGGTACTAGGAAGTAGAAGGGTAAAAAGATATATAAGGAGACTGCCAAAAGGACCACTGAAAGCACTACTAAAATGGGTTGTCCAGAAAAGACATTCTTTTCAAGGGGAAAGTCCCCCGTGGTCACTATGCAGTGTGATACCTACGTTTCTTCCCTTGGGTTGACATCTCAAGAGTTTCCACGTATCTCCAAGAAGATCTTTCTGTAAATTATGCGGCGAGTTCCCGAATCTGTCCAACCAAATCGACAACGGTTTCCTTAAAGGGCCGATATTTCACCCCCAACTCCCGAGCTACAGTCTCCCCATCAATCCCATAAGAGGCACTCGGCTTCTCACCCATCTTATAATTAGTAGTCACAGTCTCCTTCGCCCACTCGAATCCATCACGAATGATATCCGCAGCATATCCGTACGAGAACGGTTCCGGCGAAACAGCCACAAATCGCTTCCCACCAGCCTCAGGTGTAAGCAAAGCTTGAACATGCACCTCGGCAAGGTCTCGAGCATCAATCCAACCCGGGACCCGCGTTACAGGAAGCGGATCTGCACCCGCCGCCACACTCCAGAGCATCATATTTGACTCGTTGAGCTGCTCCACCGTCGACACGGGGTGCACGACCGGGCCGAAGACCATAGGAGGACAGAGAGTCACCAGGTCGAATTTGGTATTATGTTCCTTGACGAACTCCCATGCTGCGAGCTCGGCGAACTTCTTAGAGCCGCGGTATGCGGTGACCGAGTCGGATTTCGGATCGATTGCCTCTTCATATGTCAGCGGGTTCCAGTCTGCGGCGGTATACGTGAATCCTGGTTCTGGAGTGCTGCTCGGGTCGATCACTGAAGCGAAGGAGGATGTCATAACAACACGCCGGACTTTTGATTCTGGCTTGGCGGAGGCGGAAAGAATAGACTTGACTCCGTTGATAGCGGGTAAAATCAATTCCTGCTCGTTGTTGGTGGTGTCGTAGAAAAAGGGCTGTGAGAGGTATTAGCACGTTCGGTTGGCCAGAAACTAAAAGTTCTGAGGTGCCTACGCTAGCTACGTGGATGACTGCGTCAATGCCATCCATTACAGAATCGAAAACCCCGATCTGGGTGAAGTCTTCCACAACGACGAAATCAAGCTTTGAAGCGTACTGCGGGCGTGCAGCTTTCATCTCATCCCCCTTTTGCTTCGATCTTGTTGAGCCTCGGACTGAGAACCCGCGAGCTAGGAGGTTGTCGATGACATGGGCGCCGATGAATCCCGTGGCGCCGGTGACGAGGATGTACCTGTGATCATCAGCACTAATTGCGTATGTAGGTGGGAAGAGACTAACTTACGAGGGCTTTTGAGAAGACATTATTATTTGGTATAGGCGTAGTTAGGTGTAGTTAGAGGGTAAGATGGATATTGGTAAGTGCTTTCTAGGAATGAACTTATTATACTAGTGTCCACCCCGCGTGGGGTGAATATGCAAGCGAGATGAGAGTTAATATCCACAATCTCCACATCACTAGTGTGGGGGAGCAAGATAAAGGTGGAAGGGTACGTTGGACAGAGAAGAGTATTTTATTGCTCCAATTCATTGCTTATAAGGGTAGTCGGCCGCATATGGGGCCTTGTGTCTTTTTACGAAGGCGGCACAAAAAGGATACTTTGTGCAAGAGACTTTTGTCTGTATATGCTTTGATATCGTCTAGATATGTATGTATAGGGGACATCAACCATCATGCGTCTATATCTACCATATCATCATCATTATTTTCATCTCACTTCTGCTCTTGCAACACCTCCTCCGTTGTACGGACGATGATATCAAAAGCATTACGGATATACTTCTCTTCAGCCAGAGCGTTACCACTAATCACCCGGATAACACAGACGCCATCGATGACTGTAGAGGTGATGAAGATTTCGCCCCGCGTGTTCACCAACTCGGATATCTTCTTGGTCAGACCGTTGGCAACTTCATCTTTGGCCACGCGCTCAGATGTTCCACTGGCCCCGTTAGATACAGCCTGGGGGTTCTTCACGCGGAAGACAGTCAAGCCAAAGCCTGGCTTTGTGACAATCTCAAATAGATCGGACCGACCGCGCACCAAGCCAGCAAAGAGATCGCCAAACCCGATGGTCTTGCGGATGTGTGCTTTCATGCCGTTGAGACCATAGCTCCGAATCACGAACCAAATCTTAAGTGCACGGAATCTGCGACCGAGAGAAATAGACCAGTTCCGGTAGTCAATTACGTTACCCATATCCGAGTATGGGTTGCGTAGATATGTTGGTGTGATATCTAATGCACTCGTGAGATCTAAGCGATTCCGGACAAAGAGAACACTTGGGAATGTTAGACTGAAGTTCGTAATTTGCCCAAGACCATTGGAGTGAAAAGCTTACCTAGCATCAAAGTTGACTAGCAGCCACTTGTGCATATTCGTGTTGAAGCTGTCAACACCCTCCGCAAAGTTCTGCGCAATATGCTGCCACTCATCCGCAACAAGTGATGCACCGGCATAGGCGGCATCAATGTGCACCCAGATACGCTGCCACGCGGGCTTTTCTTGCAGAACTGCCTTGATCTCCGCAAAGTGATCCACAGCGCACGTATTCGTTGTGCCAAAGGTCAGAGTGAGGTGGTATGGGGTAAGTCCGTCCTTATCGCACTTTTCAAGAACCTCCCGGAGACGAGGTGCGGTCATTTCCATGTTATCCTCTAGTCGCGTGGTCACGCTGCGGAAGCGAGTACCGGCAACCAAAGCACCCTTAGCACCGCTGCTGTGTGTTTGGTCACTGGCAATAGCGACCAGCTTCGCTTGGACATCGAATTTGCGGTCCTCATACTCTGGTGTACCCTCCTTCAGGCCCTCGGCAAGCAGTAGCTCTCGCACACGCCTCTCCCGCGCGGCGACAATAATAGTCGCAATAGCATCACTGGCACTGTTCTGGATCACACCGCCACCGTGGGTCTCTGACGTACTCCGGAAACACTCCGGTAGTGCCAGAGCTTTCGCGACCCAGTCCATAACAATGGTCTCCATCTCCGTGCAAGCTGGGGAGCACAACCAGTTGAAAGCAGGTGCGGTGAACGTGGCGGAGTACATCTCACCCAGAATGCTGGGGTATGTGACGCAGGCAGGGAAGTATGCCAAGAAATTGGGCGACTGCCAATGGGTTAAGCCGGGTTTGATCTTGGTGTCAACATCTTCCTGGATTTGTGCCCAGTTCTCCGGCTCATCGGGAGGGTTCTCTGGGATCAGAGGGCGAAGGTATCCGGGCTCGACGGCGGGCAGGACTCGGCGCTCGGGCACGCTGTCGAAGTAATTTATGACTGTATGAACACTTGGTTAGATTGAACATTATTGAGCCTGAAAATTGCACAATTATTGGGCGGCTCGTACTATCATCAATGGCAGATTGCGCCGCGGTCTTGAACTGGTCGCGATCCATGTTGCGCGTTAAGGTGAGATCTGCGATGCGGGGTACCCGATTTGGCCTGGAGCTGCAAGTTCGGCAATTGACGGCACAGTAGAATACAATGCAGAAAAAAAGAATGTAGAATAAGAGTACAAGTGGAATTCGTAAGATTGAGGACACGGCAAATGCTTTTTTAAGGCAAATGTGGGAAAACCAGACATGTCGAAGAAAAGGCGCGTGGAATCTGGAATTAATTCCGTCGGAACTCTAATTCCACGTTCCGAGCCTCGGAATATTCCGATTTTCCGAGAAATATCCATAGACAACATGCACGTACGGAGTAGAGCATGTTGTCTATACTATAATCTTTGATAGAGATATATGTATTTTGTTTATATATGGAAAGCTTCAATTTTGTTTCCTATCTAACGCTGACGGGACAACCCTGGAAAAGTATGTTACTTTCATGTGTATTAAGAGAGATACCTAGGTGTAATAGTATTTCAGATATCTTCCTCTACCAGGCCAAAAGAACCCTGAGCGTTATACCCCTGGGTAAGATGTAACTGTTTACAAATCCCAAGTCTACTCATAGCTCAATCTTCCTCTTCCTTGGGATCATAAATGTCACCCGCAGGCGTCTTCTCCAATCTCTTCCCATCTTCCGTCACAATCTCCTTGCTAGGGACAACCACCACAAAGAGTCGAGCAACATCCTTGCCTCGATTCACCCATTCATGGTTTGCGCCGCGGCAGACAATGACATCGTGTTGATTTAGAATCTTCTCTTCGCCCCCGTCTGTGATAAATCCAACAGTACCGGACAGAACTACAGCGTAATCCAAGCTAAGTGTTCGATGGAACCAGCCTGCGTCTGCCGGGGGTAGATCGAGGATGCGACAGGAAGGACCCTTGGTGTCAGCCAGTGGGACGAGAGTCTTGTGTGGATCAGAGAGCTCGCGCATATTATCCACGGGGAAGCCGCGCGACCGGTGAATTTGGATAACCCCAAATCCAGAGTCAGGCCCCGGAGTTGAGAATGCCGGAGCAGATGTGGGATCGTATGGCGTCAAATTTTCGTCGGAAGCGAAGTATGCTTTCCCCTGGGCATCGTGGCCTGCGATAACGCGACGGATTGGAGTGTCCATGATAGGAAATAAGTCTCTGGAATGAGTAGTGGATGAGAGGGATCGAGAGAGAGAGTCTTCGAAACGAAAGATGCGAGTATGTATGGTAGTAGAGAAAGCAAACTTGGGAGCTTGCTGTCTTTATACCTTGTGGACTGACGAAATAACTAGTGAGTGAGGCTGAAACAGAGATTACCAAGCACTTTAAAGATGTCGACACGTCGTTCGTGGCTTTGGAACGTGCTATCCCGATTGATAATCATGAGATTTGTAAGATGGGGGCTGAAAATCTATGAAGCCGCAAGAAGAAAGCTTTCAGTCTCACTGCCGGCAGAAAATTCTAAACCTAGGTACCACTGACATAGTCTTTTGATGAATTGTATCCAATAGCTTCGTCGTTGTTCACTTCGCCTCATTTGAATCCTCCTGATTGCCTCCCCCATCGTCCGGATTGTCAAAGCCCTCATCATATACCTCCGCTTTCAGGTCCTTCCCTTGGATATTTATCTTTTCCATTGGTAAATACACAAACAGCATGCGACACCATTCTGTATCACTCCGGTTCCGGAACGAATGTGCAGTACCCCTTTGCACACTCACATCGCCACGATGCATATGTCGACTCGCGCCTGAGTCCAGTACGAGATCAACATCTCCCTCAATTATCACACCATAATCGACGCTCACAGTCCGATGCATCGGCGTTGCCTTTCCCGGACGGAGATCAATCAGACGGAAAAGGGTTCCGTTATCGACTGTGATTCCAGGAGGTTGATGTAGGAACTCGTCATACTGGGCTACGTCCGCCTCCGCATCAACTGAGGCCGGCATATTGGTTGTAGCGTATAGTAGGGCGATCTCGCCATCTTGCCCGGTCGGTGTGGACGGGAGGTAGTCAGGAACTTGCGCATGGGAAAGAAATATTGATTCGCCGTCGGTATTGTGGGTGGTGATGTAGCGGCGGATATAGGGAAGGGGGTTCTTCTCATAAGGAGGCATAATGACTTGATAGAGATGGAATTTGAGAAAGAGAAGAGCGGTATTAAGCTAGGAATTTATCAAAAGTCGCAACCTTGAAGTTGGGATGTTGCAACTGGCCTTGACGAAATGCTGTCACATCATGGTGGCATCATTCTATAGATCAATGCCCAGGGTTAAGCATAATTATGTTCCAAGGTTGAGCGAAGGTATGTAAGTCTTCTATGAGCTTGCAGGGCCCTTCGCTATCATCTGCCCAAATTTGTTGTTCAGATGATTCTCCAGCATGCGTTTGTGTCCATCTGACACCTTCATCTTGTCCTTCATGCTACTCGCCAATTTTTCAATGCACTCATCTAGGCTAGGGCCACCCTCAAATACTTCCTCGTCCTTTTTAGCAGTGGCTGCTTCCTTCCAGAGACTGTCTAAGTCCTCTCCCCACCCAAGTGCGTCAGCTAATTGACGAACACCGTCGTCGCAACTTCCGAGGATGCACACATCCTCATCTCGATTACCCATATCTCCTGCCTTTTCATTGTTGATTAACACCCGAGGGATCCCCTCTTTTACTAGACCTGGCAGTCTAGAGCAAGGAGCCACACGCAAACTAGTTCCCATGACAAGCATCAAGTCCGCCTCGAGGACTTCTTTCTCCTTTTCGTCAAACTCAGCCGGCAGAGCTTGTCCAAAGAATACAACATCCGGCTTGACCGCACCACCACACCCACTCTCAAGACAATAGGGCACTTCACCAGCTAGGATCGCTTTGTTCATGAGATCGTCAGGATATGGCGAATTGCACTTATAGCAATGTTGACTCTTCCAGTTTCCATGAGCCCAGAGAACCTTGTCACGAGGAACTCCAGCATCTTGCTCAAGTCCATCGATATTTTGAGTGAAAAGAAAATGGAGCAGATTCTTCTTCGCTAATAGTGCCAGAAATGCATGGGTGACAGTCGGTTTGAGATTTCCTGGATGACGCGCCCGGGCGATTGCGTAGAATGGCTCAGGCGTGTGGGAGAAATAGTTGATGTGAAAGATTGCCTCTGGGTATGGAAGCCGCAATGGAGCGAGCTTATCATACAGGCCTGTGTTTGGAGATCTGAAATCTGGGATTCCGGCGCCAGTGCTGATTCCAGCGCCAGTCAAGACGACAATTCGTGTGACTTTTCCAGCCTTGACGCGGTCGACGATTGATTGAATGTCGGGTTTCATACTGAGCTTTGTATGATCTGAGGCGTTATCGGACATGTCTTCCAGTTTGGGTATTGTTTGGTCTGGATGATGGTTGGAGGGAAATGATTGTTTTGATTTTGGAGTATCAAGACAGAGGGGTATCTGTCAGCGCCTTGCTGCCTCAGGTTTCAAGCAGAGCCTCATGATCGACTAAATCATACATGTCACATGTTCATCGTGCACTCAACCAGACAGTCTATTACTCGCTTGGAAAAGTCACGTTTGTCAACTCGGTAAGCAAGTCTGTCCAGTCTGGTGTGCTCAGCTCAACATTAGCGCTGCTCTCTAGCATCTCCGCCCATAAGTCTTCAAGAGGCAATGGGCTAAGCAATGCATAATCTGAAGGGTACAACGTCGATTGACTATTGGAAATTTGTGAAGGAAATGTGACACTCTTGGGTTCTAATGAAGCAGGTGTGGGGATATCCGGCTGTGAGGCATTGAGAGTTGTGGAATTTGAATCTGAAGATGCAGAAGGCTCCTGAAAGTCGCGAGAGCTTACTCTTTTTTCGTGTTTCCAATGCTTTCGTAGGATCCCCATCATGGCCTTGATTCCTTCACGTGCGATGGGGGAGGATTGTTGTGCCCGGCTGAGCATCCGACACGCGTCGAGCACTTCCTCTTTTCGCTTCTCAGCTAGAATGTCATCCCAGTTGAAACAAACATCTATCAGAAGAATGGCAGCTGCCATGAACACGTGGTGCATGACTGCCCATATGATTGAGCTGTGCGGTGTAAACACAGGGTCTTCCTCATCCATGATGCGTTTCACTTCAAGCACCTTGCGCGCAGATCGAAGAGCTACGACATGCGAATAGGAATATTTGGGATCCTTTGCTCCACGCACTAAGTAGTGGCGATGCAACCGACAGAGCCGCGAATAGTAGCCTTGTTGCACCAGAGCTCGCTGCCATGCAAGAGTTGGTCGCTCACGATAGAGCTCTGAGTATTCACGCCGAGAGGTTTGATCGAAACGAAAGAAACTCGGAAGCTCGACACATATCTTGTGAAGCTTTTGATCGAGCTCAAGTATCTTCTCATAGGGTACCTCTTGTTCATGGAAATGGTAGTATGCCATTTCGTCCACTATTTGGCGACACACAACAGCCAACTTCGATCGACATAGACTGTATGTCATTGCGGTTGGTGTAGAAAGAGGAACACCTTTCTCGTTATGGTCGATGTCCTCATCCTCAACATTGAGAGGCTGCTGTACAACCATATGCTGGGGGTTGATCGAGTACGTCCACTCTTGTGGTCCGCTCAAAAAGCCTATCAACCTTCAAATATTATCAGTAATAGTAACAACAAGGTCTCTTGCTAACAACGTACCAATCGTATGTTGCCAAGTCCCACCACAGCCGTCGTTTGAGTTCAACATTTGTTTTGTCAAACTCATTTGCTGAGCGTTCAGCCACTACCCGAGGACAGTCCACAACATGAAGCCCCATACTGGTGGCTTGACTCACAAATGACCTATGCACAAATAACGGACTGACGGAGGAGGGCACGTTCATATTGGACAGATGATGACCAATTACCATAGTCGCTTGCAGTCCTTCGAGACTGGGATAAGGGATATAATTGCTCTGAATCAATGCGGCTCCCGCCAAAAATGTACTGTCCTGACTGAATGGCTCTGCTTGCTCGGGCGACTCTATTAGGAGTTGGTAATACAGGGCGGCAGCAGTGATAGCGAACAGCAGCGCAGTATGGGACAAATTGATAGGCTCATTTCTCGCAACATGCTCGTAAATCGTCTCGATTTGTTGTTTTACATGGCTGGGTATGATGAGATGATACTGGAAGTCTAGGTATTTGCAATAATACCGAAATAGACTCAGGGCTTCTGCCAGCGGTGGTAGATACGACGGGATATGGATAGTCGCCGGATTCTCGTGAGATGCGAGCTGTTCGCGCATCGGAGGAAATTGATCTCCAGGTGTGGTATTTTGGTGTGAAGGTGAGCGATCAGGTTCCCGGTTCTGGGAGAGCTCGGCCCTCAGCGTGGCAGGAACTGCACTCGGAACGCGGTGTCCCATAACAATCGTCTCAAGCCAATCGGCTGTCAAAAGGGGCTCGTTTCCATTGCGGCTTTGGGTCTCCGTGTCCTGTCGTGGAGTCCACTGCAAGGTCCGAGGTGGCTCAGACACGCGATTGTGCAACATGGGTTTTTGATTTGTTTGGATCATGGATCGCACAGGCGTTGTGCCCGAGCCGTAGCCGCCATAGCTGCACTCCAGTCTCCGCGCAGAGCAGCTACTGCATGGAAGCTCTCTGTCGCACTTTAGCTTCTTCTTTCGACAGGACTCGCAGGAAACGGGGTCTTGTCGAGACTGTCTCTTCGAGCTTGGGGTGCCGACTCCACAATCAGGTCTTCGTTTCATCTTGTAAATCTCACGGAAACCCCTTCAACTGTAGTTAGACCTACGAAAGCGAAAAGAATTGCGCGATCAGCGTTTGTTTTGCGCAGGAGACAGCGTGTAGTTGTTCGCACGGAGATTCCGCGGACCCTCCGAGACGCTAAACCCAATTCGTCAATTCTGCCTCCGGGCATCTACACAGGAGCCCGGAGACTCCGAGCGCGATTATTTTACTTTGTAAAGGTAATTATTCGACTTCTTATAAAGATCATGGCGTTCCGCAATGGATTTTCTTCAAGCCTGATCCATTGCATTTTCAGATCGGTCTGTTCATTTTCCTGGCCTAAAGATCCTCATTGATCAGCAAAATGTCACCCAAGGATAGTCCCCCAACTGAATACACGTACGTGAAATATGCTTCAAGCTACAATGGACATGGCTGACCCCTGACTCTTTTAGGCCACGAGCATGGCTTTCAATACTTGGCGCCTTCACATGTGCCTTTTGCACAGTGGGCTTTATGAACTCGTTCGGTATATTCCAAGAGTATTACGCGAAGAATCAGCTATCTTCAAGCTCGACATCTACCGTTGCATGGATTGGGGCTATTTCAATATTCTTTCTGTTTTCTACATCTATCGGCGCAGGAGCAATGCTTGATATTTTTGGACCAAAGGTACGGATACTCTGCTTGAATCATTTGGGAAAAAACTAATACTTGCTTTAACAGCTTATGGTATACGTTGGCTCATTCGGCTGTGTCTTTGCACTTATGATGACCTCACTGTGCCAGGAGTTCTATCAATTCCTTCTCGCTCAGGGTGTCCTGTTTGGTATTTCCATGGGTTTGGCGACATGGCCAATGCTCGCATTGGTCGGACAATATATCAAAGTGAAGCGGGCTGCGGCGATGGGGATTGTTCTTGCGGGTTCTTCCCTCGGTGGAATTATCTGGCCGATTGCAATCGACAGATTGATCAACAAACCCAGCATTGGGTTTCCTTGGACAATGCGAATTGTCGGCTTTATCATGATTCCTTGCTTCATATTTTCTTGTGCAGCTGCCAAATCTCCAGATACACCAAAAACGAATATGGAGAGTCGCGATTCAAACCAGGAAAGCGATGAAACTACCTCCGAAAAAAAGGACATAGTGCAGAGTCACAAAGCAGAGGCTCTGGCCCTTGTGCGAAAACCATCGTTGCAACTACTGTGTCTTGCGGTGTTCATCATATACTTTGGAATGTTCTCGCCGTTCTTCTACACAACTTCCTACGCAGTTGAGAAAGGATTCTCGACATCCCTAGCATTCTATACAGTTTCTATTGTGAATGGCGCTTCGTTCCCCGGCCGAGTTCTCCCTGGAATTGTTGCTGACAAGTACGGAAAATTCAACTGTTGCATCATTGCCACTATATCCGCAGGGATTATTGCATTGTGCTGGACCAGGGTGACATCTGTGGCTGGTCTGGTAATTTGGTGCGCTGCATACGGCTTTGCTTCTGGGGTGAGCTCTCTTCGAATGATAAACCTTCAAACCTAACGAGAACTATAGGGTATTCTATCCCTCCAGCAAGCTTGTGCCGCTCAGGTTTCTACTTCCACCACTCTTGGTTTGGCAATCGGGCTTGTATCAGGCTCTACAGCTTTATCGTATGACCACCATTTCTTGAAATAATAATGTGAGATGCTGACACGACTTGCAGTGCTATGGCAAATGTGCCCATTAGTGGTGCTCTAGTTGAAAAATATGGGTATCTTTCCCTGTCAATATATTCGGGAGTCTCCTTGCTACTGGGCGGTCTCCTTTTGATTGCCGCGCGTCTGGCACAAAGCAGAGAGCTTCGAGCTATCGTCTAATGCTTGGCCATTACGGCAGGACTTTGTTGGTATATGACATCAGTTGGTGATGGCCAACTCGTGATGTATATCGATTCTTTGAGGCAGTGAGAAAGGTCCTTGCACAACTGGTTCTCTGAATGATGGATTTAATACAGGGTTAGCTTGCCAGCAGGATATGGCTTGTGGAAATGTGGCAATCTGCTTAGACATGGCTGTAACTCCAAAATGTGTTATTTGGAGATATATTTCCGATTTAGGTCTAATATAGACGCCTTGATTTTGTCAGGCTAGTTGGACCATGTTCACTTTTATTGCTCATTAATACATATTTTCTGAACATTAACCATCATATTGACTCGCCTTCTACAGCCATAGTGGAATTCTGAAGATGACCCAAATAGATTGTCATATGTTGTCAATGTGGCATCTTGGGTGATTTGCTGGTACTGTAAATGACAGTCTTCTTCGATTTTGAGGGTAGAATCCCACTCATATATACAGAACCCATATACACAGATAACAAAGACAGGGTTCAGCATTTGCAAGGCTTCCCATCCTTCACGAAATTGCGAAATGCGTTTAGCCCGAGGTAACGTGAAGAGGACCGTTGCCATCATCAACAGGGCAGCCATCACTGTCAGAATCAAATTCAACCACACAACTCGCGTCCTGACCAATAGCGATACCAATGAAAGTCGTATCCGTCTGTCCCTTGGCACTACCAAGACTGTTGCCATCACCGTCCTTGACCTCGCAGGTGTCAGGGTGGCCGCCGAAGTCTGCCTTGCACTTAAACTTGCGTGGGGTCGCCCAGCAATCTCCCTCGATGGTGAACTCGCGGCCGTCGCCGGTGTTGTAACAGGGGGAGTGGTCGTCGGGATAGGCCTGGTCATAAACAGCTTCACCGGCCTCATTCAGGATCGCAAAGCCTGTGTAGTGGCCATTGGTATTACCGCCGGCGGGACCGGAGATTGTTGAAAAGTCACCGTTTGACCAGACGACCTTCAAGCGCTCGGCGTAGACGGTTGTAGAGGTAGCCATTAGGCAAAGAAGAATGTTGCGGAGAGAAGGCATGGTTGTTTTGTGGGAATTGAGGTTTCAGGGTAGAAGGTATCAGAAGATTTGTTGTTCTTGATATTCTTCTCTTGCAGCCATTCAAGGGTCTTTTATACTTGCCCCGAGTTACCCTCACACCCCCGAGGCTCCTTTCATCCCTTGTCAGATGACATCATGAGACGATCTATAATGTTCAGGTGTCACTGAGCATATTCCAATTGAGGCAATTTGAATAGAAAATCTGGCCTTGCTGCCTGTCGATGACGCAGCCTTGGAAGGGACTGATAACTGTGTGTCTTGGCTTCTAGATATATGGGGAAAGGAAAGACGAATTATCCCGCAAAAAGATATATTGTACACTTTGTATTGAGTGATTTTATTGGCTTCAAATGTCGGGGGCTTAAATGTGGAGTCAAGCCGTGCAAGACTGGGCTTTAGATCATCAAGCTGAAGTGGGTAACTGCACAAGCTAACAATGCGATCTACATAGTGATTTGGCGTGGGCTCTTCAAGGACCCTCTCGCCCCCAACAAAGTGTCAGCACTACTGAACGCTAAAGACAGGGCCAAATCCAATTTCTTGTTTTGCTTTTAGGCGAAGACCCTTGTCATGGCGTTTTTACCTCGCCCCGTTGCATTTCTGTTTCAATTTTCTCTTAAACGGCTACTTTCGTGAAGTTAAATATAGTCTTTATTTGAACTATATGTGCTAAATTGCTTGACAGTTTGTTTCTGTGATGCTGGTTACAATATTATCAGCAAAAGTTGCCCTCTTCACATCCAGAACCGTTGAAATGAAACGACTAATTTTGCGTCGATATATCAAACTACGGCTTATATTTCCATGCATCTAAACATAGTACAACCTCATTGGGCGTCTAAAGAAGTTAATAGCCATAGCTAGGTATAGTAGGATGAAAGGACAAACGACTTCATTTATCTTAGCCTCTTGCCGGCGCAATGTGTAAATCACTACTGTTGAACATGCAGGCATGTATGTTTGAGAGACTGAGCAGTCTTCGGATGGTTTTTCATAGACAGGGTATTTAAGCCCTGATTTACTAGTTTGACAATTAACAACTTCTTCTTCGTTCATCATCTCCCACACTGTAGTACTCCACTACAACAACTACAACTATATATACTCATCTTTATAAATGGCAAGGTCCTCTATATTTTACACTTCTTCCCGCCTTACTATATTATACATATTATATTTTACCCCGTTTTATAATAAAAAGTTATACATACTTTTCCCTCACCATCTACCTGTAAGGACTGAGAAGGGTATCCAAAAAACCACCAAAAAGATATGACAAGACCGGATAAGCGATTACCTACATGTATGTATTTTTGTTCATTATCCCTTCAGAAGGTTATAACAGGAAGCACAAATATATATTAAAAAGGAATTAAAAAGGAAATCCAAGCCATCTCCAGTATGAAGCATTCGATTTTGACGCTCTCGAAATGTTTGAATACTTCGTTATTGTCATCAATTCTTCCTCTTTAGAATAAGGGCTCCTACTACTTGATTCAATCGAAGGAATTCATTTATTTTACAACCTAGCCCTCATACACATTCTCATTCCGAGATACCCCAGATTCAGGTTGCCGGGGAATTGCACAATGCAGAGGCAAAAGAGTTCCTACCCATGAAGCTTTATCAAGAAGTCTTCTATGGTTGGTCTATGCCTTCTACGGCCTTTGTATATATTTAGAAATAATCAAAAAGGAACATCTAAAACACATCGCCATGGCATTACATATAACACCAGTAATATCATCTTGGGCCAAATATATAAAATTATTAAAGTCTTACTTCACCAAGGGGAAAAGCCGCATAGGCGGCCGTCTATTCTTGTGTCTATATATACAAAAGCTGCATCAGAGACTATCGCTGAGGCCATTCAACAACAGGGTGTCGTTTACTTCCTTTGTGGCCAGGCGTCATACAGTCCCTCGAAGACCGTCACATTACCGAATGTTGCCTCTCCAACGCCGTTGTGGAAGAAGTTAATATCAGTCGAGTTGGCGTACCAAGACCTGCATGCTGTTAGTTGTTGATCAATCTCACACAAAAAGGGAAACTTACCGAGCCCAAGTACCCAGAGCCAAGCGTCCATTGGCATAGACTTCCAGTACACCATTGTCCACCACGACGGTGAGCTCCAAGGTCTCAATCTTCTCCTTTCCATTTTCCAAGATATCAAAGAGACGCAGACGGCCCGCCTCGTTGTTACTGAGGATTCCATTAGTTGTCTTCGACGCGGCACTTGTGTTGCTGCGGTCGATGATAATGGACTCGTTGGAGAATTGGTAGTAGATAGTGGTAGACTCCAGACCAGAGGACAAGACCTGGAAACCAGCCTGAATACCAGAGTCACGGGCAGAGGCCGGGAAAGAGATGTTGGCTGTCAGAGCGAAGAACTTGGTTGAAGGCGAGGTGTTGAAAGGCACGGAGCCAGCCTTGGACAAGGTCTTACCAGACTCGACAAACGAAGGGCCGGATGTGAGAGCGCTGTAAGTCTCCCTGGCAATTGAAATTCCCATTGTCTCGAGATCAACCTCACCGGATCCTTCGCGGGCCACGCGCCACGATGTCAAGGACTCGCGGGAAAGCTCGTTGTCAACCACGTTGGGGATAGTGCGGATATTCAGTTCACGCGGTAGCAAGAGAACGCCGGTCCAGTTTTGTTGAGCGGTAGGGAATCCCTTCGCTAGCTCGAAGAGATCTCCGGTGAGCCAGACGTAGGAGATGAAACGATCGGGGGCACCGCTCTTTTCGGATGCCTGAGAGCTGGCGGGCAAGACCTTGCCTGCAGCAGCATAGGCCGACAGACCCCAGTCAAGCACACCGGCCATGGTCGGCTTAAAGGTGACTCCGTCGTCATTAGTGACATTTCCAGTCGCCCACAGCATATCGTGGATGGAAGAGACCTGGGGAACGATGGGGAGTCCGGAACCCTCAGTACCGAGGGTAATGAAGATTTCACCGTCGTCGCTGTATCCCTCTGCATTCAGACCAAAGACGTTGCCAACCTCAAAGTTGAAGCCCCAGCCACCGGCCCACTCACCCTTGCCCCAAGTTGAGTTGACGGGCTCATTCCACCACTGGCCGAGATATTCCCAGTACTGGAATTCTGCGTCATTCTGACGGTAGAGGAACTGAGTAGGTCCGACATCGTGGACACCGCCAGAGATGGCGACATACCAGGTTCCCTTAGTACTGTTGACCGATTTGTCCAGAATGGAGCTTTGGAAAGCGTAGGGGTCACGGAAAGCGGTGACGTTGACAGCAAAGGGAGGTGCAGGGATCATGGGGCCTTGGTTGAGCTTGGTGAAGTTGCGTCCGCCGTCATGGGAGACGGCCAAGGATTGTGTCTCACTTCCCCGGGTGTAGGGGATGGACCAGTGAATTGGGAGATACGAGACAGAGGTATACAGCAGGGTTGGCAAGCCGTTGATACCGCTGGGAATGACGGAGCCGTCAAAGACAGCAAGAGGGTCGTTCTTTCCTCCGGCGATAATCACCGGAGCTCCATCAGGATTGAGGTCCTTGTAGGTAGCGAGATCATCGGTTGTAGCTCCTGCAATTCCGTCGTGCAGCCAACCCACATGGAAGAGGCCAGTCTTAGGATCGGTATATTGCCCGCATGGGTCGCCGATCTTCCCAGATGGAGGGAGGAGATGGGCTTTGGGTCTCCAGGTGTCGAACAGGGTTGCATTCGCCAAGGTAGACAGGTTTGGTGGAGCCGAGTTGTAGTCAATTGGGGAGGCCGGAGGATTGGCAGCCAGTGCCCGGTTTGCCAAACCGACGGTCATTACACTTGAGAGTTTCATGGTGTATGTAGATCTTGGATAGCTCCTGGAGCTTTCCCCGGGATAAACAGACTTTTATATGTTTGACCTGCCCAGGATAAATTGACCGAGATTAGATGAAGACAACAGCCAATGAAAATAGCCTCTCAATCAATATGGACCGAGTTGCGTTGTTCATTTCCTCTTTGGACGTAGTCGGTAGTTTCCGTGACCCAACGGTAAAACCGCGGGGAAACCCCGGCTGACAATTTCGCCGATACAAAACAAAGCATGGAGTACAAGGTTCTATGACCCTCTTATATCTGTGGAATTCTCTATGATTCTACTCAATTTGGAGTGTTTCAGTTTGAAGGATTAAGAAAACAAAGGGGGGAAATGAAAGATTAGGAGATTCTTGAAAAATACCTGGGCGTACAAGTTGATAGCTCAATGTTAGGCCTTGTAGGTGCCTATCTGGGGGATCAATAAAGCCCGAGCTCCCCCACTGTTAGGAGATACTTGCATGTAGCTAGCGCCCATAATGCTTAGGTGCGTCAATCACGACGTATCACAAAGTCCGGTGATGACATGTTCATGACGGGCGTGAGACATTCCGAAGTTCCGTGCGAACCCATTTGGACATTTTTGATTCCACTTTCTCAGTATGGAGTGGAGCAAATGAAGGCAATAATAGCCCTACCGCAGTGATTTCGGGAATAAAGAGAACCAAAATCCCTACGTACCCACATATATATACAGGTAACATTGTACTTTGTAACTTCCTCATCGGTCTTCCAAGACCCGGTGTTTTGGTCAATGTTGAGTCCATTATCCACTTGGCGGACCGAAAGCAAATAAGGTAAAGCAAGAAGAAAGACAAGGGTGGATAACATTGACGCGGATTGAGAGGTAGGAATCTTAAGTCCTTCCAACCCGACTTGTAGAACTGTCATCAAATACACCACTGTTCAAAATCGCTTGTCTGTTGCCACTCAACGGTATAACTTGGTACGCCAGAGACCAGCAACAGACGAGGTCGGCACATCAGAATCTGCCAGCCAGCTGTCCGTTGATGTACATGGCTGACTACACTATAGGAGAGGCCCTGGAGGTGAGTAGCTCTTTCTCCTTAGCGATTGAATCGCGCTAATGTAAAATGTAGACACCCTAAAAAGGACATCATGCAACGCATAAACAACCTGAGGCGTTTGTGAAATTGGACCAAGCAGCTCCACCAGGTATCGTTCATTCTCTAGTGGAAGCTCCACCGCGCTAACTTAAAGATGCTCGTGTCGAATCCAGGGGGATCGGCATATGTGCGCTTGTCACTGTTGCTGGTCTTGCGTAACTTTAGTTCTCGTTGGAGCTTCATCTAGAGCACTCGAGGCACTAATGACCTTATTAGCGGCGAAATATTTGTAGCTTTTCTCCACGGGCATGTTCCTGCCCTTTGAGCCCAGTACCCGGGCTTCTGCATCTGTCACCCCGTACTCTTCCGCATCCAGGGTGTTGTTTCAAAAGGTAGCTTTTCATAAATAGAAATAGTAAGCTTTCTTCGTTGCTTTACGTATCTTCCCATAGCAGAGTAACTTACTTTCTTTGTTCCCAAGTTCGCGCCTATCTTACGATGATAGTGGCTATATAGATCCAACCCTTCCCAATTCCTGGTGCTATTACGAGCGCTAGGAGAGGGTATAACGTTGGATATGTTATTACACATAAATTATAATATGTCTGCCGCAATATTTACAACTAAATTGTTCGTCTAACTCCTAGTAAAACCAACGCAAGAAAGTGTGGTCTATGTGACTAAAGCAAGTCATAATTCTCCGGGAAGCCGCAACGACTTCCCAGGACTAGACTTGAGGATGTTACCTGTCGATCCGTCAATCAGAGACGGATCTTTCACAGTTTCACCTTTTCGGAGGGCACTTGTACACGCAAGACTCCCTGGGTACGGACTGGTTAGCAAATCAGCGTAAACGGAATAAGTAATGTAGGAAGTCCATAGGGGAAGAGAAGGTAGAAGAAATGGATACCTCTTGGACACATGTGGCCACCAAGATCCCCTTGGGGGACCAAATCCTCTGAATCACCAGCGCACGATCGTTGCCAGCCCACGGGCTCTCTCTTTCGGAACACATCCACTCATCCGCCCGCACCGCTTCGGGGTGGTGAAAGTAAATTGTATGATTCAGACTAGCTACCATGGCGAATTTGGTCTCGAATTTTTGACCTGGCAGGTCGTGTATTTGAACTGCGGCGGCCATAATATATGCGTCGGACATGTATGCCAGCGCCGCGAGCTGGGCATGAGGACTCCTTTGCTGGATGGGTTCCTTGGCCCGTACCCAGTATCGGATCTGCGTGTTGACCAGGTCGTGAGATGTTTCTATTTATTATCTTAGACTCGAATAAAAATAAAAAATAAGAAATAGAGAGAAAGCAAACTTCAATCATGGTTAGGGTCAAGGAAAGACTTACGATTCAGGATTTCCCCCCAGCGAGCCTCAAATGGCCCATCTACCCCCTTCCCATTCATCTCTGCTTGATCGGGTAGTGTCAAGCCCTTGGGCATTTTTCTCCCATGTTCGAGTTTCCCTGTCTTGTCAACACCACCGTTATTACTGTACGTTCCCACCCGCACAAAGTTAACGATTGCCTCGGAGATCACACCGGTCTTCTGGGTAGCGTGGACAGTTCTCGTGATGAAACTTTTCCCATCGCGTGTACGTTCAACACGATATTTAATCGGTCGCTTTGGATTACCGGGGCTGACGAAGCTGCAGTGGAGAGAGTGGGCGACGTAGTCGCTCGGGATGGTCTTTTGGGCGGCCACAAGACAATGGGTAACAGTTGATCCACCGTAGACTCCATAGCCGCCCGCGAAGCTCCACAGCGGTTGAGCGTTAGTGAAGGTATCCTGAAGAAGAAATTAACTACATACTTTAAAGAGACAGAAGACCAATTAAAAAGCAAAAGAAATCAACCAAAGAAAGGGGCGTACCGGTTCCGAAGACACTGGCGTCAGTTCGACAGCCTTTTCAATAGGAATGGTGTATTTCTCCATTGCTGATTCGACGAATGTGCTAATCGAATCTGAGAGTGCTTGGTTATGATAAAGGGGGGTGGATTGAATAGCCGACCCTGGGAGAGTTAATGAAGAGAACCGTAGCGAGAGTCCCGCAACATGTGACCGCGAGCCCTGATCCCTGCAGCATTCGGCCCTATAAGATTACACTAACCCTTGTTTATCTAGCTGATCTAGTTGGCACCTAACTCTCTACTTCATCGTCCCTCATAGCTCACGCTACTAGGTGCGAACGACCCGTATACAATATCGACGAAGCGACGGTAAACTCGGCCGGTCATTTGTAGGGACCTACCTACCTACTAGACCCGGTCGCCATGACAAAAAAAGGATTTGAGGTTTCACGGGGGGAGAGAAAGAATGAGAGAAAGGTCAAGGGAAGGAGCGAAGGTCCTGTTCGCCTTAGGCAGAGGCAGGTAAGTTCAAGACTCCGTTGTTGTTTCTCGGTCTTTCTATATATGAGCAGGTATGAAATCTGAACTAGTATTTCCCTCCACACAACGCGACTCCCCTGCAGTTCTTCTTCCTACACCATTTTACTCCATTGGCTTTCGTGCAAACAATTTCATGATATGGTCACTACCACAAACAGCAGCAACATCCAAACTGGTCCGCTGGCGTGCATCCTCAGCCAAAGGATCAACTCCTCGATCCATCAGAATCTGGAATCGCCGGACCACATTGTGAGAGGATTTCGCAGGACACCAGCCACTTACCTTCTTAGAGGCCAATAGATGGAGTAATGAGGAGCCTGTATTGTTTTGTGCGAAGAAGTCAGCTCCAGCCTCGTCGAAGAGGTTGAAGATGGCTTCGGTGAGGTTATCCTCCTTTTCATCAGAACCATCATCCCGGTAGCTCCCAGGAGCTACCACGTCAGTCTCGATATATTTGAATAGAGGTGTGTCGCCCTGGTTGTTGCGAGAGTTGATATCCACGCCCGCTTCTAGGAATCGCTTGAAGTGAGCCTGGGACTCGTCCAGGTGCTCTGCCAAATGATGAAGCGCCGTATTTCCCTTCGGATCTGGCTGGAGAGGGTTAGCACCCAGTTCGAGAAGATCATCAATAAGATCGAAGTCTTCTAAAATCAGGATGCGGTGAAAGAATGTTTCACCCTTCTTATTCGGCTGGTTGAGAAGACCCGGCTTCTTGATGATAACTTCCTTGAGAGTTTTGAACAACTCCGAGTCAACCCCGAAGGATTCCAGATGGTGGAGGATGGTATTGCCATCGTTGTCCTGTGCCATGGCATTTGCACCACGGTCTATGAGCTCTTGGAAAATCGTTTTTGTATTGGTTGTCCCGGCTTGTCTGAAATCGACCTTGGTGTTCAGTGTGTTCAGGCTCTGGGAAGCTGCAAGAAGCAATGTGCAACCGCTTGAATCCCGTCGCTCAAGCTCTAACGATGGTAATTGAAAGAATGGCGCACTTATGTGCTCTGATTTCAGAATTTCATGGATGATAGTGTGCCTTTGGGGTTCAATCTGCGGGGGCGAGATATCAGGCTCATCCAGGTTTGGGTCTGGTTCCTCCGTGTCGTATTCTGGACACGAGAGCTCCCCGACATATGTGGCAAATGGATCTGCGCCGTGATTGAGTAGTATTGTCATGATACGGATGTCGAGCAAATTCTCATCCACATTCGAGCGAGATGGTGGCTTGTTATAGTGATACTTAATGGATCGCAGGTCAGGGATAGCGACAAAGAGCAGAGGCGAGACCTCGGAATCAAGAATATTGAGCTTGATTTCGCTTTCCTCCCGAGGGGTAACTGCCTCAGGTCGCCTGAGATTTGCGTAATCACCCAGTGACAGCAATATTTCCAATGTCTCAATTTCGCCCATTGAAATCGCAGAAAAAATGGCCGCTGCACTAATATGGGCGCCGTGATCCATGAGTAGCCTGGTCATCTCTAGATCATTACTGGCTTTTGACAAACATGTCTCTCCCTTGTCATCTACGGCATTGACATCTGCGCCGCACTTAATGAGAATCTCCACGGCATCTCTGCGGAAGGGACCATGTTTGGAATTCATGGCTGCGTGTAATGGTGTGACTCCATCCTCACTACGCAGGTTAATGCCTGCCCCCTTTGTGATCAAATACGGCAATGCTTTGTAAACCTGCCACCAGCTGCGCCCGAGCGCGATCTTATGAATGGCCCCTCCGGCCGTTTTGGTGGTACCATCCCATACTGATGTCTCTCTGAATTGGGCGTTGAGGTTGACGCCGACCTTCTCTACCAGAAATTTCACCACATCCATGTTGGGTAAATTTCGATCACATGCAGTCACCAGTAGAGGCTCCGTAGGTTCCCCAGTGCATTCTTGTTCCGTTTCTGCCTCTTGGCACCATTTGTGGTCATCAAACCTCAGTGCAGCATCCGTATCACAAACACGTTCCAGCAGCTCTTTATATCCCCAGCCCACAAGACGATGCATTAAAGAGGCATCGGAGCGACTGAGTTTGGAAACACTAAACTTCTTCTCTGCTACCTCTTCAAACAAGTCGTACTGCCTAGCGAACATTAACTTTGTCATAAAGGGGGCGTAATCATGTGCAGCGAATAATGTAGAGACATGTCCGTCATACTCTCTAAACGCTTGTTTTGTAGCATCTAGACGGCCTTTGCAAATGAGATAGTTGAGCCCATGGGGATGATATGGTTTCACGTCAGGAAGGCGAGATTGCAGTCGTGAGAGAGCATCCAGAGTGTATTCGTACCGATTCGAAATAGCCTCATTAAACGTCTCTTGCAGACAATTCTTACCGGGCGAGAGGGCTCCATGGCAAACAAGCAAGTCCAGAATCTCATCCAGACGAACTGTATCATGCTCCGTATCCCGTACGCCGTAATTATCATTCCTATTAGGGGGATCAAAGAATGGCCGTTGGTGATCGTGCACTAGGACGCCGGCTGCATGAAGGTAGTCCGTCCGTGTTACCTTCTTACGGCCGCTCCATAGTTGTTCTTCTGCCTCAAACTGCGCGCATGCTCTGAAAGGTGAACGATTTCCACTGTCTAGTATTCTGGGATCGGCACCGGCTTCGAGCAATTCTCGGACGGTTTCAGGGCGACCCGAACAGCAGGCATAGTGGAGGGCAGTTTCCCCTTCAGTGGTCTGTTGGTTCACAAATGCAGTTCGATCTTCCGCTCCGAGTGCTGTAAGTCTAGAGCAGAAGAGAGCCACGATATTGGGCTGGCGGGTGCGGGCTGCTATATGGAGTACTGACATGCCTTCGTTTGTTACTTTGAACATGTCTGCACCGGCACTGAGAAGCTTCAGAACGTGGGACTCGGATATTGTGGCGGCGAGGTGCAAGGGCTAAACACCTTGGCAATCACTAGAATTAACGCTCTTGCAGACTCCAAGCAGATAATCCAAGCTACTCTCTTCTTCTGACGAGGATGAAAGTTTGACCCCAGCACACAGGGCATGCAGAGCGGTCCTCCCATGAAGGTTTTGTTGATCTATGTCCAAACCCAGTGCTACCAGATGTTTCATGATAGCAATCTGTCTGTAGTTGCTGGTAGCGGCAACTTCCATCAAAAGCGAGTTGCCTTGGTGATCTGTGGCCAAAGGATCAAGGCCGAGACTTATCAAATAGTCCAAGCGATCCGTGTTAGTGCAACATCTATGCGACAGAGTGCGGCCAGTAGAGTCCCGCGTATCGAGGCGAGCACCTAGATCAATCAAGGTCTGAAAGGGCCCTTCGTTGGCATGGTTGAAAAGAACTGTATAGCCATCGTGATTTCGAGCTTCAAGGTCTGCACCAGCATCAACGAGCTTGGAAATGAATGGGCTATGTTTACCATTCATGGTGTGCAACGGGGTATTGCCTTCATTGTTCATCGCATTTGGATTGGCGCCCAGAGATATCAAGGCGTCGATAACACCACCGTGAGTCTCATACTTTGCGAGAACCTTGTGTAGCGGACCATTGCCCGAGGTGTCGGCGATATTGACATCAGGCTTATACTCCAAGAAGGCAAGTACTCGGTTCATATTAAAGCCCTGAAGCCGAAACAATAATGGAGTCTTTTTAGTCTTCCCAATGGCCTTGTTGATATCGACTGTCCCTGTTCCCAAAAGCACAGGAAGCAGTTCTTCATCTCTCTTTCCTTCTGTGTGTAATGGTGTAGCCCCAGAATCGTCTTTTGCCGTAGGATCTGCACCAGCTTCGAGCAACATCTTGACCACATCTGCTTTGTGGTAATCGCAGGCATAGTGCAGGGCCGTTTTGCCGATAGGACTTCGTACATGAACATTGGCCCCTGCCTGAAGCAGAGAATCCACGCCCGCCGGCGAGACTGTGCCTCCAATCTTGCCCGATCCACAAATGGCATGTAAAGCGGTATTCCCCCTGGTAGGATCTTGATCCGCATGATTGTTTGACCTGCGCGTGTACCTAGGAATCATTTTTCCTGCGTGTGCACACAATATGTTTGGATCGGCTCCCGCTCGCAGTAATGCACGAATGGTATTTACATCTCCGCTGCCGCAGCAAGCTGCAAAAAGAGCAGTCTCTCCTCGGCATGTCCCATTCACATCAACACCGGAATGTTGAATGATCAACTCAACCACTGCATATTGCCCTGCATTCGCCGCCCAGCAAAGGGCTTGGTGACACGTATGGATATTTTTCAAAAAAGGTAGGAACTCGGCCACCGTCCCCGCATGGCCATTATAACATGCGTACATGAGAGGTGTATCTCCACGTGATGTGGGTGCGTTCCCACACCTCCTTCCGGGTTTCTCTTTCGTCTTGGGGATGAGCGGGTCAACATCAGCAGTGAGCAGAAGTTTGGCCACTGCAGCGTAATTCTTTTTAGCTGCCATATGTAGTGCGTTGTATCCTTCCTCATGTTCTGCGTTGGGGTCAGCTCCGTTGGCAAGCAAAACCTGTACCACGTCGTGGTGGCCGGAGGTGGCAGCCCAGTATAACGCTGTATTTTCGCAAGCATCTCGCGCTTCTATGATAACCCCTCTTTCAAGCAAGTGTGCGGCGTATCCAGCTAAACCAGCCCACGCAGCGACATGAAGCGCGGTGATGCCCCTGGTTGCAGCTTTCGGCCATGCCATAACTCGCCAACCGGCGAATATCCGCCTTTCCGCAAAGAAAGCATCAAGCATAGTGTAGACAAGTGCCATGTCTTCACCCGCTGAGACTGCGCGACGGATGTGAATGTGCCAATTATGCGCTGCATATTCTAGGAACGGGAACTGGAGTTTCAGTTCTCGTTGCTCGTCATCTTTAGGGCCTGCATATTCCCATTTGTCGGTAGTTTCTTTCATTTCTTGATCAGCCAGACAGCCAGACCGGAGATACCCCAAGCACGCAATAGCCAGGCATTTGTTTGTTGAGCCCGGTTGAAGGATCGGATATGTCGTGTCATCCGACTCGCTTGAACGAGTGAATCCTTTCAAGAACTCGGTGAATGAGTGGTGAATGACTGACACCGTCTCATCAGGGAGGATTTCGAGCAGCGGGCCACAAGCAGCCCGCACCAAGTCTTTCGTATCTTTCAGGCTGCGATCTGTTGTTGGACCTTGGACGCTTTTTGCCATTTCAGCGATCTCGAGAATACGGAGTGGGCGTGTGGCATGGGTGACAAACTGCAACACAAGAAGTTGCAAATCCTCAGGAACAGACGAGCGTATCGCATGTTCGTGCAGCAGATTATTGTACATGACGTTCAAGTCAGCTGGCAATCCCTTGAGCACCTCATTTGCGTCGGCACCTGGCTCAAGGAATGCATCCATTGAAAGCTTGGCGTACAAGAACAGCCCATTCGCCCGACCAGGAACGGCTTCCTCTATGACACTCCAGGATTCAGGAGCGATCGATGAGTGGCGAAGTTTGTATTGTACATAGGCTGCGATGTCGAGGTCGACGAGTTTCTCTTCCAGTCGAATCTGGGGAATGGAGAATGACCTCAAGGAATTCTCTACTGTTGATACTGAGCGCGATGTGATGAGAACCTTGACATTAGACGGGCGCCACTGGCCTAAATCCACTAAAGCGTGGAGGAACTCATCATTCCCCTGATCCATCTCATCCAAAGCGTCCGTGAAACAGTAGACCCTGGGGAATGTGGCCAGTGCGAGCTTCAGGTCTTTCCAGAGATCGGTTGGGGACAAGCTGTCCAAATCACGGTGGTCGTCAATATAATTCTTCAGTTTGATTTGCAGAGTAGGGCTGTAATCCAAAAGCTGACATAACCAATCTCGCAGAGCAGACACCGGCTGATGGTTGGCGTCGATGATCTGTCTGAAAAAGAAAAAGATGACTGGAATACCATCTCTTTGTAACTGATTGATGATTGAAGCAGCTAGGACAGACTTGCCGGAGCCTGGGATACCCTTGACCCACAACAGCCCATCTTCGTCGCCTTGGTGCCACTGTTGAAATGTTGTTGTGGAGGTAAGCCACTTCCCCGTTCCCGCAAGATATGAGAGACGATGTCTAGCGTATTCACTTCTCTCCAGGTCATATGCGGTTGGCTGAAGCCATTTCCTGATCTCAACAATGTCGGCGGGAGGGAGAGAAATAATGTTGTCCAGGTTGAGGTCACCCACATAATCTAGACCAACCATAATGGCATCATTCCCATCGGAGTCTGGAGAGGACATCACACTTAATGTCCACTTGCGAACAATGTTTGTAGAAGTTGAAAAGTCAACAAAGGCCCTGGGGCTGGGGCCTAATGACATAAAGCTTTAGCCCCGCTTTAGCTTGGGATTCGGGGCTAGCGTATTGCCAAGTCTCATGAGGCACTTGGCCAGAATACATAGCTGTGCTTCGGTGAATCTGAGATTTGTATCCACGGGTCCATATCTGGGACTTGCTGCGAGTGTGACAAGCGCGACCAGGCGCGGGCATGATAGCGGCAATCTGGCAATGGGGTCCGATACGTGGTATTTGATCGAGTAGTGCCCTAGGTTGCACCTGGTAGAAAATGATGTGTGGAGAAGGTAAGATGGGAAAGCAAAGACGGAGAGCTGAGATGTTGGGATGGTGAGGAGCAAGATGGGATTGGTGCCTCAGGCAGAAATACTGTTTCAACATCATTGAACATAACAGCATTTATAAATCGATCATTTATCTATCTATTGTAATATTCCAAATATCAGACGTCGATAAGAAAGGTATTTTGTAAGAACCATGCTTTTCACCGTTACTCTGCGGTTTACGGCTATGCATTTCCAATCATCCTTGTAACTACAACCAAACAAAGCAACAAAGGATATGTAAATAGGACGCCTAGAAAGACTGGTAAAAGGGGTCTCAATATGATGTCTCTACAATAATGGTTCTTCAGATGCGTGGATAAATATTGAATCATATCCTCTATGTCATTGGACCATATGACCGAAAGAGTGAGACTAGGTAGGAATGGGCTCGGGATTCCACGAGCGTTCGATTTGGTTCAACTTATCCAGCAATAATATAAACCCAATCCATGGCATGGGCATACCATATCTAACACAAGTACGCATCGTGGGTTCGAAAATATCCTGACAGGGGAACTTCAAAGCATCAAAAACCGGTATTCTCCATTTGCAAAATCCATAAACACATTCAATCATAACAGAAAGTATGGACCCTAAATCGTATCCGAAGAGTACAAACGAATGGCAACTCCAAGATCATGCGACATCGTGAGATTAGATAGCTTAATAGGCTCCTGACGAGGATGGGTGTCCGCGTTTTCGAGGGTATCGAAGTGTTGCATCAGACGAACGACGGTGTAGCTTGCCTCAGTGAGAGCATATTGTTCTATGGGATTGGTAGTTAGCCAGTCATTCTGAGTATTCTTCAATTTCGTCTCGCTGGAGAAAAGACAAGAACATGCAACAACTTACGACCAAGACAGATACGCGGCCCACCATTGAAAGGCAGGTATTCCCATCCATGTTTAGCATTTTCCTCCCAGCGCTCAGGCCGGAAGGAAGTCGCATCCTTGCCCCATAGATCCGTCCGGCGGTGCATGGCGTAGACGCTGTAGGCAACCATTGTGCCCTTCTTGATATAGACTGGGGATTGATAGTCCGCGCCACCGCCGACCGGTAGGGAGGTATCTTTTGTTGCAACGCGGAAGTTGATAGGCACAGGAGGCTGGAGACGAAGGACTAGATGGAAGTTAGTTGGACATGTCTCCATTGGAAAAGTATCCAGTATCCACAGCAACATCGACGCACCTTCATTCAACACATATCGCAGATAAGGAATATCCTTCAACTTGGTCTGAGTCATTTCCGACCGTGGATTCTTCGCATCTCCGAAGATTTCCATAATCTCGCGACGCAGCCGGTTCCACACATTGGGATGACGGGAAAGATAGAAGAAAGTCGAGCTCAGGAGACTAGCCGTGGTATCGCGACCCGCCAATAGAATATTGAGCATATTATCGCGCAGAATTTTGGGGTCATCGGTGTCGGCCGCCAGTGCCTCGAGGAAGATATACCGACCGTCAACGTTCTTCTTTTCAGGGTTACGTTTCGACTCCAAAGCAAGATTGACATAATGATCGACGACTTCATGCACCTGCCGACTTGCCTCACGGAACTCCTTGGGATTGACAACCCAGTACATTCCCTGGGCGCGACTCCGTGCAGCGAGATAATCTTGAGCGGTTCCAAAGGCATTGGCGAAACCCTGTGCGCTACCGACGGCGCATTTCTCCAGTACGCCTGTCTTTCCAGAGGGGGGAAGCATGCACCCGACCGATTCCCCGAATAGGAAATGCGTTGCCGAGTCCAGGGTCAGCAGGAAAAACAAACGTTGGATGTCGAAACTGCTTCTGTCTTTGGGGATTAAGTCGATTAAGTTGGAGATATGGTCATCCAACATGGAAAGATCGGCGACCTGTCATTCTTGTCAATCATGTGTCGTGCATAAATCCTCCGATAAAGTTTACCTGGTCCCTGGTGAACTGCGGGCGCAGTAATCCCCGCGCATGCGACCACCCAGCACCATCGAGGGTGAAGATGCCATCGCCCAGGAGTGGGTAAAATTGTTGGTGTCTTGTTCCAAGAGAGAAATCTTTGAATTGGGTTGCCAAAATTGCCTTGACATTTTCGGGCTCCCTCGTCGTTATTATATTGCGAGAGAGGAATGTCTGTTTGTAGGTATTTCCATAGACGGCATATTCGTTGTAGAGATGATCGATCCAGCGCTTTTCGCGGACCGCCTTGGTCAACCGAATAAACCCTGGAATACCAAAGAATGCCGAGGAGCCTGAGCGGGCAGGCTGGCAGTGTAGGGCTTTGGATTGTGTACGGTGGTGATGTAGCTGTACGAAGTAGCGCACCACCAAGAAGGCAGCAGAAAGCGCACCAACCAAAACAACTGTAGGACTGAACAACATTTTGCTTTACTGGATATCCATGGATTGAAAGAATAAGCAATTAAATATGTGAAATGGAATTGATATAATTGACAAAATGCTATATGTTCATGGCCTCGGTAGAGCTCCACGTGAGAAAAAAGTGAGATCGCAAGCTGATACAAAAGGGGAATAGGGCTAAACACTATGGGCAAATCATGGAAATCCAAATGAGTCAGACCGCGGCGATCCTTCGAACGTTTCAAGGTTCCGAAGGTTACTTCAAGGTTTAACGAGTCTTGGCTTTGAAACAACCGAGCCACTCTGTCAGAGCAGTGTGGAAGTAACCCCGGGAAATAGCTCCAGGAACAAAGGTCGTGCGGAAATCAAAGCAGTGCTCCGCCTTCTGCATGATGTAGCCGAAGATCGTGTTTTCCTCCGTCTCCACATTACATTTGGGGATCTCCGTTGTGAGTGACACACCCTGCGGGGCTAACCGAGTGCCCTCCGCAAGGGGAGACAAAGTACGCCAAGGATCAAATTGGCCGCCGCTCCAGTAAACGTTGGACGGACGAATAGTCCATCCGCCGGTCTCCGCATTGGTCGCGTCGACAAGTGGGTGTTTGGGGAACAGACCCTTCTTGATAGCCTCGGGGAAAGCCTTGTTGCAGTATTCCTGCGCATACTCGAGTGTCTGGTATTTTGACAGCAGTGAGCGACGTCCGAAGTTGTTAGTCTGGAAGAATCCCCATTCGGTGCAGTATTGCCATGTCCAGCTGATGGTGTCCGGGTCGGAGGAAGGCTGCGACAAATCACACGAGAGAGCCTCGCTGGCTTCGAGCTTCTTGCAGTTGGTCTCCAAATTCATATTGACAAGTTGTGTGAAAGCCGGCCATGATGCATAGCGCTCCGCGGCGTACTTCTTGCCCCGGGTGGGGGCGAATCCTTGCGCGGGTGCGGTTGCGTTACTCTTCGGGTCAGTCTCCATGTGCTCGCAGAATGACTCCAAACTGCCCACACCACCGCCCATGCCATAGGATTGGAAGTAGTTGTAAATAATCACGAGTGCGGAGGTGAAATCGCCGTTGCTGTTTTTCTCGGCGCCTTCACCGAAGAACTTTTGCTTGATGGACGCCGCGGTCGATTCGCTGTGCGATAGTTGCTGGTCGACGTATTCCAGTGCAGCCTGGATGTCCCGGGTGCAGTTCGAGTGTCCATATGCAACCAGGCCGTCGTAAACCTGGTCGAAATAAACGCTCATGTCAATCCGGGCTTCCACGGGGGCAGAGGAAGCGTAGGAGGCGTAAATTGTATCGGGATACAGGTGACGGGTGAACGCAGATCGCATGCCGGAGTATGAGCCTCCGACCATGACCCACGGTGTTGCACTTGGGGTCAGGTCAACATCACTGTAATTTCCACGAGTGAAGTTAGCGGCAAAGAATGGGATGTCTGCCAGAGCCTGTTTGTTGTTCAGGTACTGGAGATGCTCAGGGTTCATGTGCAGGCTGACGTTGTAGGGAAGAGAATCCCCGTAGTATCTAATACGCGTTAATTGAGGCTAGTCTTTCACTAGGGAAAGGAAACAAACCGGTGCTCCCAAACGATACCAATTCCACCGAAATCCTTGACCAACTGGTAAAAGAACGTGGTCGAATTGCCCAGATAGGCTTGAGCTGATGATTCGGCAGTTGCCTCACCAACATCATACACGAAGACTGGTCCGCCCTCCTTGTAGTTCTCTTCGGATACCCAATAACGGTTTTGGTACTGACCAACGGAAGAGTTGCTGTGGTCAATGGGGAGCTACAAATTGTCAGCATTTATCCTCGACGACCATGGAGAATTCCGACACATACCGAAACATATTCTGCCTTAACGATCTCATCAACCTGGCCACTGGCAACAGCCTGCACCGAAGTCTTGTGACCGAGCAGGGTATCCGGATGAATGCCCAGCTCAGCGGAAAGCTTCAGATCGCGCTTGAACGGCGATGTTACAACTCCTGCAGCTGTACCAGACAGCGCAGCCAGGACAGCAGTCCCACGAGCCACAGTAGAAAAATGCATATTGACAGTGCCTTAAGGGATCTCTCAAAACCCCAGCCAAGGACACACAGATACAGAACAGCTTTGGATTATCTCCACTGATGGGCCCTTTACGGAATATATATGCATTATGGGGATAGATCGCCATTGGGGAAGTGATAAGACAAATCAGGGCACATTAGGTTATGGGCCCGAGAACAATATGATAAGAACAATATGGTTGCCTTTGTGGAAAGGCTGCAGTCATCTGGAACAGATGGATTGTGGATTCGGGGCACCCGATAGGATCAACGGGGAGTGGACACAATCACGCAGGCACAGCCGAGACATGACCATCGCGTGCGGCCAGTACCTGTGATTGTATGACCGGGGCACGAGAAGTTGCAGAGTCTAATTTCTGGGGTGTTCAAGTTGAATGTAACCTAATGAGCACGACCTAAGGTTTATGTCTTGAATTAATTAGAGAGTTGCCCAATTTACCCAATTTACCCCTCGTTTTTATTGCTATCGACACCTTTCTACGGTCTAATAACTGTGCATTGCATTAGCGATGTAGTACTCCCTGCTAGCTCATATTGACTATCATTTCCCGATTCGGCAGGAATGCGATCGTCGACAGATTCAGCCAGCTCCTAAGATCCTGGATGTTTAGCAAATTCCAGAAATTCCAATCATTGAGTTTCTTTTCTAAGACTAAGAACAACACACACTTCCGCATCTGGTTTTACCTAAAAACAGGCACCACGCGAGTCTCTCCTCTCCCCCGTACCTGGGGGTGGACCCCGAAACCGGGTGTGAAATTGAAGTTCATCATTGGTCATTGCAAAAAGCAACTTTTGGAACGGTCAACCGGACTCCGAACAATAGCCGGAGCTTAGTATTGTTGTGTTGTAATTGTTTAATTAGATTTCCCGTCTCTCTGCCGGTTCAATTCATCACTATATTCATGGTCTCGGGATCTTTCTAACCTTCTTAGCATCATGTCTGGGAACGGTGAGAATTGTGGAATGTTGATCCGGAATGTCCACGCCAGGTGGAAAAAAAAGCAAGTTTTGCGCTCACCCTACAAACATATTTCATTGTGGCTTGAATTGACATGGAAGGTTTATTCCACGCGATTTTCTTCACTTGTCTTCTTCACGGGGTTCCGGGACCGGTGCCCCTCTACTATCTCCCACTATCTCCCCCTCTTTCCCCCTTTTCCCCCTTCAAGTCATAACGTCACACGAGGGAACGGGGTGTCCTGTCAAATATACAAAAGGGACGTGAAGATAGATAGCTGTAGAGGCAATGTTGCCGTAATAGATACTGTGATGGATACTGTGGTTTGATGTGATGATATACTTACGAGGCTACTAGAGCTGCAGGTACCATAAGATATAGACCCAACGTTGCCTAACGACCTAAGCTCCAATTTAATATATTCTAAAGCTTCGGTATTCAAAAAACTTTGCGTTATCAATCAAGTCTAACACATGCTTCTACCGACTCTGTGCAAGGTTGCACAACAGTTCATCCCTTCCCATCTTGTGGACACCCAACACGGCGAATCAGGCAAGCAGGACACACATGCGTCATATAATTTACCCAACTTTGAACTCATCATCATTCTCCAAGTAATTATTGGAAATAAACCCACACTTGGAGCACATTGTGGCGAGAGAGTGACAACCAGCCCATCATGTATCCCAAAAGGGAAGGCGAAGCGAGGCATCTCGGCACGCCTTCCGCCTATATCCAATCATCCCATCGCTTGCTACCGGGCTTCTTCTCGGCTATAGAAAACAGACTCGGTCCGATTTCCAAATATGAGTTCCAGAGTCTAACAAACTGCAACAATTCAAGATGTGATATCTGTTCCATAAACGGCAACTGACGTCCACGAGCAGTTCGGCCCAGTTTCCAACTCTGCAACCTGCCAGCGTATAAAGCCATAAAGTCTGACAGAGCAATAACCCCTCTTTCCTCATCTCTTCTTGAATAGCCGCTATCTCGTTAAGAAACAGTCTAAACAACTATGTCGCAATCATCTCGTCTGCAGGCCAAAGTAGCCATCGTCACTGGATCTTCATCTGGCCTAGGACGAGCGATCGCCATTCGCTATGCCCAAGAGGGAGCGAAAGTTGTTTGCGCTGATTTGACACCAACTGCACGATCCCAAGAGGAGGCTGAGATCACGACGCACGATCTGATTTTCAGGGATGGCGGGCAGGCAACCTTCGTGAAGACGGATGTCGGGGACGCAACCCAGATGGAGAACTTGGTCCAGGTCGCTGTGGAAGAATACGGACGACTGGACATGTATGAATACCCGATAATGGAGATTTTGAAGAAGCCATCTGATGATTCTCCTTAGTCTGGTCAATAATGCCGGGATCAGCATCGAGGCACGGACGCCTGCTGTACTACATCTGACAGACGAGACAACCTGGGATACGACGATGCGTGTGAACACCAAGTCTGTGTTTCTGGGTTGTAAGTATGCTCTTACTCAAATGTTGGCGCAAGAGCCTCACTCTTCCGGAGATCGAGGTTGGATTGTCAATATCTCTTCCATTATGGGTATGATTGGTGGACCGGAGAATCGTGAGTTGAACTCCTAAATCTGTGGATCTGGGCTTTTGCTAATGCTTGAAATAGCATCGTATTGTGCATCAAAGGGTGCTGTGAGTAATCTCACGAGGCAGTTGGCGTTGGATTATGCACCGGATAACATTCATATCAACGCCATTTGTCCTGGCTGTAAGTGAATTGATTCGAATATTGGCCAAGCTTTTACTAACAAAAGTCCAGACACTCAAACGGCTATCTTCAAGGAGACAACTACTAATTCGACTCCTTGGGAAGACTTGAAAAGGCGCCATCCGCTGAAAGGACCTGGGATGGCGGAGGATATTGCTCGTATAGCTGTTGTGTTGGCAAGTGATGACGCCAGCTGGGTGACTGGAGTTTGTCTTCCAGTCGATGGCGGGTATACCGCTCGTTAAATATTTTACTGTTGGTCTGTTGGCGCTTCCCGATTTTCCAGCTGTTATCCTAGCGCAATAGACAACTCTTGAAAAGCCTCATATTATATGGTAGATAAGATACTTGTATTAATTCATATTTCAGGGTGATATTATAAACGAAACCATAAAACAAAATTATAAAAGTACAACGGGTTGAAAGACATGTAAATAGATCCACGCAACATATTCCGGGGGTGCAGCCACCGCCGCTTTCGGAGGGCGCGAGGCTTTCTTGCCTTTAGGATCCGAAGCGGCAGCTTGGTCAGCCCAATTCCGAATGAGCATAGGTAGTCACCTCCGCGTCTCTGCTACATTCGGAAGGCGTATACCCATGGAGTCCTTAATCTTAGTAGAAGCACCGTTCTGGAGCAGAAGACGAGCCATCTCATAATTGCGCGTATCAGCAGCGAGACGAAGAGCCCTCTTCCCACCACCCCCTCTCGGATTAACAGGAACGCCATGATCAAGGAAAACTTGGACGATATCGCACTTCCCCGACTTGACAACCTCGTGAAAGAGGAGCTCCTTATATCCATTCCTGGCCTTAGGTGAGACCCTCTTACTGCGAAGAAAAAATACCAACAACATCAGCATGTCCCTCTTTAACAGCATAGGTAATCGGCGTATGGTTGCAAAAGTCCTTCATTTTAACTCGCTCCGTGATACCAAGCATACGAAGCCACAAACCGGGCTTGTGGGTATCGTCGTATCTCATGAGAATTTCGCAGAGTTCGACATGGCCGTTTTTAGCTGTGAGGTGCAGGGCGGTTTCACCGTAGCAGGAATTCTGTATCGGCCAAAAGAACAATTCCCCCCATCAAGCTAGGGTGGAAGCACCTGGTCACTCGTTAGATATTACTTCTTTTTGGACATTCCATGACGATCCCAATCCAAGAACCGACGCTCACCCCAAGAACCTATCAGATTTGGCTGATTCTTGGATAGCTCTATTTTAAAATTCCTGACCGCCAATCAAAACCCAAGGGGAATCCCATCCGGGGCGCACCTGCCAATCAAATGCACTCAAAGGAACGTGGCTGCCATGATTATCCAATAGAATGAAAGTAAACAAAACCGGACCCATAGAATCAACGGGATGTTCCGATGGATGGTCTTCCAAAGTCCTATTTGGGCAATATAATCGCCAATTCTTTAAAGAAACAGCCTCCTCCGTGAAAACTTGTCGATAAGCAATACGCCCGGCATGCAATATTCGGTACGAAGAGGCCCCCATGACAAGCGGTTTGTTTAGATTTGGAGAACACGATGTGCACTGGGTATAGGAATTATATTCTATCTTTTGGCTGCCGAAGGCCTTCGAAAAGCATCAGATGATCCACCCTGTTTCGTCTTGCTCGGAGAGTGTATATTGGCCACTTTATCTTTCGATAATGCTGGTATTAATTCCCTAGGGCATGATTCAAGGACTAATTAAAGGAATCGCCCGCAATCCATCGGGTCAAAATGTCGAATGCCACATCACCCCGATCCTGGGGAACCTATTAAAACTATCAGCATCTGGTCGGGTTAACATATCTGCATCGATCAACTCACCATATGACCCGCCCCATCAACCGTCACAAATGCAAACCGTGATTTCTCTGCTAGCCCGTCCAACTGCACACGTACCTCTTTCGCGTTGCCGACCGTTTCAAGACGTCCCGCAACGTTTGAAGTCCAAGGAAGCAGCTTCTTGGATGTAAACTCACTTTGTCCCTTCCAGGCAAGCGAGTTAGCCCACCGGAGGTTTCCTGCCGTGTTGCAAGCTAGGTCAAGATTTCCCTGGTAGGCCAGGAAATCTACTCCGTGCGAAAGCAGGTAAATTATATGGTCGGATGAAGATGTCATTGCCTCCGGCGTTGTTGCAAAGGCGTCAATCACGGTACTGGACTCAAATCCGTACTTCTTGACCCCCTCCGGTGGCGAGAGGGCTTCGCGGACCACCGGTGAGTTCAGATACTGCTCTATATAAGCTACTTCTTTGTAGCATATACCATCAATATAACACGGGGCTGTGACTGTTGATTTCTTTGCGTTAGATGAAGTGGCACGTTGATACTGGATAGGGAGATCTTACTGTCGAAGCGGTTACGGCCTCCCTTCTTGCTCTCATCCTCGTACAAACCAACGATTCCTTTATAGCAGACGGCATAGGCAGCCGTGCAAATTGCAACGTCAGGGTTTCCGGCGCAAGTATCGTAGAGTTCCATGCATCGCGGCATGTTGGCAGCGATAATATCGCATCGGGTCTCATTGAACACGGGCGTGGAAACGCCGGGATTGGTTGTGCAGAGCGTCTCCCAGTACCCGAAGGTGATGTCCTTAGATGACATGAAGCCATTACCTATCAGGCATGACTTAAGGTTGATCTGAGGCTCTGAGGGATATTGCTGGTTGTGGGTCACAATTTCAGCCCCGAGATAGGGGATGTATTGGCCCTGAGGGTGTCAGTGGTGCACACAAAGTGACAAGGGGCAAGTCTTACTGCATAGGATTCCCCGGAAATATGCAAATCCGAGAGGCGTTTGTGGGGGAAGATCTCGGATACAAAGATTTGGAGAAAACGGTGCATGTCAACTGCGGCCTCGTGAGAATCGCGCGCGACCTCGTAGCCCTCGTCAATATAGGACCAGCCCACATCGGCTGGCTGGTCAACGAAAAGTAATGAGGAGTTTCGAGACCAACCCCATGGATTATGAACGGTCCCATTGCCATGCTCGTTCATTAGACATGGCCCATTTTCTTGGAACAGACCCAGTAAACTAGAGCCCCCGGGCCCACCATTCATCCACAACGTTAGTGGGTCGGCGGCGGGATCATTCTGACTTTCGAAGTACCAGAAGAACAGGTGCTTCGGGCCAATATCTAGCCATCCGGTATACTGCGCGGAGCCCGCAGCACAGATAGACTCATTTTGTTGTCGGATGCGTACTGAATGGGGTGAATTTGGACTCCGGAAGGTGGTGAAGTTTGACCCCACAGGCTCTGGTCGGAGCACGGTTTGTGAGGCATGGCTCACGCCAACGAGGGTAGCAAGCCAAAACTTCCACATTTTAGTGATGAATGAGACTTTCCCGAAGACAAATACTGGAAAAGTTGCTTTTTATAATGACTATCGGTCAGCGTCACATTGAAGCTTGGAAAAGTCGGAGCTCGGAGCTCGGAGCTAGGCGCCAGCATCTACTAACGCTAAGAGGCTTGAAGCATGCTTATCTCGCCAGAGGTCATTCACATATGAGCATAGCAAGCTTGAACGAATCATTCTGACAATCTGCCAGCTTCCAGAGTGGAAGATTTCTCCGAGTATCAACTTATCACTCAAGATCTGTCCCGTTTTCGTTTCCAAGATGTTACTACGATGGCTGGCCGCACTGAAAAAGTACCGTTCTCCGTGGCGACATGTTGAGTTCTCGCTGATGGAATTTCTACGGCAGAAGGCGTCAACATTGATAACTCGTGGTATGATGATGGCTACAAGTGTTGACTCAGTTGAAAAAAGAAACATTGTACCGATCTCTGTGGCTATAATGCATACCTTTCAATCAAGGATAATATCAATTTGGCTCGATCTTCCCTTTCCCAACAATTCTAACACTTGTTCTAGATATCTGTGAGAATCAATTTGCTTTTCACGAGAATTATCTTAGTTTACTTCACACAGAACTTGATCCAGTTTAGACAATTAGGTGATATCTACTTGGCCCGCGAACATCAGCTTCGGTCTCCTTGTATTTCGCTCTATTTCTCTCGATCTAGTGGGCTCCATCCGCTTTCGCTATTGCTTCGACTGTATACTCATCTGGGTCCCACTTCAGAATCCTGGTTTTCATCTCTTCCAGCTTCTGAGCAACCAGCTCCTCCATCTCTATTTCCTTTTCACCTAGTAGGCCGAGCCTTTCTTTCCAAGCTGTCTCAGGACTTTGAGCAGCCGTGAAAAACAACGGATCAATTTTCTGCCAGTAGATTGCGTCAAATGCAAAGCTATTCAACGCTGCATACACGATCTAGAAATGTCCGCTGTCCTAGTTCCGTTGCATATGGCTAGAGAGGCGTTGGTTCTCTTTCAAGTGACCTTTTTAGATCTCCGTGTCCTCGCAATCTCTTATCGCCCTAAGGAACGTCTTTAGGCGATAATCATTTACATTTTCCCAGTCGTCTATACCGTTTGGCCAAAACTCGGGCTTTTCAATAAGTAGCCACTAAGGCGGCGTATAACAGAACTCAACTGGTGCTGCATAAGTGAGCTCCCAATCTACCACTCTAGCAATTTGCATATTCTCGTGGAGTAGTACATTCCCCGGTCGAAAATCGTTATACCAGATTTTGAAAGGACCTTGTTCGAACGCTGAATCAAGAAGTCGCTTTTCTCTAGCAAGCTTACGGAAAAGCTGCCGTGCCACAAATTTTCGTCGACAGTTATCTGCTGACTCTACAGCATCGTTCCTCTGGTATATTAAGTGCTGAATGTTGAGGTCCGTAAGGGTTTTAAGACAATAAGAAGCTGTACTGAATATGCTATCGGGGAGTTTAGACCGCGGGAGGCCTCCTAGTCGTACTAGTTCATTCATATTCATTGATAAGGGCCGGCGGGATACTTCCTAGGTGAAGTCATCGACCTGGGTAAGAGATCCTATACGGGAAAATGAAACCTTCGAAAGTTGGAGTAATATACCGGCTAGCTGGCCGTATACAAGGTCAAGTGTAATATCGTTTATATTTAGGTCGAGAATTCCACGTTCCTTTTTCGGACATCTAGGGGTATTGAGAGCGTCGTACATATTTGTTTCGTGCTCGATATAGTCCATTATAATAAATGGGCTCAGTTCAAGGGGGCTTTTATTCTTCGTCCCCGAGTGAAGAATGAACGGAACAGGTATCGATGCCTGGTCTATGAGAAATCGCATTATAGCAACTTCGTTCACGACCTTTTCCTCGGGGAAAAATACCGTACCGGGCTGAGATAGCCGTATGACAACAGCATGGTTTTGGTACTTTATCCGTAAGGAGATATTATAAGAACCTTTTTCGAGTATGGCGAACTCCGTACCATCTCCTCTATGGTGCTCGAGGATGAACATCGCGATCGGTTTCTTAATGTCAAGTTTCAGGAATTGAAGTAGCCAATTGTGAGATATTTTCTCGGCATACTCCCAGGCCATATCATCAGCGCACATTAGAGTTTGCATGGTTGTATCGCAATCTAGATAGAATAGTTTGGAGGATGTACGATATAGTGAGGCAGAAGGGTGATTGATTGCCATGGGCGCGATTCCTTTTGGGTGCAGCTTGGCATCACATGACAATTCCTTTTTTGCCCAATGATATCTACAGAAAGAAACTGGCTGGCATCCTAGTCAATTTTATCATACAACCAAGCGACCGGGTTCCCATTCTAATATTTCCCAGGATAGTGATGACCTGAACTTTCTGGGATGACTAACTAAGCATACAGTTGGATTGAAACTTAGCTACAAATGAAATTAAGTGTGATAAATGGTATGTGGCTCTGTGGACTGAAAGTGTAATTACTATGGGATAATAGTTATTGAACTGTTACTGCTGAGCTGACAATAATAGTAAACATTTTATCTCCGTTTACCGTCCAAATGGGGTTAAAGTAGTGGGTCCCCATTAAATCCAACCAATAAACACCTTTGAAACACCCACTATAGTACTATGTGGACTAACCGTATACGGTTAGCGCGCTGTCAGCGTCGGCCGCATCTAGGGCATCAACGAAGATTGCTCTTTCGCGGATTTAAGCATTCGGAACGGACTAAACAAATTAGAGGTATATAATTGAGGTTTCCCCTCCTATTTCATTCTTCACATCAACTCCAACAATTCAACAATATTTCCAAAATGCATCTTATTCTCACAGGAGCAACTGGGCTAGTCGGGTCTTCAGTGCTCGACGCCATGCTCAAAAACGCAGCAGTGTCCAAGATCTCAATTTTGAGCCGAAGCCCCGTGCGAATGGCAGAAGATGCAAAAGATCCACGTGTCCATGTCATCACCCATACAGACTTTGAATCATACAAGCCAGAGCTGCTCGATCAATTGAAAGATGCGGATGGATGTGTCTGGGCCCTAGGGACAAGCCAGACCAATGTCACCAAAGAGTACGAGAGATGCCTTTGTTTTTATAAATATCAAAACTAATAGCCAATAGGCAATACGTCAAAATCACCAAGGATTATACCCTAGCAGCTGCAAATGCATTTTCCACAATCAAGCCATCAGACCATCCCTTCCGATTCATCCATGTATCTGGTGAAGGCGCAACGCAAACCCCCGGCCGATTCTCTCCGATCTTTGCGAGAGTAAAGGGCGAGACTGAAACGCTTCTCGGAACCTTATCAGAGCTAAAGCCAACCTTTCGGGTGGATAGCGTGAGGCCTGCATTCGTTGATCCGGTGACACACGACGCCATCAAGCCGTATATTCCGTCTGCTGGAATGACTGGAATTGTCTCGAATATTGGTATGGCTGTGCTTGGCCCCAGTGTACGGTATTTCATGAAGTCGATGCATTCTCCAACAGAACACCTTGGGTCGTTCTTGACAGAAATGGCGATGGGACGTTATGAGGCAAAATTGGGGGGTCCAGGGGCATTCAGATTAGGGGGAGGGTATGTCGTTGGCAACGTTGGTATGCGGAGAATTTTGGGGCTGTGAGTACTATTATGATAGGAATGGCTCGATATGTATATAAATCTTTAATAGGGTACTACTCTGTTGTTTGTCCTTACTCAGATATCATTCTGTGGAAAGCTGACACGCCTTTGCTTTTTTATTGATCAGTCTTCCCCGTAGCCCTTCGGCCATATATTACTAGGGGTTTCCAAACATCCAGGTGAGGACTCCTACATAATACGATACTAGATGGGATAAATATCATACCTTCGCTATATTTGTTCAAAAGTTCCGATCCATATAAAGAAACTCAAGTATTCTGGACCTGGACTCTTGCCCAAATCTCATGTGACCATGCCCCGAGTAACGAGTAGTACAAGCAAGCGTTGAGCTTGGGATAGGTATGCATTATGAGTATTTAGCCAAATACACAGCGCATTCTCATTTCATAGGGGTAGTATGTGTTACGCCGATATCCCCCTTTTATATTGCCTAGCGATTACATACTGGAATTACATAAATTTCTTGGGAATAGCTTATATTGGCACCAAGCACTCCATAGAAAATGAACGCAATTAAACCTAGTATACGTGGTGGAAACAGAATGAGTGCTAGAGAGATCTGGACGGCCGGCTACTGTCCTTGTATGAATTTCTCAAGTTCGCTGAAGGCCTCGGCGAGATCGTTAAACTGACGGGTAACGTCGTCGGCAGCGGTTTGGACAGCAGCATTCTGTCGGTTTCCTATGCTGACATCCGCAGTAATACTTTGTAGGTCTGTGCTGCTGATTCGATTGTCATCATCTACCGACTTCTGGAGGGCGCTGTTCATGGTGGCTCGTGCATCAACCCACGCCTTTTTATCCGCATCGATAGCGGACAATGACCGGTCGTGGGCATTTGAGAGGGCGATTACCGCGTTTTTGATCGGCTTCAGGTGCTGCATAAACTCGTCTCTAGAGGGGCTATCCTCCTGGGGGCAGGGAGAAGCCATAGGAACAGCGGCGTTGGTATTGGTCTGGGTGATCACAAGGGGCTTGGACCCATGAGGCTTATAGAAGTTGCATAGATGGGACTCACCGCGCCAGTGACAATTGGCACACTCCTTGGGCTACCCTAGGATGTCAATCACGACACATGCATTGAATGGGCCTTCCTCTTTGAGGCATGCCTCACATTCCTCCTTGTTAATCCGGCCGACACACTGGATATATGCGGCCCCCACCTTGGTGATGCTTTCGCCGATCTTCTCGTTGAATGCGTCGGAAGTCCACATAAGACCTTGATGGAGCACGGGCTCCCGGGCCAGAGGCATCGTTCCAAGAAGTTGAAGAAGCTTGGACTTTTTGAACCTGCCCTGCCGGGCAACACTCCAGTTTAACAACTGGATTCGATCTGCGCAGGCACCTGGGGGCAGCTGGCCAGTCCCCGAAAGTGGGACTGGGAGGACCACAGGGCCCCCGAGTGTGCAGAAAGCCGAGGGGACATCACGTCTATTGATGTCAGTGTAACCTTCATAGTAATAGCCACCAAGTTTGATCTTACTCAGACATGCTGTCTTATGAATGGATGTTGGCGAAAAACGGAATGACAGCGAAGCTTCCTCTGATTGATGTTAGTAAGAAATGAGATCCGAGGCAAGGTTCTTCTGGTGGAGTTGGATGGATTTGGATGAATTGAATAAGACGTGATATGGAGGGGAGGAGAGAGAGGAAAGAAGAAAGAGGTCTGAAATTAGAGTGACTTTAAATATGTGCTCTATGGTGATTTGCTTAACAACACTAGAAAAGTGTGCCTTAGCAAATGAAAAGACCCTTGAAGTCTTTTTCAAAGTCCCCTTACTACCAACTCAAATGAAACTGCGAGAACTCATATTCATTTCTTCGGCATCATCGGCCGGCCAATCCTCAATCACATGTTTTCTTTTACCTCCTGGTCATGGGCAACCCATTAGGCCCAATAGTGATCTTTTTAGTGGTCTTTTTCAGATAACATATAATGCCCGATGGAAGTGAGGAAGGTACAACCTTGGATGCTTTGAGCCTTCCGACTTTGGAACTATTATCGAATTGTTTGGACACGAGGCAAGGCTTGTCTTCCGGAACATATGCCAAAACATCCAAGTTGAACTACACAGAAACATCACCATTTTCATTTCCTTTTCTATCCGCAACCTGAAGATGCAAGACTCGGTGGATCACTGTATCCCGGAAAAGTATGTCCCCCTTGTGATTGTCTTACCAGCAGTCACTTTCGTGGTTGGGGTCATTGAGACAATCGTATTCTATCACTATCGGTGTCGGTTAGTACCCTTGCTTCGTAATAGAGTATTAGTCGTGCTAACATAGTATATAGGCACCGAGGCTGAAACAGGGGTTAAACGAAGAAGCAAACGCATTTATCAAGATGCATGAACAGACATAGCCCGGTATTATTTATTCACCAACCCTTTGAGCGATATTAGGAATGGCGCTAACTCGAGTTTAATAGAATCCTGGGCGCGCAACGTGTGTTACTGCTTGTGCCTTTTGAGGCAGCATTCGGAGTACACCCCGAACAGGGGCCAGTCGCACCCAAACCATCCACGTCATTCAAACCGTTCACTGCATTCGAACGGTTCACTCCATTCCAAACATTGAAAGCTCCGAGAAAAAGGAAGATTCTTCGAAATATGACCAATCCAAGTGGACCAGGCTCTTCAAGAAAAGGAAGTGGGGTCGGAAAGATACGCGGAGCGAAAACAGCGTGCTGGAATAATATTGAAGCCTTCCAAGATACACCGGCTTGACTAAGAGAAGTTGAAATCGAATGGATTTTGTATAGAGTATGCTTTTTTTACCGCCTTTACATACACTTAAAAAAGACTTACAAAAAAACTTACAAAAAGACATGTAAAAGGACATAAAAGGGATCAAAGAGAGAGAATAAGCGTTGATTCTCTCCTATCAAACAGAAAACTATTTAAGTAAGTAGCGGGGTAAAGCTTGACCAACAAGGCATCTATCAAATGACTATCTTAACAGCTCTATCCATTAAATCTGGCGTCTCTCGAGGGCAGTTCCCCGATGCTCTTATTTTGGCTCCCGCAAGAGACGAACGAGCCCAGAAATTTCCTCACGCCCTTGTCCGCGCTGCACGCCTTCTTTGACAACGTCGAGAAAACCTTGCAACAATCGACTGGATACACCGAGCTCCTTGGCGGTTTCGAAAATGTGCTTTGTGGAGTCAAGCTGGACCGCGATAGGAGACCCATTCTTCTCGGCGACGTACTCCTTATTCTGAACTTCCTCGGCGGTCCGCACAAGCCATTCCTCCATTTGCCCTAGGAGTGGAACAACAAAGCCACGTGCAAACTCCGTTTCGCTGTGCCCGGCCGCACCGATCATCGCGAGGGCCTGCATGAAGCCAGAAAAGATGCCGCTGAGGATAGACAAGAGCGAACAATCGTACAGTGGCGCGGCCCCCACATCATCCAATAGCCAAAGTGTGATCCCGAGGGGTTGAAGAGTCAGCTCCCATTTCTTGAAAGTCTCAGATGACCCGGCGAAAAAGGTCATTGCTCCCCCAGACCTGACTAGGCCCGGGGAGGCCATCACTGAGCCATGGAGATACCCAGATGCCATGTATTGCGAAATGGATTTCTCGGCAGTCTTTCGAACTTGCTGCGGCGAGCCATTGACAATGTTGACGATTGTATGTCCGGAGATGTCACCGGCCGCAGCTAGAATATCCAGGACAATGTCGTCTGTGTTGACACACAGAATGCTGAGGGGACTAGAGCGAATACATTCAGTCGATGAAGGGGACTGGATAGCTCCTTGTTCGACAAGATCGGCGGCTTTGCTGGGGGTTCTGTTCCAAACGAAGGTTTTGAATCCCTGGGAAACGAAATTTGAAGCAATCGCGTGGCCCATTTGGCCAAGGCCAAGAATCGAGATGGATTTGGGCTCTGGGGTAGACATATTGAATTGAGGGGTTGATGTTATTTAAAGAGTCCTAGTCACCAGCGGGTTGACTGGATATAAATACATATTCATGTAGAACTTGTTTATTGTGCTTTCCAATCCATAACGCTGCCTTCCAAGGTTGGTAAGCTAGACATGCCAAATCTATATTCATGTAGAACTTGCTTATTACGCTTTCCAATCTGCAATATTAACTTGGTAAGCGAGACATGCCAAACTTGCTTTGGCTCGGCGCCCGCGGGATCCGTAGATGGGCTTGGCTTCATCTCGTACCCGTTGCGCCAGACAAAGTTGGACATTCGAACCGAGCAACTCAAACTTTGTTATTAATATCAAAGAGACACCAAGTTATATTGTAAATACAGTCGTCTACTAATGTGCATTTGTTGTTATCGTGTTGGAAGAGCTGTTTAGTTATTATCTTGTCCTATAGATGCCCTGCAGACTCCGCAGGAACCTTATTTGGATGCAGCTTAATAGGCTTATGGCGGAAATAATCTCCATAACTATCATGAGAAAATCCATTTGTCTTATTGTCTTGTATTTTATACAGTAATTAAGCAGGTATAAAAGCAAGCTTGTCAAATTGGCCTATTCCGGCTGCTGTAACCCGTTATGTGAAGGATAATAAACTTCCGCGTATCTCTTGACATGGTCTACGTCATCCCAAGCCTCAGGATATATTTCCATCTTAAGGCTCGAAACTCGTGCATCCCCGGCTGTTAAGTTCCTTGAAACAATATTTCATGCCTTGGAATATTTCGACCATGCTCCCACACGCCAAATTCTGGAGAAGCGGACATGATGCTGAGGGATTACCTTCGCCAACCACTGTTGTCCCATTCGCTGGACGCATTGGTGCCAATCAAGAGTTCGCAATGGATAAAAATAACTGTACGCAGATAGAATTGTTACAGAAGTTTCCTGACGCTGCTCCCTGGATCCCATTAAAGGATGCCCTTTCTTTGCGACATATTCTACAGGTAGAGCTATGGAAGGCCGCTGGCGTCGAAGCTATAGGTAAGCCCTAAAAAATATGCATATGATATGAATACTCACAGCACTAGGGACATGCTTGCTGGTATACTTGACCTGCTTCATAGCCGTGGGCCTAAGTCAAACGGTGAAGTAAATTATTTTTTTCGGCTCCCTTTTTGGATGACATTCTAATGGTGACACTGCGAAGCACCTTTGCGACCGGTGCACTTGTACCCAGCCTACTCGGCGGACTTACGGCGATGCTGGTGCTTCCTTTGTTCATCTTCGCTACAGGCCCAGTTTCTGGGGCGCATCTTAACCCTACCATCACCATCGCCACATTCTTCGGGCGACTGGCGACGTTGCCACGATGCATTCTATACATCGGATTTCAGACTTTTGGAGGGGCCATGGCGGGTTTGCTGTTAAGAGCGAGCTTCGACACGAGATCTGTAAATCGCCTCCCCCTTTAAGCCGTGAAGAACTTATGCTGACGCATATATCCAGTTCATCGTGCCAGGTTGCTACATTGATACTACGAAAGTCTCAACGGGCAGCGCATTTGCCATAGAATTCACGACAGATTTTGCTTTGATCTTTCTGTCATTCGGTGTCGGTCTTGATCCTCGACAGCGCTCTGTATTCGGGCCAGCCTTGGGCCCTATTTTTGTTGGCATTGTTTTAGGAATGTGTACCTTTGTGACGGGCTTCAGCCGTATTGGATACACTGGGTTCTGTGAGTTTCTAAATCAACCCGGTAAATCTTGGATCTAACAAGTTCAAAGCGGGAAACCCTGCACGGTGCTTCGGGGCAATGGTTGGATCGCATTTTGTTTCTTATCATTGGATCCATTGGATAGCACCGTTGAGTGCATCTATCATTCACGGGATGCTATATCATTGTATTCCACCTTACTCTCGGAAGATAACCCCCGATGTGAGCGCAGAAACATCTTGAATCATGAGGTTTGACCAGGACCATGTGGACCTATTTGGTGTATTAGAAGAAGAGTATATTCACATTCTACACTCTCGAGGAAGGTACGCGTCCGGGGATAGTTCCTTCCAATCTTGGAAGTTGATCAACGTGACCCGTCGCGTGTGAACCGTGGAGCACCCGTGGACGTATTTAAAGTCACTCCGATTCCAGACCTCTTTCTTCTTTCCTCTCTCTCCTCCACATCACCTCTTATTCAATTCATCTAAATTTACCCAAATTCACCAGAAGAAGCTTCTCGTTCATTCCGTTCTTCGTCAACATCCATCCATAATACAGAACATCCAAGTAAGATCAAACTTCCTGACTACTACTACGAGGGTTACACTAACATTAATAGACGTGATGTCTCCTCGGCTTTCCGTCCCCCGAGGGGCCCTGTGGTCCTCCTAGCCCCAAGCATGCGAATGGAAATGTTCCACACTCCTCGTCAAAAGACGCAATTCGTTGCTGTATAGACTGAGGCAAATGCCCTCCTGCGAAAGCCACATCTACGCATTCACCTAAACCACCAAAAGAGAACCATGGTGGATGGTCAGGCCTTCGATACGCAGGTGCGAACTCGGGCGAGGAATGTCGAAGCCTTGCTTGGGCAATCGGTCGGACATAAACTGGAAGAAAGCAGTGCATGCGACCACTGCCAAAGGGAGGTCGGCAAATTTCTTTCCTGTGTTATGATGCCGGGAGAGAATCACTGCTGCAATTGCCATTATAGGGAGCAGAAAACCCGCTGCAGTTTTAGCAAGCGGTGTGATAAACAGAAGGAGCACAAGGAAAAGCTTGGCTGGAGGAAATAGAAAACGAGGAGGTTGCTGGGTAGACAATGCAAGTGCTGCGAAAATCCACCAGATTCTTATCGGATTAAAGGATGGGGACATTGTACCATTGAATGCGCTTGCTGCTATCGCCGACGCGGATTTAAATTGGAGGATGAGCAGGATCAAAAGTTATTCCAACCAAAATTTAATGTTTCTATCTTCCGCGCTTATATCTGGGCGTTGGAGTAAAACACGGGATTGGGTCTTTGTTATTTCATCTTGCCGAGCTTCCTAGTACGGGCGATAAAGTATATCACCGGAGGCATAATTGATATTCTAACGTTGCTAGACAGAATTTTAGTCATACACCCTCATTTCCTTCTAAGCAACGCATAGTGTATACTCCCGATGTATGTTGTATGAGAATGGTCGGCCGCGTATGTAGCCTTGTATTCTCTTTTCTATAGTGTTTTTCGTGGTCTTTTTAAATATATATGAATGTGTATGAAGGCAGTGTGGTGAAACCAGTGAGCTCCACCGGTCAAAAGAAGAAAATCAAATTTTAAACTCGAAGTAGAGAATGGAGAAGCCCACCGCAAGCCAAGTGATCGACACGCTCAACACCGCGTCTATCAGCTAAGGTCTATTGAGCCCCATTTTCGGCAGGAAGGCGTCAAAACGCGTAAGGGCCTTTCAAGGATACATGCTGGATTTCCACTCATCGACGCAATATTGTTCTTTGTTAACACAACGTAGGACAGATTTGGGTCTTTTTCACCCAATCAACCCCATACTCTCGCGGAGATCGGGGTTCACAGCACGCTGATCTCGACCTATAAAAGTTACTCAATAGAAAATTCTCCTCGTCTGAATAAGAATACTCCGAAAGAAAAACACCGAATGCTTATTTATGACATGCGATCAATTTTGCCTCCCCGGGGAAATATAAATAAAGAGATGAACTGCTGTCTTTGAAGGTCACACCACATTCTACTTTTCTTCCACACACACAATGAAGTACTTCCAACTTGGTAGCATTCTCGCTCTATGCAGCATGGTTTTTGCAGCCGCAATTCCAGACGCCTCGGCCACTGGTACAAGTGCATGCATAAAACAAGGGGGAGGTCCCAGGAAGCCAATTGTTCCGGGCACCGAGTGTGGGGACTTCCCCTAGGGCTGGACTCTATATCCAAGCAGATTTCCTCAGGAAAGACATGTAAGTGTTTTTTATCCCAATACTTCTGTTCTAAAACATCAACTTACTCTCGTCTATTTAGCCATGCTTCCGAGCATGTTTAACCAACCTGGCTAGTCCACCCATCTATCTCGGCAATTGTTTTCCCATTTGGGATGCATATATATATCTAGTTGGAAATGCTGGATCGTGATTTTGGGCTATTTGTGGCTTTCGATATTGTGGCATTTTCTGTAACAGTCTAGGTGTGATACACAGTATCTCGGCATCTCACGCTCCTTTCTTTGTTGACTATGTGTGCGGTGACTGGCATCCTACAAATATCGGGTGTTCCTCGAGCAAACGATAATTCTATGTAGTACCATGTTTTCTAATTATTTCTAATTATTATGGTTCTAATCTTCTTCCCCTAAGTTTCGGTTTGTACAAGCCAAGAGAAATGTCCACCGAAGGAACTATATGTAGACCGGATAAGTGACGTGCTTGCTTTGGTCTAACTCCTAAGGTAACGACTTCTGTGCACTTTAAAAGCCGTTGACTGCATATCCAGTTAGTCCCTCCCTTTTTTTTCCATTTGGGCGTCTTGATTGAAACGCGCTAATTATCCAGATAATATCCAATGTCCTAGTCTCGGCATTTTGGGAAAAGATAGTCCGCTTCGGAGACGGGAATCACTTTTTTTTTCGGATTTAGAGCGATCGGAAAATTTACCTAGTTGGATAAAAATATGTATCCAAACATCAAGATGTTTCATGAATCGGATTCTTCAATTGCTACGGGCGCTCCGTGACATTGAAACAACCATCCCCCCACACGGAGTCCCACACGGAGTTGGGGAGCTCTTGGCAGGGCTATCCGAGCTATGTCCTCAGTACGGAGTACATCCCGGCGAATTTGCACCCACAGAATCCGGTCTCGTGCTTATTTTCAACCAATGGGGCCTTTGCGTCGAGTCTGCAGACTCTCCGCTCCTGGAACGGAAATCATCCAACCGCCAAGGAGCCAGAAACGCCATGCATTGGTGGAACTATAAACAAATTCACGGAGCTCTATGCAGGAACGGAGGTTTAGCTGGCTGCTAAATCTCCACCTCCCACCATGCAGCGTTTCAGCATGAAGGGACAAAAGTCCTCTCCTATATATTATGCTGCTTGTCCGCCCTTCATCGTCTATTGTGTGACACGAGCAAGTTTCTCCACAGCACACGTTGGGCATGATGTTTTTCAAGTCCCTAGCCATTGCTTCGCTAGCCCTTTTGGCTGAGCAGGCATCCGCGGCCTTCGGAATTACTACCAGCGATGCTTCCTATGTAATCGATGCTGGCTCTTCGAACCCCCTGAAGTTTACTGTCAACCGGAAAAGCTGCGACATCAATTCCATCAATTACTACGGATCTGAGCTCCAATACCAGTCGACTGGTTCTCATATCGGATCGGGTCTTGGTAGCGCAACTGTGTCTGCGACTGAGAGTGGTGAGTTCAGAAACAAGATATCTGTTGAAAAATGTCCTGATCAATGTAGGCGACTACATCAAGGTGACCTGCGAAACCTCCACCTTGACACACTACTATGTTGTCCACAAGGGAGATTCAACCATTCACATGGCAACATACACATCCGCCGGTTAGTCTTCTTTGTGCTCTGGCGTGGTATCTATACTCATGATTTTCTTCAGAGCCCAGTATTGGAGAACTTCGATATATCGCACGCCTGAATGCAGACCTGCTCCCCAACGAAGAGCCATTCGGCGATGTGTCCACTATCGGAGGTGGCTCTGTTGTTGAGGGAGAGGATGTGGTAAGTTCCCTTTAAAGGGAAGTTCTTTTAATTGGTACAAAGAGCTAACACATATCAGTTCTTAGTTGACGGAGAAACCCGAAGCAAGTTCTACTCTAGCCAACGGTTTATTGATGACAATATTCACTGTAAGAATACCTCTACTGTGTTTAATGGGATTTCTTCTAACATAAACAGGTGTCTCTGGAAGCGCACACCGCGTCTGCATGATCTTGAATCAATACGAAACATCCGCTGGCGGACCTTTCCATCGGTAAGCTCCTCGGCCGACATAACTTGATCCAAGCTAATATGCACCAGTGATATCAACACCAACAATGTCGGCTCTTACACTGGCCTATACTGGTACATGGTATGTAGCCACTATCACTCAACCAATAGCAGAATCTTACTCTATACAGAACTCCGGACACGTTCAGACCGAGACCTACCGCCAGGGCTTGCACGGCCCGTACTCGATGACCTTCAGCCGGAGCGGTACCCCCAGTTCCACCCTCGACACATCGTTCTTTGCCGACCTCGATATCAAGGGATACGTTGCCACATCTGGGAGAGGATATGTCAAGGGTACTGCATCCGGGGCTGACTCGACTTTCAAATGGGTGATCCACTGGTATGTTCAAAGCAGGTCGTACCGGAATGAGCACATATCTAAATTCAAGATAGGAAAAACGATGCCGCACAGTACTGGACCTACGCTTCATCTTCCGGAGCTTTCACATCCCCTGCTATGAAGCCCGGCACTTACACCATGGTATACTATCAGGGCGAGTACGCTGTTGCCACCTCGTCGGTGACTGTTACTGCCGGATCAACCACGTCGAAGAGTATCTCCGGGTCCGTGGAGACCGGAACAACAGTGTTCAAGATTGGAGACTGGGATGGAACGTAAGTGCATTGATTTTACTTTACATGACCGTTCCGATATTGACTACCTATAGACCAAATGGCTTCCGAAATGCAGTCAATCAGCTCCGCATGCATCCCTCCGACACGCGCATGTCTTCCTGGTCCCCCGGTACATACACAGTCGGCAGCTCTGAACTCTCTGCTTTCCCCATGGCTCTCTTCAAATCGGTGAATTCACCTTTGACAATTAAGTTCACGGCATCTTCTTCGCAGGCCGGAGCTGCGACCCTGAGAATTGGCACAACTCTTTCGTTTGCGTCTGGCCGGCCCCAGGTTGTGGTATGTTCAAGCTAGATTCTCCATTTTCTAGCTCTTGGCTTGCATCTAACACTTTAAATAGGTCAACAGCTATTCGGGCGCCATCCCGTCTGCGCCGACTAACCTCAACTCCCGTGGCGTGACTCGCGGCGCATACAGAGGTCTCGGCGAGGTTTACGATATTTCCATTCCGGCTGGCACTATCGTCGCTGGAACTAATACTGTAAGCACTTTTGAGCCTAGTCAGATGATGGGATGCTAATTTTCCTTAGATTACCATCAGTGTTGCTTCTGGTAGCTCTGGAGATACGTATCTGAGCCCGAACTTTGTGAGTAACTTTCTGATCGTCTCGTCTTTTCGATGGAAGCTTACCTGTTTCAATAGATCTTCGATTGTGTGGAGCTCTTCCAGTAAATATATGGGAGCAACAATGGAGGTTGTAACGTAGCAGAGCAGAAGATATGTATATATTTCTTTCGAAATACCAAGAATGCGAATGGCCGTGTGCTGCTTAATATCACTCAACTACTTACGATATAGATACCCTTAAAGGTGGTAACTATCAACTCCGAATATCAAACAACATGTCATAAATATGTATGGACTAGATTCTAAAACTGAGATATAATACGTAAAAAGAAAATCTAAGCCAGAGAAATATATACATAGAAAACGATCGCCACTCAAACCCTCGAATGAACCAACCTCCCCCCAACCCAAACAGCCTTGACATTCCGATCATCACCACTCCAAACCCACTTCTGAATCTTCTCCTCCCAAGTCTCCGTCCCAAACAAATCAACATTACCCACAGGACCAGCCTGCACAAGATCCGCACTCCCATCACCAGGGACCCCATCCAACGGACTCTTCTCCACCAACTTAACCCCACCAAGCCGAATCAACTGCACATCCCACAACATCCCCATATCAAACCCACCAAGATCACTCCCCATATCAACAACCGCAGCTCCACCACGCGTAGCAAGGTAAAGACTCTCCTGGACAGACAATTTCTCCCTTCCATCAGCCTGAGAATGATCCCTCTGCCACGCAGCCGATTGACCCAACAACCGCGAAGCAAGACAAGCCTGTCGCGCCGCCTCAAGAATACTAGGACTATACCCCCCACTAACATCCGTGCCCAGGCCAACCGTAATCCCCTCATCAAGCAGCGTCCTAACAGGACAAATCCCCGATCCAAGCGCCGAGTTCGACGCCGGACAGTGGGAGATCTTCGCTTTGCGCGTGCGGATCAGAGCCCGCTCATCCGCGGATAAATGTACCGCGTGCGCGAGGATCGTGCGTGGCGTCAGGAGATTGTACTTATCATAGACAGCGGCGTAGCTGTCCGCCTCGGGGAAGAGCTCTTTGACGAGCGCGAGCTCGTTGATATTCTCCGAGATATGTGTCTGGATATGCAGCGGGGGTGAGTAGTTCGCGGCCAATTCGCCGAGACTCTGTAATGCGGGTCTCGTGCAGGAGGGCGCGAAACGCGGTGTGACGATTGGTTTCACGAGCTTTCCTTCTGGGTCTAGGGTGTGGATGTACTCGATTGTCTGGCGGGTTGCGAGGACGGAGTCGTCTGCGCTGAAGTCGCGGTAGTAGTCTACGCAGAAGTCGGGATTATCCATGCATGCGCGGCCGATGAAGGCGCGTTGGCCGCGGGTGTGGCAGAGGGATGAGAGGGCGTTTGTCGCTGGGACGTGGTTTGTTGCGTAGTAGGAGGCGCAGGTTGTGCCGTGGGATAGAGTGCGGGAGATTACTTGGTCGTAGATTTGTTGAGCTAGGAGGGGTGTTTCTTTGGGGTCGGTTTGGGTTTGGTGCCCTGTTTTGGGGTCTGGCGGGGACCCGAAGCGTGACTCTACGGGGAATGTGTAGGTCTCTAGCCAGTCTAGAAGTGTTGATGAGCCGAAGAGGCCCGCGTTGGGGTATTGCGGGGCATGGATGTGGGTGTCTGAGTGGGTATGTAGTTAGTATCAAGGCTTGCACTTTGGGAAGTTGGATCCTTGCACTTTGGGAAGTTGGATCTAATGCATACCGATAAATCCCGGGAAAAAGAATTCGTTTTGTTCTTCATTCGCGGTAACAATCTTCACTCTGGTCTTCGAAATATGACCATTGACTTGGTCCTGCGCGCCAATGGCATTGATATCAACCCACCCACTCCGACTCATCAACTCGGCGAATCCACTGTCATCAGCGGCTTGCCAGTCCCAACCGTGAATGCGGCCATCGGCAGCTGAGACCCATAATGCGCCTTGGTTGCGAGACAATTCAGGTTTGGAGCGGGAGTCTGGCAAAACCGTTTGAATGAATGTGCCGCGGTAGACAGTAAAAGCATAGTCCGTTTGTGAGCCAATATCACTAGCAATCGAGCCCATCTTGCCGGTAATATATTTCAAAGTTCTAATTATTGACTTGATGTAACCAAGTTGAGGATGAATATGTGCAGTGGTGTATACCGCCCTCTAGAAGCAACTCAATCAGAAATACCGGTGTATATATTATAGACGAAGAACGCAGATCAGTGTCCAGAGTGGAAGTAAAACGACCGAAAGACCAAGTCAAAACCAGCAAGGCTAGAAAAGAAGGTCGGAACACATTTATATATCTGTCTTCTCGGTGCTTCTTGTGGCTAGCTGTTGCCAAGCGAGGGGCATTAGATAGGCAATATTGCTCAACAAAAAGTGGGCTCTGAGTTGTGGAGAACTTCCAAGGGTATTCCCGCTTGATTCGAATGTTCTTAAGGTTCCTTCGGAGCATTTGAGACCTTGAATCGACGGGGTGGGGTGGATTGTAGTGGGTTGGCTGGATGATTAGGGCCGCGGAGGTTATTGGGGAGGGCGGGGGTCGGCCGTCTCCGATGACGGTACATGGGAGATACGGTATTTGGAGCGGGTGAGTTTATTTTAAGAGGGTAATTTACTGCAAAGCGGTTATTTATGGTAATATAGTACCGATAAGGCCGGTAAATCAAGATTGTCATTGTGATCTTTATTAAATCTCGACCTGATACAAGTTATAAAAGTGGATAGTATATTTGAGATCATAATCTAAATTAGATCTCGGCGTTCTCTAGATCTAGTGTTAAGACAACTAGTTATAGTAATAGTTCTTATTATAGCTTTCGGCTTCTTCTTTATTGATTCTTTTTGTATTGTTCTTGGGATCCATGGATGCTGGATGATTATGTTGAATCAATCCAACCATCGTAAGGACGTAGTCTGTAGGTAGTCTTTTTCTACCGTCATCAAAAATAAGAAATGTTGAATGTATACACAGAGAAAAGGTGAGCCCCAAAACAATGAGCCCCCATATAAAAAATTAGCAATCAGCGCGGCATGGGTATCATAGATCTCTATAGATCTGTCTTTATTCGCTGTCCTCGACAGGTCCGCAAGTGCAGAACAAATTCTGGTCACCAAAGGCATCATCGACACGAGTCACAGTAGGCCAGAACTTCTTCTCCAAAAGCAAAGGAAGCGGGTAAGCAGCCTGCTCACGAGTGTAAGGGCGGTCCCACTCGGAGACGAGCAGGTCACGCTGAGTGTGCGGGGACATCTTCAGCACGTTACCCTCACGGGGCTGGGCACCAGACTCGACCTCGCTGATCTCCTTGCGGATGGAGATCAAGGCATCGCAGAAGCGGTCAAGCTCGGCCTTGTTCTCGGACTCGGTGGGCTCGATCATGAGGGTGTTGGAGACGGGCCAGGACATGGTCGGGGCGTGGAAGCCGTAGTCCTGGAGACGCTTGGCGATATCGATGGCCTCGACACCGCAGGTGTCCTTGAAGGGGCGCACGTCGAGGATGAACTCGTGTGCGCAGCGGCCGTGGTCGTTGGTGTACAGGATCGAGTAGTAGGGCTTGAGGCGGGAGAGGATGTAGTTGGCGTTGAGCAGGGTGATCTTGGTGGCGTGGGTCAGACCGCGGTCGCCCATCATGTTGATGTAGTTGAAGGTGATGGGCAAGATGCTGGCACTGCCCCAGGGAGCAGCGGAGATAGGAGGGGAGGAGGTATCACCACGCTTGGACTGCAAGTACTCGCTGGTAGGGTGCGAGGGCAGGAAGGGACGCAGGTGCTCGCCGACACCAATGGGTCCGACACCGGGGCCACCACCACCGTGGGGGATACAGAAGGTCTTGTGAAGGTTCAGGTGGCACACGTCGGCGCCGATCTCACCAGGAGAGCAGAGACCGATCTGGGCGTTCATGTTGGCACCGTCCATGTAGACCTGGCCACCGTGCTGGTGCACCAAGCGGCAGGCCTCCTTGGCACCGGGCTCAAACACACCGAAGGTGCTGGGGTAGGTGATCATGAAAGCAGCCAACTCGTCCTTGTGTTTCTCACACTTAGCCTTAAGGTCCTCAAGATCGAGGTTACCCGTCTTGGTGTCGCACTTGACGGTCACAACGCGCATACCAGCCATGGCGGCACTAGCGGGGTTGGTACCGTGAGCAGAGACAGGGATCAAGCACAGGTTGCGCTTGGCATCACCCGTGGCCTCAAAGTACTTCTTGATAACACGGAGACCAGCGAACTCACCCTGGGCACCCGAGTTGGGCTGCACAGTAACCTCAGCCATGCCAGTGATATCGGCCAGCTGCTGCTCCAGATCGTCGATCATCTTTGTGTAGCCCTTGGCTTGCTCGGCAGGCATGAAGGGGTGGATCTGGGAGAACTCGGGCCAGGAGACAGGGATCATTTCCGTGGTAGCGTTGAGCTTCATGGTGCAAGATCCGAGGGGAATCATGGAGTGGGCCAGCGAAAGATCCTTCGATTCAAGGTGGTGAATGTACCGGAGCATCTCAGTCTCAGAGTGGTAGGTGTTGAAGACTGGGTGGGTCAGGTAAGAGGAGGTACGCTCGAGGCTAGCGGGGAGAGTGGTGAGACCAAGAGTGCCATCAACCTCGACGGGAGAGGCAGACTTGTGAGCAGCGAAGACATTCAAAATGCCCTTAACCTCATCTCGGCCAACGGTCTCGTCGAGAGAGAGACCAACCTTGTTTCCGCCAAGGCGGCGGAGGAAGACAGAGGCAGCGCGAGCTTCGGCCATGATGGCATCAGCCTCGGCAGCAGTGGGCAGCTCGATGGCCAGAGTGTCAAACACAGCGCCGCCGTCGGCGCTGTTGGAGCGGACCGGGACATCATAGCCCAGGCCGACAAGCTTCTCGCGCAACAGTGAAGTCATGGACATGATACGCTGGGCAATGGACTTGAGACCAACGGGGCCGTGGTAGATAGCATACATGGCAGTCATGTTAGCAAGCAAAGCCTGAGCAGTGCAAATGTTACTGGTAGCCTTCTCGCGGCGAATGTGTTGCTCGCGAGTCTGCAAAGCCAGGCGCAGAGCACGGTTACCAAGGCGGTCCTTCGACACACCAACGACACGGCCGGGGACCTTGCGCTTGTACTTGTCAGCACAAGCGAAGAAGGCGGCGTGGGGGCCACCGAAGCCCATAGGAACACCCAGACGCTGGGCACTTCCGAAGGCAATATCAGCGCCAAACTCGCCGGGGGCCTTCAGCACGGTCAAAGCCAGCAGGTCAGTGGCCACGCTGAAAGTACCGCCCTGGCCGTGGATGGAGTCACTCAGACCCTGGAACTCGTAGATACCTCCCTCGGTATCGGGGTACTGGGCAAGGACACCGATCAAGTGGTCCTTCTGGTCCTTGACGATCTTGAAGTCGTCGGCCAAGATATCTCCGATGACGAGGTTGATTCCGAATCCCTCGGCGCGAGACCGCATCACTGCAATAGTCTGGGGGTGGCAGAGGTGAGACACAACGAAGGACTTCTCGGCCTTCTTCTGCTTGGAAGCGGGCATTGTGGCGAAGGACATGGTCATGGCCTCAGCAGCGGCGGTGGCTTCGTCCAAAACGGAGGCATTGGCGAAGGGCAGACCAGTCAGATCAGCGGTAAGGGTCTGGTAGTTCAACAGAGACTCCAGACGTCCCTGACTGATCTCGGGTTGGTAGGGTGTGTAGCTGGTGTACCAGGCAGGGTTCTCGAGGACATTGCGCTGGATGACGGGGGGCACAATGGTGGGGTAGTAGCCGGTTCCAATGTAGGTCTTGCCGGAGATATCAATCTGCTTCCGGTAGGTGTCCAGCAGCTTGAGCATATCGGTTTCACCCAAACCACCCTGCACGCTGGAGCGGTACAGGCTGATATCGGCGTGGGGCTCGGAGACCTTGAGGTTCTTCTTGGAGAGAATGTCCTCGGGCAGGACTTGCTTCACAAAGTCATCCAGAGATGCAACGGGCGGGTCGAGCACGGCGAGCATCTGTGCCGCGGCGTCCGGGGAGGGGCCAATGTGGCGGCGGGGGAAGGTATCGAGAGGCTGGAAGATATCCTGGGGGTGGGGATCTCCATGATCGGTGATGGAGCTAGTATAGACACCACGACGAGTCGCGGGCTGCGAGGTGTGCAATGCTCTCCGAGTGTTCAATGGTGACAATGAAGCTCGGGCAATTGTAGGTACGCGAACACGCGACCGCAGAGCAAGCTGGCGGCCGCCGCGAAGGGCAAACAATGATGCCGCCATACTGAGACCGGAGGATAATGAGGGCTTTTAGGGCAAGCACTCAACACATCCACAAGTAAATCAGTATAAATCAATGAGTCGGGAGAATGAAGAAGACAAAAGTGCCAGAACTGTAGAAATTAATATTTATTGTCCACGCCTCCTTCCTTTTCCCTGTCCGAATGTCCGATGACGGAGAACCTGGCGGGAAACTTACAGCGGCGATAAGAAATTATGTGAACCCAAGTTATCCGACCAATCACAGTTGTCACCGTTTGCCATCGGCCCCAACTCAACCACTCACCGCCTTCCAGTCGGAGCAAATGGCCGGTTTTCCGTCGGAAAAGTCGCTGTACATCTACTCCACGAATTCCCCCCCCCCCACCGAGGGGGAAGCTCCGATGGTATCATAGCTTTCCTTGAGCTTCGGTTCATGCGGGTCATTTAGGGAAAATATTAAAAATGGAAAAGGCCTGCTTTCGCATTACTATCTTGATCCTATCTAGGACATGAATATATTCCCTCGATCTCAAATCGTATATCGGAAAGCCGCATCCCCCTCAATGACCCGCTTTCCCCGGTCCGCCTGCTTATTACAGATCCGGAACCACAAACTCAGAGACAGAACTAGCAAGATGATGAGAACGTTGCACCTGGAAATACAGTCAGTACACGAACACAGTATGAGACAGAGGGAAAGACCTACGCGATAGCGGCATACATTCCGGGCCGGTACCCAGGTGCATCCTGTTCCCGGAACACCAAACTACTCACGATACCACCGAGACCTCCAAAGCCTACAAGTGTAGCACTGGAGAAAGCACGCGTCCACTGGCCGCGCACATTGTTCGCCTGGTATGCCATGCAGGCTGGGATATTAGCATTAGCACCGGCAACAGTGAAGAACACGCCGACATAACGGACGGCATCGCTCTTGGCGAATCCCATCATTGGCAGGCCAATGATGGCGAGCAGGGCGTTGAAAATTAGAACCGGTGCGCGCATGCGGTATTTGTCGCCAACCCAGGCCGTGCTGTACATGACAATTCCTGCGAACCCGTAGGGCGGGGCGACGAGGCATTGGGCTTCGCCGACGCCGTATCCCATGCCGCTCATAAGGATGATGGGTAGGAAATAGGCAATGGCGTAAGTGACGGTAGTGAGACAGCTAGGATGCGGTTAGCGGGAGTGGAGTCTATTTGGAAAGGCAACGCACAAAAAGATCATAGCAAAGCCCCAGATCTTAAGATCCGCTGCAGGTTTTAGGAACTTCTTGAGAGAGAAGGCTTCCATATCGCCATCATTTCGGTCTTTATTGATCCGACGGACGATGAATGCGCATTCTCTCTCGTTTAGGAAGCGCCATGACTTGTGTGCGCGGTCAGGGAAGTCGACGAGGAAGAAGAAGCATAGGATGCCAATAAATCCGGTGATCTATATTGTTTGTTAGCTCGGTGGTTCTGTTTCGGTCGACCCAACTCTACATACCACTCCCTCGAGGATGAAAATCCATCTCCAGCCGGTCAACCCGTGCTTTCCGTTCAATTGCATCAGACCGAACGCAAGGATACCCGCCAGTGCAGAAGCAACACATCCAATGAGATAGAAAACGGAGAATCGCTTTTGGACGTCATCTTTGAAGAGTTAGTACTGTGCAGTCACTTGGATAGATCTCTTTTGGCGATTTCTCTTACATCGAGTATACCAGCACGATAGCAAGTAGACGCAACCAGGGAAGTAACCAGCTTCCAGCACACCCAAAAGCACACGCGTTCCAACCAACGCACCCCAGTCCTGGACAAATCCCATTCCCTGTACCAGTCAATAAACCAGAGTCTTGGTGTTGAGAAACCGCAAAGTCCTTACAATCATGATGCCCGCCCAGCATACAATAATCGAGCCCAGGAAATATGTTGGGCCAACTTTTCGAATGATAACCGTCATTGGCGGCTGGAAGATGATGTAGGGTACGAAGAACATGAGGACGACAATAGACTATTCGGATGTTAGCCATTCGTCTTCTGAAAGGTGCGATGTGTTTGAACTTACATAGCGTTCGCCAACGTCGAGTCGCAATTCCTGTTTCAATCTATTCTAGATGTTAGCCATCGTTGCACACGGTTTTCCTACACGAATATGATCGTACCCTGCAACGGCGGCCATGCTGAGATTTGTCCGATCCATGAGCGAGATGCAATAAGCCAGCCCGGTCATAGTCACCAGACGCAGGTCAATTCGTCTAATAATCTTCTTCTTCTCCTGTGGTGTAAATTCATCATCGTCATCGTCGTCATAGCTAGGAGGGCTCTTCCCCGCGATATCCTCGATGCGGTCGTCACCAGGCGGTTTCTCATCAATGGGAGTCATGGTTCCCATACTAATATGTCCAAACGGAATTGAAGTATATAATAGAAAGATAAGATGTAGGGGAAAGTAAGAAAAAAGATAAATCCAATTATCTTGATCAGAAATAGAAGACAGAGCTGCACCCTTATCTATCAAACGACAAAACTAGCAAGGATGAAAGAATTATATACCCAAGCGAGGAGACAGGCCTAACAGAATTCAATCCATTCCTAAACCAGCCATTCAAGATCGACGCTCGCCTATTACAGCCCAGTTCAAAGTGCCCAGGAAAATCCCCAAGAAACGAGTCAATCGAGAGCGCAATAGCCGGCAAAGAGCCTCGGGACAAGCACAAGTACCATAGAAGAAGGGTATACGCAGCAATATCGTCCGAAACAAATGAGGGGGAGGTCACCCCACTTAATGACCGCCTCTACGAGTCATCTGTTGCGCAGTGAGCTGGTTGGGATCGGTGGCGGCTGCTTCTGGGCATAATCCGGGGGCGATGGGGGAGTAAATGCGGGGGAAGGTACTTGGCAACTTGGCAAATGGTGCGTGGACTACGTGATACACTTTTAGGTCCCCTCCTTTGTTTGGAGATTTTAATCTGATGGTTGGGTTAGGGACGTCACCTTTGTGGAACTGGGATGATCTATTCTATCTCCGATCTATTTCAAGGTTGCCAATGTTGCTTGGTGTCCCTTTGACGTTTTATTTTCCAGACCGGTACATTGTTATTGTTTTTTTATTATTAGTAGTAGTAGGAAAAGCCACGAAATCCCCTCCTTGCTTTCCAAAATTTCAAGTTAGTAAGGAGACATCTCGTACGACCGGGTAGTAGAGGTGTCACCTGGGAAGAGTTCTGGGCAAGAGTGAGCTATGAGTTTATGAGGGGAACTCTAACATTCCAAGTCGCTTAATACGTCGGAGCTCAAACCGTGATCGGTAATGCCGAAAGTGTAATTTGCCATGTGGAAAAGCCTCGATAACCCTGGATGGTTTAATCATGGTGCATTAGATAGATGGGGCCCGTATAGCTATCGTATATGGTGATATCATTATGCACAGGGCATGGATAATATAGGCTATACCCAAGCACTTTAGGCTTCTATTGTAAGTTCGTTCAGATATAGCCCCACTATAAACGCGTCTGTCATTTGACACCATATGATCCATATGAAGTATCCCCAGAGTCCATATTAGAGTTGGTATAGGAACACAGAGCCAGGATATAGACAATGGATAGAAAGTGTCGACCATGTTCAAAATTAAATTTCATTTTTATACCTCGGTTCAATCGGGTTAACCTCCTAACCCTACTAACCTAATCAACGGTAACCTTCCTCATCCTCGTATTCGTCCTCTTCTTCATCCTCTTCTAAAAGAAGTCTCTCGCGTTCTTCCTCATCCACCCGATCCTGATCTCTTAGCTGTCTCACAGACACGAAAACAAAGATCACGAGTGCGGTTCCAACAATGAATCCTGCAACTGCCAAGACAGCATTGATTGGAATTGGGTTTCCATCAAACGTATGATGCGTCAATGCGTCGAGACCGTACTGAGAGAAGTTGGCGATTCCCGAGAGGCAAATAATGGCGCCGTACACACGTCCAAACGTGGCAAAGCCGAAGACTTTGGTGGTATAATCACTGGGGCCAAGGTTAGCACGTAGAATATAGCAGTGAGTGGAAAGAAAACAACATACGACATAGCCGAGTAATATAGAGGCCGGAGTAAGACAAAGAGCACAACGGTCATATATCCAGCCCAAACTGCCGGGATGGAGTTCAGCACACCAATGACCGTGGTGAAAAGCACAATCACCCCAAGCATCGTTGGCACACTGAGGCGATCAAGCAGGTACCCGATCGCGGGTGTGAAAAGAACACCACCAACCGGCAGTGCGACGTCGAAAAAGGCACCTATTTTGTCTGCCTGCTCGATCGATCCGAGCATGTACTCATATTGTGAGCGAATCGTCGCGATAAAGTAGTTCATGCGAATCATCTGCAAAACAGTCATCAGCGTAATCAGGATAAACCAGGGTGTAGCCATCTGCCTGTGCGCCGGCAGACCGTGCATTACACCCCAGACTGAACTCGTCTGCTGGCGATCCTCTTCTCGATCCGCACGCATCTGCCGCTCATCTCTATCACCGAGCACCGCATCGATCTGGCGGATCTTCTTCTGTCGCCGCTCCGCTCGCTTCTTTCGCACCCGGTTTAGTTCCGACGTGCTATCGATTTCATCGTCAGAGTCGTGAACATCGCGTGTGGCATCTTCGGCCTTTTCGATCTTGTTTTCCAATTGCAGGGTCGAGACATAGTCGCGCGCTGGCATTATGGTCACCAGTGAGATAAAAATACACGCAGGGACTATCATATATCCCAGGAAGAACTTGTCCGGGGTGAAAGATCTGTCAGAGGCCTCATATATGAGCCGGTAGAAGAGGAACACCGCAGCAGAGGCATCGAATGCACCAGTCACCAATGCGACGATCGTGCCCGCATGTTTGGGGAACGCATTCGCGATCTGGAAAGAGGGAACAAATAAAAAGGTGCCCGCCAGAGCGAGAAAGAAATTACCCGCGATATATCCATCGAAGCCAGGTTCATGGAATGCAAAGGCCATGATGACACCGCCGATAGCAAGCAACAGGCAAGCAATGAACCAGCAGATGCGTGATCCGCATCGATCCAGAATCGTCCCAACTGGCAGAGCGGAGACATTGGCTGTTATCGAAGCAATAGTGAAGAACAGGTTGAGTCTAGCAGGCAGTTGATTAGTTGCAAGCATAACTCGGGGTGGTCTGTGCGACAAACATACCTAAGGTCCTGCTGTGCACACAGCTCAAGCCCTTCCTTTATTTCGGAAGGAGTGCAACGTTCGTGATAAACGCCTTCTTCAACAAGAACAGGCTTAAGCGCTGCGAAGCCAAACACGATCCCCGACGCGCTCCAGCACGCGAGCACGGTGACGGCGACCTGGGCTGGAAGGTGTCAGCCGTTTGTCCTACACTAGACCGAAGAGTTACATACCTATTCTCTTTGCGGGAGAATGTTTGTACGCTGGTGTTCCAGGCCGCGTTTCTGCGACCGGGATACCCTCGCTCGGAGGTTGGAGGACATCGTAGCTAATTTTTCGGCGAATGGGAGCGAAGTCGCAGTCGTCAACTAAGTCTGGTTCGGGTTCGCGATCGATACCGTCAATAGCAGAAACATGCTGCACCAGTGACATTGCTCTGTGTTGAACAGATGTGTTGTGGAGGGGAAGTTGATCTTATCGTGGGAAAACTTGTTCTTTCCTTCTTTCCCTTTCGGTCTAAGGTCATATGTAGCACAGCTTTTATATATTTAACATGTGCAATGTCTTTTCGGTGACTCGATTGAGTGTTAATATTATTTATTTACATATGAATAGCTACTTATTGTGCGATTTTTATGTTTAGCGTAGCTTGGAGCTATGATTCAAAGCTATAACACCTGACACGTGTAATTTTCCCCCCCTAGGCTCGAAGTATACTAGAGCTGTATGCATAAACTCATTAAACTGGGAAAATATGCCCCGGTGGATATTAATAGTACCAGATGGGACAAGGTAGCTACTATTGCCGGCTCTGATTCGCCCAGTTTCGCCTAAATTACCGCCACTCTCGTTAGGTTGAAAGCTTTTTCCTCCTTGGGCTAAATTTTGTCCAATCACAATTAAAATGGCCTAAAAACGTATTGTACAAGTGAAATTAAGGTGAAGGCATCCATAGATCATCTCGGAGATCCTGGGTAATGCTATGTACGGATTGGCTACTTTATACTCCATACACTGTTAAGGAACATCCACTAATAAAGTATTGGCCGAAGTACTAACATTCTAATATCTAAACTTACCACTGAACCATATATTATAGTTATTTAAAACAGTACTCCTTCTCAAACAGCCGCGGAAGGCGACTTCTCTTTTTTGATTGACCTCCATTCCATCGTCAGCGCGGGGAGAATCATCAGGCAGGACACCGCCACGGCAACAATGAACGACCGTCGGAGGCCATCATTGTATAAAGCCAGAACTTCGGTCAACTTGCTCACCGGGACAGCATCAGAGAGACCCGTTGCCCCAGCCGCCATAATCTTGGCTACATCAATGCCCTGGATGTGGGTTAGGTTTGCACCGAGATAATTCTGAAAGAGTGACTGAGCGACAGCGATAAAGATAGCTCCGCCGAGAGACTGCGCGAAGAACATAAGCGAGATGCCAATGGCTACCTCGCCCATAGGGAGAATAGTTTGCGCCGCCATGGAGGGCTGCTGCATTCCCGTGCCAATACCGAGACCAAACAATATCTGGTACCCGATCCAGGCGGCGTGGTTGGTGTCCACCTGGAAGGTCGTCATCAACCCTGCGCCCGTAGACATGAATATCGCCGCAACGAACATCCACGGAACGTAGTAACCCGTTGCAGTGATGATTGAGCCGGAGAGGATGGTTCCGAGAACAAGTGCTAGCACCATGGGGATCGTGTCGATACCCGATTTCACAGCTGAGGTGCCGCGCACGCCTTGGAACCAGAGTGGGAGTGTGTACAGCATGGAGATCAGCCCTCCACCTACACACAGGGAAAAGACGACTCCGCTGATGATGCTGCGCTGGTTGATTATGTGAGGCGGCACTGTTGCGTCCTTCTTCAACCAGATCTGCACGCCAACAAAGGCGATTATTAGGATCCCTGAGACGATAAACAGCGCGATGATGCGCCCGTTGCTCCAGGGGTAGGTTGTGCCTCCCCACTGTAGGGCGAGCAGGAAGCAAATGACAGAGGGAAGGAAGAGCACGCTGCCCAGGGGATCGAGGCGAAGGATTTGCTGCTTCCAGGTGCATGGTTGGGGTTTGTGGGGGACAGCCAGGAAAAGGAACAAGACGACCATGGTGAAACCACCGATGGGGAGGTTGATGTAGAAGCACCAACGCCATGTGACGTTGTCTGTGAACGCACCACCCATCAGAGGTCCGACGATTGACGAAAGTCCAAAGGTCGAACCCATCAGCCCGACGTACATGGGCCGTTTTGCCAGCGGCACGATCTGTGCAACTATAACCGTCGCGCCCGAAAATATGCCTGCCGATCCAATTCCTGCTATCGCACGTCCCACGATGAAGGCCTTGGAGTTGGGCGCGCCGCCGCAGACCGCGGATCCGACTTCAAAAATAAGGATCGCGATTAAGAATATGGTCTTGGTCGAGTAGAACGTGTACACCTTGCCCCAGGATAGCTGGGTCGCGCAACTTGTCAGCAGGTATGCACTCGCATACCAACTGAGATCGTCAAGGGCATTGAACTGGTTTGCGATTCGGGGGACTGCTGTGGCGATGATGGTGCGGTCCTATAGTGTTCAAAGTCTTGTTAGTATAAATCAACGTGGGCAATAGGAAATGTGAGATTCATACCAAGGCAACCAAAAACATAGCAAATAGAATAGAAGTAATAATAGCTAGCAGCCGAGTCCCCGTTGGTAAATGAGTCCCATCTTCCTTGGCCTCGGAGGGTTTCTCGGTGGTAATTGAGTCCTGGTCGGGGTGCTGGTCGAACTGCTCTTCCATTGATCGAGTCATGGTATAATCCAAATATTGTTAAATAGCAAACAAGTAGATCCCTGTGAGTGATCTAAATTAACATATTTGAAGGGAAAGGGGCAGGCTTATAAGTAATTCCAGGTAGTTTACGATCTCGGGGGTGAGAACTAGTTCGGCGCCGAGAAACATAGGGCAAAATTGAGTTCGGCGCCGACCAACACAATGCCCTTCGCTCCTTTTCACGCTCGTTTTTATTATATTAACTACGAAATGTGCGGCGTGGCAATCATCGTACTCGTCATATCTGCGAAACAGACAGGAGTGTAATCCATCGGAGGCCGAAAGAGCTTACATTCTGAAGTTGTGGGTGGACTTCAGCATTTCTGTGATGAGTCCCAACTCACCTCCCACGGACAGCCTCATCCTTTCGCCTGGACTATCAATAACCCGACAAATAATCACCTAGTCGGGCTCCATCGCCACAACCCCAATAGCTCGTCCTACTACCTTGGTGAGTGGTAAAATAGTGAGATCCTACCATATCACACAGGTGATTCGGAAAGAGCTCCACAACCTGTCACCGACCTAGGTCTCATTGACAGCCTGGTGCCACGAAGAACTGATTGCTTCGGGTATAATTTCGATCACTGCAGCATCATCAAGGTGCATGTTTTCAAGGGTGGCCATGACGCTGTAGCACCGATGCGATATGGTTTCCCATTCCAATGCCACGACCGATACGCTGCACGAAAACCATGTCCACCTGGTACCACGTCCCCCTGTTGCATCTGACCCTGACTCAATAACCTCGTGCGACAGTTTCAGGAATAATGCGGATATTCCCTGGCAGACATCCTGTCCTAAAATCACGGAAGGAATGGGATGCTTGATAAAATCGTGCTGACTTCTCGGAAATGGCTGGGCGATGCTCTTGCCCAGGTGCTCGATGCGAATCAGCCTACCAGAAATCAGGAGATTATTCTAAATCTTTGTTCTTTTCTTCGCGCATTGCTTTGGATCATTCGGGTGTTGGTATTCGTATACTTGGTGAGTAATTTATAATTATGCCGATATTGTAGGTCTGTTAGAAGACAATTATAGGACATATATATCGTCCATTGTATATTGTAAGTTGGACAAATATGGATTGTAGGTCATGTTCATTGACCCGGTGGGAAGCAGTAGATAAAAATAGTAACTATAGCCGTTTCTGGTTTGTCGAGAGCCGTTCCACATGAAGTGCGAAGGTCCCCCACCCAGGACTTGGTCAAGGTACATCCATGGATAGTCGGGTCTCCTGCATTTCCGTCATCTGTCAAGCCACTGCCATCAATGATTCCATGGGTCGTAAACAAGAACAGGGCATACATAACGAACACCGGCCTTCATTATTTTTATAAAGCAAGAACATTACCTTCATAGGTACATAGCTTAATCCCACGGAGAATATCTGAAAGGTCAGATAGAGGAAAGAGAATGGAGAAATACCGCATCAAATCAAATTGTTCGTTGTAGATGCCAAGAGTTAATATAAAAATGCCATGTTCCACCCGCAGGCGGATGATGGTATGACGTATGGGGACCCAACACCAATGACGTAGGACCCGTTATATGTCAACAGCCATGACCACTTTTCATTTAACCTGTTCTACGTATATCGTCGATTGAATTATTTGCATAGCATGTTCTTGGGTTGAATCGTTTGTTTGTGAGATTTGAACCGAGAATAATCCGCAAAAAAACCGAGTTACAGCGACAACAACAAACGCAGTACATGCGATCGAAAACCACAAAAGCAACACAAGCAGCATAATGGCCAACATATCAATCAGTGCCCCTGGTCTGAGTAGTGGCGGATTTCTTTACAACAATGGCAACAATAATGCGCGACTATGCGTCACAGCCGAGACCGAAGATTTCGACATGGAGATCATCAAGAACTGGCAAGAGGAAGGATTCGACGTTCTATACCTCCCTTATAATGGCGGAGGAAAAGACTACGCTCGCCGGTTGCAATCTGTAAAGGATGGTCTCGGTGTAGGCGAAAACTATGCTGTGATCGGTATGCACAGAACACTCTCTAAATGCCATGAACTCCGAGTGATGAACTGACTCACCCAATTCCTAGCCTACGGCGACGCCGCGGACTACTGTCTCGATTACTATATCAATTCCATCAACGCCAGTCGACTCTGCGCCCTGGTTGCCTACTACCCCAGCCTAATCCCCGATACGCGATCACGGTTCCCACTCTCGCTTCAGGTCCTTGTGCACTTGGCAGGCGAGACTGTGGATGTACTTGTTCAGCCCGTCGCGCTCGGCTTGCAAGGAAAGAAGCGCCGCCAGACACGGCCGATCAATGCTGGTATTGGGACTGGAGAGCGTTTGGATTTGGCATACCCGGCGTTTACGTATGATAATGCCGTGCCCGGGTTTGCGGAGACGGACCTGGAGGAATACGATCATCTGTCGGCGGATCTAGCCTGGACGCGGACTTTGAAGGTCCTGCGGAAGGGGTATTCCAGGGATCCAGATTATGAGCAGCGGTATGAGCAGCATGTGGAGGGTAAGTTGCAATCGCCACAGGATCGAGCGATGGCGGGCTAATACTTTGTTAGGCAAGTTTTTCTCCTCGAACGTCAGGAAGGCGATGGATGGCTATGTGCAACACAAAACCCCCGGTGTCACTTATACGCCGACAATCACCGGCGGGATCGGGAAAAAGGCCTTGCGCCATTTTTATGAACATTACTTCATCGGCAAACTGCCCCCGTCCATGCGCCTCCGACTGCTATCTCGTACCACAGGACCCGATCGCATCGTAGACGAACTGTACGTGAGCTATGAACACACACAGGAGGTTCCATGGATGTTACCGGGTGTCCCGCCAACGAACAAGCGAGTCGAGATCATCCTCGTGAGTATTGTCAGTATGCGCGCCGGGCGTCTTTACTCCGAGCATGTATACTGGGACCAAGCCAGCGTCCTCGTGCAAGTCGGTCTTCTTGACCCCAAGCTCCTGCCGGATGGAGTTCAGGGTGTCGACCGACTACCTGTTGTTGGGCGCGAAGCTGCTCGGCGCATCCTCCACGAGGATACTGAGCTTGAACAGGAAGACTACCATAACAAGATGATTCGTCGTGCGCGTGCCCGCGCAAGGAGAAACATGAATCAGAGTTCCCGCATGTCGCAGGCTGGCGATGAGTCCGGCGCTGACCTGAAGAGTGAGGCGGAGCAATCTTTGCCCGATAGGAGTCGAAATAAAGGCAAGGCAGTTCAGAAAACGAAACCTGCGAGTCTGCAGCGGACAGCCACCGAAGCGGGCGAGCATGAAGATGATGATGGCGCCGACACCGAGACAGAGTCTAGTGTCAAGGCTAGGTCTGAAGCTGGCAATCAGGCTGCTTATGTCGAGGATGGGGGAGATGATAGTGCTGAGAACGGGTCTAAGCAGACATGACTTCTCACATCTACTTCTCTTTGTTTAGATGACCACGAAGACATTCCCATGATCCTTGATCTGCCTCTAGAGGAGATCAAGTCGACAATTCGTAAATCGAGTAGGGAATATCCTTTGGATTTTTTAGGCGACTGTTTTTTGATTATGAGTGATGTTGTACCTATCGATTTTTTCTGTTTAGCATTAATGTTTGTCACTGTTTTGGATATGATGATCAATGTGATATGTATGTTTGGACAGATATTGCAACAATTGAGTTGAAAGTTGAAGCTCCTAGATAACGAAGCATGGCATCACCAAGGCACCGGAAAAGCTATTACTCCGACGTGTGATAACCATATGCACGGACCACTATATGTAGTGTGGCATAGATGTCACTCCATGACACTTACATCCCGGTATACACAGTGTGGTCAGTCAATTACCACTTTATTGTATATAAGACAACCCTAGCAAATATCTGGGGTTCCTATTTCGGGGGTCGAGGCACGCCGCTTTTCAGTTACCGCATATCTACATAGTGCTGACGTCGACCTCTTCATGTACGGAACATACAGTGAAAATCGCACCTCCGCGGTTACTCCAAAATACTATCATCGAAAACAAATCTGCATACATGCATTGAGTCATCCCCAAAATGTGTTCTTAGTGGCTCAAAGGCGTCCCGCAACACAACCTCACCTCGGACCTGGCCAATATGAGGCGCCGGCACTCACAGTTCCAGACCGGTCGCAAACCTCAAGGCCATCATGGCTTTAAGCTGGACGAGACGCATGTCACTGGCCCAGTACCCTTCCTAAATCCCACCTCGGCACGCTACGAACCAACTCAGCACCCAGAAGACACTCATGCTCCCCCACAAGTCGAACGTCTATGGCGATCCCGCGACAACAGAAAAGGCCGACATGCTATTCGCATCGATACAAAGGTCTTGCCCCATGAAACGGGACTTATAGTACCACCAGTGACGCAGTCCATCCCAGCAATAGCCAAGATCTTTCTCCGGATGGTGACCTATGTCCCTTATTGGGATGTATCATATCTCGTTGCCATGAGCTTCACTATCGGGTCCGCAATCTTCATCGTCAATGGGTTCTTCGTGTGGTTACCGCTGGTAGACAAAAAGACCGAGTTTCAAGGTGAGATAACTGTTGCCGGTGGTTGGACGGGGTTCGTCGGCGCGACTATCTTTGAGCTCGGAGGTGTATCACTGATTCTTGAGGCTTTTAATACCAACCATACTGGATGTTTTGGCTGGGCGGTTGAGACTGTGCTCGAGAAGACGATCGAGGATGGCATTCCTCGACATGCGATGAACGAGCTCAAGCCGACGGCTTCGAGGTGTGAGCATCATCACGCGAATCGGAAATCGTTTCTCGGGGAGAAGCACTACCATGTCAATGACAATGCCCACTCTCAGAGAGATGACACCGGTTACGTTACCTCATCGACAGATGGGAGGTCATTCCGATGCATTCCGTCGATGTCGGAATTGCGCAGGCATTATTTTCATGAAATTGGCTTTATAGCTGGTTTTATCTTATTTGTGAGCGCGACGATCTTCTGGATTGGTGCGATTGTTGGCGTTCCTGGCATCTTTAACCACCTGAGTCAGGGACTCACTGATGGCCTCTACTGGGGTACTACCACTCTTGGTGGGGTGGGATTCACTCTGAGTTCATTACTGTACATGCTTGAGACGCAGTCAAAGTGGTATATTCCTTCTTGGCATGTTCTGGGCTGGCATATCCAGTTCTGGAATTTAATTGGCAGTGTTGGATTTACTCTTTGTGGCGCGCTGGGCCCGGCGAGTAGTAACTCTGGCGTCAATTATCAGTCGTCACTCGCTACATTTTGGGGCTCGGTGGCTTTCATGATAGGATCTATGATCCAGTGGTATGAGAGCTTGCAGAAGCATCCTGTTGAGAAAAAGTGATAATAAATCAAGGCACATATTCCACCAAATTTCGATATCTTCATTAAACTCCACGCGTGAGCTTCAGGGGACTTCGCTATCCGACGTAGGAGGCAATTTTCAACAAATAAGCTACAGCAAAGAAAGTTTAGTACTATGTATAAGGAGCTTGCGGCGCACTTTTAGCAAAGGTAATTAGCACGACGGAAGGATTAGTTAGAGTACCAAGGTATATTAAACATGGACACTGCTCTCATGGGACCCATCCCACCTGTTGCATAGGCCACTGCAACCAACAACGATGCTCCTCACCCAGAATATAATATATACCACTAATAGTATGGACACTGAACCCCTGCATCCACCAAGCCCATTCCATCTCTTTCATAAGAACACAGAAATATGCAAAAATCACCATCGCTTCAGGCGCACGCTGCTGGAAGTACCCAAAATACTGATCCGAAACTCTCAACAACCAAATAAATATATCGGAAGTCTCACAGTTGTGTGATCCAATTTCGCTGACTGTGGCGAATGACATCGCCATATCATCGATTGAGTCGTGATAGCACTGCAGCTCACTGGGATCATGAACTGTATCCTGCAAGAGCTGTTTCAAAACGAGAAGAAACGGCGGTGTAGCCGTGGCAGACCTCGCGTCCCGAGCCAGCTTCCTACGGTGACCCATCTCAAACATTGGCGCCAGCGGTCCCGTCTTGAGATAGCGATCTGCTGACGCCAGTATGTGTATTGTGCCACGAAAGAGGTTCAACCACTCGATATCTCGATCCCGATTTGCCCAGAAATCTTGCTTGATACGCGGCTTGGCACAGGAGATGATGCAGGTCAGGATCGAAAAGACATATATGCTTTGACAGTTCTCCTTGTTCACGTCTGGGAGAATCGCGGACACCATCTGCAAGGCCGTGTTATGGTGAAGCTCGGCTTGGGAGACGTAATGGTCGTGGAATTCGGGCTTTACATGAGCTAGATGTAGCGCGGAAAGAGCGATAATGGCGCGGAATACGAATGGCGACGAGAAGCTGACTTGCGGGATCCGGATTTGCCATATTGTTTGCAGAATTGGATTGCGTGAGACAGTATAGCAGGTTGATGTAGAGAAGTGGTGGAGTAGAGCCATCTCGGCCATGCCCATTGTTTGGGGGTTCTCCCCCAAGGAGACGGGACTTGGGGCACTGGAAGTGCCGAGAGTTGGAGGTGACCCTGATTGCCTGGCGGGGCCTGCGGGGGCACTCTCGCCGAAAACACATTGTATTCCGTGTTTGAAGCAGTTGTTACAGTGTGGCCTGGTTTCATCGCACTTTTGAACATGTTAAACAGTGAAGGAGAAATATTATTTTCTTTGAGCCACTCACTTTTACCTTGCGGGCTTTGCACCATTGGCAGCCATTTCTAGACTTGGTGTGCGCCCGTCGAGGCCCCATGTTACCCCTTGACGGGACTGAACCCGTACAGGCCGAAGTAGGTATATGGATAATCAGAGAGAGAGACGATGCAGTGTTTAAATTCCAAGATGTACGTCTGTACAATATAGTCACCTGGGTAAATGTGAGACAAAATCTTTAACTCCCAAACCGAAATTCACATCCAATGCCAAAATGCTAGCGCCACCAATCCGACCCACAAAAGAAACGTTAACCTAAAAATATCCCATGGTACTCCCCGTTTAGCTTCCAAGGCTCCAATGTTTTTAAACCTCATGTTCGTTCCAAGGTGCTTTTAGGCATTACTTCTCATTTCGAGGAGATCCTTGCCACTCCCCGGAGACTCAATATCACGTATAGCCGACCGGGGAGTCACCAATGACTTCGGGGAGAAGATGTTGAAGGTAATCATAGTCAAGAACATCAGAGCAGCATCAAAGACATACAGGTACACCTCCGTCGACATGAGTGGGCCATTTGTACCGGTAATATACTCAATGGCACGGAAGATAGACCGAATCATGATGAACAGACTAGCTGTGTATAGGACATACAAGCACTTCATCCAGGGCACCGCGATAGCAGACTTGGGAGCGCAATCATTGCACTTCGAGAGCCGGTAATGGAACACACCAGCACTGACGACGAAGAATCCGAAGAAGGCAATTTGGATAAAAAGACCGGCGATAATGATATTTTGTCCGAGAGTAATCTTGGACTGGCTCTTTGCGGAAGAGAGGAAGCCGCCACCAGCACACTGGGCGAGGAACGAGATCACGTCGCCGCAGACAAAGATTTTGGTCAGCCATTTGACTCGGATGAGAGAGAGCTGGTCATGGCCGGTGGAGGTGATGGAGCGACCCAGGATCATGTAGATAGAGGCGGCGAAGAATGCTGGTGCGACAAGGAGCAAGAGTGATTGCATGATATATGGGGCTGTTGTCCAATCGGGAGATTCTCGCGAATTAAGATAGCGGCCGACATAACCGACAGCTTCAACTATAAGCAAGTTAGCTTTTAGACCTTCATCGCTGGATGGGGTATATACTTACAGATTCCTCCGATAATGAAAGGAATGAAGAACCATGATCGACTCCGGATCATTTGGAAAATGTGTACGAAAGTGGTCAATCCGAAGAGCGCGACGAAGATGATCGCCGCAACTCCCGACGGATCATAGTTGTAGAGGGTATATGTGGAGTCGTTGGCCATGGCTTCGGTTGCTTGAATTGAGTAAAGGAAGAAGTCGTTGTCGAAAAGTAAGGAGAGTATCGAAACTGAAGGCTATGTTGACTGGATTAATAAAGTCTATGTAGAGATTTATGGATGTTTTTATATCTACTTGACAATTGTGCTACTACGAATTTTCTGCAAGATCTAGTTCTGAGCCCTGAAAATCTATTTTGGTGAGTTCACGTACTCGGGTTGGAATCCGAACGAAATGTACGAAGTAGACAGCCTTGTTCCTAGAAGCTTATTTTGGGTATGGACCCAGACTGTTGGGCGTAAGGCTATACGTAGGTAGATTCTAGGGTGCCGATTAAATTTTTAATTGCTTCGAATTCTTGTGTTTGTGGACTGATCAATGTTAAAGACCACCCGTGGACCGTGGGTGGTGATTGATTGAGGATCAAAGATCCGAACCCGAATCCCGAAGAATGACGAACTCTTATTGGTCAAAAATGTCGGATTCGTAACGTTATTTCTCGGATTCGGGTTCGTATTTTCCAACCGTCTAGGTATCCCCTTCATGTATGCACCTGCAAGTCTTGTTCGGTGAAGATAATAAGCTTAAAATTATCTAGATGCCTAGATCGATCGTACTTGGCAATTGTTCTGCCTGAAGCCAACTCAGCCCTGTTCAAATGAAGTGGAACATATTAGGAGGATCCAAACTTTTGATCCGAAACCGAGCCTTTGCCGTGATCAGCATGGAGAAATACTCAAAAAAGAGTTGATTTCACGGTAGATTTACACTAGACCGGAACCACTCTGGGCACGGTTTCCATGAAACAGGAGGCAGAAGAATCGCAAACTTCTATAAGAATGGATCGTCCCCTGCAGTTATCTGAGAAGCATCGACCACAGATTTGATTCTGCAGCAATCAAAATGCAACTTCTTCTTCCCTTTGTCGGATTGTCCCTTTCGGGTCTTGCGTATGCCAATGTGAGCAGCACGAGCGCTTCGGCGACAGTAACGGGCTTCCTCTCCACTGCATCCGGTACTCTCCAGGTTCCCAAGGGGGCTTCATGTGCTTGCGCGAAGCTTTCTCACTCTATGCCAAAGAGTGTGCTCCTTCCTGGCTCGTCCAACTACACGACCCAGACCGTCGATAACTACTGGGATATCCGGGCGGATCTTTCTCCTGCGTGTGTTTTCGTGCCCAACACTGCTGCTGAGGTGTCGCAGGCAGTCAAGATCATTGGTGCATGTGATGCGCAGTTTGCTGTTCGTGGTGGAGGCCACATGAACGTAAGTCTATATCCTAGATGACAATAGGAACTATGGAATTGTACTAACTCTCTAACTCTACAACAGTATCCTGGAGCGAACAGCATTGATGCGGGAGTCCTGATTGCTCTATCGAATCTGAACTCCATCAATGTGAAGAGCGACACCGTGGAGGTTGGCCCTGGCCTTAATTGGTACCAGGTGTACTCAGCACTTGAGCCTCACGGCCGTGTCTGCATCGGTGGCCGTATGAAGACAATTGGTGTTCCCGGGCTCACTCTCATCGGTGGCTTCCACTACTTCAACAACAAGCACGGATACGCCATGGACAATGTGGTCACCTACGATATCGTTCTTGGAAACGGAACTCAGATCACTGTCAACAAGACCTCGCACAGCGACCTCTTCTGGGCCTTGAAGGGTGGCGCAAACAACTATGGAATCGTCACCAAATTCGAACTGAAGACTTATGCTGTTCCTAAGGTCAGCACCACTATTCAGGTTTTCAACGAGACAAACATTCCCAACTTCCTTTCGGCTGTCTGCGAGGCCGCCAAGCTGAACGATAAGGATCCCATTGCTGCGGGCATGATCGCCACTGTTACCTACAATGCGACTACCAAGTTAGCACAGGGATCTGTCCTCGGTGTTCAGGAGGGTGTCAGCAGCCCCCCATCTCAGTTCGCCAACTTCACCAAGATTCCTGCGGTCGAAAGAATTAATAATGTCACTACCATGAAGCCATGGGCTAATACCCTTGACTCCCCTAAGCAGATGATGCGGTATGTAACCTCGACTGATTGTACTTTTCGGTTTACTAATTAATTAGTGTCCAATTTTCTCACAAGACAATGAAGCCCGACGCCAAGGTTCTTTACTCGATTTACACTGCTTGGAAAGCAGCAGTGGACAAGATCGCCGATGTTCAGGGCCTTTACCCGACTTTTGTTACGAATGTCATTTCCCCGACTTCAGTCCGCGCGGCTAAGACCAACGGTGTTGGCAACGTCTGGGGTCTTGAAGAAGAACCTCTTATTAGTAAGTCTCTCGAAAGTTGCTTCAGTCTCGCTTTTTATACTTACCGCTGTTCTACAGTTTGGCAACTCAGTACCGGCTGGGACCTAGCCCAGGATGATATTCGCATGGAAGCTTGGTCTCGTCAATTGACTGAGCACCTTCACAGTATCAACAAAGAACTGGGACTTGCTTCCGAGTTTGTCTACATGGGTGACGCTGGTGAGTGGCAAGATCCTTATGCGGGCTTCCCCAGTGAGAATGTCGCTCGCATGAGAAAGATCAGGTCTGCTTATGATCCCGCTGGAGTTTTCACCACTCTTAGCTGGGGTGGTTTCAAGCTGGGTTTGTAAATAGACTTGGATTCTCGCCTTTTGGTAGATCTAGCGACAAGTCTCTTCAAGTGACGCTTTTGTCGTGTGTACAATATTTGCAAGCAGTTAGGCACTCATAGAGCACTTATACAAAGTCATTATCACTACATATGGGATGATATGGAATATGAAGGATATAGAAAAGTTTCTTGCATAAATTATGCCATTTATCGCCTTCATATACACCTAAAATGGTATCTAAAAAGAACGTCTAAAAGGACAGGACAACACCGCAAGCGGCCCAGTATGCTTATACAATATCAATACACCATCCTTCATAGCCATGAAAGCTTGCCTGGTTTTAAGGACATAGTCACGACGTCAGTACATGATAGCAAGAAATTTGATCTAGTAGTATCAAGAGGCTATCAAGCAAAGTTATCACCAATAAAAAGTTAGCGGAATGATCACCGGCCAACCTCATACATCAATGTCACCAATTATTTTTAACCTGCCATCCCTCTAGGTAAAATAGACGAATAGTATGACAGTATTCATTGGCTACCAAGCATTTCCAAGCCTTTTAAGAGGCGAACAGCCGTTCATTGGAATGTATAGGGAGTACCCACATACCATGCACGCCTAGATCGACATCGTATGGACTCTTTGGGGCTGGAATGTGCGATCGGACAGCCGATTGAGAGAAGATAGAATTTTATGACACTTGCCAGCCCCTGGGTATGACGCAGAAGTTCGATCTGAATTTTAAACGCGTTTCACGTTCAGCGTCATAGTCATTCCAGTCATTCTTCCCCGCCCTCCCATTACCGCGATGCAGCAATGATGGAATGAGAAAGGCTATAGTGCGTACTATGTATATAAGAGTAGCTGAGAGTCTTGATTCTTTCGTTTTTAAAATCACACAATTCTATCTGATCATCAAAAGCTATAACTTCGCGGATATCAAAATCCCATCAACCATGCATTCCCTCACCACATCATTCATCTCTCTATCCCTGCTATCAAGCACAGTTCACGCCCAAAGCATCGCCCGCGTCTGGACACACTTCTACCCAAACTGTCCCGGCGAAGCATTCAGCAAACTCGACACATACGAAAACTACCAAGAATCGGGCCCATCCCAAGATATCACCATAGACAGCTGCAAAAACTTCGCCGTCCCCTCCTACGAACACAACCTCGTCAGCGCCATCTCCGTCGACGCAGAGCTCCTCTCCCACAACCACGACCTCCCCTTCCTAGAAGGCGGCAGCGGCTGCAACATCACCGTGCACGAGGTCCCAGGATGCATCGACCCGCCCCTAATCAGCAAGGAGATTAGAAATGGCGTTGAAGTCAGCCAGTGCGAGCCGCGCCAGTTCGTCGCTTACAGCCAGGTCTGGGTGAATCTGGTTTGCGATAGCGATAGTCCCCTCCACAATGAGAATATCCCCGCAAAGGAGAATAAGCAGGCAAATACCAAGCAGTCCGTGTCTACTGCTCAGCCTGAGGCGCCTGTGCGCGCGGAGAAACAGACTTCCATTGAGGATATCAGTAATATCCAGACGCCCGGGTCGAATTCGGATTCTTGGCGTTCGTCGCAGGTTATGCAGAACCAGCGTGAGCCTGTGCAGGAGGGGCGTGTTAATAATGCCGGTCATGCGGAGAGTGACCGGATTGTTCATCAGATGATGGAGTTGTTGAAGAATAAGACTTCGCATATCGTCTCTGGCAAGCACCATGCTAGTCACTTGAATGTTACGCTGCACCACAATGGCACTGCTCCGGGCAATCGCACTGTGATGTCTCGTCGCCGTTTGTCTGTTTTGCGCAACCGAGCTGCTCGTTTTATTTAAGAGTTGGTTTTTGATCGTATATATGAGCGTTTTGTTCATGTTTGATGAGTTTGGAATCATTTGTGTATACAAGATAAATTAAAAGTCAACTGTTATATTTGAAGATTGCTCGATTCCCCAGTCCCTTGTACTAATAAAATGGTAACCGAAAGTTACAGACGATGTTCCTTGTACTTTGAACGAAATTCAAAGTAGGGTAGAGAAAAAGCTTAAGCGAAGAGGTTCGGTGTATTCCGGTCTACTGACCAAACGAAATGATATTTTGTATCAATGATAGACACACATCAGACTGTACAACAGCAAGACTCTTTATGGTACTTCCTGCACGGGTGTAACAAATTTATCAACGAACTGCACCCATGATTCACAAGTCAATATTCTAACTTGTCTCTTCGTCGGCATCTTGAGCTGCCTGCTTCCGACGGGCAGCCTCCTTACCAGCAAAGCTGAACAACATGCCAAGATCATAGGTCACCTTCAAGCATCCTGCAATCATGAAGGAGACACCGAAATGGCCATTGCGCGACAAGATACCCGTCAACAGGGGGCCCATGCTCTGGGCGGTAGTCTTCACGACGTTCACCGAGCCCATGATAGCAGTGCGCTTGTCCGCCGGCAGAGCCGCAGCAAGGAATGCGGAGCGAGGCGCCACATCCATGTTCTGGGAGCAGGCTCGCAGAACCAAGAAGGTCAGTGCCAAAGGCAAGCTATGTGGGACGGAGATGAGAGCCAGGCAGATTGCCGACGGCAGATGAGTGAATACCATAGTCTATCAACAAGTTAGAGGTCGCTCAGCTGCCCAAATAAGGAGAATGTCTTACCTTGACATTACCAATTCGTTTGGCGAGGGACGAGGCGACCAGCATGGATGCCGCGGAGATGATGTTTGTGGTGAAGAATATAGTGCCAAGTTCGCCTTCAGGCAGATTGAACTTGCCCTTGAAGAAGTAGGTCATCCAGGAGCTGAAAAATTAGCATTGTAGTTGACAAAAAGCTCCGGGGTCAACACTCACAGTGAAGCCAACCCAGATGCAAACGAGTCCACTCCAAACAGAATGAAGAGACGGATAACCAGCGACCACAGGTCCTTTTCGATAAATGGGAACAGTCCCTTCTTCTTCGGGACCGGCTCGACATCCTGTTCGGCTGGTTCTGCCAGCAGCGGTCGGGTTTCAGGGCTCTGCTCCTGCGGCTCTTCTTTCTGGACCTCAACTTTTCCACTCAGACCCAAAGTGAAGATTAGCTTAACGACACCAACGCCAGCATAGACGAAGAAAATGATGCGACAGGCGGGAATAAAAGCCCATCCGTGGATTGACTCGAGGGAATTGATGATCCAACCACAAACAAGCATGCCCAAGGCCGAGCCAGCAGTTCCAATCAAGGAATACCAAGCAAAGACATCACTCAGAAGCTCATGTGGTGTGAGATGAGCCAAAGTGGATTCTTCGACAGCGCGGAAGGGGCCAATTTCATTTCCACTAATAAAAATTAGCTCAGATAAAAATAGAAGCAAGAAAGAAATACGGATACGAACCTCGGACTAATGACACCAAATACTGCAGCCGCCAGTAAAATCCAAAAGTTTCCGAACAGCGCGAAAGTGACGCCGCTGCAAGCCATAAGGATTGATCCGAGCGACAACACCGCCTTGCGACCCAAAGAATCAGCGAACAAAGTGAGGAAGAAGCTAATCACCACATCTCCGACCAGCGTGAGAGTCATAAACAAGCCAATGCGATCATCTGAAATCCCCATGGCCGACAGATACGATGCCAGAATCAGGGTCGACCCGCCGTACGCGAAGAGACGCACGAAGCGCTGCGCGCAGAGAAGTTTCACGTCGAGCGACGACCGCCACATAGTGGTTAGGCCCAGCTCTTCGAGAACATGGGCCATGTAACGCGCTGGTCGCGATTGATTCTCCATTATCAGATTATCAGACGGGTTGAAGGAAGAAACAAGTCCACAAGTTGAAAGACCAATCACCTTTTAACTCCGACCTCGGACTCGGGGTTCGGGCCGGGGCTAAGCTTTTTTGGGAGAACTGAAGAACTATATTATTTCATCGACCTCTTTTGGGATATAAAAAGTAGAAAAAAATTATTATGTACAAATATTCTCACAGTTGTGTCCTCTCCTCAATTACTGCTCGGTCTTGGGCGGCCATTTCACTCGTCGTTCCGCACGCACATACAAGTTGGTAGGACGAATCAACTGGAACATGGGATCATACTCGACCGGCCCATCGTTCTCTTTCGTGAACTTGTACCGGTACAACAACTTGGGCAAGAACACTTTGACTTCCTGTAAGGCAAAGCTGAACCCAATGCACATACGCGGTCCAGCAGCGAAAGGAATATACGCAGTCTTATGACGGTTCTTGACTTCCGCCGTATCCCAACGATCCGGATCAAATCGTGCTGGGTTAGACCAGACCGCTGGGTTGTTGTGTATGTGGTGAAGGGCAGGAATAATGATAGAATCTTCGGGCAGCTTGTATCCACCTGGAAGAATCATGTCGACCTTGGCTGTGCGCGCAGGCTGGTATGAGGGGTTATGACGACGCTGGGTTTCTTTGATGAACTTATCCAAGAATGTCAGACGGTCCGTCAGATCTGCGGTCATTGGAGTATCGGCATCGATGTCATTATCAATCAGTTCCTGTAGGAGTCTCTCCTGCATGCCGGGGTAATTGACTAGCGAATAAAGCAGCCACGACAGCAATGAGCTGGTAGTCGTGAAACCAGCGCCGGTGGCTACTACCAGTGCCTCCATCAAACTTGTCTTAGGCAATTTCTCGCCCTTGTTGTCAGTGGCGCGAATAATATAATCTGCCCAGATATTAGCTCAAGCTTTCCAACTTCTACTTATTGCACTTACCGATCATGTTAGAGGCCTGCAATGCAGCGTCCTGCAACGGGAGATCCTCGACACCATTCTGAGAAGCATTTTGAATTGATTCGTTGACCATCTCAATAATACGATGGCGCGCATCCCGTAGGCGTTGCGGGTCACCGAAAGGCAACTTAGCATACCAATCACCACGGGCGGTCACCTTCTTGTTCAGCTCCAATGACTCGGCAATTCGGTAGACAAGCTCATGTGGCGGCGCATCCACGGCGGAGAAATGCTTGAAGTCCATACCGAGAACCAACTTGCCCACGGCCTGTGCACCGAGCTTAAGCATATACGGGTAGACGTTCCAAGCCTCGCCACGCTCGTCTAGCTCGTCGAACACACTGAATGCATCCTCGACGGTTTCTTGCATAGTGGGTGCGTAGTGACGCACTGCTTTTGGTCCCAGCGCTGGCGGGAGGAACTTGTGTGCCGCACGCCATTCGGGTGTATCAGTGTCACCCAAAAACACACCGGCCTGTTGGTTCTTGATCGGGTGCAAAGGGTGTGCCTCATTGATTCTCTTGGTAAAGAAATCAGACTCTGAGAAAACGATGGCCGATAGCTCGGGGTCATTGGTGTGGTAGACTGTCCGGCCCATGTTGGTGGTTTGAATGATGGGCCCATATTGGTCAAAGAGACGCTGGTGATTTCCTAGGTGATCGGGGTAGACCTCGAAGTAGTTTCCCACAAATGGCAGTCCCTTAGGACCGGGGATCTCCCGTACTGCCTTTCCATCTATTGAGATAGCAATAGGCTCTTCATTGGCAAGGACCTCCGAGGGAGTGGACAACATCGAGTCCTCTGACTGGAATCCGATTCCTAACGTGAGAGTTAGGATGATATCAGAGGCAATAAGATAAAGAACATACCATTTGGCTCAACAATGGCAAATTGCCCAGCAATGAGAAGCTGAAGTCCTTGGTAGTCGACTGTTGTCTCTACCTCAATTGGGCGAGCTGAGGTGATAGCCTCGCCCAGCAGATAGAAATGTTTGGCAACCATCGTGAGATGAGAAGGAAAATAATAACGTGGTTTTCCTCTCTTGAAGGGCTCCGCTCACATTTTATAAGGATCTAATTATCTGAGCCATTTGAAACTGCATAGTTGACTCCACTATTCATGAAAACGCGTCCCGATTCTTTTTCATTTCATAATAGAAGGATGCATATCTCTACGAACCTCGGTTCAAAATCTTTCTTAATTAGGATCCACCATAATATCATGATTGCAAAAATATCAGAGTGGACGTTGTTTCGGGCTGTGGCCGACGGCACTGGCGCGAAATGTGCCGTCTCAGACGGCCCCACCGACAAGATAGAGCTTTTTTAATTTAATTTTTTCTTCAAGGTGCCGAGGTATTTTGAATCCCTGCTTGCTGGTAGGCTGGTTTTATGTACATATCGGAAGTGCTAAGTGGGCTATTGCGACAATTCCATGTTCCCGTACGGAGTACTTTTCGTGATATTAAATTAAGACTTTAAGACTGTCCTTTTGAATTTTTTTTTTTTTTTGCAAAATCATTCATTCACAATGTCCGTTCCAGAAACAAAAGAGCTGAAAGCTGAGTGGAAGGCAGATGTCGAGCTGCCAGAGTATACATTGAAAGATGTGGCAGCACACAACACCAAAGGTGATACCTGGATGGTCATCCACGGACAAGGTAATACCTTTTTTTAAAATAACCAAAAACGTCGGTGCTAACATTGCAACAGTCTTTGAACTCACAAAATATCTGCAAGATCACCCAGGTGGTGCAGATGCTCTCATCGAGGTAGCCGGCACTGATGCCACAGCAGCCTATGAGGATGTTGGTCATTCTGAAGACGCCCGCGAGATCATGCAGCCATTCCTGGTGGGCACCTTGAAGGATGCCCAGCAGTACGTCCGGCCCAAGGCAGTGCGTGTTGTCTCCCAAAAAGCACCTGCAGAGGCTAGTTCCTCCTCCTCATCGCCTATCAAGACGATTGCCTGTGCTCTGGGTGGACTAGCCCCAGTCTTCTACATCTTCACCCAAAACAACAATCTCACAAACAGCCTGGGAGCCATCTCCCAACTGATCCCTCACCAACTGAAGAACCTACGACTGCCCCATGGAGGCTTCATCAACGGCTTTTTAGCCGCTTCTGCTATCTCCACAGTCGTGGGAGTAATGGTAGCGCGCCAGGCCAGCAGATTCACCAAGATCGACTCTGGATTCATGCGCTTCCCCCCTCATATGAAGTCCAAGAAGGTGATTCGGGCCGATCCGCATCTGACACGCGGATTCCTCGAACCGCAACAATATCAACGCCTGCCACTCGTTGAAAAGACCGAACTTGCAACGAACGTCTACCGTTTCGTCTTTGCCCTACCAACCGCCACAGGCGTGTTAGGTCTACCCATTGGCCAACACGTCGCCATCAGAGCCGTTGTCGATGGAACAACCGTCACTCGCTCATACACCCCTACCTCCAACAACATCGACCGGGGCCGCATTGAACTCGTCATCAAATGCTACCCCGACGGTCTATTGAGCGGGAAATATCTGGCCGGCTTGACCGTGGGCGATGAGGTCGAATTCCGTGGTCCCAAGGGCTCGATGCGCTACACAAAGGGTCTTTGTCGCAAAATCGGTATGGTGGCCGGCGGCACAGGTATCACACCCATGTACCAGCTTATCCGGGCAATCTGCGAGAACGACACCGACACGACGGAAGTCAGTCTGATCTACGCGAACCGCAGCGAGTCTGACATTCTCTTGCGTGAGGAGCTTGAACGCTTCGCGCGTCAGTACCCGAAGAACTTCAAGCTGTGGTATATGCTGGATTCTGCGCCCGAGGGCTGGACCTATGGATCGGGATACGTGGACCAGGCTGTTCTGGCGGAGCAGCTTCCTGCGCCATCGGCTGACACTAAGGTCATGCTATGTGGGCCGCCCGGGATGGTTAATGCCACTAAGAAGAATTTGGTTGCGTTAGGCTTTTCTAAGCCAGGGGTAGTCGGGAAGATGACTGATCAAATATTTTGTTTCTAGAAAGTTGCCTAATATAGTAATAGCCGAGGCTTTGAATAAAGGATGAAGGTTTCTTAGTTTTGTTGAATTGATGGGACGGCTTGTCCGGTCATGTTGCCGAATGCGTTTTGGTGTCCGACAAGAAACAAAATCTCCGAGACACCCCGAAAGAGACTCCACTCGCCGTGCTGATTCCCGAGACTTTGACTGGTTGGAGCTTATCTGTTTGGATCCAGGGGGTTATGTTGTATGTGTACGGAGTACATTGTGTGTACATTGTGTGTCCAGGTGTACTCCGTATAATGGTATAAATTAATGTACATAAACACTATGCCAGACTAAACGGGAAATGGACATGGATAAATATAACCTGTCTTTCTCAAACACTCCATATTGAGACCCTCCCATCAATTTATATCAGTCTTCGAAGATTTGTGTTTGCTTCGACGCCTGTGAGATCTCCGACGCTTCCTCCTTGGTTTCGGTTTCTCCCGCGATCGAATCATGAAGCGAACCGGTTGTCCCAATCTCCCTTCTCTTGTCTGGAGCTTAGTCCTCAAGTTCATTTCCGTCGATATCCTCACGAGAGGAGAGATGTACGACTTGTCATCCTTCGAGCGCGAGTATCGACGAAAATATCGCGGAAGATCAGACGATATGGTAACATTCTTCTTTTTCGTCGCCGGTTTCTCGTCAGCAGGAACAGGATCAGAATCAGGAGGCGGCGTAGGATCTTTCGCATCAACTGGAACTTTGCGCGACCGTCGATTCAACGCCCGCGACTGCATATGACATATATAAAGATAGTATAGGAGCAGTAGAAAGACCACAGCACCGAGGATAGACCCCGCTATTGCGCCTTTGTTTCCATCTGATAGTCCGCTGCTTGTGCCCCAATGCGTTTGTTCAGGTGTAGAAGTTTCGGCTATGTTGGCCACGTGGATGACAGTCGTGAATGGAGTCGTCGCTGTCCATGTAACCAGGTTCAACGTTGGCCACGGCCTGGTATTCCCCAAGGTGATGACTGTCACAAATGTCGTGTCGGCCTCGATCAGGGTCCGGGTAACCTCGCGAATCGCAGGTGCCATTGCCTGACAACAAATTGAACTGGCATGATGGGCTTAAGTGTCAATGGCAGCTTCACTTCTTTCGCGCCACTAACACGTAGGGTATGCACGAGCGGATTGAACGGGTCTTCTATTTCATGTGATAAAGCAATCGAATTGGTGACAGTGGTATCTTCTGACTTAGTTATGCAGCTTACGCTGCGCAGACACGGGAATATCACGGGGATTGGTGGAATCGTCTGCAAGTCGCATTATGAGGCCAACTCACTGCATTTTGGTGCGGGGATTCTGATGAGCACGTTATTAAAACGAACACCTGTGTGGGTGTTTTTCTTCCACAAATACTACCAGGGGTCCTCATGTTGCCTGATATTTTTACTAAGGCGCCGAACACCCATGAGTATTCGTTGGACAGACATGCAGCTTGATCTCCAATCAATTTCCTGCCCGAAGCAGAACTATCGCAGGTGTATGGTCGCCTCGCCCGCACGGATGAACCCCCTCGATACTCGATAAAGAGTCCCCGACTTCTCCATTTTCAGAGCGAACCAATAGTATTGAACATATATGATATATAAATCTCTATAAATTTACAGCTTCGCACGCGCAGGAGCAAAGTTCGACCCAGCACCCTGACTAATCGCCTCAACGATAGCATCAACGCTATTCAAAATCCAAGTATTCCCCTCATCACTAGCCAACCACCGCGCAGCCTCTTCCCCCTCAACATCCTTCACCCACGAGCCATCCTCAATCGCCTTCCGCAACCCAAACACATGCGAGATGACCTGGGGAGCAACGCCCGACTGAGCGCGCAGGCACGAGACAGCAACAATAGATGTCAGAATGCGCCCAGCAGAGGCGCCAGTGCTACGCTCCGGATCAGACAACAGGGCACCGTAGTTGCTGTGCAGGATGTGCACCGGTAGGTCCGGGTGTGAGTCGGCCAATTTATTGAATAGTTTCTTATCGAATGGGCGATAGATAGAATCCCAGAGTGCCTGGCCGCGCTCACTGATCGCGGTGATGTTCTCTGGGGTGGGAGCGCGGGTGGGGGTGCGGGAGAGCTGACTGCCGACTGAGTCTGGGAGGCTGGCTCTGAAGGCGTTGAGGCAATTTATGGTGCGTGGGATGCCGTTAAAACTAATGCATTTCAGACCGACTTCGCGCATGAGCTCGGCGGTCTCGACTTGTTTGTCCGGGTTAGTGCTGGCTAGTTCGTAGAGAGCGGCGAGGGACTCCGGGGAGTTCATGGTCATTGTTGCTGCGGTCTGGCATTTGTGTTAGATCGCATTCAATCTTAACTACAGGGATTGGCTCACTGAAAGTGCGACCCATGACGGCTGCGAGATCTGTTTGGATTGCGCGGTCTGTTGGATCTTTTGGTAGACCGAGGTTATGTTTGCTGGCGCCGGGACAGTGGATGGCCGGGCGGCAGGGGCATTGATCAATGCCTTGAGGCTGGTTGAAAGTCTAGACATGTCGGATGATGAGCTTTTTTGCTCTGGGTGTGGATGTTTTTCCATTAAAGAATAGGTGCTGGAGACCAATTCTCCTCCCGACCTCGGGAAGTGGAAACAAACGGAGCTCAGAAGTGAACACCGAAAAATACCAAGAGGGGATCGTAATATGACAGTAATTCCTCCAAAATATTTCTGTAATATTACCAGTGGAGAATACGTCGAAATCCGGGGATCGCGGGGAAACTAAACTGCCGGACGTGATCTCATGGAAGCTCTGCCATTGGTGCAAAAGGGGGCTGGAGAGGGCTCGTAAACTCGGACCCAGAAGTGCCAGCCGAAGGAGCTTCTCTCTGAGCATTTGTGGGCTATTTCTTTCAATTCGTTTCCTCTTTTCTCACCATCTTAAGCTACAACAGATAGTCTAGGAGAATAAGATCATTTGTGCGTCGCCAAGCAACAATCCAAGTCATCATGGACCCACCCAAGTCAAGAGTGCTAGAGCTCGAAGATGCAAAATCATCGCCCCTCGATCGACATGGTGACCTCACGCAGCAGCAGAAATTGACACGGAATGTGCTGTGGAAGCTGGATATACAGTCAGTCTAGGCATTACAGTCAGAATTCGATTGCTAATACTTTCCAGTATTCTTCCTATTCTAGCACTACTTTTCCTCATGTCATTTTTGGACAGAACCAATGTCGGTAACGCGAAGATTCTCGGTTTAGAAGCGGACCTTTCTATCACAGACCACCAATACGATATCGGCCTAGCTGTGTTCTATCTCACCTATATTTGCAGGTGCGTTGTCTTCCATTGCATCTTAGCACCAGAGGCTAATTGATATGGAAGCGAGCTGCCAAGTAATCTGGTACTCAAGAAAGCATCGCCGAAGATTTGGCTACCATTTTTGACTGCTATTTGGGGCATCATCACCATGTGTTTAGGATTTGTACAGAATTTTGCTGGTTTCGTCGCCGTCCGGGCTTTGTTGGGTATTGCGGAGGGAGGTCTACTCCCTGGCATGGTATGTTTCCAACGGTCTACGGAATTGGCATTGGTCATTGTTAACAAAGCAAAAAGGTCTTGTACTTGTCTTCTTTCTATAGACGAGGCGATTTGGCTCTGCGGATTGGTTTGTTCTACACAGCTGCTTCCCTGTCGGGCGCATTTGGAGGTACATACGCATCGATTTCATCTTTTTTCTTTGGCGGATGCTAACAAATTAGGTCTTCTCGCTCGCGGACTGGCCGAAATCGGGCCTCGAGGGGGCATAGAAGGTTGGCGCTGGATTTTGATTATCGAGGGACTTTTGGTATGTGAAGGTGATTTCTATTCAAACAAAAACTTTGTCTGACTTTCAATCAGACATTTGTCTGTGGAGTGTTTAGTTTCTTCGTCCTTCCAAATAGCTTGGAGTCCGCATCTTTCTTGACTACAGAGGAAAAGGAATTCGGAGGGAAAAGGCTGATGCTTGATAGCCCCGGATCCATAGAAGGGTAAGCTTTTCCGACCCACTACATAATAAAGCTTGGCTAACACAAACAGTTCCTTGACACCTGAGGCAGAATCGTTCAAATGGTCCGAAGTACGTCGAGGTGTACTAGATCTACAAGTGTGGCTCTCTGCCTCGGCGTACTTTGCCATTCTCTCTGGACTATACTCCTTTGGCTTGTTTGTAAGGTTCTCCTGTTTATATGCCTATCTCAAAGTCACTGACAATTTTTAGCTGCCAACGATTATCAAAAACCTCGGTTTTGCCAAAGATGCAAACGAGGTTCAGTTGTGGTCTGTGATACCTTATGCCGTCGCAGCTGTACTTACAGGTTTTTGTCTTCTTTTCGACTATTCTTATTAAATGCTCACCCATTCTCTAGTCGTCGTTGCCATAATCTCCGACCGTCTCCGTCTCCGAGGCGTGGTGATGCTCTTCACTCTCCCAATCGCTATCATCGGATATGCAGCCATCGCCAATATTGACTCCCCTCGTGTTCAATATGGCATGACCTTCCTCATGGCAACCGGTCAATACGCCAGTGTACCGTGCATCCTGGTGTGGTTATCGAACAACTCTGCGGGGCATTATAAAAGGGCCACTACATCAGCGCTGCAGCTGGCAATTGCAAATGCGGGAGGATTTGTTTCGAGTAAGTCGTTCACACACTGGGTTCACTTTTTCTTTATACAGATCTCTAACATCAGACCTTAGCTTTCAACTATCCATCTCGAGATGGGCCCCTTTTCCACCGTGGACATACCATTATCCTGGGGTTGTTGGTGTTTGCGTGGTTTATGTGAGTATATTTATTATCACTCGCTCAAGAGTCATCGCTGATTTGCATAGGATTCTGCTTAACGTACTCTACTGCGCAAAGATCAACCGAGACAAAAGGAAGGGTAAGTATGATCAATACGCGGGGTACAACGATGATCGTAACCCGGAGTTTATGATGGTTCTATAAGTGATGACAACATTTGAATGATATCTAGTGGCGGTAATTTACGTGCTCTATAGATCTACTGGTTTCGGTTTCTGGATTAGTTTATTATTTTGAATTTAATGTATCATTCTGCCCACATCGTGTTATACCCACCACTGCCACCAGTAGCGAGGCTTCCAGTCCTGCTTAGTTGCACCCCGTAGATCATCCGTATTTAGCATATCCACGCCCTCGTGCACAAGTACATTCCAAACATGATTCCGCAGTCCAACCGGCCAGGTGGGAGTTCCCCAATACCGTACTTTCAGTCCTAACTCATGAGCTGTATGTATCTGACTCCGAAGAACGGCGAGCTGGGCATCCGACAGACGGCCAAGAGAGAGAGACCCAATAGCCTTGCGGAAATCTGTTGATGCATAATAGCTGTTGGATGGGCTATAGGTGGAATCCATTGGTCTGTTGTAACCTGCTGTTATATCCGCAGGAAATGTCAAGTTGCCAAGAGGTGCATCGTAAAAGACGTCGCGGTAGGTCGAGTTCTCGACGATCACATGGAAAGATGCATCTCCACCGACGACGACAGTAATTGGGCCGTATACAACATCAGAGCCATTGAAGTGGGTCAGGTAGCCCTTTTCACGCAACGGGTTCAGCTGTTCGAGAAGAAGAGGCCAGGTCCCATCACCCTCGGTTTTGCAATCAATCAGTAAGGTCAGGGTCTGTTTTGGGTCATAGGCAAATAGCCCGACCATTTCCTGACTCGTAACTTTTGGCCAGTTGCGAGAAGGGGGTGCATTGTGGGTGTCGAGCATCTTCAGTAGCGGGTCAAGATAGAGGCTCTGTAGTGTTCCCCGGAGGACTGTGGAACGTGAATGGCCCACTAGTAGATCACTCCCCCATGGCCAGACGTCAACCTCGACACCAGTACATCCTGCACGAAGTGCTGAGCGTAGGGGAATGTGACGCCAGTAATCGTTGTGTGAGTTGCATGGTACGGGGATGACGCCATGGTTAGACCAGTTGGAAACACTCGAGTGGCGCTCACTGGGGAAAACAGCCAAGGCAAGATCATGTTGAAAAAGATAAAGGAAGCATTGCCATACAACAGTGAGGATGCCACTAAAGTGAGACATTGTTAGTTTAAGTATGACGTGACATGTGTGGAGAACACAATCAAACAAGCAACAAATGTGTAGACTATCACAGTGGGTACGCACATAATGAATATAAATGCCCGGAGAGGTCGCTGCACTGCTCGACAGAAAATGGCTCTCTTAGAGCGTGGATATGCAATGCAGTCCGGGTGGGAGCATTTCCAGATCGAAGAGGATCTGGGCTTGTATGGAATGATTGGCTCCATTAACACCACTCGATTGGAGAGTAAGATAGGTTCATGCTCTGGAATGGGCTCCAGACCATATGGATAAAGTGCCATGGTGAGATTGAAAGGTGAAATGAAGTTTTTCCCCCGGAGGCTGGGTTAGGCTGGGCACATGTAAGCTTATTTTATCGCGTGAGCTTGTTTGAGGCCAAGACCCTCAGGTGTGGACCCTTCTGTTTCGCGGATGCCTATGGAAAGTGAAAATAACCAGAAAATAACCAGAAAATAACCAAAAGAATACTTCTGCCTAATTATCCCACTTCAAATTCCGACGGCAATTGAAAAATACAAAAAGTTTATTTACTCGAGGGCTATGCTGAGTATAGGTATTTATACGAGAGAAACAAAGCCAAAAAGCCCTTTGTCCACTTGGGCAACCATCTTCGGGGGTATATACATCCTGACTCCCGACCTCTGACATCTTTATCCCATAATCTCAAGGGTATCGGCAATGGTAAACTTAGCATCCGTCTTACTCTGCACCTCTTCCACTTCAACACCCGGAGCAAGCTCCGTCAGTGTGAGCTCACCAGTAGGTCGATCCACCTGGAAAACACACTGTACTTTTGTCAGCTTTGTTTGAAATCAAATAGGCTTTTCGCACTTACCAGGTCGGTGATGATAGTGCTAACGACATTAGCACCTGTCAATGGCAGACTGCAATTTTGTACAATCTTGGGCGATCCATCTTTCGCAACATGGCTCGTGGCCACCACGATCTTGGTCTTGTCCGGGTTCGAGATTAAATCCATCGCTCCTCCCATACCCTTGAACACCTTGCCGGGGATCATATAGTTGGCCAGATCACCGTTGGCACTCACTTGCAGAGCGCCGAGAATAGACACATCTACATGACCTCCGCGGATCATGCCAAAGGACTCGGTGCTGTCGAATGTGGCGGCTCCAGGAACCAAGGTCACGGTTTCTTTTCCGGCATTGATGATATCCCTAGTCTGAGTTAGTGAGAGTTCGGGTCATCACATCTGGGACCAACTTACGGATCCAATTCTTGCTCGGTGGGATAATCACCCTGAAATTGTTAGATCAGCCCGTGCAAAAGGATTTAAGAAACTTACCATTCCCAAAATACCATTCTCCGACTGAATCCAAACCTTCACGTCTTTGGGCAGGAACGACGGTGCCAGCGTGGGAATACCAACACCCAGATTCACATAGAATCCCGGCTTAAGCTCCTTGGCCGCCCGACGACCAATGAGTTCTCTTTGAATCTGAGCCGCATCTTTAGCAGACCCAGTTGCAGTTGCCTCCGAGCGCAACTTCTTGTTTTCAATGTGCTTGTCGTCCGTGGCAGGAACGATCCGATCCACGAAGATACCCGGTAGGTCCACGTCATTGGGGTCAATAGAGCCAACTGGGACAATATTCTCCGCCTCCACGATAGTCAGGGTCGCAGCCTTGGCCATGATAGGACCAAATGCTTTGGTGGTGTATCTATTCGATGTCAGTGTCCAGATTCTGGGCCGTACTCATAGCCACATATACTCACCGGAACACGCAGTTACCAGCCTCATCCACCTTCCAAGCTCTGAGAATAGCTACATCTCCAGTCAAGGCTTCTTCCATGAGGTATGTCTTACCATTGAATTCTCGGGTCTCGCGCGGCTTGCCAGACTCGAGAACTTTACCAGACTCATCCATGCGAACGGGGATCTTTCCCTCTTGAATAAATGTGTCTTCACTTGTCAGCGATGATCATACCCTGGGGAGGATCTATACATACGGGCTCCCGTCGGGGTAAAGAAAGCTGGAATCCCAGCACCTCCAGCACGGAGACGTTCAGCCAAAGTACCTTGCGGACAAAGTTCAATAGCAATATGTCCCGTCAAATATTTCTTCTCCAACGATTTATTGTTCCCGAGATATGAAAGGATCAGACGGTTGATCTGGCCGTTCTGCGACAGTGTCGAAAGGCCTCCCTTGCCCGCGGAGCCGGCATTGTTCGAAATGGCTGTCAGGGAGTGTAATTGATCGACGCCCCGGCGGCGCATAGCATTAATGAGGGTTTCTATACTGCGTATTAGCTTTGTTGCCGTGCTGGTTGCTCGTCCACGTACCTGCAACTCCGCACAGACCGAACCCAGAGCTAAGGATTGTCGATCCGCTCTTGATATCGGCGACTGCGGCATCGGCATCTTTGAAGACTTTTGAGCCACCGCGCTCAATCTTAGGCGCAAGAGATTGTAATGGTGCGGTTATGGAGTATCTAGTGCTGGTGTTGGTACTGAATGGTTGCAAGGGGCGCACGCTGGCGCGCACTCCAAGGAAGAGTCGAGGTCGACAGGTAGTCAGCGCTTTGCGCGACAATGTAGTGGAAATCCTAAGAATCGTCATGTTTAATAATTGTTTAGACAAAAATAAAGAAAAACTTCGGAAATGAAACCATCGCGCAGTTAAAACATTCACGGCATCGGGTAGTCGGGGCTACTTCTGGATGCCGAGCGGCCACGCGCGGAAGTCCTCCGAGCGGACCTTCTTCTGATGTTCGACCTATTCTTCTATTCTTCTTTTAATTTCCGATTGAATTCCATAGATTACATAAAACAACTGAAACACTCCCATTGGTCTATTATGAATGGGAAAAACAAGCAAGCAGCTCGTATAAATTCCCTCTGATGTCATAGGTATTTGGTATAGAACACCAAATATGACCCGCCAAACTAGATATCAACAAAATAAATAAACAAAACCCTTACTCAACCCGTCAACTGCTTCTTAAATCGACTCATCTTCTTCTTGATACCACCCCGTTGCCTCCGACCATCACTCTGCTCTGTCAAAGTATCCGCATCGAAACCCATTAAAGACCTAGGCGTAAGATCGCCGGCTTTCTTAGACCCCTCCGGTTTGGATTCAAGCTCCTTTGATTGATTTTCGGGTAGCAATGTAAATTCCGACCCCGTATCATCACCATGCTGGGGGTTCTTTTCGACTTCTCTTTGCTCGGCTTGCTCGCGGCGTATACGCTCGCGTCCACGTTGGGCAGCGCCCTCGATCCCACTCTCGCCTAGCATGGCAGTTCCAGCTGGGCCTGGAGCCAGGGCGCTCCAGTCGAGGACCATTGTGGTGTTTTCTTTGGGGTGGTTTAGAGTTTGTGAGTATCAACTCTGAGATATGTTCTAATTGATCACAGTAGGGTTTGTGTATGAAATCAATATTGTTGAAGATGTGACTTCTTGATATGCTTCGGAGAGGGGCGATGACGTTGGCCAAGATAGCCCCCAATGATGATCTATCGGATCTGCAGAAATCTGGGGGAAATTAGTGCCTTGTATTTAGTATGGTAGGCGAATGAGTATCGATATGTACAAGCTGGTAATATGAAATATGTTCAGAAAACAAAAGTATGATCAAATAAACGCATAAAAAATAAACAATGGGGTATGCAAACATCCACCTTCCTGTCCTACTAAAAATTGAAATCCGGATTGGCAAAATCAAGCCAATCCCAGTTAAGCATATCATCAAGAGGTACATCCGGGATCGATGCACCAAATGCAGTGCCCGCTCGATTGACCGCATCGACAATCTGATTATCGGACATAGCAGAGAATTGCAATGGTTCAAACCATAGATCCTCAGGTGGTAATGTTACTGGCAGCGAACTATGATCCAGACATGTAGATGGAAATGTCGGCTCGGGTGGATGTACTCTGTCCGGGTTGCCTCGGGATTGTAGAGGCAAGGCTGGCGCACGTCGGATCAATTCACGTAAGAATCTCCCGTAAAGCACAGAGGCGCCGTTTCTGTGACTTGGTGTTGCTCCGATTCTCTCTAGGACACCGGCCGTCTCTTCAATGAGATTCCGGACGCTTGGTGCTAGACTCGATCTGCTGTCACCAAGTGTTATGCTGAGGCTGAGGGCAGAGCATGCGGCAAAGGAGATCATTATGACGGTATTGTTTGGCATTGATTTTATTCGAGACTCGCCTTGGATGGCTGCCCGCAGGACGTTCAATGCAGATGATAGACCGGCGGCTCGGAAGAAACGCTTGACTTCGACTGGAGCTGTTGGGTGATTGATGACACCACCGTAGGTGGATAACTGCGTATGTGTGACAAGAATCTCGACATATGGAGGCAAGGAGCGTGCTGTAAATGGTTAATATTTGGTCGATCAATTTTAGGTATTAGGCTTACTGTCTCCTTCGCCAATTGACAAGGCCCATGTTGCATACCACTGCTCGTAGAAGGCTTGAATAGTTCTCTTAATCCTATAGTATGGTCAGTATATAAATTCTATTTATCAAAGGCAGAATAGCATACGAATGAGCAGCTTCCGAGCCGGTATCGACGAATCGATAACTATCACAGCTTGATTTAACTTTCTGAAAGAGTCCATCCTACAACCGTTAGAATGGAATTTAATACCATGGTATGGATATTTGCAATGTGATATGGAACGGGATTTGGGATAGCACCTACAAGGTCCCTTCGAAGAACTGCCATAGAATTCATGGGACCATCACGCGGGTCTGCAATGCTTGACAGGTGCCAACGATCGCAATTTTCGACGAGCTTTGTTGGAGGTACCGTATAGCTTCGTCCACGTGCAAGACAAACACTGAGAAGGTTAGTGTCAGACCCAGATGCACTACTGGGGGAATCATACATACCCCCTCTCCACGACATACAACGCAATCCAGGCTCTTTCGCGTCTTCGCAACAGCCTGATGCCCCACTCTGAAGACGGATCAATATCATCAAATCCATCCATATGTAAAGCTCTCTTGGCGTCGATACACTCTGCTCGTGCTAGGCGATTCAGGAGTTCTTGGTCAAAGCTTGAAGAGGGTGAGACAATCTTGTTCAAAGATAAGTCTAGAGCCACAGTGAGAGCCATGGCAATATAGGAGCAAGTATCATCGTCTCCTAGTCTATCACCAGGAGACATCCATGGAACGTTCACCATGAAAGCTAGAACAATCTCAACAGATCTATAGCGGTGTGTGAACACTCGCTTCGCAAGCCATGTGCAGTGCCTCGATAGTCTCTTAGATAACGCAGCAGCAGACGGTAAAAATAGGGCTGCGCCTGCCATTATTGAAGTAAAAAGAAAAGCCGACTGGGACCGTACGAATGACGGGGTGTGTATCAAAGGATCGAGGCCCCATCGTGTATGTGCAAGGTTTTGGTAGAAACTTGATCTGTCAGTTATATATGTTTAACAATGAAAAACAAAGCACTTACAATGAGAATAAAGACTCCGACTCATCAAATGTAACTAGTCCCAGTTCAATAGGGTCAACTTCAGGCCCAATATCGAGATTTGCTCTCGCAGGAACAAAAAAGGACTTGGCACTCGGCTCTCCTATCGGGGTGCCCTGAATGAACGATGGACCCTGAAACAACGGCGGTGGAGACTTTGGCGCACGCCGCATGCCGGTCGGTGAAAGCTGAAGATCCGAAGCTCTAGCAAGCAACTGGAGAGGATTCTCTGCATCGTCAAGAGCAAGACTCTCCGCATGCATATCACGTGGAGATGTCATGCGCGGGTGATCTGATGTCTCTGAAAAGCCACGCTCATGTCCATTATCATGCTCATTCTGCATTAACTGGCCCTGGACTTGACCGAGGAGTTCCTGGAGGACTGAAATGGCCCTCTGAGCCTCATCGTCACTAGGGTCGACCTTAGGCCGCTTGATTGCCTGCTCGATCTGATGTATCGCTTTCTCCAGGCCCTTGCGTTTACTAGACCCCGGTCAATATTTTACTCCACGACGCCTTCATTTGACTCACTTTTTGACACCCTTTTGTCGGCCCAGATGATGGTTGGGCACAATACACTCTGCACTGGTCTGCTTACATTTCTCGCAGCTGGACTCGCCTGCCAGGCGGTTGCAGCGAATCTTGCTCCGCCGACAGTTCAAGCATGCAGCTTGTTTTCCATGTGGGCTTGATGCTGAACCTGCCGACTCGGTCTCCATGAGTAAATGATTTGACCTCGGCCATGGACACTAACGTCATGGAGGTGCGGGAGTCGGGATGATTTAACAATGCTTTTGGCTTATGTAGCATTATATCACAGCCTCTTTCAACAGCCCGGCCGGGCTAGCTCAATCGGTAGAGCGTAAGACTCTTAATCTTAAGGCTGCGGGTTCGACCCCCGCGTTCGGCTATTCCTAAAAACCAAACCTGAGATTTCTTTTTTTGCTCTTTTATCTTTCTTCATTTGTTTTTAATGAAGACATAGACAGACCAATTGCCTTTTTTTTTTTTCCCCCTAGCTTTGGTGCGAATGAATAACTGCTTGCTTCCAGCGGGTACTACTACATAGTATATGTAAGGACAAAAAGTGTTTGGTCTGAACAATTTTATATCCCATTCCACAAGCCGATTATATATTTCCAACCTGTTTGTAACCGAATTTGAAGAAAGAAAAAAAGGTCCAACATAGAGAGTCCAGAACTATTCAACTTCCCGGTCTTTTAAATATTATTCTCAGTTAATCGCCCTTGTCACAAATAGCGACAGTGGTAGAAGACGATGCCACCAACAACCCTAGGCAAGAAACCCAACTCAGATGAAACGGATATGATGTTTGAAAGAACTTTGGAAGTGGAAGAGCGAAGATACCCCCCGGTTGTATATCGGGGTTGGACTTGGCAAAAGCAGGAAGGTATTCAAGGTAGTCGTGGTTGAGTAATTATTGTGGACTTCGGTGATATTAGAGACGTCCTTAATTTATTGATTTTGTAGTGACCAAGCGTGTGCACCGAGTAACCTTGGAATGAGTGAGTGGCATCAATTAAAGATTAGTCGCTAAATACAAGCTCTAAAACAACAAGGCCGTTGGTCTTTTTGTGACTTAACAACGGAATGTGAATATATATAACCGAATCCAACATCGCAAACGGCCACACACCAAACCTTCAATCAAGCATAGCGAACCGGACCAGATTCCTCATCACGACCAACCACCAGAACACCAGACGTCTGTGGAGAAACATGAGGCCGAGGCTGGATTTGAGAGGCAGGAACCTGACCCATCTCAGGACCAGCACCCGGAGCACCTTCCGTCGATGCAGCCCATGAAGGCGCATTGGTACCGCGAGGAGTAACATCCAACAAGCGCGGACCAGACTCAACAGGTCTCTTATTTGCCTTGACAGTCGCAGGCGCGGGACCCAAGACAGTCGGGTACTTGAAGCGGAAGCCCCAAGCGAAGAAGAGACGGATTTTCGTCCAGAAACCCATCGCATCCCACCTCTTCTGGAGAATCTCGGCGTCCTCTTTGCTGCGGGCGCGGTAGCCCTTTCGGAAACAAAACAGACAGAAAAGAGAAAGAGGGAGCAAAAGGAAGGACCAGAAAAGAGGGAAACCACGACGGGTTTGCCAGCCTGTCATGAGACGGCGGAATCGCACCCAGGCTTCGATCATGCCCAGGATGAAAACTATCCCGATCCAGCCTAAGCCGCAGATCAGTACAATTGCTAGGTAGGAGATGCCGAGGCCGGATCCCCAGGTGCTGGTGAACCAGTTGTAGTCATCGTCGTCGTAGCCATAGTTGTAATAGCCGCCGCCACTGCTGGATGTCCCATCGGAGTCGGATGTTCCATCTCCTGATCCGTCCGACAAGCCGGTATAGTACCCAGAGTTGCCGCTATAATCGCTGGTGACGCCTGTGTACTGACATCCAGAACCTATGTACCGAGAGGTGGGAGTGTTGTAGAGGCTCAGAGAGTCCAGAGTCCTGCTGGGGATTTGGGTGGGCTCTACGAACACCACTTCGTAGATGAAGGTCGTGGGCTCGAATGGCTGGCTGCTGTCGATCGAGGTCGAAGTTACTACATTATCCCTGGGCAGCAATGTCGCGATCGCATAGGGAGGGCGGACTGTGGCAGCGGTTGTGGTGGTCCATTGAGTAGAGCAGGCCGTCGGGGCCGAGAAAGTCAGGTTGACCTTGTAGATGGTGCTGTGATAGGTTCCATCACTACCTATGGCGTTACGGTAGCCATCGTATAAGTCGCGCTCCTCGCCATAGCCAGTGGGATACAACTTTTCGACAACGGTGTAGTCGTATATGGTATTGGTGGAGGTAATGGTGGACAGGGCCTCGACTGGTAAAGTTGCAGTTGGAGATATTTGATTGATCTCGGTTACCAACTCGGAGTAGTAATCCGTATTAACATCTTGTTCGTAGGTATCAGTCACAATCCAAGGGGCGGCCTGAACGAATGGGCTCAAAACGAGTGACAAGAGAAGAATAAACGAGTGTGAAGGCGCCATCTTGAATGGTCCTTTAGGGTTGCAGGGGAAATAGACAGGAATGAGGCGTCCATGGCTTTATAAAAAAAAAACCAGATAGCGCCTCATGTTAGAAGACCCTTATTTTTGGTCAATTTGGGGGCGCTTTGTCGCCTAAGCTATACTGGTTCTTGCTCGGGTGGAAATTGCCTGCATTAGAGTAGGCAGATACTCGGTGTGATTGGTGATGTCTCATAATTTGCCAGAGCTAAGTAGAGGGTCTAGTCTGTTTACGATCTAGTCATAGACCCTAGACTTTTCGCCTCATGTTTTTACCGGACTTGTCTCTTTTCTTAGTCTTTTTGTTGGCGATGATGACACAGAATTGGACTAGCCTCACGTGTGAAAAAAAAAAAAAAAAAACTTCATTGAATACGCCTAGTCACATATAGAACAGCGCAGAAAAGAACAGCACAGAAAGAAATACAAGCGTAACTTCGTGGATCGTCAGTGTGTTGCAAGGTCCAGAGATCGCGAGGAGTCTATATGGGGGATTGACAGTCCCTTGAATCCGGAGTACCCAGGAGGGGAAAGAGAGAGAGAGAGAGAGAGAGAGAGAGCAAGCCACTTGCTCAATTAGCAGCCCGTAAAGCGCGTAGCCTTGCACCCAAACCATCCTCCACCTCGGCATCCACCTGCTTAGGCTCCTTCACCTCCTCCTTGGGCGCAGCATCCGCCTCGAGGTTCAAGCGCATATCAACACCCGCATCATCCGCCAGTTGTTCCATAAGCCGATCAACGTCGGCCTCACCCTCCGCACCATATTCCTGCATCGATATACCCTGTGCAACATCCTCGATCGCACTGCTAGCGATCTTAAAGTCTTCCGACCGGGCGAGGAAGTTGTTAGCGTGGGAGACGAGGTGTTCGAGGTTGACGCTCCGTGAGGCAGCGTCTAGGCCCCGCGACGCCATAGCGAGCGTCCGGGATGTGTCGCGGGTACTTTGGGCGGCCTTGAGTTCGTTGATAATGACATCTGCGCGTGCCGCTTCGGATTTGAGCGTTACTTGGCGTCGCTTCTCGCGGACGGCGGAGGCGGCGTGAATGCGGGCGATCTGGAACTCGCGGTTCTTCATCGCTTTGTCGGCCTTGGCCTTTTCGGATTTGAAGGTCGCCTCCGCTCGGACGGCTTCTTTCTTGAGTCTGTTGGAGTGTAGCTGGGAAGATAAGGTTAGCAATGGTTTCATGCATAGGCGGGGTGATGGACGCCGTGAGGAGGGGAAACAGGGTGCGGGGAGATCACTTACTTTGACATTTGTGCGGGCTTCGAAGATAGGGTCTTTGCGAACCATGATGTCGGTTTGAGATATTATAAAGGATGAGGATTGCAGGTGTATTTGGGTGTTGTGGAAGGCAGATGGATTTGGGGGCGCGTGGCAACGTCACTGACCGCATTCAGTGCATTCATTCTTAGCGTCCCGAGGTCGGTTTATTTTAGCAACACGGACAATACAAGTCTAGATTTGACCAATATGAACAATCTCTCTAATTTTGAAATGGATCAAGTCTACTCCGTACTGTGGCGATTAGAAAGCGTTACTACAATTACTACTACATGCACTATTATGTCTCGGAAATAATTGCAAGATGAACCAGTCGATTTTGCATTATAAAAAACTAGTATACAGGCCAAAACAAATTGGAACCCTCAGCGCTGTTTGCCCATGAGCAAGGATGAAAGGGCCTTGCTCGCGCTGGAACTCCGGAAACTCCGTGTACCTCGATGCATCTTTCCATTACTGCGTTGCCGACCGGATTTCATTGTGTTTCCCCGCTGGTGTCGTTTAGACAGGCTGAGACTATCGATTGCCCAGGCCATGGTTAATAACGACTCCCAACTCGGTCGAGCCTCCGAGGCGCCAGCCGACCAGGTCTGCGGGGAGAAAGTCTCACTAACCGCTAGCTGCAATGCTCTGCCCGTCGCATCTCGAAGTGGACGCGCCAAGGCTGGGCTGCAAGCTAGTAGTCTGGTGAGAAGTCTCATCCGAAAGACCGGACGGTTGGACGCCTTCGAGGACGACAGACTCGGGGTCGAAATCAACCATAGAATCAAAGGGAAATGCTGATAGATCTCCTCCGTCGAGAACGTCAAAGGCAAACCCGTCTTCAGGGAAAGAAGGATTTGGCTCAGCGGGTGAATCACCGTGGAACAGGCGACGGAAGTCATCGTCAGAAAGAGGAGCTGCAACGTCATTTGCAGTCTGAGGTTCGTCGGAGAGGTCGAAGAGGGGTAGGGCGCTTCCAGATCCTTCGAGGCCAGCGACGGACACTGCAGGTCACACAACACCGCTGCAGGATGTTGTGTCACGTCGGAGGCCTCAGCCAGAGTGGAAGGTTTGAGGGTAGGAGAGTAGTCGGTAACGGAGGGAGTAGGGAAAGGAATCCGTTCCATAGGAAGTTCGTCGCCTTCTTGTTTGAAGAGGGTAGGCGTGAGGGTGGGAGATTCGATGGCGGGAGAGCTGGCTTTGGGAGTCACGCTGCGAGATCCACGGACCTCGGCGGAGAGCTTAGCCACTTGTTGGCTCAGACGGTTGTTTTCCGTCTCCATCTGGGATAGACGCTGGATCAGGAACTGGTTTTGTTGCTCCATTCGGATCTTTTCGGTCTCGAGTTTCTCCATCTCGAGACGCTTGCGCTCGCGTGATGTTTGAGCAGCAGCACGGTTCCGGAGGACCCGTTCTATCCGGCGCTGCTCTTTTTCATCATCTGTCTTGGCGCGTTTTCTGAAAGAGTCAGCTGGGTTCCGATGTTTATTGTGAAACAAGGTGGATAACATACCTGGGAGGGAGGTTTGTTTTGGGGGTTGGGAGTTCTTGTCCCCAAGACTTTCTCTTCTTTGTTGGCTTCTTCTCATCATCTTCATCCTTAATATCATCTTCGGGCTCCGGAGAGTCTAATGATGTATCCGCGGGGGAAACTGTGTACATCTCTGGGGATGGTGAGGCTGGGAGGGTATCCAACGGGTTGATAGTATCCGCCATGGTGACAGGGTCAAATGGATAACCGGTGCCGGACGTGAATAATAATCAGTGTATGTATAAGACTTATAATGACTTGAAGTGACAAGAGGATCAGATCACAGAGGCCACGTTATCATCACGATCGGCACCGGAGACCAGACTCCGGGGAAGATTGAGTCAGAGGGTGAGTCAGCGAAAAGAGAGAGAAAGAATGGAAAGGACAGCTGTTCAACTGCAAACAGGATGGGGTGAGATGAGGTTTAAGTAGAGGCCAGCGTGGTCTGAAAGGGATGGCGTCGGATGGAACAAAGGGGGGGGGGGAACCTTGGAACCTGGGCACACACGTACATCAGGTACAAGCTACACCATACATTTTAACATGTGCCACCAAGTACCTCAAAAAGGGGGCTGAGTACTTGTAACGAGACACGTAAATTACGTTAATTTCCCCCTGCATTCCATGGTTCAGCCCCTGTCGGCAACCAATTATGATTTACCACTGAAACATCGTACTTGTTACGACGGAGCTCCGTACGGAGGGCCTAAATCCTAAGTGGGCACTCACTTGTTTTGCCTCCTTGGAGTTCTATAATTGGGATATTATTGAGGCCCCCCGATACAATTGTAATCGAGTGCATACAACGTACATATGTACGGAGTAATAGTTCGATATCTTATTCAGCTTATGATCTCTCGGGTAATACAAGACACAAGACACATCCGGTCACTCCGACTCGACCTATCTGAATCATGATACGTCCGTCGCACAACGTAACTGATCCAATATCACAAAGAGTCTCGAACAATCTAGGGTGCCCAGGTGGACCTAGTACATTGATACGTTCTCTCTCCTGAAGGCGCGATCAGGATTGCCCGGAGAATGCTCCATTCAAAACGCCAATCACAGGTGTGTTGCAGGTTAATCATGCCCCGCCCCGTTAATTCTCCGTACCCCTGACTGAGAATGTGATACTGTAATTGTGTACATCTATGGAGAAGGGGGGGCCAGTGTGCCATCTAGATTGGCGGAAATCATCCTGGGGATGCGACGGAACTATCTCGAACACGGCAGAATCATGGAGCCTAGGCCGAGGGGCTGAAACGGGCGTCGAACAACGTATACACATGCATCGCCCCTCCGTTACTATTTAGGGAGGACCTCGGGAATTTACCTATAGGGGTGACTCCCACCATTTGCTGCATATGGAGAAAAGATAACGATATATGTCTACCTCAATTCAATACACCAAAATTCAGTGATCGGTATTGTCATCCCATTTTGGAAACCTTCGACACCAGGGGAATTATATGCAGTCCCTCAAACAAAGAAAGAAAAACAAAAACGCCATCCCATAGAAACGTGCTCATGACAATATCGTAAGCGAACATGTGCGGGGCTATGATCAATTGACCTCATCTACATGGTGACATCCATCGTGTCGTCGCCAGCATCGAGAGCATTCTGGGCCTCCGGGTCAGGGACCACTACACCACGTCCTCGGCCGGCAAGCAGTTCGCGTCGCACTTCAGGTCCAATGTCCTTGTGTCCACGGACGAGAAGCAAATCGAGAAGCGCTTCACGCTGGTCCTCGGTGATGTCGTTACGATAACGCTGGGCAAAGACTAAAAGGGACTGGTGCCAGAGAACTGGCAGCTTGTAGGCCTTGGAGCCGAGCCCTGTGGGTCCATCGTTCATGGCATCATCCGAAGGATCGACGGCGCGGAAACGCATGAAGTGGAATACAAGGGCGTCGATGACCTTGTATGGCAGGGCATACTTCTTCTCCAAGAACACGCGGATGAACATGTTAACAGCACCGGTGCTTTCCAGGGAGGTCAACGACTGTTCCGCGGCCAAATCACACATGCGGAGCAGGGCGGCTGCGGAGTGCAGCACGGGAACGGAGACACGGGCAACCACAGAAGAGACAATGTGGGCTTCACGCAAGGTGCAGGTTCCGGTGGACACGAGGGGGAACAAAAGTCCCTTGAAGAAGCATGCGGGCTTGTACAGGGCCTTGCGCAGCGCATTGTAGGTGTGGACGTTCAGCTTTTTGGTTTCGTGGATTTCCTCGCGCACGCGCTCCAAAAGCACAGTGTTGATGAACTCCTGGGCAACGTGAGGCTTGGACGAAATGAAAATACGGGTTACAGCGTAGACGGCGTTGCCGGTCCATGACTCGGGGCGAGTGATATCCAGAAGGGTCTGCCAGTTCGGTACAGAGGGAAGAATCTTGATGGGCTTGGGGAGCGGGCCAGACTTGTAGCGAGAAAGAATCATGCCGACCCTAGAGCAAGTTAGCTTGACCTCACAAGGAACAGTTGCAAAACATACTTCTCATATACTTCCACGGCCTTGGCGGGAATCTGGACTGCATCCTCGGGGACACCACCACCTTGGATGTATTGACCGTAGGGGCCTTCGCCAGCCTGCTTCGCCTCGTGCTCGGCAATCTTCTCGAGAATCAAATCGGCAAGGTTGGTGGGGCCAGCGGAGCTGGGATCCTTGGGGTGGAATATAGGGTCCTCCTCATGAGGCATGAATTTGTTGAACATATCTAGATCATTGGGATCGACCTCCTAGTAAAATGTTAGAAGCAATCTCATTATCCAAGGCTCCGGGAGTCTTACAACTTGCTCGACTTCATCATCAACCCAATCGTCGGCCTCAAACTTTCCCTCGTCGTCGGAGAAAGTCTCCTCATCCTCGAATCGGGTATCAAATTCAAATGCATTCGACTTGGGCTGTGCTGAGTTCTTGAGTTGCTCGGCAGCATCCTCGTCGGCCAATTCTTGTCCAATCTGCAGAATCTTGCGCGACATCTTTGCGTCGACAAAACGCTGTCCATTTTCGCCCTCCTCATCGTTTTCATCGGCTTTTCCTTTGCCTTTCTTGCTGCTCTGTGTCCGAAGGTGCCCCGCGGAAGTGATATCTTCAGCGAGTGGGTTGTGTCGGCGAGCCGCGGCCGCAGCGCGGGAGCTTGAAACCTTTGGCATGTTGGGTAATTCTTCCAAAAAGCCGAAGAAACTGAAATGAGTAGTTTGGGCTGGCTTATCGAAGTACACACGACGATCAAATTGTGTGGTCATATTTTTTTTTCTGCCGGCGGTGCCCCCCAATCTACTCACCGCCGGTATTTCACACCGCCTGAGCCTCTTCACGTATTTTCTGCAATAAACCACTGACCGCCTTCGTTTCCCATGGAGATTATTGTCCAGCGCGAATGCGATTGACTATTTCTATGCACCAAGGAAGCTTGCTGCCTATCAATGAAGACAGGAGTCGCCAGAATACTATAATACTTCAATTGGGGAAGTCACAGGCTGCCAACTCTCTGGGAATTTCGCGTATATACGCCGGAACAACTTGGTAGCATACAGACAAGCTTCAAATTCGGTAAGGACCTTTAACTTTGCAGAAGCAAAATACTGCAAAGCGATACTCATTGGATTGTATTTTGTTCAAATGACTGACTCTCTCCATATCGACAGTCCACAACCCTAGCGGACAAAGAAAGCATCCATCATGGCATCTGCCCAAGCCCCCGGGTCTTCCGCTCCGTCGTCCAACATCAACTCCCCTATCCTACCTCCCAATGGTGGACCTTTGCTGAATGCGCAATTCACCGACTTAAATCCGCGATCGTCACCAGCCCCGTCCGCTCAAGGTGATGGTCGAGCTAAGCGCAACAAGCGAGATAGTCGCAAGAAACGTGAAGCCAAAGGACTAGACACCGAGACCGCACCGCCACCGAAAAAGCGAGCCACAGCTGCACCGAGCACCGCCCTGCCCAGCTCAAAACTGAGCATTCTTCGTCCATTGTTGCTCGCCGAGCCACACGCCTCGGATCGATACCCTCCACAACCTCGCCAATTGAATCGCGTGAGCCGAAAGACGTCGGATGTCTTAGGTCAAAGCTGGGATTTCTACGAGGTTGTCGATAAACTCACCAACAAGAATGGATTCCGTTACAGCTACGCCATTGCAGACCCCGGATTCCCTCATATTAAATATCGCCAGACCGATGTTCGCCCGTACCATACCCGCTTCAGTTTCGAGGATTCACCGGCTGCCATATCGTTTTCAGAGAACGCAACTGCGGTGACCACCAGTGACGCGTGGCATACTGCCCGCGCCAATGTGTGTGCTCGAGAGGGCACATATTATTATGAAGCTCGCGCGATTAGTGGCATAGTCAATGATCCCCAGGCACCTCAGAACGGCAGATCGACAACTTCACCCCGTGGCCATGTCCGTATTGGATTCGCCCGACGTGAGGCCGACCTCGATGTGAATGTTGGGGTGGATTGCTACGGATACGGGATTCGAGATGTGAACGGCGAAGTCGTCAATCGAATGCGATGCGAGTTCTTCTTCCCCAAGGGGGAGGCCATCAATGAAGGCGATGTTATCGGCATGCTCATCACTCTTCCACCTCTTTCTCTTCACAAAAAGATTGTCGAGGGCACTTACGATCCTGCCGATAATAGCCCATCACAACCGGTAGCAACCAACATCATCCGAGATCGGATTCCCTTCCACTATAAATCGGATTTCTGTTGGCAGCAATCCAACGTCTTCTCTACGAAACACCTCCGTGACTACGCTTTCAACCTCAAGGAAACACCGACGTTTGGTCCCCCGTCCCCGTTGAACAGTGAAGACGCCACGCTTCGTACACTCCCGGGATCTAGTATCACCATTCTTAAGAACGGAGTACAAATGGGCACCCCCTTCAAAGAACTCTACGCCTTCCTGCCGCCCGCAAGTCGTCTCGCCAATGGCACAAATAATCTTGGCATTGGTGAGCGTGAGAATGCCGACGACGGCTTGATCGGTTATTATCCTGCCGTGAGTTGCTACGGCGGCGGTGCCGTCGAATGCCGATTCGAGGGGCCGTGGTGGGTTGGACCCCCCGAGAAGACCGAAACCGGAGAGCCAGTCCGAGCCATGGGCGAACGATTCAATGATCAGATCGCCGAAGACGTGATGGCCGATATCGTAGACGAGGTAGAAGCCATGTTCACATGGGGCGGAATTGATGGCGATGTCATTAATAACAACACCGAGCTTGACGGAGCTGGAGTTGTAGGAGGGGCGGAGGTGTTGAAGGGTGGTGTTGGTGCAGCGCTTGACTCTACCCTTGCTCATACTCCTGGAACTGCCGGGGCATCTGATTCCGCTGCTAATAGCAATCGTGAGACACCGGCTGCAGGCGATGTTGGGAACCACGGCCTTGAAGATGCGATGAGCGTCGGGACAGCTGGCACTCCTAATGTTGAAGTGCAGGGTGATGGCGATGTCGAGATGACTTAGTGACATATGACATACTCAATGGGAAAATGGGATGGGCGTTTGGGTTTTGTAATAGCATTGATACCAATTCTGATTTCAAAATTCTATTCACATAATATACATTTCATATAGTAGTCGTACAGGTATGGAGCCTAATCTAAATTTCTTCCCTCCAACATCTCTCCCACTTTCATGACTAACTGATCGTCTCCATATTGACCGATCACCTGAATTCCTGCTAGTTCGGCATCTTTCTCCCCAGACACTGTCACGGGGACTGAAATTGCAGGTAGACCAGCCAAACTGGCGGGAACGGTGAATACGTCGGTGACATATGCATCCAGGGGTGATTGCTTGGTAGTTTTGCTCATCAAGTCTGACAGTCGTGGGGGGGATGAGGGAGCAGTAGGACATATGATGACATCTACGTCATTTTCCTTTGCAATTTTGTCTGCGCCTTGCGCATCGAGCGGATGCTTGGCTGTAAAGACGGCATCAAAGTCTTGCTGGACTAGACGACGCACCCGTTGTGCTTGGATGAAATAGTTGTCAATGGCATCGGCACTCAAACTGAATGTGCCTAGAACAATTCGTCTCTTCACTTCTTGCCCGAATCCCTGTCCTCGGGTATTTGAGAATAGATATCCATCAGGCTTTCCGTCGCCATCTGGGCCTTCGGCGCGAGTACCGTAGCGTACTCCGTCGTATTTGGCCAGGTTCGAAGATGCCTCGGCAGGTCCCACGACATAATAAGTAGATAATGCGTGTTTTGTGTCGGGAAGAGAGACGGAGTGGACGGTGTGTCCTTGCTTCTTCAGGTGTGCCAGAGAAAGAGCCCAAGCCCGTCGGACCGAGGGAGTCAGCTCGGAAACGTTGTACTCTATTGGCACGCCGATTCGGAGAGGAGCTGAAGTCAGCCGCGAGGCAAGTTGTGGTGTTTGGAGAGAGGCTTGGATTCGAGAGCGGGAGGATATTGAGAGGTTGGTAGGGTCGCGCTGGTCATGCTGGTTGAGGATGTCTAGGCATGCTATTAGCACAGTCGGTATCCAGTCACAATGGTCAAAACTCACCGAAGATATCGCGCACATTAGCTGTGGTTTTCCCCAATATACCTACGGTATCTAGAGAATTGGCGTATGCCACCACGCCCCATCGTGAGATCAGTCCGTATGACGGCTTGAATCCCACTGTGCCGGTGTAAGCAGCCGGGAGTCTGACCGAGCCTCCGGTGTCGGTTCCTAGTGATCTGTAGAAGTCAGCAACCAGTCTCTTTACTGACAGCTGTCCACTTACGCATAGCATTGGTCGGCAGCGACTGAAGCGGCACTTCCACCAGAGCTGCCACCAGCCGAGAGGTCTTCCCCGCTGGAATCTTGACGAGGGTTCTTGACAGGACCGAAATGTGAATTGATCGAGTGTGATCCCATCCCAAACTCGTCCAGGTTTGTCTTTCCAGCGACAATGGCCCCGGCGGCCTCTAGTTGATCGACAACGGTGGCATTGAACGGGCTCGTAAATTTATCCAGGATTCCCGAAGCGCAGGTCGTCGGATGCTCGCGCGTGCAGATATTGTCTTTGATCGAGATCAAGCGGCCGTCCACTGCGGACTTGGGGTTCCCTGATCATATCGGTTAATTCTGAAGTAGAGAGTGGAAGTCCGATGTTGCTACCTTCTTCCTTGCGCACATCTGCTTCCTTCACGCGGTCCAGCCATGGCCCCGCGCGCGCCAGCGGGGTTATGAAGGCATTGAAACCATGTGCATATTGATTAGCGACGCATTTCTCAGCTTCGCGCAACAAGGACATTTAGACGAGTGTGTGAGGAGTACAATATAGAAAGGGAGTGCGAACGCGAGTTTCCCGGGTCCGTGCTGCTTTTCCACGGTATCTACATATTCAGGTGTCTCTGTCACCTTTGAAGTTGGGAAGATATGTAGCTATATTCGTAGCTATATAGATATTATATGCTTTTATAGCCCAGTTAGAAATAAATAGCTATTGCTTGAATATAAACAATATCCAACAATGCTGAATGACCTCGGAGCTACAATGTCAATAATTCCTTCGGGCCGAGCGAAATCGACCAAGACGTCATCCGGATTTGCTCGACTTCTCTTCTCCTCCACTCTTTCACCTACCAACTATGTTCTCACGAAGTGTACTACAGACGGCCACCCGAAGTGCTCGCCCGGCCTCAGCTAGAGCTGTACCCCAGGTGCTCGGTCAAGCTCCATTCGGTCGGCGATACGTTTCGGTCTATGGCTACACACAGGCAAAGGCTCTCATTTACTCCAAATATGGCGAGCCAAAGGATGTCTTGCGGTAGGTTCCCCCAAGATGCCATTTAGCAAACAAAACTGATCAATTTAGCCTACACAAGCACTCAATCTCGGCGCCGCACGCAACCCAAGTGAACCTGCGCCTGTTGACTGCGCCGATGAACCCCGCCGACGTGAACCAGATCCAGGGCGTCTATCCCAGCAAACCTCCCTTCCAAACAGAGCTTGGAAACGCAGAGCCCGCCGCAGTCGGCGGAAACGAGGGCGCATTCGAGGTGCTGTCAACCGGTGCGGGCGTCAAGAACCTCAGCAAAGGCGACTGGGTCATTATGAAGCGCACAGGCCTGGGTACCTGGCGTACCCACGCGCAGCTGGACGAATCTCAGTTGATCAAGATTGAGAACAAGGAGGGTCTGACCCCGCTGCAGGTTGGCACTGTCAGCGTCAACCCCGTCACTGCGTACCGTATGCTTCGGGATTTCTGTGAATGGGATTGGATGCGTGCCGGCGAGGAATGGATGATTCAGAACGGCGCCAACAGCGGTGTCGGACGAGCAGCTATTCAGCTTGGCCGCGAGTGGGGAATCAAGACGCTCAATGTCATTCGACAGCGCAAGACACCCGAGGAGACTGAGGCTCTTAAGAAGGAGCTTCGGGATCTGGGAGCTACCGTTGTTATCACCGAGGAGGAGATGCTTACTGGCAACTTCCGGGATATGGTTCACGAGTTCACTCGCCAGGGCCGGGAGCCCATTCGTCTGGCGTTGAACTGCGTAGGCGGGAAGAATGCCACCGCTCTGGCAAAGACTTTGGCTCCTGATTCGCACATGGTGACCTACGGAGCCATGTCGAAGCAACCTGTTGCATTGCCCTCGGGCCTGCTGATCTTCAAGAACCTCGCGTTTGATGGGTTCTGGGTCAGCAAGTGGGGTGACAAGAACCCCGAGCTGAAGGAGAGCACCATCAAGGATGTGCTTCAATTGACTCGCTCTGGCAAGTTCCGGGATATTCCGGTGGATGAGGTCAAGTGGAACTGGGAGTCCGAGGGCCCGGAGTTGGCAGAGAGTGTGCAGGGCACTTTGGGCGGCTACCGCAGTGGGAAGGGTGTGTTCACCTTCAATGGCGGTGATTAAGTGAACAGCCAATATGAATGTATTATAAAGCTAGGCGGTTTCCCCCCGGGATTTACTTCTTCGTGGTCAATTGGCCCCAGTACAACTTGAGTCCAGAAAAAAAGGAATGAATTGTAACACAATTAACTGAGCTACATAGTATATTTATCAACACTTCCAGTTCTTCTTCACCCAGTCAAGGATCAGGTTTGTTAGAGACACGTTCGGCATGTACACATCACTCTCCTTTGCGATATCGACATCGAGACCAGCAAACTTGGCGGCCAGTATTATATATTTCTCGATGAAGTCAAGGTAGACCAAGTCCACCGTCTTTGGTGTCTCGGATGCATTGGCAGATTTGAGAGCTTGAATACAGTTTGGCACACGGTAAAAGTTGATGGGTGCATGGATGGTGTCATCGCCATCTGTGCCCGCATCGTCTTTTGTCGTGTAACCAGGCACGAGGTCCGGACCGGACATGGGAATTTGCCCACTAACTGAAGCCCAGTTTTGGGCAATCACGTCTTCCGGATATGCAAGTTGCTCAAGAGGACCCAGGGTTGTCAATGAAGATTCATCCGTAGATAAAACTTGAGGCTGCTCGTTCAAAACCTCGACAATAAGTTGTGCCTTGTCATATGGGATATCTTTCACATAGTGGAAGGTGCTGGTGAATGGAGAGACAATAAAAGTCGAGTCTTGGGTAAAAGGTCCCTTGAAGATATCGAACCTCATGGCGCCCGTATTAATAATGGCTACCCTAGGCCTGTCCCCACGAGTTTCATCCCTCAAGTCACCCAAAACCTGAGTCTCAAGCCAGGTGTAGATGCTGCTAGGGTCCGGATACTTGACTCGTGACATCCATAAATCGTGTGGAGCACATCCATGGATTTGGTCCAGATGAAGATCGGTCCGTGCTTTGGCGATCAATCGGGAGACATTGAGGCCCTTTTCGGTAGGGAAGCTCTCTTGATCAAGACCGGTGTGATGATAATAAGAAAAGATATTGTTGTCAATGTATCTGCGCTTGAAGACGGGGCCAGCAGCAGACTGTTGGCTTGTTTTGCTGGCGAGGCCATCGATTGACATGAAGCCAACAGTTTCCATGAATCGACCACTCGCTAGGCCAAAGGCTTTGGAATCATACTGGGCATAGTCACGCACGTGCTGGTGCCCACCAAAGAATTGGATTGGAGTATCCCAACGAATTCCCCGGATCTCCTTGAAGATCGCCCGATATTCCGGCGAATGAACAGGCACATGGCCGATCACCAAAAACAGATCCACTTCCTTATCCCGAATGGCTTCTTGGAACCAATCCTCCTTGATAGTAGAAGATACTCTCTGAACCACGGTATTGTTGTAATTTCCGTTGAAATCAAAGAGGAAGCCAAAAGCTACTATACGGATGCCTTGTTTCTTGGTAGTAAACTTCTTAAACCGCGGGGCTAGAGGCACAAGCTCCTTCGTGGTCGGGTGAATGATATCGATATTCGAAGCCAGATAGTTGCCCCGGAAATTAGGAACGGTGACCAGAAGCTCGGCCTCCGATGTGTTTTGCTTGTATAGTTCGTGGTTTCCCGACGTCAACAGGTCGATATGCTGGTGCTGCAAGATGTCTGAAAGGTAGATACCCTTGGGCTCGGACGAGTCATATAGGCCGTTCCCTTCGACCCGGTCACCCGTATCTATAACGAGTAGATCTTGTCCTTGTGCTTCCGCCTTTTCCCGCATGCGTGTCGTAAACGATACATAGTCTCCCCAGTCTGCGGAGTAGGACGGTCTGCGATGATTAGTACAACTCAAAGCTTAGCAGGGTCCAAAGCCTACTCCTGCAAATGACCAGCCAGCCAGCCATGAGTATCGGTAGTATGGAGGAAATTCAGTTGCCCGAAATCAAGAGTTCGTAGCGGAGCGGAGATGGGGTCGGGTGCGGAGGGTTGAGCGGCGAGCGCCGACGGAAGTAGCCAGAGCAAGGACAACATCAGTACCAACAATACACCCTTGGAAGAGTGTATAAAAGCATGTATTAACTGCAAGGAAAATACTTGGAAGAACTTGAAAGATTCTGAGAAGGAGGCAGGTAGTTATAACAACTAAAAAGTCGATAAGGTCCGAGAACCTTGGAAGATATGTTGTGTAAACAACCTTGGAAGCCCTGGAGGTCTCTCCAATTCTGGTATGGTTACGGTTACAGTACCGGTGAGCTCTGATATCACGTGTTGCCCAACATCTTCGGATTTGCATCTCAAAGATTATACGGCGATAAGTTTTCCCTGGGCATTCACTTTGATCTACTCTCCCGTTCTTCTATTCAATTGCTTTTGCGGTCCGGTTCGGTCTGCGATCTTTAATTGAATACTTTTTCTTTTTTCTTTGTTTTCATCTTCTCAATTCCCCCCCCATATTTCCGCAATGTCAGCTCCCCGACTTTTCCGCCCAACAGCTCGTCTGTTTTCCTCGCGCCTTGCTTCCACTGCTCTGCGCTCGAATCTCCGCCAGACTGCCTGTGCTCCTTCAATTCTGCGCCGCGGATATGCTACCGAGAATGGTACCAAGCAGGTCACCGTTCGTGATGCCTTGAACGAGGCCTTGGCGGAGGAGTTGGAACTCAACCAGAAGACCTTCGTCCTTGGTGAGGAAGTCGCACAGTACAACGGAGCGTGAGTGATCCTTGAAGTTCTAGTTGAAGCGAAACCGACGCTGACCTTTCGCCCATGTAGATACAAGGTGACCAAGGGTCTGCTCGACCGCTTCGGCCCCAAGCGGGTTATCGATACCCCCATCACAGAGGCCGGCTTCTGTGGTATCGCCGTTGGTGCTGCTCTCGCTGGTCTGCACCCCATTGTGAGTATTTCTGGAAATGACGGTTGATCTAGGATCGCATGCTAATCGTTCATGATCTAGTGCGAGTTCATGACCTTCAACTTCGCCATGCAGGCCATCGATCAGATTATCAACTCCGCCGCTAAGACTCACTACATGTCCGGTGGTATCCAGCCTTGCAACATCACTTTCCGCGGTCCCAACGGTTTCGCTTCCGGTGTCGCCGCCCAGCACTCCCAGGATTACTCCGCCTGGTACGGCAGCATTCCCGGTTTGAAGGTTGTCTCCCCTTGGAGCGCTGAGGATGCCAAGGGTCTGCTCAAGGCTGCTATCCGTGACCCCAACCCCGTTGTTGTTCTCGAGAACGAGTAAGATTCCATTAACTTTTTTTTTTTTCTGGATTCCGCGTGAACTAACCAATACCAGGCTCTTGTACGGCCAGGCTTTCCCCATGAGCGAGGCTGCCCAGAAGAACGACTTCGTCCTGCCCATCGGCAAGGCCAAGATCGAGCGCCCCGGAAAGGACCTTACCATCGTCTCCGTGTCTCGCTGCGTCGGCCAGTCCCTGACCGCCGCCGCCGAGCTCAAGCAGAAGTACGGTGTCGACGCTGAGGTTATCAACCTGCGCTCCATTAAGCCCCTCGATGTTGAGACCATCGTTGCCTCCCTCAAGAAGACCGGCCGCATCATGGTCGTCGAGTCTGGCTACCCCATGTTCGGTCTTTCTTCCGAGATCCTGGCTCTCTCCATGGAGTACGGCTTCGATTACCTGACCGCCCCCGCTGTCCGTGTCACCGGTGCTGAGGTTCCTACTCCTTACGCCGCTGGCCTTGAGGCCATGGCCTTCCCCCAGGAGGACACCATTGTCAGCCAGGCCGCCAAGCTTCTGCGCCTGTAAGCCAATAAACGAGGGCGAGTGAGGAACTCGCAATAATATAGCCATGTGCCTAGTACCCTTTCATCTGTTCCATCTTATGTCGTTGTTTTATTCTGCTTTTGTTATCCAACCGTTTTAGACAGTCTTTTGGAAAGCATGTACCATTACACCAAGATCAGGACCAACGTAAATGTGCTTAAACGGCTTAGATGGAAATTCATTGCTGCCCAGTAATTTAAAACAAAGGATAATCCGTACGCTTCAACGCCATGAGATATTCAATTCGCAAGTCATTTCCGGCATCACGACATCAGACCTTGTGGGCAGCACACCCAGCGAAGCAGTCCGTTGGCCGGCGAGGATTATAATATCCTTCTTGGTCATATTCGTCGGTTTCGCTTTCCACATCATCATCTTCACTCTTTTGGGGCTTGCGCACATCTGATGGATCATCTTCTCGAGGTTTCGGGATATCATCTTCATCGTCGTCTCCTAGAACGTTCTTCCTCTTGACTGGGGCCGCTTTTCCCTTGATAGTAGCGAATGAGCTTTTGAAACCTCCCTTCTTGAAACCCGTGCTTCCTCCACTTGGTGCCACATTGTTCGCAGGAGTCTCAATCACTTTCAGACCGGCCTCCGCATCGGCTTTACGTTCTGCGCGGCGGTTCTTCTCGACAGCATTTGGATCACGTGTTAGCTGTTTGAGATCTTGCAAACGCTTTCTGTGCTGGTGGTCGTATGAGCCGATATGCGCTTCGTATTCTGGCTGACGCGAGTAGGATTTATTGCACAGGGTGCAGGTGAAGGAGCTGAGTGCAGATCGCGCTGACTCGGTCTATCAGGGTTAGCTTGGCGGTGGCCGATATGGCAAATATGGGTGATTAATTACCCTGGGAGCGGGATTTGTGAAACCACGCTATATTTGTTAGCTGGGGTGTGTCAGGTTTGGACCAAAAAAAGAAGAGCATACCGGTGCCATTGTTCTTCAACTAGAGTATCCGTGATGTTCGGAGAGAGAGCGTTTATTTAGTACGGTTCCGCATTGCGACCATCTGCGTATTTATAACCTGGCGGGTCCAACGCGCGTCGGCCAGTGAGATCAAGCATACATGGGTTCATTGGATCTGTTATTCAATTGTCTAAGCTTCTAGGTTTGTGCACTCTTTCAATCATTAGCTAGCGATATACATCCTACGTCAGGTATGGGAGTAAGACTTGCACCTACACAACCAACACCCTTTATACCTAGTCAATCCAAGCAAGTCAAACTACTATACTCCGTACTCCATAGTAACATGCGAAGTATACCGAGTCACCTGACCACCAGGATCCTGGGCAATCGTCATTACCCGCACAGGAAGCAGCCTATCACAGCTGCCGTATTTTCGCGAGCGATCTTCAAACCCCAGCATTTCCCTGCTTTTTCCTAGTTTGTCTATACAATATGGATGCATGATTGACGACTTACTTTCTTACGATTTTCATTTTCGTGCTTTTTCCCCAGCTCCTGAAATCCCAAAACGCTGAAAACCGTACAATGTCATCCCACGAGCTCTCTAAACCAGAGGACATTGACACCAAGTCTATCATCTCCCTACAAGAATTAGACCCATCACCTGTCCATGATGCTCTGGATGTTGAAAGCGGCGAATACTTTCCTAGGGCGGCCTCCCCCAGGCAACATGCAGCTGGAATTTCAATCCTCAAGCTAGGGCTTAGCGGCCATCGCTGGGATTCGTGGCGTACGTCAAGCGATGAAAGCTAGTTTACACATCTATATTCTAACCACAATGATGATTTAGTAACTCGTATTCAAAAATACTCAACCTACCCACCTACGGCTTTCTTCATCCTACATCTCGCCAACACCTCTCTTATCCCACTCGTGACTCGCTCCGTGCCCGCGAGCGAATCCTACCTTTTGCTCACACGACCCATATACCAGGCCCCCGGGCTAGAGCATCTTGTCTTGACAATTCCTATAGTTGCGCATATTGCCTCAGGAATCGCTCTTCGCAACATTCGTGCTGGGCGTAGAGCCCGTCTGTACGGCGCCGAGACTCGCGCACAGCGAAATACGTTATATTTCTGGCCGCGGATGTCTTTACAGGCACGTACTGGGTACTTTGTCGCGCCGCTGATTGGATTCCACGTATGGGTCAACCGTGCCACGCCATTGATCGTCGAAGGAGGAAGCTCTGGCGTAGGACTTGGATATATTGCTCATGGCTTCGCCCGGAGTCCTGTTTTCTGGAATGTCTTCTATTTCTTTTTTGTGACTGCTAGTGTATGGCACTTCGTTGGTGGCTGGGCGACCTGGATGGGTTGGAGAGTGACCACAGCACGCAAGGAGCGTGGCCAAAAAGGCTCGTTGGATGGTTACCTTGGACTTACGGAAACAAAGTCGAAGAGACAACGCAAGATGTGGTGGGTTGTGAATGGAGTCGCCGCTGCTGGCGCGGCTCTCTGGCTTGCAGGTGCCGTCGGTATTGTTGGACGTGCCGGCGAAGGTGCGGGTTGGGAGGCCAAGGGGTGGAATGAGATGTATAGTCACGTCCCGATCATTGGGGAGTGGCTGTGACAGCTTTGTATAATTATACATAATATCCAAATAGACTTAATCCTAATGTACAGATGTATAAAAGAGTCCGAAGACATGGAAAATATTCTTTCTACCATACAAGCATCAAGACTCATCCTCTGATGTGTCACTGCAATAATTGTCTGTGACCTACTACATATGTAGGTACAGATAGGGCTGCTTGGTCTCTCATTGCGAGAGTTGGTTCTTATGCAGCCCTACATACATCCATGGATGCACTTTTATAGTTGATATAAATTACAAAACAGGTATTGTTGTGTACTACAGGTTGGTCCGTGCGTAGAATCTTTTTCTCCGTCGCATTCAACGTCTCTTGCGACATGCTGTAAAAGGCTTCGCTCATGAACCCCTCGTTGATTTTTGGATCAGCAACGAAATGCGCTAAGCGAAGACTTGTCCCTACTCTTATTCTCGCCCAATTCCCCCACTCGACCCCCGCCTCGATCCGATCTCGAATATTTTCCACTTCTAGAGTTATGGAGGAACCTCAGATCCAGCTGGTGGAATACCAGGGAGACAATTACCATGTTGTCAAGGAAGGTTTGGCGAAGATCCTCAACCCGCCTGCCCAAGTGGCCGCTTCCAAGGGAACGAAGAAGGATCTCAAAGCCGACGACCAAACGCAATCCGTCTTCTACAACCCAATTCAACAATTTAATCGCGACCTCAGCGTGCTAGCCATTCGCGCTCATGGAGAACATATCATCGACCTCAAGAAGAAGCAAAAAGCGGCCCTGAAGCTGAAGAAACAGGCAGGCAATGGGGAAAAGAAACGGAAGCGTGAAGACGACCAGACCGAGAACCCAAGGCCCGCCCCAAATGCAGAACACAAGGAAAGCACAGAGACCAACGACCAGCCACTCTCCGCTCCTCTGGCCGATCAAGAACCGCAGTCAGCAGCTCGACCAGAGCAAACCGCAGCTTCCTTCACTGTTCTTGATGCTTTGTCTGCAACTGGGCTGCGTGCCCTTCGCTATGCCTCGGAGCTTCCATTTGTCACAAAGGTCGTGGCTAATGACCTGTCAGAGTCAGCCATCAAGTCCATGAAGAAAAACATCGACTACAACAACCTTAAGACGATTCAACCCAATCTGGCCGATGCTCGAGTTTACATGTATGGACTTGACCACGCGAGCAAGTTCGACGTCATTGATTTGGATCCATATGGCACAGCATCTCCGTTCCTGGATGCCGCAGTGCAAGCAGCCAAAGATGGTGGCCTTTTGTGTGTTACTTGCACTGATGCCGGTGTCTGGGCTTCAACCGGCTATTCGGAAAAAGCATTCTCTCTGTACGGTGGTATCCCCATCAAAGGCCTCCACTCACACGAAGGTGGTCTGCGATTGATCTTGAATGCCATTGCCATGTCCGCATCTAAGTATGGAGTGGCTATCGAGCCATTATTGTCTCTGTCTATCGACTTTTACGCTCGCGTCTTTGTTCGGGTCCACCGATCCCCCGCACAGGTCAAATTTACCGCGGGCAACACGATGCTCGTATACAATTGCGATACCGGCTGTGGCGCATGGTCAACACAAACCCTTGTGTCTACCAAAGCCAGATTGGACCGCAAGGGAAACCCCATATACCACCACGGCCTGGCCAAAGGGCCCACAGCCGGACCGCACTGCGAGCATTGCGGCACAAAAACACATATTGCAGGACCTATGTGGGGCGGTCGGCTACACAATCCTGACTTTATCCAGAAAATCTTGGACATGCTTCCTGGAGCTGATCCTGAAACATATCAGACCTGTGCTCGGATTGAGGGAATGTTGACCACTGCCCTTGAAGAGGACCTGGACCTAACACCATCTTCATCCGAGCCATCCACTCCCAAACAACCCACGCCAAGCACGAAGAACCAGCATGACTCTGCCTACCCTGCCATCATTCCTCGAATGGACGTTGCCGCTCGGGAAAAATACCCATTCTACTTCTCACTCAGTGCTCTCGCAAAGGTCATCCACGCCACTACCATCCCAATCGACGAGTTCCGCGGTGCTCTCAGCCATCTCGGATACCGCTCCACTCGTAGCCACACCAAGCCAAACTCAATCCGCACCGATGCGCCCTGGGAGGTGATTTGGGAGATCATGCGCGAGTGGGTCCGTCAGGAATCGCCTATCAAGGAGAGTTCCTTGAAGCCCGAAACCGCCGGTGCGACGATTATGAGCAAGAGCCGTGAAAACCTGCGTAAATTGGGCGACGAAGATCAATGGTTATCTGTCCTCAAAAAAGACCTGATGTCTGCTGTCGAGGCTGGCAAAGATGTCAGTGACTTGGTCACTAAGGTTGAAGCCGCTCTCTACCGGTCCGGATCGCGAACCTCCTGGAAAAGTGCTCCTGCCGCTTCTGCAGAGACTCGCCCCGATGCCGATTCCGGTGCCGATGCTCAGCCTGTACCGGAAAAGGAAAAGGGAAAGGCACCAGCACAGCTCTACACACGGCCTCACCCTAGTACCCTTGAAGTGGTCTTTGATGAGGCTCTAGGCCGTGAGGTGTCTGCTACGCATACCAAGAAACGACTGGTGCGGTACCAGCTCAATCCTCGTGCTAACTGGGGTCCTCTCAACCGTGCGGGGCGATAATGATGTTCAAATATCTTTGTTCATATACAGAAAAGTCTCTGTACGTTTTATGCGTTTTTCGTCAAATTATACCTACTATACGCTGTAAAGTGATAAGCCCGACATTTTTTAATCCGTGTTATCATTTGTCATTCGTATACTTTTGTATATATATATAACCGTGAGTTATCGTCGTAATGGTTGGAATGGGCTTGCCCAATGCTTTATTGTTGGGGCCACCAAGTGCTTAGTCAGAAGCCAAGTAGCCCTGATATCGGGATGTAGCCAACTATTTATATGTTGCCCAACGTCCTTCTGAAACACTTGAGCAGATACTACATAAAAATGGCTGTTGGCGGCTGTTTTTGCGGCAAGGTTCGAATCGAATATGTTGGCCAGCCTCTAGCGTCAGTTAGTACAACCTATAAGATTTCATTTTTTTTTTACAACCTCCAGGGCTAACCTAACATTACCCTCCATTAGGCACTGTGCCACTGTATCGACTGTCGCAAGATTACGGGGGCACCCTATAGCTATAATTTCATCATCAAAACTGCAGACCTGAAGGTCTCTGGAAGTCCCAAGGAAGTACCAAAAACATCGGATAGTGGTAACGCCATTAAGAATTACTTCTGCCCTGACTGTGGTTTGTATTATACTGAATTCGGGGGAAGATAAGCAACTGACGAAAGTGATAGGCACCCCGCTGTTTGGACGGAAGACCAACCCCAACGGAGATCCTGAGGAGACTACAGTCGTCCGGGGGGGAATATTTGATGATAAGGGGATTTTGAATGAACGGACGCCTGTGGTGGAGATATACACCAAGCAACGATTGAACTGGGTAAGTCCCATTGAGGGGGCTGATCAATTTAGTGACATGTTGCCACCACCATAGTCAACAGTTTGGTGTTCAATATGTAAATTACTTGAGGTTTCATCTTTGTGTAAAATACAGGCACGATTCTAGGAAGTGGAAGAAGAATATGGAGGTATAACTGATATCGAAAAGAACTGTATTAAAATGCAAACTGAAACTCATATACATGCACATAAAACTCCAAGGCTTTGAGACATATCACATAATGACCCATGAAAAAGAAAAATGGTCTATCAAAAACACAACATTATAAAGAGGATATCAACAGGAATAGATTATTTCGCAACGGTTTCGTTGCCCTCTTCGTACTTCTCCCAGTTCGCCAAGATAGAGGCAATACGGGGCGAGTTGGTGAGTCTGTACACATCCTCGAAGTATTCCTTGGTGATCTCGAAGGGACGGGCAGTGACGTTGGGGATGTACTTGCCGATCAACTTGCTGGGGTCGATGGTGGTCTTGTTGATCTTCTTCAACAAGAAGGAACGGAAGGGCTTCACACCAGAGCGCAGGAAGGTACTGTGGAAGGGCACATCGATACCCTTGAGAGGAATGGTGGCGAAACCACGCTCCAGGGCGATGGGACGAGGCTTGGCCTCGGTTTGCTTGACACATTCCTGGATGATGCTGACCAAGTGCTCCTTGACATCCTCCAAAGACATGCTCTCCATAAGAGCGGGAATGTCAATGTTCTGCGCCTTCAAGAAGTTCAGTAGGTTGGTGAGGCAGTCAAGAGCACGGAGGTCACCAGCGGCGACGTATTGCATGTTGGCAACGTTGTAGTTGACAATCTCCAGCAGCCAGCCAGTGGTCTCGGAAATGTTCTCAACAACGTACTGGAGTGCCTGCTCGTTGAAAGTCTTGGAGATACGGCTGGGGTTGACAGCGCACATGGAGTAGTTGGAGCGACCCTGTGCATCACGCTCGACAGCGACTTGCATGGTCAGACCACGGTAGAACACGACAGACACCAAGCTCTCAATGGGCATGACATCAGCCAGAGCGGCCAAAGCCGAGTATTCACCAAGAGAGTGACCAGCGAAGCTGCTGTCGCGTTGCACCAATCCCTTGGTGCGCATGTCCTCAAAGCTGGCCTTCTCCATCAGAGTCAAGGCTGGCTGAGTGAATTGGGTGGCAGAGAGAAGACCGGTGGGAGAGCGGTAGGTGTACGAGGCAGTGTTCTCATCGACCTCCTTGAAGATCTTCTCAGACTTAATGGAGCCGTCGGCGTTCACAGACTCGAAGGTCATGGCCATGTAGTTCTCCCGGATGGCCTTACCCCGGGGACCACCGAAATAGACAGTCAGCTCCTTGGGGTTGTTCTTGACGATGTCAATAATGGAAAGACCGTAGTTCTCCATGAAGTGGCGATCAGCCCGGTCCCAGACTTCCTGGGCCACTGGGCTAGAAGCATACAGCTCCATACCCATTCCCTGCTCCTGAGAGCCCTGGCCAGTGAAGACGTAGGAAGTGACTGGCTGCTCAACCTCGGCCTCACCCTGGAGGACCTTCTCTTCTGTCTCCTTGTTGCTGGCTTCGACCTTGATGATCTTGCGACCAGCAATCATGCCGACATGCTGGAGCTTGACGGTGATCATGTCGTTGGGCAGGACCATGCCGACAAGCGAAACTTGGAAGCCACGAACACGACCAATGTTGTTCTCGGCAGCCCAGGTCTCGACAAGGCTGCGAACAGCGGCACTGCTGTACATGCCATGGGTGATGGTTCCGGGCAAGTTGGCATAGCTGGAGAAGACGCGCGACACGTGGATGGGGTTGTAGTCGCCAGAAACACGGGCATAGGTCTCGTTGGAGGCGGGGGCACGCAGTTCCAGAGCGGTCTTGCCACTGAGCGGGATGGGGTTCTCGAAGTAGACCGGCTGCTCAATGGACGTTCCGTTACGCTGGAGGTAGTCAACCACAGGGTTACCGTGTGAGTCACCTGCCTCGTATTCAACTGATGCCACTTGGATGACCTCCTTGGTGGGAAGCTCGAGAAGAACCTGTCCAACGGTCTGGACGTTGCTGAAGACAGTGGTGTTCTTGAAGCGGATCAAACTCTGCAAGCGGAAGGTCAGGGTCTGACCGAGAAGCTCAATGTCAGAGTCGTCCATGCGGAACCATTCCTTGGAGCGGAGGATGGCGACGTCCCGGCTGGTTGCGAGGTGAACCTGAATGGGGACCTCATCCTTGCGCTGGAAGGTGTTCTCAAAGTCGGTGTAAGCACCCCGGTACAGGAACTGACTGGTGACATGCATGATGGCTTTGTTGTCGCGCTTGATGGTGCCACAGACCTCGACCATCTTACCAGAATCCTGGTTGATGACAGAGTTAATCTGGGCCGTGGTGTCCAGAACATCGCCAACCTTTAGGGGCTGGGCACCGGGCACCATCTTGAATCCGTTGGACAAGTGGACAAGCTTCAGCAAATCTCCGTCAATGGTGCGAGGGAAGATAGGCTTGGTGATTGCCTGCCATCCTGCCACAATGGCAAAGTCCATAGGGGCAAAGACCTCCTTGCCAGGACGGTCAACGAAAGCCTCACCGGTGTTGCCAACTGCGTGAACGAAGTCGGCAACATCCTGGGCAGTGATGGTCTTCTGGCCACCACTGAAGGTGGCAGTAGTGGGGGTGTCAAAGGGCACGTCCTTGTTGCCGAACCAGATCCGGTAGTAGAACTCCTTGATGCGATCGTTGCGGTCACCCATAACCTCACGAAGAGGAGCGTATCCAGTCTCGGGGTGATAAGTGAACAAGAAGTTCAGAGGGACAACGCCATTCTCGGCGGTGCGGCCCTCAAACAAGGTGAGACTGACCTGTCCTTGCTCGTTGATCTTGGCCTCGACGGTCTTGACCAACTTGCCAGACTGGTACGGCTCTCGCACACTGATGACAGTCTTGGCAGGATCATTGGGGTTGGTTACTTCAACATACATGCCTGCGGTGGGAGCGACAATCCGCTTCATGGGGTTGGATTGGAAGCGGTGGCCCTGAACGAATACATCGGCCAAGAACAGAGCATGTCTCCAGGAGTAGACATCACCGGCAAGAAGACCGAGCCAGCGGTCCAAGTCTGGCAGGGCTGCAGTGGAAGACAAGCGGAAGCTGGTCTTGCTTGGCTCTTCCGAAATAACCAAACCGTCAACCTCAGATTCGGTGGTGTTCAGAAGCTGTCCACCGAAGTACTCAATGACAGGAACCTTGGTGCTGTCACCACCGTAGACATCACGCAGGAGGTTAGCGATGTGTCCCTGGTGAATACCATCAAGAATGTCCTTGACAGGCTCATCAATGATGTTGGAGAAGCGGGCAGACATAGGACCCTGGAGAATACAGGTTCGGCCGACGTCTTGATCGACAATAGCCTCAAGATCCTCACTCTGCCACAGAGAATCCTTCTTGAAGAAGAACTCAAAGTTCTCATCCAGAACAGGGACGAAAGGCACGGGCTTCTGGCCGCGTTTCTGGCAGAGCAGCAGGAAGTGCTGCACATCCTGCGCGTTGATCAGCTGATCGGCAGCTTCGGGATAAGCAGACAAAATGTTGTCCACGGTAGGGTAGGGGGTATCGAGATCGGAATAGCTTTGGAGCAACGATGCCTGGCCCTCAGCTGTAGTGAAACGCTCCTCGACACGACGGAGGAAGTCACCGGTCAAGCGCTTGAGCGAGGGATCGATCCATCGCGACTGGTGCTTGATGTACATGAGGTCCACCATGCGGCGAACGACCTCAGCATAAGTCATATCTTCCAAATCCACAGTCTCGCCTGCAGCGTTGCGACCGAACCAGACCTTGTGGAAGTCATCATTCAACTTCTTGATGATGTAGTTCCGTTGCTTCTTCAGCTCAGGGACACGCTTGGCCTTGTCCAGCTTGAAGATCTTTTGGTCCATCTCCTGCCAGAATAGCACACCGCGAGTGGCCAGCTTGTGGATAGGCTCACCCATCTCAGACAGAACAGTGATCACACCACCTGTTGGTTTCTGGTAGGTCTTCTCCCACTCCGCATCGTCCACACCAGGGGCATCCGCAATTGCCTTCTTGGCGTTGTAAGAGGTGTGTGCCTCCTTCGCGATCATCATGCGAGAGCCGAAGAGACAGCCGTCGAAGGGCATATGAGGGTAGCCAAACTTGGCGGACCACGTACCCGAGAGGTAAGGGTAAGTGTCTTCCGAACCACCGAAGCCACTACCGGCAACAAGCACAATGTTATCTTGCTTGCGAATACGGCTGTACATCTGGAGAATGGGCTGGTGGAAGTCCTCGAAGGAGTGGTGACCACCGCCACGGCCACCAGTCCACTGAAGGATGATGGGGAACTTAGGGTTGGCCTTGGCAATGTTGATGACTTGCTGAATCGCATCAACGGAGCCAGGCTTGAAGGCAATGTGCTTGATACCAAGAGTTTCAATGTATTCATTGGCAACTTCAATAGATGGCACACCAGCGCCAATGGTCAGACCCTCAATCGGCACGCCTTCCGCGCGCAACCGACCGATCATCGGAATCTGCCAGGCCATCGCACGGGGGCTGACATAGATCAGGTTAAGGGTGATACCACGTCCAGGAGGGATTGCCTTCTCGATCTTGGTAATGGCCTCCGTCATCGTCTTCGCGTTGTAGTAGCCACCACCAGCCAGCTCGATGTGATAACCGGCGTTCATAGTAGCAGCCACAAAGTCCCAAGCGACGGTGGTGGGGGTCATACCAGCAACCATGACAGGGGGGATTCCCAACAGACGGCTCATCTTGGTGTCCACGTAGGTTTGACCGGTAGATGTCTGTGTCAGGCGAGGGCCGTGTTCCTTAACCCAGTCCACAGCAAACTTGACAGAATGCTCATCACGGTCGAACAGCTCTGGCTTGTAGCCGACCTCCGCATTGGTTCCGTCCATTTCACCAGCGAGGATGACCCGAACACCGGTACCGTCCTTGTTTCTGTTGGTCAGAACGCCCAAACCAGAGATGCCACCGGGGCCGAAGTCAACGATGTGGGTTGCACGGGGGAAGACAGTGGCCTTCTCCCAGTTGACCGCATCGTGGGTGATCATGCGAACCAACGAGGGCACAATGCTCTTGTCGCCTAGTTGTCGCAGATCCTCTCCAGTCTTGGTGTGGAAGACGGGGATCGCCAGGGACTTGGCGGAGATGTCAACAACATCTTCCAGATCCTCGAGAATGCGGTCGTAGGCAGAAACAAGGTACTGGCTGTGGAAAGGAGCAGTAATGGGGAGGAAACGGTTGACAAAGCGAACCTTGCGCTGGGTGAATGGCATACGGTTCTGATCAAGTCCGGTCGGCGCCTTGACCTTACGGAGGCGAACATTCAGACCGTAGAGCGAAATGGGAGGACCAGTCACCACAAAGTTGCGAGCACTGTTCACTAGGGAAATGGAGATGTGGCGGTCCTCGGGCAAATGTTGGTTGGTGGCATCGATGTGCTCCTGAACGGCGGCGAGCGAGAGGTCGCGGATCGACAGCATGGGAGTAGGGGTTCCCTCGCCATTCTCAACCGAGTCCTGGAGAACGGACGGGGCGATAGAGGTGCGGGGGTAAGCTTGCTGACTGCGCAGACCAATCCAGAACAGCATGGTCAGGGCATTCTGGGCCGCTGTGGCGAAGGACTCCCAGCTGGTAGCGGTTGCAATGGCGGCAGCGGTGACGACTCCCTGGGAGTGACCTGTGGTACCGAGGATGCGTTCCAGGATATCACCGGGCTGGCGGCCCAGAACTTTGCAGGTAACCATATAGTGGGCCAACTGGACCAAACCAATCAATGGCAGACTCACGGGCGCGGACACGAGGTAATCAATATCGGGCTGTGCATCCCGATCTTGCAGCCATTTCATGATGTTCATACCCTTGGGGTAGAGCTTGCTAGCTTCGGGCTCGTGAGAGAGTGATTGGAGCAAGTCGGCGGAGGAAGTAATGAGCTCTTCGACGAAAGAAGGGTACGTGGTGTAGATGCTACGCAATTCATCAAAGTACTCCTCAATATTGCCTTGACCACCGAACACAGAGTAGATACCGGCGGCCTCGTCGGATGCCGCACGGAACAAGGCCGAATCGTAGGGCTTGGTGGGCCGGCCCGCCGCAGCTCGCCCGGCATAGTAGGCCTCAACGACTTGGTTCTTCTTGTCAACAATGCCGGGGAGCGCAGCTGCCACGGCGTGAACATCATTACCACGCATGAAGGCACGTTCAAATTCATTCAAAACGAGCTTCAGAACGTCCAGGTAGTTGCCCTGTGCATCGTCCTCCTCCTCGAGCTCGTGGGCCACATGGCCAATGTAGCGGGCGACCAATTCGGTCACTGATGATGGCTCATCATCTTGGGCCAATTCGTCTGTAGGCTCGGGTAAAGAAGCAGTAAAGCTGTCTTTCAACTGCGATGCATGGAAGTGAAGCGAGGTAGGGACGAGGAAAGAGAACTCGAGGGATCCATGCGAGAGGATAAGAGGGCGGAGGGATTGCGAGGATCGGGGGGTGTTGATACCGGTTTGGGGACCGGTCGATGTGCCGTACATGATGTGGTTCTCTCTTTGTTAAAAAGGTAATAGAAGGAGATTAAGAGTGAAAAGACCAGAGGGACCCTAAAATTGAAGAGGGGGGTTTCCTGAGTTTCCTGGTTAGATTTCAAGCACAACATCAAACGGTGTGGAGGGGCCAACTCACTGGAAGACCTGAGTCTTTGATGGTCTGAAGTAAAAAGGGGGGGTATTATCAAGGGAATAAAGAAAAGTAAAGGGACACAATTTCAACAGATATACATATAAAATAGGAAAAGAGGTCCAGAGCACAATTGAGCCTGAAGGGGAAGGAAGCAATAGGGAAAGAAAAAAAAGGTCTCTGGTTGAACTGCAGATAGCTCAAAGGGGTTTAGCGCGATAGTAGACCCGCCCCAATGGGTTCTGACTTGGGTTGAACCCGTTGGGAATTAGTACACTGTGTTACACATGTATTGTAATTTGAACCCGACAATGGTCATTTTCAATAGTTTAATGTTTTTTATGTTTTTTTTTGTTTCTATATTTTAATATAGTAACATCGATAATACTATCTAAATATTAGCCCATCAATCTAATCTACCTATCTCATTGGGCCCATTGGTAATTGCCGTTGGGATTCCTCTTTACAACAGAACACGCTAGTATATTCCCCTGACCCCAGCTACTAGAGATGATCCACGCAATGCGGCAAATCGTTGCTTAGTGTCCGATCCTTCGGCCGGGAGCTCTGGAACCCCCAACGCCCTCACCAATTTGACCTTGTCCCTCCCCATTCCTCCGAATCTCGCTTTGAATGACTTAATAATTTTATGGGATCATCAGCATTATTACTCTTCCTATTCCCCGAATATCATCTTTTCAATTCCATCGTTGTCTACGGAGTGTAGAGTGAGTGGTACGTTGTTTTATTTATTTTCATATTGTTCACTGTTGATAAAACTGGGAAAAATTACCATCCGGTATTAATTGATACCACATCTATCTCCGTGCTCCATTTCCTTTCCCACCTTTTTTTTCCCTTCTTCTTTCTGGTTCAATTCAATTTGTCTTGGGGACTTTCACTGATACATTTCACCCATAGGATTGACTCCTATTCTAATTCTCTCCTATTACTTTTCTTCAACTCATCCTCCCTACTCACTCCTTCCTCCGCCTGGGCAATCTACGACGACTCTGTCGCGCCCCCAAACCCGGACATTTGTCCTAATTTCGTCCTTCTGTTTAATCAATTGATACCCTTTACTTCTATCATGCGTCCGGAAGTTGAACAAGAGCTCGCTCACACCTTGTTGGTGGAGCTGCTCGCCTACCAATTCGCCTCCCCCGTCCGATGGATCGAGACCCAAGATGTGATCCTCGCCGAACAGCGCACCGAGCGCATTGTTGAGATCGGTCCCGCAGATACCCTTGGAGGCATGGCTCGCCGGACACTAGCCTCCAAGTACGAGGCCTATGATGCTGCCACTTCAGTCCAGCGTCAGATTCTCTGCTATAATAAGGATGCCAGTGAGATCTACTATGATGTCGTGCCCGTGGAGGAAGAACCAGAGGTTGCCGCAGAGCCCGCTTCCTCAGGTGCCTCTGCGGCAGCACCAGCTGCCGCTCCTGCAGCTGGAGCCCCTCCGCCACCCCCCAGTGCAGGCCCCGCCGCCTCAGTGGAAGATGTCCCGGTCACAGCAGTCGACATCCTGCGGACACTGGTTGCTCAGAAGCTAAAGAAGAGCCTGGGAGATGTCCCATTGTCAAAAGCCATTAAGGACCTTGTTGGAGGTAAGTAAATCCAGATCCCTCCCCTCCAAAAAAAAAAGTACTAATCTAACTCGTGTGAATAGGCAAGTCCACATTACAAAATGAAATCCTAGGTGACCTAGGCAAGGAATTCGGTTCTACGCCCGAAAAGCCCGAGGACGTTCCCCTCGATGAGTTGGGTGCCTCGATGCAAGCCACATTCAACGGCCAACTTGGCAAGCAGTCTTCCTCGCTTATCGCCAGAATGGTCTCCTCCAAAATGCCCGGTGGCTTCAACATCACTTCTGTTAGAAAATACCTGGAGACTCGCTGGGGTCTGGGATCCGGCCGCCAGGATGGTGTGCTCCTAATTGCTCTCACCATGGAGCCCCCTGCTCGTCTTGGATCGGAAGCGGATGCTAAGGCCTATCTCGACGACGTAGCCAACAAGTATGCCGCCAGCGCCGGAGTCAACCTTTCGGCTCCGGTTGCTGGTGGTGATGGCGGTGGCGGCGGTGGTGGCATGGTCATGGACCCTGCGGCCATTGATGCTCTGACCAAGGATCAACGAGCTCTGTTCAAGCAGCAGCTTGAGATCATTGCCCGCTACCTCAAGATGGACCTCCGTGGTGGTGAGAAGGCCTATGTGACATCTCAGGAGACCCAGAAAGCGCTGCAGGCTCAGCTAGACTTGTGGCAAGCAGAGCATGGCGACTTCTACGCATCGGGCATCGAGCCATCATTCGATCAGCTGAAGGCCCGTGTTTACGACTCTTCATGGAACTGGGCTCGCCAAGATGCCTTGAGCATGTATTACGATATCATCTTTGGTCGCCTGCAGGTGGTGGACCGCGAAATTGTCAGCCAGTGTATCCGCATCATGAACCGCTCCAACCCTCTCCTCCTCGACTTCATGCAGTACCACATCGACAACTGCCCCACTGAGCGCGGAGAGACATACCAGCTGGCCAAGGAACTTGGACAGCAGCTTATTGAGAACTGTCGCGAAGTGTTGGAGGTGGCTCCAGTTTACAAGGATGTCGCTGTGCCTACTGGTCCCCAAACAACCATCGATGCCCGTGGCAACATTGGCTACAAGGAAACTCCTCGCACCAGCGCTCGCAAGCTTGAGCATTACGTCAAGCACATGGCCGAGGGAGGCCCGATCTCCGAGTACAGCAACCGCACCAAGGTTCAGAACGACCTGAAGAGTGTTTACAAGCTCATTCGCAAGCAGCATCGTCTCTCCAAGTCCTCGCAGATCCAGTTCGATGCCTTGTACAAGGACGTCGTTCACGCTCTTGGCATGAACGAGAGCCAAATCATCCCTCAGGAGAACGGCCACTCCAAGAAGGGCGGCCGTAGTGCTGCCAAGCGCACTACTGCCACCCGCCCTGGAAAGGTGGAAACCATTCCCTTCCTGCACCTGAAGAAGAAGACGGAGCACGGCTGGGATTATAACAAGAAGCTGACTGGCATCTACCTTAATGTGATGGAGTCAGCTGCTAAGGACGGTCTTAGCTTCCAGGGCAAGAACGTTCTGATGACCGGTGCCGGTGCCGGTTCCATTGGTGCTGAGGTCCTCCAAGGTCTGATCAGCGGTGGTGCTCAGGTCGTTGTCACTACCAGTCGCTTCTCGCGCGAGGTAACTGAGTACTACCAGGCCATGTACGCCCGTTACGGTGCTCGTGGCTCCCAGCTTGTGGTTGTGCCTTTCAACCAAGGTAGCAAGCAGGATGTTGAGGCTTTGGTTGACTACATCTACGACACTAAGAAGGGTCTTGGCTGGGACTTGGACTTCGTCGTTCCCTTCGCTGCCATCCCCGAGAACGGCCGCGAGATCGACTCTATCGATTCCAAGTCCGAGCTTGCTCACCGTATCATGTTGACCAACCTTCTCCGTCTTTTGGGCTCCGTCAAGACCCAAAAGCAAGCTCACGGATTCGAGACTCGCCCCGCTCAAGTTGTCTTGCCCCTGTCGCCCAACCACGGCACCTTCGGTAATGATGGCCTGTACTCTGAGTCCAAGCTTGCTCTGGAGACTCTCTTCAACCGTTGGTACTCGGAGAACTGGGGCCACTACCTCACCATCTGTGGTGCGGTCATTGGCTGGACCCGTGGTACTGGTCTGATGAGCGGCAACAACATGGTCGCTGAAGGCGTCGAGAAGCTTGGCGTTCGTACATTCTCCCAGCAGGAGATGGCTTTCAACCTTCTCGGACTGATGTCCCCGGCCATCGTCAACCTTTGCCAGCTTGACCCAGTATTTGCTGATCTCAACGGTGGTCTGCAATTCATTCCCGACCTGAAGGGTCTGATGACCAAGCTTCGCACCGACATCATGGAGACCAGCGATGTCCGCCAGGCTGTCATCAAGGAGACCGCCATCGAGCACAAGATCGTTAACGGCGAAGACAGTGGCGTTCTTTACAAGAAGGTTGTTGCCGAGCCCCGTGCCAACATCAAGTTTGAATTCCCTAACCTGCCCGACTGGGAGGAGGAAGTCAAGCCGCTCAATGAGTCTCTTAAGGGCATGGTCAACCTGGACAAGGTCGTCGTTGTCACTGGTTTCGCTGAAGTCGGTCCTTGGGGTAACTCCCGTACCCGATGGGAGATGGAATCTAAGGGCAAGTTCTCATTGGAGGGCTGCGTTGAAATGGCATGGATCATGGGTCTGATCAAGCACCACAACGGTCCCCTCAAGGGACAAGCCTACTCTGGTTGGGTTGATGCCAAGACGGGTGAGCCCGTTGATGACAAGGATATCAAGCCCAAGTACGAGAAACACATCTTGGAGCACACTGGTATCCGTCTCATCGAGCCCGAGTTGTTCAAGGGATACGATCCTAAGAAGAAGCAACTTCTCCAGGAAATTGTCATCCAGGAGGACCTCGAACCTTTCGAGGCTTCTAAGGAGACAGCTGAAGAGTTCAAGCGTGAGCATGGAGACAAGGTCGAGATCTTCGAGATCCCCGAGTCTGGAGAGTACACCGTCCGTCTTCGCAAGGGCGCCACCATGCTCATCCCCAAGGCTCTGCAGTTCGATCGTCTTGTCGCCGGTCAGGTGCCCACAGGCTGGGACGCCAGCCGCTATGGTATCCCCGACGATATTATTGAGCAGGTGGATCCTGTGACCCTCTTTGTTCTGGTCTGCACTGCTGAGGCTATGCTTTCCGCCGGTATTACCGACCCTTACGAGTTCTACAAGTATGTCCACCTGTCTGAGGTTGGTAACTGTATTGGTTCGGGTATTGGTGGTACCCACGCTTTGCGCGGTATGTACAAGGATCGCTTCATGGATAAGCCGTTGCAAAAGGATATCTTGCAGGAGTCCTTCATCAACACTATGTCCGCCTGGGTCAACATGCTGCTGTTGTCCTCTACCGGTCCTATCAAGACTCCCGTCGGTGCTTGCGCCACAGCTGTTGAGTCTGTGGACATTGGTTACGAGACCATTGTCGAGGGCAAGGCCCGTGTTTGCTTCGTCGGTGGTTTCGATGACTTCCAGGAGGAGGGCTCTTACGAGTTCGCCAACATGAAGGCCACTAGCAACGCTGAAGATGAATTCGCCCATGGTCGCACCCCGCAAGAGATGTCACGACCCACTACCACCACTCGTGCTGGTTTCATGGAGTCCCAGGGTTGCGGTATGCAGCTTATCATGACCGCACAGCTTGCTCTCGACATGGGTGTTCCCATCCACGGTATCATTGCTCTGACCACGACCGCCACTGACAAGATCGGACGGTCCGTTCCCGCTCCTGGCCAGGGTGTCCTGACCACCGCTCGCGAGAACCCCGGCAAGTTCCCGTCCCCTCTGTTGGACATCAAGTACCGTCGCCGTCAATTGGATCTTCGCAAGAAGCAGATCAACGAATGGCAAGAAGCCGAGCTTCTGTACCTCCAGGAGGAGGCTGATGCCATGAAGGCTCAGAGCGACGAGACCTTCAACGAGGCCGAGTACATGCAGGAGCGTGCTCAGCACATTGAGCGCGAAGCCATTCGCCAGGAGAAGGATGCCCAATACAGTTTGGGTAACAACTTCTGGAAGCAGGATCCTCGCATTGCTCCCCTCCGTGGTGCCATGGCTACCTGGGGTCTTACAGTTGACGACATTGATATCGCATCCTTCCACGGTACTTCGACTGTCGCCAACGACAAGAACGAGTCCGATGTCATTTGCCAACAAATGAAGCACCTTGGACGTACCAAGGGTAACGCAGTCATGGGTATCTTCCAGAAGTACCTCACTGGTCACCCCAAGGGTGCCGCCGGTGCCTGGATGTTCAACGGCTGCTTGCAAGTCTTGGACAGCGGTCTCGTTCCCGGTAACCGCAACGCCGATAACGTTGACAAGGTCATGGAGAAGTTCGACTACATTGTCTACCCCAGCCGCAGCATCCAGACCGACGGTGTCAAGGCGTTCTCCGTCACCTCCTTCGGTTTCGGTCAGAAGGGTGCGCAGGTTATTGGTATTCACCCCAAGTACCTGTTCGCCACTCTTGACCAGGCTCAGTACCAGGCCTACAAGACCAAGGTCGAGGCTCGCCAGAAGAAGGCCTACCGCTACTTCCACAACGGCCTGATCAACAACAGCATCTTCGTCGCCAAGACCAAGGCTCCTTACGAAGATGATTTGCAGAGCAAGGTCTTCCTGAACCCCGACTACCGCGTGTCTGTCGACAAGAAGACCTCCGAGCTCAAGTACTCCACCACTGCCCCCGAAACCAAGGAGTCCGAAAGCACTCGCCAGACCCTCGAGTCCCTCGCCAAGGCCAATGCCGCCGAGAACTCAAAGGTCGGCGTTGACGTCGAGCACATCGATTCCGTCAACATTGACAACGAGACCTTCGTCGAGCGCAACTTCACTCAGAGTGAGCAGGACTACTGCCGCAAGGCTGCCTCTCCACAGTCCTCGTTTGCAGGCCGATGGAGTGCCAAGGAAGCTGTCTTCAAGTCATTGGGGGTCAGCAGCAAGGGTGCCGGTGCTGCCCTGAAGGATATTGAGATCGGAGTTGATGCCAACGGCGCTCCGGTGGTTAACGTAAGTGCATGATTTCTCTCTATGATTCCAATAACAATGCTAACATATCTCCAGCTTCATGGTTCTGCCGCCGCCGCCGCCAAGCAGGCAGGTGTCAAGCAGGTCAGCGTTAGCATCAGCCACAGTGACTCGCAAGCTGTTGCTGTTGCGGTCTCGCAGTTTTAGAGCGCCGTGCATTTTCTTTTTCTGTTCGCATATAGATCCCAGGGACTAAATTTTCTCTTGGGTTGAGACGTAATGATTGTGATTTATGTTTTTAGATTCCGAGCCAGCTTCGTCTCCTGGTTCGTTGTGTTTATAATGGGAGTGATGACATTTATTAAGTCTTTTTTATTTTAAATCATCCGAGTGTAGGTTCTCTCGACCACCGATATTATCTTTTTCAAAAAAAAAAGAGCTCCATCCCGTATACAATGTAAATTGATCACGGTTCCATCGTCCACACAAGACCCTTTCCCTGTGTACTTCTATCGCAGTAGTAGCTTCATCGTTTGTGTGCACATTAGGTAGCGGGATGTGGATGTCAACTCCTTGTCTGTGGTTCTGTTCGTCAACGAATAGCTCGTATGGGACAACCTCTGTGGTTACCTTTTGCATATCCCGCCTGTGGTCAACCCATGAATGCACGTTGCTGTTGTGGTTTATGTAGTGCACAGATTTGACACAAATTTGAGATTTGTGGCTTGGGTGGAAACAGGTTGTCTCCGAGACTTTTCAGCTTTTGTGCCCGGGGTTGTTGGTGCATATTTTGGGGTCGGAATGCTCAGAACCGGAGTCACCATCAGCGGACATAGGGCCGCTACTATCCACCGCATCAACTTTGTGTGTGGGGATTTTGCGTCTTTTCAATATGACAGGCTCACTAGAAAATGTACTTCTCTGCCGTAGGTGGTGGAATGTTCCTGAGACACAGGTATTTCACCACCTATGTGGTTCTATTGTGCGCTTTCACGACTGTGTGGACAGCCCTGGCCGATGAACAGTAATGCCTCGAAACACTCGACGTAAGTATAAAAGTGTCCACAGCTTTGGCAAGCCTGTGTCCGAAGCTAGACTTGGTAAGTATATTCACGGCGAGACGTCACGACACCCTGGGATCATATTCATACCATCCAGGCAATCATTTTGAGAATGAGAACATCTGACACTGCCTCGTGAGGAGATCAGAGGCTACCCATGAGAAATCCAGAAAGTTGGTTACCGAGTGTGATACCATGTCGTGGATACATATTGTTGGCATCAAAGTCGTCATGTCCAATCTTGTAGTCGTAGACATGGCCCATCGCAACCGTGAACTGGGCTTCGATGTCGCGCAAAGAGCGTGCAACAACGGGACCATGGGGGCGGGTGGGTATAGAATCCATTATTTGACAGATTGATTTCGTTAGGGTGAGAGGGACCGAAGGGCGAGGGGAGGATGTCATGGGTCTAACTCCAAGTCTTTCGAAAACATCGGAGAGACTTCCGCGCTTTTGGTTCGAGTGGCCCTCGGTGACGGTATCTTGAGTTGAGACAGTAGGTTGATACGCGGTCATAAAGTGAAAGAAAGAGGAAGAGGAAGAGGAAGAGGATGAGGAAGGGAAGAGGAAAGTGGAAGCAACAGTCCAGTACAAAGGGAAAGTGCGTGTAAGGTTTAGTATCATCACAGTTTGTTGTTCAAAGTCAGATAGCTGGTAAAGAGACCCCCCTGTCTACGTTAGACACAGATCATATCGCCCTGGAATCTCCTATTCTTCAATCTATACCACTATCCACCGATCAGGGGATTGATAATCCGTAGTTATTCGTGCCAGTTGCTTCTGTTTCTTCTCCTGGTTGCTCCCAAGCAAAGAACCTATCCGTGGTAATATTTCTTCATTTCAGTCACCATGTAGAGGCATCAAACGTGGATAGGGACCCGAGGCGAGTAAGAATTTTCATTGGGACATATGTAAAAGATGGTTGCTCATAGTAAAGATATTAGGTAGGTACTCTTTATGGACAGCTATGAACAACCATGATAGACCGCCTACAGAAGATATTCATAGTTAAAAGCATTCCTAGTCACAAGATGTCTGCTGGACAGTGACTGGCAGATAGGAAAGGAAATAAAAGTTAAAAAAAAACATGGAAAGTATTCGAAATGATTTTGACTTGGAATTACCTGGTGCAGACCTCAGTTCCCCTTCCAGGGACCGGGTCGCAGCATCCGATCCTCCTTTCCGTAAACACTGACATCCTTGACAATGGCAATGAATCTTCGGTGGTTCTCCTTGGATTCGCCAATACGAGGACGGAAGACCTTCAAGAGGTCGCTGCTGAGAATGCCAGATGCGGGGATGGCGGCATGGATTTCTCCGGCCGTCGGGAACGTCTGGGTTCCAGAAATTGGAGTCGACACACGATGACCTGCAGATGGTTAGTTTACTTCTTGTATCGAAAATGGAGTTTGATCGGAACTCACCTCTGGGGCCGTCGGGGCTGTTGGCACGGCTTCCGGAAAGTCGAGGCAAAGGACTTGCGGCGCGGGACCCTTGCGGAGTGCCACCGCGAGAAACCGAGGGGTTGAGTTTCAGTTTCTTGATCTTGCCACCCTCGGTCAGTTCAGCTCCAGACCCGGCACCAGTGTCGACATCACTGCCAGATCCAGCGCCACCAGCAATGTTTCGAACGCGTTTCTTGCCCTAAATAAATCAATATATATTGGTCAAAGGAAAATGATTGTACATACCTGCAAAGCGGATGGAGAGATCGGACGCGATGGGGGTTGAGACGCAGGGAGATGCATGCCTTTGGCCTTCTTTCGAGATGTATCGGTGCCGCTCGCATCGGAAGCGTTTGGCGATCCAAGCCTTTTCCGAGATCCAGCAGCTCCGGCTTTCTTCAGGGGGTCTGTATGCTTGGGTCGACCGGAGGGAGTATTTGTTCCCTTGGAGGAGAGCGCTTCTTTTTGGTTCTTTTCTTCTTCTGCCTTCTTGCGTTCCTCCTCCTTGGCCCGTTCGGTTTCGCTGTCGTCGGAGCTCTGTACAAATTAGTTTCGGGGTTGCGGTCGAAGATGGGTGGAAACTTACCTCCTCATCCGTGTAGGGATTGACGTCCGAACCGCTGCTGTAATCAAAGTTCCGTTCTCTCTTCTTCAGGGCCTTGCGCACACCCTTGCCCAACACACGCCGGGCCTCGCGTTCACGTCTCTCTCGCATTTCTTCGGCGTCATACTCCTTCTCGTCTTTGAGATTGAACACATTCGCCTTGAGCTGGTCCTCTTTGATTCTCTTTTCGGCATCCTTCGCATCTTCATCCTCATTGAAGAGGTCATCATGCTCTTCGTCATCGGCAAATCGATCCTCTTCGAAATCCATTTCACCAGCTTCCAATCCAGCACCCTTTCCGACATTTGTGCCCTGTTTTCCGGCGTAGACTTTGCGCTGCTTGGCGTATGTTTCCAGCTCTTTTTCTTGCTCCAACTGCTGCTGCTTTTCCATGAACCATCGGGGGTCTTTCACCCTCTTGGCCATGAATTTCTCTGCTTCATCAATGGTCAAAGCCTTGAAGTTACTCTTGGCATTGAACTTGTACCACTTTTCGGCCGGAATCATTCTCATCTTTCCGTTGTCGAGGACAAAGACTGCATGTGTTTCAGACAGAGCTGCTTCGTAGTTTCCAACCCAAGTGTGCTGGTTGTCAAAATCCTCGAGGTGCCATGGCAAGGCCTCTTCGTACTTGATCCGTGCTCGTGCAATCTCTTCAGGGGTCATATCCGACTTGAAAACCTGCTGTGTCTTCTGCTTCGGGGCATTTGGTCGTTTCGATGTAGAGCCGAGGGCGGGAGCGATTTGGGAAAGGTTCTCAGCGCGCTCTTTTTCGCGTGCTGCCTTACGAGCATCAAAGGCTTCGCGTTCAGCTTCATCCATTGGTTGGCCATCGATCTCGGACCTTCCCGAGTTTGGATCGTGAGTTCGTGAACGTGGGTCGCGGCGGTGAAGTCGGACTGGTCGAGTAAATTGTGATTCGTCTCGTGGGTCGACGCTTTTCTTCGAGGCAAATCGCGCGATATGATGCTTCAGTCCCTCCATTAGAGCTCGCTTTGTCGTCACCACCGGATAATCAACGTATTTATCGCTGAGCAAAGGACCACTGAACCCATTCGATGACATGTGATTGTTTGAAAGCTCAAGCATAGGTCGCTCGGACGGAAGGATTGCCTGGGGGTGGGATGGCCGTGAAGGTAGTGTCTTGGTCGCTGTTCCATTGCCGGCGGGAGTGGCGCCAGCTGCTTTGGGGACAGGCCTTCTCTTCGGTCGAACCAAAGGATCAGCTGCTTTGGGACGACGCATCCTCATCAGTGGCGCACCATTTGGCCCAGTTTGGGTGCGAGCATTCGAAGGATTCGTTGGAGTCGACATGTTGCCGACGTGCAAAACAGAGTTGTACGAGTGGTAGAAGGCGACGCGACGGATCCCACTAGGGGTGGAAATGCAAAACAAATGTAACCTTTTGCCTGTCTTGTGTTGCGAAAAGAGGGGCAGGTTCAAAAAAGAGTGAGGGATGGGTAAGCCACTTTGAAAGAGCTGGAGACAGCGACCCGGACGTATGACGGTAGACCTCGGAGCAAACGTTTACCCGTCCCGCTGACGTATCACGTGACTCGGGCAGATCTCCGGGCCGTGTGGTCTGTGCACCCTGAGGCTCTTCCGAGGTTTTGCTCAAAGATCACCTCTACAGCACATAAGCTTTAACCGCTGGCCTCGTAGTCATAATTAAAACCGAGGCAAATGATAATCCAAAGGATTACAAATAGATCAACACATAATAGTTAATCTGCAACGCCTTTAATATTCTACCAAGGCCACTACATCTTCAGATACTCCAAATCCCAAGGCGTCAAGAACACCGGCTGCATAAGGGGCGGCCGACTATTCTTGCTTTTCTATTTGAATATGCACTAGATGGGGTGTATTTACTGGTAGCGTTTGTATAATTTCAATGAGATTTCAATTTTTTCAATTGATGTAAAATCTACTGACCAAATCGTTGACCTGGTTCCAGTGGTTTGTATGGACAAGCAATCCAATCACAGCCCTTGACACAGTTAGCAGATATCAGACAACCAGAAGATTAAGAACTTACTTGTTTATAGATCTCCGTCCCCCACCATTTGAACCCATCGACCCAACCTGGGTAAATGAAGGCGAAAAAGACAACGACCACTGCAAATGCTAGACCAGAATCCAATGCGGCCGACAGGGTCATTGCATATTTCTCCCACCATGCGGTCCTCCTTCGGCGGATCACATAGTTGAATACGAAACATACAAGGGCCCAGATGGAAAAGTTGAGCCCGGTTGCAGGTGGTATCCAGCTCAAACTGCCAAACAAGATAGGGAAATTGACCATACGCCAGAAGCTCTTCTTGCTGTGTCTCCCTAGAAGCCATGCTCCGAGAGGAGCGATGGCTCCCACCAAAAATGCCCAGACAAGCGGACGATATAGCCCTCCTGGGCCAAAGAAGCGCTGGGGGCCAACGACTCCCCAGAGAATACTACCGTTGAAATGGACTCGAGCAATGGGGCAATTGAAACCATTGATAGCCTCCGGGGTGCAAAGTCCCGGGACAAAAGTGAACATCCAGTTCAGCACACCGATTTGGGTCAGACTGGAGACCAAAGTTGCCATCATCTGGACACCAAACAGAATTCGTGGTGGGATCTTCATGTAATGGCCAAGTTTGAGGTCTGAGGAAAATTTGATCCCTTGGGCAGAGCTGATATATGAGTAGGTCACGAAAATCATGTTCGCTACAGGCCTTCCCGGGAATACAATACCACAAAGGAGTTGGCAGATCAGATACAGACTGCTATGTTGATTGGTAACGGCCATGATGATGCCCACTGGGATGAAAAACAAAGAGGTAATACCAAGAGCCAAGAGTAGGCCATACCAAGGTAGGTGTGTGGGATAACTTGTGCTAGGGTCAGCTGTGATCAAAGGTTAAAGAGACGGGGCAAACATACTATTCCACTGTGAAGATGGCAATGGCGAGCATAGAGATGAACACGATTAGGTACCACGTGAGAGGGGCGTCCTTGTAGCGCCTCATCAAGCGGCAATGAACATCTTCCCCACCCGATAGAATTTCCTGGCTCGGTTCATGCGAGCTGGTCCTTGGGATTTCAAAACTCTGCCGAATTGTAGAATTGCTTCCACGAAGGGGCTGGTACGTCTCCATATCTGGCACTTCTCGTCTTTCTTCAAAAGCCTTTTTAGTCTGTTGCCAGATGTCCTTTCCGTACCAGCAAATGGTGTGAGTGACAAGGGATGTCAAAGCAGCAAACTGAACACCGTAAGACAGCACATAGGTAATTGGGAGATAAACCGGGGAGTAATCTTGATAGGCCTTTTCATCGAACAAAAAGTCCGTGGTCAAAATGCGGCTCACGTTGTATGGTCGCCCAGCATTGTCGAATACTGCTGCTGAAACAATGGGCATATATGCAGAGAAAAGAACATTTTTATAGTCTTCGTTTGGTCAGCAGCGTCAAATGAAATAAGATGGGGATATCTTACAAAGTATCGGAGCGGCTATCCAGATGACAAGCACCAGTCCTGTCACGATGTTGGCTGCGGCCCACCAAGGCGTGAGTAATGGGGAGCCAATATAGGCAATCTGAGCCCAATCAAAGGTCAAGGGGAACATCCCGAGACCAGAGGCAACACCAAACTAGAAGAGTCAGCCAAAGCAGCAGAAAAGGGCCTGAATGAATGCCTTACCAAGTTCGAGACCACCACATTTTTGGGTGCCAACCAAGTGATCACATTAAAATAACTTAGAGCAGGCATCAACAGTCCCGGAACAAAATACCAGAGGAACGCTCCTCCCCACACAATGACGAAGAATTTATATCGGGAGATACTCCACCCATTTGCCTTTTTGTTGATAGACTTGTGCATTGTAGAAAACATTGCAGTGGACATCAGTGTACCCGGCCAGATCATAGCCGATGGCCGCACGAGGAATCGTCGAGTTAGACCCGCAAATGCATATCCCAAAACCTGAGTGGATATGATGAGCAACAGTTGATATATAATTGGGACATCCTGGTTGTAGAATTTGTGTTGCTCGACAATAACCTGTCTTGGTCAGCTTCGTCACAAATACTTCGTTGGTGTACTAACATCAGTCGCGAAAGCAAATCCAAAGGAAACATTGCTGCTAATGTAGACGCAAGCATGCTCTTTCTCGTTCCAACGGCCCTGGGCGAACCAAAGTCTGACTCGGGACGCCAATGATACAGGGGGAGCATCGATCTCGCCAGAGAGTAATTCCCGGTGATGGAGGGATCCGTTCTCAAAAATCTCGAGAGGGTCACCTGTTTGTTTGAAAGCCATATCCCAAAACTTGCCTAGTGGATGGACCAGAACAAGAGCAATAATTGGGGTAATGGCAACACTGGGATAGCGCAAGGAAAAGAAAAGGTTGGCAGCGGACCCCGTCAAAGAAAATAATAAAGAGAGAATCCACATCCGAGGTGCTAGAAACCATTAGATATACATAGAGAGGGAAAAAAGCATCTAGAAGGAAGCTTACTGTTAATAGAAAGAGAGATATCGTCCGTCGCCGGAACCGAAGCTCGTACTTGGGCATACGGCGAATTATCTGGAGGATCCTCACTTGAGGATTTTGAATCATCATCATCAATGTCGAGGGCATTTTCATCATCACTTGTCATATATGGCGAAGACGCTGGTGTCTCCTGCATCACCGGGTTACCCGGTACGGCCAATCCAGTGGCAAACGAGTATTTTGAATCAGGACCCATTCCCACATCGGACGCAGCGGATGAAGGCCGACGTTTTCTCTCTGCATACAAGCTGTTTCGTCTCCTGGCAGAGGAATGTGATCGTCTCGGGGTAGAGCCCTGTACGTTGGAAGAACTTCCAATTCCATTTTCGAAGCTCGCGCGTTGTAAACCCCCACGAACTTTTTGACTACGAGGAACTGGGAAATCCTCTTCCGAGTCGTTTGAGCTTTGCAATGATCCGTAAGAGGGAGCACCCAGGACGGGCGACGAGCGAAGAGGGGCGCGCGACATGAAGGCCCGAAAGCGCTGAACAATCCCAGTGTCGGGGTTCACGTCGGGTGGTAGATTGTCGATTTCGGGGTAGTTTCCATTGTCGCTCGCACAATCATCGAAAGTGGAATCAGTTCGATCCGATTCAGCGGGAAGCCACTTGCGCCTCGGGGCCGAGGGGCAAGACAGCTTCCGCGTCCGCAGTGGAATATTGGCCGACGTGATGGTGGGGGGATGATGAAATACTGTAAGTATTTCAGGTTAGGTCGTGCATTAGCTCGAGATCGATCTGGGCATTGAGGAATCAGAAGGGAGGATATCCCAGAGCTAGTGGAGGACTAAGGTCGTAGTGTGGTGAAAAACGACCCGTCGTCCCCCCCGTAGCTGGACTGCCCCACCGACATCGGCAGATTTATCTTCCCTGTCCAACGGAAGGTTACATACGGAGTACAAGGTACGATATTACATATACAACAATTGAATATAATAATATACAGGGTTGGATAATGTTCACTTCCATATGTACAATTGATTTGGTATCTAATCGCTTAAAACAGTTCTACAACCTTTTCATCCTCGTTTTGAGGCGCCTCGACTTGAGGCTGTTCGGGCTCCCCTTCACCTTCACCTTCCTCGTCTCGCATCAGGACCTGAACTAACCGGTCGCATGCCTCTGTCACATTCTCATCTTCAACATGCATGTGAGTTTCGCGGATCAAAGGGTAAACCTTGACTGCTCGCATCTTATCACGGCCCTCTCGGGTTGTGGTCAGGAGAAGCAAGGTTTCGAGATGGGTCGTGATGATGGTAGTGTCGCTGTCTCGCTGCTTATCGGGCGGCAATAGCTGGAGATCTGGCAGCATATCCGCTGTATCCTCGTCCGACAGCTCCTCTGGACCTGCAAGTGGGAGCAACAGGTAAGGCAGAAGGTTGGCGCCATCCTCGTCAAAGAGCATTGGGTGCGACTCGATTTCAAAAGCCACATTCTTGATTGTGGATGCAACACCCTTCCTGCGGATATCGCTTTTGTGCTCCGTGAAGACTGTCAGCTTGGTGATGGGGACCACGCCATCGTACTCCTGGCGTTGGGTGAAATAGGCCCTGCCCTTCTCCGTCTGGGACAAGTCGGCAAACAGGTATGACAGGTAATCATAATTGGCGTGCTTGTTGAGACCGCCCTCGGCGCCCTTCACGAAGCAGTCCATCACCTGATCGATTGCGTTCTCGGAGGTGGATACGGATTCGGGGATTTTGCGCTTGAGTGAGAACAGATCGTGTAGCTTGTCGGATTTGACGAGATTGGCCAAAAGCATGGCGACCTCATCGGCGTTGGGCTCCTTGGGATTCTGAGATCAAACACATTAGCCCCATTCCTGTCTACAAGTATGACCGAGACAACTCACTGTCAATTTCGAAAGCAAGGTCTCAATAAACTTCTCATCCTCGGCGAGAAGTTTCAACACCTCTTCGTCAGCAGACAAGTTGACTAGGATGGTCAATGCATTCTTTGCAATGGGCTATACAAAGATATCAGTTGAAAGTCACCCCCCCATGATTGCAGATAACGCACAGTGTAATCGCGTGCCAGAAGCTTCAAATCGCGGACGGGTAAGAGTTGATGGCGCTTGAACAAGTCAGGCTGGGCTGTGGAGAAGCCGACGAGGTTTTCGCAAGCTATGAGCTGTTAGATCATATATTCGTGTCGCGAGAGGAGTTGCCGTACCGATTTGTCTGATTTGGGTGTTGCCATGGTGTAGGAATTCCACCAGCTATAGAAAGATGTGAGTGAGCTAATCGATATTGTAGGTCGCAGACACGCACCTCTTCAAGTTCGGTCGGCATATTGTAGTATAATCTAATCTATAAGCCAAAAAGAAGGGCACCTGAATGTGTGTTCCAAAATTGTCGAATCTCAAAGATTTTTTTTTTTCCAGCGGAAGTGGGGGGTTTCTCGACGTCACTGGAAGCGTGGAGATACTCCAGCGAGGGGTCTTGTCTACGATTTGTAATACAAAACATATACCTACAATATGTAGATATAGACAAACTTAAAGAAGATGGGGGTGGTTAATCCAATAATAGCCATACCTCTAATAATCTATATCTCTACAATATACATGTCGACGTTGCTATATTCCCTCAAAAAGAGGTCGGAATTGCCCCGCCTTTAGCGTTCCCGGAGATCGTCTCCTCCATCTTTGACCTTTAAACCAGCTATACCTAAGTAGAATTCAAGTCTACCACCTCAATACCTCAATTGTATCATGGAGAACCCAAACCTCAACGAGATCCATGACTTCCTAGTCTCATTAGCCTTCAAGGCTGGGGACATCATCAACAATGCACTCCCAGCAACCAGCGCCACAGGATCCAAAATGAATAGTCCGTATGCATACAAACAGCAAAAAGACACCAACTGATCCCCGTAGGTGCCGACCTCGTCACAGAATATGACCGTGCTGTCGAAAACATGATCTCAACCTCATTGAGGGAGAAATACCCACACTACGAGTATGTGTTTTCTCGTTCGTGGCCGCTAGCATGTTCCTAATGCGTATTCTCTCAGATTCCACGGCGAGGAAACATATGACCCAGCACGCCCATTGACCGATGCCCCTACCTTCGTCGTAGACCCCATCGATGGAACGACGAACTTCGTGCACGGCTTCCCATTTGCCTGTGTTTCGCTCGGCTTCGCTGTTGGACGCATACCGGCAGTAGGCGTGGTGTATAATCCCTCCACCAAAAACCTGTATTCCGCTATTCGAGGCCAAGGCGCTTTCCTCAATCGTGAAACTCGCTTGCCGCTTAAGGGCGACAATGTGGAGCCTCTGTCCGGACTAGCTAATGCGCTTATTGCTATTGAATGGGGCGCGGATCGCAGCGGGAACAATTGGGAGACTAAGGTCCGGACATATGAGAAACTGGGCCAGTCGAAGGAAAAAGGTGGGGCTATGGTTCGCTCGATGCGGAGTTTGGGCTCGGCCGCGTTGAATCTATGTGCTGTGGCTGATGGCTCGCTGGATTTGTATTGGGAGGGTGGATGTTGGTCCTGGGATGTCTGCGCAGGGTGGGTTATCCTCTCTGAAGCCGGGGGCATTATGGCGGACGGCAACCCGGGAGTTTGGGAAGCTCGTCTTGATGGGCGGAAATATCTTGCTGTCCGAGGTTCCCCAGGCGGAACTGGACAGAAGGAGATGGTGGAGGAATTCTGGAGCCATGTTCAAGGTGAATTGAAGTATTGATTACTGCCTCTTGGTCCTTAGACTAGTTGAATACGATGTAAAGTAAAAGAAGCTTCAATTCAAATATAACGTTCACATAATTACAGGGTATATGTCTAAGGAAACCGTATGTACAAAGAAAACCAGAATGGCGCTATTATATGTGACGGAAACCAGCGTTAGTTTCCACTTCGAAGCCAGACTCGCTGTCATCCTCGACAACTTCACGATCAGTCCATCGTGCTGAATCTGACCTCGATACAAGATTTCTGTCGCTGGTGCTCATGTGCGATTCATCTTCAGCCGGTAACGTGTCACTCGGACCAGAAGATGGATCTTCCGATACATGGAGATCGGATAAATTTGGCAAATCGCCTGTCTCTCTTACTGAATTTGAATTGACAGAATCGGACTGCCCTTCGACCTCATCACCCGAACTAGTCGGTCCAACATTTGGAGACTTGGCCATCTCCACATTTTGCTTCAGAGAATCGTCAGTTTCCGCAGTAGGCGTGTGGCTGAAATGTGTGTCAACCAAGTGTTTCACGACAGGCCAGCCATAGGCATTGGTGAACATGCGCCGCACAATAATATTATTGTGGGCATCAGGCTCAAGTCGAACAAGAACCTTACGCCAAGTCAGATCACGGTGATAGGCTCTCGCAATCTTTTCTTCGACCTTGAGGCCACTTTCATTTTCCGCGATGCTAGCAGGTGGATGCTGGGTGGGCGCCGACTTCGATTGTTTGCCCTGAAGCGAACCGAATGCTAATGTGCGTCGCTTTGTCGGTAAAGGGGGCGGTATATCCTCTGGGTGGTAGATACGGTCGTGGAAGATTGTCCGGGGTCGCGAGGCAGGATCCAAAATGAAATCCGCAGGTGGTAACGGCGGCATTAGTAAATCTCCCGCAGACTCGAAAAATGTTGTCTTTGGCGGCGTGTGTACACCTTCATGCTCCTGTGAGGAATGTCCAGGAGTAATTGGCATTATGCCATCGCCATCGCCAGTCTCAAACGTGCTCAGGGTCTGGCTACGCTTATAAATTCTAGCATTCTTGCTATTAGGGGGGTTCTTGCCCTGATTTAGGCGAAACAGCGAGAAAAAGCTGTCCAGGGGGCTGTGAGGCGCACTTCCCGTGATATTTTCCTTCACCACGCCCTCCTCTGGCATTTTCAGGCTGGACACAAGACTGGGTGGCGCTAGGAATTGTGCCGGTCTCGGGGAGGTTGCATCTTCGCCCAAAATGTCGTTTTTGGGTCTTGGGGAAACCTGGGTCGCAGAATATGGAATTTGATGATCGGTCTCCAGTGTCGGTAGACTCAAAGGTTGTTCTCCATCGGGACGACCTAATCGCGGGGATTTCGAGTTGGCGCCTGTCAACTCTGCCCACCCCCATTCGGCCATAGTTCCAACAATTCCATTGTCCCTCCTCGCCTTTTCAACCCGATCTAGACCTTTCCAGTCTAGGAACAAAAGCGAGGACGTCCGCAAAGGAACTATCCCATCATTCACCACATTCGAGTACACTGTGCGATGTTGGAACTTCTTAAGAACCTCGTGGGCAGGACCGCAAGGAAGAATCCGTAGAAGCGGCTTGGCTCCAGGATCCGAATGGCCGGGGTCTTTCGCAGACTCTCCTCTTCCAGCAATAATGGCCCCCCAGCCACTTCGAACTTTGGGTGCTGTCCAACTCAGCCCGAGGTCTTGACCGGTACGACCAACTAGACCTAAATCCAATGCAAATCGAACGTACATTGGATTCTCATTGCTGAGGCCGAGAAAGGGGGTTGCAAGAGCAATAAAGTTAACTGGCTTGATATGCTCAAAGAACTGAGGCGAGTGCTTTTGGATATATGCGATTGCATATGTCTGAATCAACCCGCCGAGGGAATGGCCAACAAAACTGATGCTTGTAATCTGGTAGGCATGGTCTTCGTTTTGAAATTCTTGGGCATTCTCTTGGGGGGTTGATTCGGCTGAATGAGCAAATGGTTGAGCTCGCTCCTTGCGAGCACTAAACGGTCGAGAAAATGGGTTCGACTTTGAGCCCTTCAGAGGGAAATAGGGTTGATCTGGATATGTGAGAAGCAGGACATATTTGGCCAGTCGTTTGCCGAGGTATTGAATGCCACGCTCAGTCCGAACAGCATTGCCAGAGAACCCTCTGACAATGACTTGCTCTTCGTCGTCATCGTCAGGGTTATCGCTAGACTGGTTATTTTGATCCTCCTCCACATGACTGGATTTACTGCTGACAAAACCAACGATTAGGAATTTTGGATGCCCAAGCGCTCAAAGGGGGTTTCATACCTTGTCGGGATTTCTTGATCATCCAGTCCAACAGGGCTGACGTGGGGAGCGCTTGCTTTATTGTCGTTCTGCTTGGACTTTCTCATGGCTGCGTCGATGCTCTCCTTCAAATAGAGCATGTCTGCACCGAGGTTGCTGTGCAACCCATGTGTCAGTAACACAAGATGCACCTTCTTCTTCTTCTTGGCGCTTTTCATCGGAACTTCAGTAGAGCCCTCCGGCGCTGGATTATCACACAGAGGTTGCGAGTCCTGACTCTTCTGATCAACGCTTTCGGAAGCCGGCTTCGCCGAGGGGAATGGCGGATTGCTCCATAGACTAGTTGTATCGTCGACATGAAGAGCGATTGATTTTGTGTACACGCCTTTCGAGGCAAGCACCTGACTACCTCTAGTTCCAGGCAGCCAATGGTCTTGTAACTTTGCCGGAGGCCCCGGAGCGCCATTTCCGCTACTCCATGCACCACCCGAGAAATATGCCAGCGATTTTTCATCTCGACCCACCAGCAGCTCAAAATGGACCGCTGCGCTACTTGAGAATATCACCTGCGATTGTATCTCAACAATCCAGCTAACGCTCTGTCCACTTGCCGGTCCGCCTTGACTCGGAGAGCCAAAATCGTGAGCTTCCTGGAGATTAGCCGGCACCTTGATGATGGCATCCCAACCACCTCCCGCCTTTAGGTATGGCTCAAACTGAGGCGTACCCTCCAGATCTTGTCGCTCATATTTGGTGTTGGGGTCAAACTGCGAGGGATAGCAAGCAGCGTATAGCGTGTACGGGCCATGGAGGTATGCGGCGCGCAATGGGATAGCAGATGTGTTCTTCACTCTCACGTAGAGATTCGAAGGAATGGGAAGGATCGGATCGTCTGCCGGAGTGTATGTAATCGTGTATCTGTTGGACAATTTACTGTTAGCGACCCAGGAGGACTTCGGACTTGAGGGGCAATCCGGGCCAGACTCACCTAACGACTTCCCCCACGCGAACACTACCAACTTGATGGATTAACAACATGTCGGTCGCTTCCTTTTCATCCACCAGAGTTGTTTGCCAGCCGGAGAAGGTATGAAATCGCGACCTTTTATTGCAGGGCTGTGCTGCACCTTGGTCTGGGGTTTGGGAGGCCGAATAGGTGCGCGCAGTGATCAGCATCGAATCTAATGGGCAGTTCCATTATAATCAAGCAAATTCCAAGGCGCTAGATAAGAGAGACTAGCGAGACAACAACAATCTCATTTGTTGGCGCATCTCATATGCTGGGATGGGTGGAGTGGTGGTTCTACGGGGTCCAATCCCGGAGATGGCGGGAAACACATGATTACATTCCCTTTTCGGATCACCAACTCTATGGATTGGCCCTTGTTTATAAATCATACACAATGTATTCTTCGGTTCTAATGTAATATATATTTTTATCGCAACTTGGGTGAATCTCTGTCTAATTGATCAAGTTCAGCAAACGGGTAGGTTCTTTACGAATTTCCACCCAACCATCTTTTTCCACAGCGACGATCTTTCCATCAATACAAACGCGTCGCCACCTCTCCTCATCCTCTTGAAAATCAATTCGAACCTGTTCGGTGTCGGCGTAGGTAACCGTATCTTCCATCACATGCCGACCGCCCTGATAGGCTAGAGTCATCAACTGCATCGCGTCTTCTGCCGACATAGGACCGAAGCGGATGAACCTCATTTGTCCATCCAGGGGAACTGAGTCTGGGGAAATCAAGAAGTCCTTCTCGAGTCGTGGAACGAGTGTCGCGAGCGCATACATGTGCTCAAGCTCTTCCACTGCTTCCTGGGGACGTGCCTCGTTCGGGCCATTCGAGGTGGTTAATGTGATTTTGCCTTTGAATTCGTGAGGCGGAGTGCCGTCCGAGGGATTAAGTAGCTCATTTGCGGCCATCTTGAAACGATCCAATCCAAATTTGCGATATTCGAATGTATCGCTGTCTGCAACCAATGCAGCATGGAGCCCCCAGCTCGCAACAACGGCCCCGTATAATGTGTGGTGAACATCGGTGTCGATATCAACTCGCTGGCGACCTTCATCGATGACCAGTCGACTGCCAGGTGAAAATTTGGCAGCAAAGACTGGTATAGACGATGGGCTGCCTCGGAGGAGGGTTGAAAGACCCGGCACCGGACCGGATCGTAATCCAATAGAACTTGCCATGGCATTCCCTGTTCCACAAGGAACCAACACAATATTGGGAGATACACCGATCGTCTTCTTGGATTTATAGAAAACCTCGAGAATATCGATAAGACCCCCGTCGCCAGAAAGAAGGATGATGGTCTGAGGGACGCTATTATGAGCCCGGTCCAAGAATTTCGATCGTGCGAGCTCGATGATGGTTTGCGCCGACTGCGTCTCGTAGAGCTCGTAATTTTCTAGCCCAACATATGTAAGAAGGGGCCGGACAACATCTTCAAAGACTGTCTTGGCTTTCCCCGTTCCTGATCCAGTAGATACTACAACCTGGACGATAGGTGGTTCATCTTCATTCCGAAGATGGTTGGGAACCTTGGTCACAAATGGAGATAGTTCTGCAGGCAGGGACTCGATGTCGATCTTTTTTAAAGAAAAGTCTTCGGACTTGGGGCCATCCAGTTCGGTTTTCTGAAAGAACAGCACACTGTACGTGGGGGGATTGGACAACACGCAGAGAATGTCATTGAAGTCAACCGCATACTCAGCGCCTGCGTGGGATTTGTATTTCAGGGTGCTGTCGACTATATCGACTGCCAAAGGGCCAGACATATCTGCCATCTCTGAGTATGTAGAGCAGTGAGAGAAAAATCAATAGCTGACAAGGCGGGGTTGACGGCTTACCCGGACTTTTTAACCATCCATGTCGTACTATTTGGGTAAAAAGACGACAAAGACTGTCTTTTTTAAGGAGAAACCTCACTCTTTTAATTGTTATTATAATTACATGACGGTCATTTTATCGAAAAATCGAAATTACTTGATTAACAATTTTTTGGCTCAACATATTTATATATACAACTGACAATTTTGACCATAGAAATAAAGTGGTTGAATTCTTATACCAGCAGTACTGACTCTATGTATTTATGTATATAGGGGTGTACTACACGTGTTCATGCATTACATACCAGGCTGACACCTCAACGCTGTAGTTACAGGATATCATCGACAATCAATCATATGTGGTCACCTTAGGATGACGCCCAATGAACCCGCTTCGAAACACGACCTTGCATATGACATATCTAGGTAATCATTAGTGGAGAACCTTGGAAACATCCCATCATAGTTAGATGGCAGGGGCTGTAAGTGAATACCTACTTCATTTTATGTCGGTTCCTTAAGCTTGTTTGATCGCCTCCACTTCAATCTCAATTCTCATCGCCGAGAATGCTAGTTGGGGCACAGCGATAGCGGTCCAGATAGGTCGATGATCCGGAATACGCTCCTTGAGCTTCTTGACGGTGAGATCAAATGAGGAGTCGATATTGACGTGGTAGCTGCGGATTGAATAAACGTCTTCCCAGCCGCGAAGACCTGCGGCTTGCAGCACCCTGTCCACATTTTGGAATGCTAGATCGACTTGACCGGGAATATTGTCGGCATCCAGAGCGCCGGTTTGGTCCCAACCTCCTTGTCCGGAGCATTTGACAATATTTCCCAAGACAACTGCCTGGGAATAATGGCATAGATCGCTGTGTTTCTGACCAGCGCCTTTCTCGTTGATATAAGGCAGAGAAGACATTGTAATCGCGAGGCGGAAGACAGGCAGTTAGGTTGATAGATTGAGATAACTTGGGTAAATTGAGCTCACCTTAACGTAAATATATACTCTTAAAATATCATGGCGGAGCATCTATGGAGGTGTTTGGAGGTGGTTCTCCACAGTCTCCACAGTAGTATTGGCTGCGACTATGACGACCTCAACTTCCAACCTCCATCAATATTGGAGACACTTCGCTTTTCATCCGCCTCCACCGATCTTCTCAAATACTAGCACCCCTACGTTTACGGTGCTTATTGGAGATTCGAGATGGATGAAATCTCAACGGCTGAACCCCAAGCTTCTCCAACGGACAGAAGAAAACCGCGAGTATGCCGGTATTGCAAGCGTCACTTCCGGCGATACGAACACCTGGAAAGGCATATTCGAATCCGTGAGCATAGCTTGCTATTAGATATATTGCCGATCAATTTGTTAATAATGTCTAGATACCAATGAAAAACCATATAAATGTTCCTGCGGCTCTTCCTTCAGCCGGCGTGATCTCCTGAAGCGGCATGAAAGCATCACCCATGCCCCGATCAACCCACCAACGCAGCAGCCATCACCCGCAATTGCCAATGATAGTGAAGATGCTCAACCACAAAGCAACCAGATTCACTTAGATCCAGGGATATCCCCCTGGCAGCACCCAGACTTTCAAAATATATCAACTGGGTCGATCAGCCAGAACGAGCCACTTGCTGATTATCATCTAGAAGGTGTGTTATAGTTCAAGCCCCTACCTAGACTGCGTTATCTGAAAAAAAAGAAGAAAAAAAAAGACTTAGAACTCCCACCCCTTCTGTTGTTATCGTCTAATGTAGTTGCTAAATCAATGCAGGAAACCCTCTATCCAGTGCCCAAGATCTACTGGTCCTGCAAAGCCTGGAAATGTTCAGTAACAACATAGGGCTGAATAACGAATGGCACTTACCATCTGAGCCAAGCATCACGCAAATATTCGCTAGAGACTTCAACATGAATGCTTTACCAACCCCATCAACCGCATATCCATCTCATGAACAACCCTCGGGCCCAGACCAAACACTAAGCAAGCTTCCAACTGAAAGAGAAGCCGTCGGTAAGATAATTCCCAGTACATGCCCCGGTGGGAGGTGTAGTCTAACCGTTAGATACAGCGGAATTCGGAGTCCTAACATTGCCAATCTTGACGGTCACAAACCTGCATCGAGAAAGCCTTCTGGAGGCGCTTACAAAATCCCAAACCAGTGTAACAGATATCTCTTTGCCATCCTGCCATTCACTCTCAAGATTTGTCAACGGTTTTTTCGATGGATTCTACCCCCATCTACCGATAGTTCACATCCCAACATTCAAGATTGATGAGTGCGAGCCGGAGATCCTCTTGGCCATGTGTGCACTTGGCGCCGAGTTTCGACACGAGAATCGAAAAGCAGTGCTGCTATCTCGAGCTGCCAAGAATATGCTTCAACAGACGATACGTGAACGAGAAATGGTAGAAACCGAGAGAAAGTCATATCCTAACCCTAGCGGGAATACGACTCGTTCCGCACACGAAGCCCATGATTCTGAATTCGAGGTTCTGCAACAGAGGGCAGTCATGCGTGAGGCACGTTATACCTTCTTGCTCATTGCCTTTGCAACCTGGCAGAATGAGGAGAGCATAGCTCGAGAGGCTTTTAATCTCCAAAGCTCCTTGGCGAGATGCATTAGAGAATCTTGGCTGGAAGAAGTCGAACAGTTTCTAAATGCCAATAGTACTGATTGGCGCTCTTGGATTCAACGGGAGTTAGACAGAAGGCTGAAATTCTTTTCGTTTGCTTTTTTGAATCTCCAATCTATAGCATTCGGCACACCACCGGTCATATTGAGTGAGAAGAAATACACCTTCGTCTGCCATGCAGCTGTCTCGAGTGGATTGCTCCGAATCAAGAGAAATGGAAATTGATTCGAAGATCGGGCCATCAAGAGCAAATGCTGTTTCAGGATGCTCTCTACCACATAATGAAAAGTCATCGGGAGTCGCATCCCGCAGACTCACAGCCAGTGCCATCTCCCTTGGCAAACTACATTCTTTTGCATGCGGTCATACAAAAGATCATCCTCACCTACCATGCCCTCGGACCTTATAATGACGTCGATCAGAGTTTGATAACTGGACAAAAGGAGATCATGCGGTTAGTTAACCACTCTTCATCTAAAACTACTGTTTCTAATCCACAACCTATTTTCTTTCGTAAGAAACGCTCTTCATGCATGGACCTCTCTATGGCAACGAGCCCCCGAATCTAGCCTGGATCCCCGGAATCCCAATGGCCCTGTTACTTTTACATCAACTGCGCTATTGGGCGTTGCATATGTACGACTTGGTCTCGATTTAGGATCATATAAATTACTGCGATATCGAGGTCCAGAGCAGTTTGCCAACCAGCTACTGCAAATTCCACGCTTACCTGCTGGTCCTCATCTTCTTCCGGCAACCTTACATGCAACACATGCCCTCAGCATACCGGTCAAGCTCGGAGTGAATTTCGTCGCTCAAAGCCATGCGTTTGTGTGGAATGTCCAGCACTCACTCTGTGCATTGGAATTTGCCGTATTCCTCAGCAAGTGGTTATTCTGTATCTCCGACTGCCAGACTAGAAGACCTCTTGATAGTATGTGTCTCATTTCGTTTAGTTCCCTTTTAAACTTCCTATTTTGAGACGGCAAAACCGTCTAACCCGTTTTATTAGAGCAGGAGACACGTCTCGTGAGCTGGATTAGCGATATCGTCGAGGAAGGACGAACATCTGGAGATGACGACTTTTGGTCTAGACCTTCACACCAGTCTGACTGTGCTTACCTTGGGTTTGCTGTAGTCAAGCTATGGGCTCGTCTTATACGAGGAAATGAAAAATGGTCACTAATAAGAGTAATTGGTGATGGGCTTGATATATATGCCGATACTTGTGAGCAGCGCTACGTACATGCACAGACAAGCCCAGTGTCTACCTAAATATCCATATAGGTAGTTTCTGGGTGATTACATACGAGCATTTAGCGACTATCCCAAAACATTGTAGTGGTATATCTATTACATCCATTGAAGCCCACACATGTAGCTAGTTACAGCTAGTCATAGCATGAGCATCCTTCCTATTAGCCATCCATGGATAGCTGCACCTACTGTATGTTGTATTAAACGTCTAATCCACCTTAAGTATTTTGAGAGTATAAAAGACAAGAATAGTCTGCCGCTTATGCGGCCTTGTCATATCCTTTTGTTAGTCTTTTGGATGCTCTTTTTAGGTGCATACAAAGGCAGTGGCATATTCCGTGCAAGAGACCTTTCTATGTATATCCTTTGATTCCCTTCACACCAATTCTTCTTGACCCTTCGAATCTTCCCTAGGTGTCTTTTTGCACCAACGCTTCCAAGCCCGAGAAGTGTCGCCCATCGGAACCGAGAATGGCAGAGAGTCTTCACACAGATAATGGAGGACAGAGTAGTATCCCAGCAAACTGGAAACGAAAGCGAAGGCACCGGCAACGGTCATGAGATTTGCACTTTTGTCGATCAATCCGTCGGCCAGGACAAAGCTAGACGCGGCGTCAAAAATGAGACACAGCTCAAGCGTAAGGAACAGAAGGATATAAACAATGTTCCTGTTCGACAGTATTAGCTTTCGTATTAGAGAAAAGTAGAGTCGAAGGAACTCACAGAGCACAGCTGGCCAAGAGAAAGAAGAGGTTGAAGACCGCCCATACTAGAGAAGAGAATGTCAGATAAAGAGAGTGAGAGAGGGAGATAACTCCAAAACATAGTGCTTACACAAGACAAAGAAACCCAGGGCGTTGTGATACTCCGGAGTATAACCGCCATATGCATCCACGATGCCCAATGCAGGAATCATAATTACTCCGTAACCGCCATAAAAGAATGCTGCAAAGATGGAAGGTTAATAATTAGTTTCTCTAATATCAAAATAGGATAATGTTGTCATCACGAACCATAGGCAGAAAGAACTGTATAGGAAAATGTATTCCCTCGGGCCATCTCCCATTGAGCGGAAATAAGCATACCGATTCCAGCGACAAAGCAAAGATCACCCATGAAAATAGTCTGTGTGTAGACACCGCGGAAGTTCATCATAGCCAAAGACACAGATAGCAGAGTGGTAGCAAAACCACCCATCGCTAAAGGTGCCTATATGACCGAAGATTGGCATGTTAGTATGTACCCCTGCATCCAAAACTCCAAGTCATCGAAGGATCTTACAGGGTTTGCTAAATGAGCACCGGGCTTCCTGGCCGATTGACTCGGTCTGGAGACCCGTGTCTCATTCTCCTCCACGGTAGACATTTCGTCGGATAACATCGATATAGGGAGAACGAGACGCAAAATTTCTTTTCAACATTTCAGCGAAAGGTACTATATAAAGATTTCTTCAAGAACCCGGACAAGCCCGAGCGAAATTAGATTCCCGAGGAAATTGTGACTATTCGTAGCCATGCAGGGAAAAATTGCAGCTTCTATGACAAATTTGACCCAATAAAAATGTAATAGCCCTGGAGATCAGCGAAGATCCGAGTGACTTTCCGGGGGAGAACGGCCGCCAGACCCAGTCGGTTGATTCGATTCTTAATTTCTATTACGCTACTCCATACTTCGTGCCCTTTTTTTACCCCAAGAGTACGGCCAAACTGGTGTGGTTGTCTCCACAGGCTTGGCCGCTACCCCACAGGGGTTGGCCGGGCTTGGCCGAGTATGTACTTGGGTATTTGAGTTGGAACGGCTAAGTCGGTTCTTTTATATGGGGAGAATTAGAGGAAGGTTGCAGGACGGTGTATTGATTAGGGGACTAAACCTAACTGGAACAGGAAATTCATAGGTCCTCCGTTTACTAGATACATGATACAGCCTTCATAAGGCAGGGGTACATAAAAGGCAATTCTATCCAAATGTATCGGTCACAAAATAAAACAAAAAAATGGCCATCACAAATACAATGTTCCCGGGATTTTGATCTTAGTCCTGAGTTGGGGAGGTACCACGCGGGGGTGACGATGAATTATCGCTATGAGAGTGCTTGTCACTGAGGTTTACCGCGATGAAAGTCTTGGGTAGTTCCACACTATATGCAATGATCAGCAAAAATCAAGGGAGGTTAAGGTAGGATACAACTTACGTGTTGAATTTCGCCTTCAACGTCTCGATCACCTCCTTCCAATCCTGATGGGCTGTGAGGCTTCGGCGTGGGGTGCAGCCGATGGAGTGTCTGGAATCGAGTTGCACGTCAAGCGGGTCGAAGGCGTGACAACCAGGGCTGACTGAGATACGGATGGAGTAAGAGTAGGAGTCCGATTCACTGTCCCGCGCTTCGTATAGCTCGAAGCAAATTTGAGAGAGATAATCAAGTTCTGGGATGGCACTCCTGGCAATCTTGGTTTGAATTCCACCTTCCAAGATGCAGTTCAAGAGCGTGTAGATATGAGATTCCTTGGTGAAGTAGAAGAAGGACTTGGCATCCTGCGAAGCCTGCACCTCTTCTAGATCTCGAACAATTTCTTGAAGAAGGGGAAGAGAGGTTAGGAGGCCAATCTCGAGTTTCTCGCTGTCGGTGATTCCATATTCCTGAGGCGTCACGTAGTCGAACAAAACCTTGGCTAGCTTGTACAGTTCCCGGAGCTGAGAAAGCCGCTCATCCATCTTGCACTTGGAGGATTGGGAGCCAGGGAACAGCTTGAAGTAATGATCGTATGAATCATCTAGGGCCCGGAGGTGGGGTAGTGACTCGAGAGCAAGGATACGTTTCTTCAACCCAAAGCGGTGGGCAAACGTCTGGCTTTCCGTGCGCTCTTCGGATTTGTCGTTCACGGCTTCCTGTCCAGGTTTCCCCTCCGCACTCGTGTCTACCTTTGCTGCGCTCTTGCCTTTCTGTTCTTCAACAGACTCACGGGGACTGTCCTGAGGCATGAAGACCCATTCCAAAAACTGTCTATTGTGGAGTGCATCGAACTTCATACTGTCGTATAGCTCGGAAAGCTTGCTCGGGTCGACTTTCTCGGTGTCACAGAACTCCGCAAATAGCTTTTCCCACCGCTCCTTGAAGAGTCGGGGATCTTCACCAGCGCACCAACGGCCCTGGATGTTAGATATATCAGGATCCACTAGGGGTGGTTGGCTCTGGATTTCAGGGTCATTGGATGGAGTCTGGAATATGTGCGGTGCGCTGTCGAGTTTCTCAAAGTTCTGTCGCATGACACTCCGGTGGAACTTCATCAGTTCAACTACCCTAGCAAGGACAACCGAAGGTTCTGGGATGTTTCTGTCCTTGGGCCAAGCAAACTGTGAAGGCGCAGACCCTTCTCGCAAAAGCAATTTCAGCTTTTTCTTGACTTTATCCATGACATCCTTGGCGGCATTTGAGTCGTCAAGCAGATCTTTCCGAACCTGGATCAAGTCTTCCGGGATATCCTTCTGGTCCAAAAACGAGCATGCCCATATTTGTGCTTTGAGAATTATTAGCTTGATGTAGGTCTTGGGAAGGAAGATAACTCACCACTGGTGCTCACTCGACGTTCTGAGCTGGTAAATATACGGACGTTATTCAACGCCTCCTTGTTCATCAGCTTGAGATCATCCCGCATGTTCAGTCCAAGATCCTGCGATTGATAACGTGCAGCATGTGTGGGCTCGCCACCCCACTTGATGACAAGCTGTAGTTTGTCCAGAATCAAGTCATTCTCGGCGGCAGAGAACCGAGAAAAAGTCGCACCTGAGATAGAATCACTTCGTGTCTGTGATCTGCGCAAGTCCTCGTCCTCTGGCGTGAGTCCCTCTCCCTCATTGGGTACAGGTGCAGGGGGCTCTTCACTGGGCTTGCTCTCAAGCAATGGAGTTGAAGCTTCCAGTGGGCCCTGCTCTCCCATTTCTTCTGGCTTTCTTTTCCGGAACATTGGCTTGATCTGTACTTTGGTACCAGGCCAGCCGCCCTTTTTATCTAAAGATGCGCGGAGCAACTGAAGCTTCTCCATGTCTTCTAGGCCCTTCTCCATAGCCAGCTTGACGGCATCAGAAACACTGGACAATGCAGCTTCCCCCTTGATCACTATCTCGTTCTGGTGCCCTTTCAGCAAATCCACAAAAGGTTGGCTGTGAAAAGTGAACTTGAATTTTTGCTTCGGGGTCCGATCTGCGTGTCGAATCACTGCCACCATGCCCTTCAGCTTCCAAGAGTGTTTGGAAGCAGGAAGAGGCGGAAGGGCTTCGTCATTGGCGTGCTGCACCGAAAGAGCCGGGGATTTCGTGTTCGAGGGACTATAGCCACGGCTAGTAGAGTAGGCTTCCCGGGAATTCAACTTGCTGAGAGCAGCGCCAATATCGGTACTCTCTACCCCAGACGACGCTACTGATGGAGTACATGACTCCGAGGCTTCAGTAGGTTTCTGACTTTGGCCGTAAAGTCTAGAAGTGCTAGGAGACTTCAGCAATGTCTTTAGTGCTTGACGATGAGATCCTGCCGTGCTCCGTCTGGATGAGGATGAGCCCATGTCCGGTGATGGCGGCTCGGACGATTCGGATATCCCCTCGCATTTGCGTCTTTCTTCCAAGAAAATATCCCTGAGGATGTTGGCACACTTGTCGTAATAATCATTGTTGTCCTTGACGAAGCTCCAGCCGTTGACATCAATGACATAGCTTTTATCCCCCACGCGGAGCATGTCAAAGCCACAGATTCTTTGACCAAATCCATTTGAAATCTTTGATGCGATTATTGCCTCCTCCTTGCCAAGCTTCGTGATGTATCGTACCTCCTTCCCGTGGGTATTGCGCCGAACAAGACCGTCGACCACGGGTGATTTGCGCGTCTCTGCGTGACAAAAGTTTGGCCCAACGGTGTATGCTTTGACATCTTCTGCATTGTCAACCCTGAGGAACTGTTCGTACAGATAACTTGCGTCCTTCTCAGTGACAGATCTTGGAACAGTGAGATTGGGATCATATTCCGAGCTTTTGTTGCCGACCTTTCGGAATAGTCTCCTTCCGCCGCCGCCGTACTGTTGATCATTGGGGAAGTAGATGTGAATGTTGTGGTCCTCACCGTTGACAGGCTTTTCAACAAAGGGTTTTTTGAAGACTTTGCCGTCAACAATCAAGGCCTCGCCATCCTCGGACATTGAGACGCTATGGGTTTGAGGGGCACCGCCACCAATTCCACTCTCCGGGCCTTCGAGCTTCACTCCAGTCAAGTGATAGATATGCTGACCGAGTTCTGCCGATTCTAGAACTGGACCACCATCGCGGTTGACCTCCAGCCGCTTCGGGGTGGGAACACCCATATGATCCAGAATCCTCAGGCACAACCGCCTATCCCACAAGACCTTTTGCATAGGCAGGTCATTGACACAGAGCGGTTTGCGAAGTTTAGCATAGGCAATGGCTTTGTCCAAGGGGAATCCATCGGAAAAGAAAGCGAGCAGGAAGTCACACACGGGCCAATTTTCGACAGCTTCATCGAGAATAACCTTGTCTCCAAAAACGATAACCTCGAATTCGCCTTTTGATTGGAGTCGAGTCAAGATATTCTGGCTCGGTTTGCTGCGTGCTTTCACATCCAAGGCACAGACTCCGATCCTCCATGGTTTCAGGGAGCTGGATTCCATCTCACTGATGGAGCTTGCAGCGGTACTGGCAGCGGTGCTTCCACTAAATCTTCTAGGTGCGTGGCTTAAAGGGCGTGTAGATTGTCCCATTCGACTGGCGGAGCGAGTGTCAAATCCCGCATCGGCTTTTCCTGATTGGCTTTGGGTCGACTTTGCGTGTGACGTAGGCTTATTTGGCGCCAATGTAGATTCTGGAACGGGCCCCGTGGGCGTTAAATCATTGTGATCGGAGTCCATATCAAGTAAAGGCGACGAGTGGTTGGGTTCTGCAGGTCTTAAAGGTCCAGCATCGGCAAAAGAGCCGTTGCTGTGCTCAGCGGCATCATCCATATGAGGGGTCAATTGCCTGGGGAGTATTGTGGTTTTAAATCTAATTCGATCGCATCAAATTTAATTTCGATCAATGGGATGTGGGATTTGGGGAAGCAGAAATTCTTTGAGTCGCAGTAGCAGTTCGCGGAGGGAGAAGTGGAAGAAGCTCTGGGGATTCCAAGGTTGTATTACCAAATATATGATGGGGGGTTCCGCATTTGCATAGGCGGAGAGAAAGAACGGGCATTTCGCTGGTTCAATTTTGTTCAATTCGTTTATTATCAGACTGAATGGGCTAGAAATGGTATGTTAATTGTATACTCGATTCATTGGGCACTCCTCGTATTCCTATAGACTACGGCATAACTAGATCCAAAAGTACAAAGGCCCCATCTCCTGGGTACTTACTGTGGAAGTCGCCAATACATGAGGACACTATTTGATACCATTTTAACTATGCAAAGAAGTCTCCGATAAGGTAATCGGTGACTTTAGTTTACAGAACGCAACATATAGAAATCATTGACAACTGTACAATTCTATTAAATCATGGTAGATTGAAAAGAAATTCTAGATATTTTCACCATGTGGGAGGTATTCTGTACCCCGGGAGAATGTACATCACCTGCTTGAAGGCGGTCTGATACCTGCAGGACTAGGCGGGGCAGAAAAAAACATCGGGAAAAAAAAAGAAGACAAAGCTAGTGAGACGACGTGGACTACTAGGATACCTTTCGTGATTGACTTGGTGAACAAGTCAGAACGGATATCTCACTTGAAAAGTTAAGGGGTTTCTTCTGATTACTTTGGACCCTCCGATATATCCATTGTCGTCAGTGTATCCCTCGATATCAGCATGCCTTCTGCGGCCGATAATTTCGATCTGCCTCTCGCGAAGAGGCAGAAACGAGTATCGCAGGTTAAGGCTGGAACACGTGGTTCCAAAATCTTTGCTCCTTTCCGTGTAAGTTGAAGAAACACATTTGAATTGCTTCTGTTCTCTAAACTGACTTGTCGCTATAAAGACACTAGGATTGGTGTCGCCAACACCCGTTCCCTTTACATCGGTGCGCCTGGGTAAATCGACCTTTCAAATCACAACCTCTGTGGGACACTCGCTGCAGACTTATGATTTGCGCCGAGGCTTGAACCTCATCTTTTTGAGTCGACCGCAAACACCGGAGATCATTACGGCAACATGTGCGTGGCAGGATAAGGTATTCGCAGCTTGGGGCCATCTTCGATCGCAGGCCCCCGGAGGCGTCTGGGTTTTCAAGCGCGGCAAAAGAGTTGCAGTTCTCGAGGGCCCCGCAGACCTGAAGGGTCCCATCGAGCGCTTGGTGGTGTTTGGTTCATGGGTGGTTGGTTGCTGGACCGGCGGCCTCGAGGTTTGGAAAACGGGCACATACGAGCACTATGCTAGCCTGCGCCCACAGGGTTCCTCTGGAGAGAAGATTTACACGGGGATAATGTGCAACATGCCGACTTATCTGAACAAGATATTTGTGGGCCGATCGGACGGAGCGGTCGATATCTGGAACCTCCGCAGTGGAAAGCTTCTTCACACATTGCCTTCTTTGTCGGCAGATGCTGGGCCAGTGACTGCGATTCACCCCACTCCCGCTCTATCTCTCGTTGCCATTGCCTACAAGGGCGGTGCGTTGGCTATTCAGAACGTTAGCTCAGGCCAGCTGATTTTGTCTCTCAAGAACGCATCATCCCGTGGTCTCCCGGTAACATCCATCACTTTCCGCGGCGACGGATTGGGCGCTGGTCACGATGGTCGCAGCTCAGGTGTCATGGCCACAGCGTCAAGTGGTAGCGGCGATATCACACTCTGGGACTTGAATAACGGAGGTCGCATTGCAGGCATTCTTCGTGGAGCCCATCGAGTGTCAAGCGGCGAAAAGCCCATGGGCGCTAACCGTGTTGAGTTCTTGGATGGACAGCCAGTGCTCGTCTCATCAGGCGATGACAATTCTTTGAAGACTTGGATCTTTGACGAAACGCCATTTTCGCCCATTCCCAGACCTCTTCACAGAAGAAACGGACACTCTGCTGCCGTCAGCGCTCTCGATTTCCTGCCGACATCTTCAGATGGTTCCGAGTCTGGCGGCAAGTGGCTTCTTAGTGCAAGCAAGGATTGCAGTCTCTGGGGGCTTAGTCTGCGCAAAGACAGCCAGCATACCGAGATCTCGCAGGGTAGCTTGGAACGCAAGGCTAAGAAGGGAGGGCCATCAAACATTTCAAGTACAGAGGATCTCAAGGCTCCCGAGGTTACATGCATTGCCTGCAGCCTCAACCGTGATGGCGGAATGGGAGTCACCACTTCCGGTCCAATCTGGTCAAACCCGAAGGTTACAAACGCCGATGCTTCTAATGCAACCGGTTGGGAAAGTGTGGTTACTGGTCACCGAGGTGATAAGTTCGCACGTACTTGGTTCTGGGGCAAAAAGAAGGCAGGTCGATGGGCGTTTGCAACCAGTGATGGAACAGAAGTCAAGGTACGCAGGGTTTTAAACATGATTGAGCAATTGTTCTCTTTTGCTAATTCATTATTCACAGAGCGTGACTGTTTCACAATGTGGTACTTTCGCTGTCATCGGATCAGCTGGAGGTTCTATTGACATGTTCAACATGCAGTCAGGCCAGCACCGACAAAGTTTCCCGGCTCGCCCCCAAGCTGGCCGTGGCATCAAATCTAATGCTCAGGCCTCGATCGCTGCTGCTAATAAACACACCAAAGCTGTGACTGGCTTGATGATTGACAGCTTGAACCGCACCGTTGTCAGCTGCGGCTTAGATGGCAAAGTCAAGGTACACCCCACCATTCCCTCCTTTTTCTCGGAATTCACAAATTGACCCTTTTTCTAAAATATAGTTCTGGGATCTTCTCTCTGGAAAATTCATTGATGAGCTAGACTGGCACCCCATGGCTGCCATTACTGGACTTCGCTATAACAAGGCTAGCGAATTAGTCGCCTTCAGCTGTGACGACCTCTCGATCCGTGTGATTGACCTCGAGACCAGAAAGCTCGTTCGTGAGTTCTGGGGATGTGTCGGTCAAGTCAATGATTTCATCTTCTCAAATGATGGACGATGGATTGTTGCTGCCTCCATGGATTCGGTGGTACGCGTATGGGATATGCCCACCGGACATCTGATTGACATTTTCCGCGTCTCAAGCACATGTGTCGCTCTGGCCATGTCTTCAACCGGTGAATTCCTCGCCACTGCACACGCCGGTAGCATTGGCATCAGCCTTTGGAGCAACCGCAGCCTTTTCATGCCTGTGTCAACCAAGAACTTGGATGAGAACGTTATTGAAAACGTTGGCCTTCCGGCAACATCAGGAGAAGGCGGTGCTGGTCTTATTGAAGCTGCCTTTGTGGATACTACCGAGCAAGACGAGGAAGATGGCCCAGTACTAGCGACTGAACAACTCCAACACGACATGATGACTCTGAGTCTTGTTCCCAAGAGCAGATGGCAGTCATTGATTCACCTAGACACTATACGGGTATGCTTTTATTCCTGCACAAGTGAAAGTTTCTAGCTAACAGTTTAATAGGAACGTAATCGTCCCAAGGAAGCCCCCAAGGCACCTGAGAAGGCACCTTTCTTCCTTCCCTCTCTCCTCGGTTCCAGTGGGCCCGAGGCCGCCAGCGAAATCCCTGGCACCGAGGATACCGACGCGGCATCAGTGGCCAAAATCGCTGAAGCTGAAAGGATGCGGATTGCCAAGTTGCAAAATGGCGGAACTGCCAGTGCTCCTCAATCTATTTTCACTCGATCATTGGCATCCGGCCATGATTCCGGTGACTTCAGCTCATTTATCGACCATCTCAAAACCCTATCTCCAGCCAAAGCAGATCTCGAGATCCGCTCACTGGATCCTCGGGTACGTGATGGACACTCTGAGTTGTCCGATTTCGTTGTTGCCCTGACTGCTCGCCTGAAGTCAAAGAGAGACTTTGAGCTTGTCAATGCTTGGATGGCGGTCTTCTTGAAGATTCACGCCGACACTGTGAGTCTCAGCTCTACTCAAGATGAGCCTCAGTATCGTCTGTTGCAAGAGGCTCTAGCAATTTGGTCTGCTGAGCAACAGCGGGAGGGAAAGCGCCTGGCTGAGCTGGTGGGCTACTGTCGCGGAGTTGTTGGATTCTTGCGATCTGCTCGGTAATTTGCATTGGACAGATCCATAATTACTGCATAAATATTTCTCGGAGCATCAGTGTCTTTCGTTTTCTTTCTTTGTTATCTATCATGCGTGTTACGTCGAATCTATATCAATGGTTATACATGAAAAAGTTGTTTTGCACATATTAAGCATTTTTACCGCCTATACTGTAGCTACAACCCCAATCAGGGCAAAAATATCTTAAACACACAGCATATAAAGAGACTACCAAAAGGACGACCAGAAAGACATGACAAGGCCGTATAAGTGACTATGGTTTGTCTTTGTCTAAAGTTGGAACCGACGCCTCACCCCTGACTAATACAAAAAAATGGAAGGGAAAAAAAACAACCGCCACAACCAGAAGGGTTCTACCACACATTGGCTATGGGTATCCCTCACTTAACCAGGCACCTCCTTCCATATGCCGAAAGTGTATTGCTAGATGGGAGGGAAACCGATTCAGGGCTTCCGCGCGTGCAGGCCGTTGTCATTGACGGGCCCAGTCTAGTATACCATGTCTACCGCCGACTCCTGGGCTGGATGGACCCAAGCAGCGATGTCCTTGACTACCAGCCAACATGCGATGAAATCAGTCGTGGGGTCATCAGCTTCCTTCTCCAATTAACCAAGATGGGGGTTAACATGTAAGCCCTCACACTAGTCTGAAAACACAGTTATCCTCTGATATCAATTCTTCTTTCTTTCTTCGCTATTTAGAAATAAGATATGCTTCGATGGTGCCTTGCCCGTCTCGAAGCGAACAATCCGCTATTCCAGAATTGAAAGATTGCGGCATCGATTGGAATTGGCTCGTCGGAATCTGTCTCTGCCTGCAACGCCCAAATGTCGCGATGTCATCCCGACTAAGCGAGGACAGGTCTGGTGCAGTCGAGGCTTGCCTCAGCGACGAAAGGGTCTCCCAGAGAATCCTTTTATGGTCTCGGCGGTCTTTGAGGACTTGCGGACCCGATGGACAAAGGAACGGATCCGGAAAGAGGTTGACGATGATATCGGCTGTCTTGTCGCCGATACTGATTACCCCTGGGCCGATATCACTGTCATGGTGCCAGGAGAAGCTGATGTTGAGTGTGCCCGTGTGGCAAAACTTACCGGCTGTGCGGTGTTGACAGATGATTCGGATCTCCTGCTTCACGATCTTGGCGAGAATGGCGCGGTCTTGTTTTTGGACTCGGTGCAAGCGTCCTCAGGTGTCTGGAATCCGGCTGACCCAGATATCCGGGGGCTGAGAATCTGTCCCCATTCGCTCTCTGGTCGATTGGGCATCCCAAGCGTTCAGTGGTTTGGTTACGAATTGCAAAAGAATCATCACTTGCGTTTTGCTGAAATTACTCGGATAGCTAAGGAGAGCAGTGAGGCGACTGAGCTTTCCTCTGAATATCTGGAGTTTCTTCAAGAGTATCAACCCAAGACCAAAGATAATGAGGTGATACGCGGTGCAGGGCAGTCCGCACAGCCAATGGACCCAAGAGTATCAGAGTTATTTTGGCAGTATGAACTTCCGGGTATCTACAGCTCGGGTGAACAGCCACACGTCTATCTCGGGATTCTGAATGAAGACTCTTCCAGGCGATGTGCCTGGGAACAAGGTCGAACCTATAGGTCCCTTGGGTATTCATTTTTCAACAATTCCCGTCCTTCCGCCAACCAATTTACGGCTGTACATGAATTTGTCCGCAGAGGTGGAAGGATCGTGGCCGAGGAGATCACTTTAAGCGGAACAAAGACGGTGACCTCTGACCTGGATCTCCTCCGGAGACGTCTTGCCCATGCACATGCTACCTTTGACGAAGGTCTCGCACCCGAGAGCTTCTGGCTTTTGTACGCTCTTTCCGATATCTACCGTGATGGAGCCGGCACAACTACAGTTCCGAGCGCGAAGCAATTGGAGAGCTTTCTTACAAAGGGATATATGGTGCAAAGTACCAAATGGACCGACATTCACCTTCTCGCTCAAATGCAAGCTGCATTATACTCTTTGCGAATACTGAAGCAGCTTTTCGATATCGCAGCTCCTGGTGATGACTTGGTGGAATCCAGCTCACTGCTCGCGGATTTACCTCCACTACATATAATGATGTCGCGACAGAAAATGATTCAGAGTTTTGCCAACACTCGTCTTGTCCGACATGCGGTTCGTCAATTGATAGAAACATATGGTTAACAGATATGAATATACGTTGCAAGCCAATGCACTACGAGCTTCACAAATGAAAGACGGCATGGCTCATGAACCCTCAGGTGAATGATTATGATCAGCTAGGGATTCGACATCCAGGCTTCTTTGTAGATTACAATGACATTTGCATTGGTGGTCACCATAGATGGAGAAGACATGAATGTGCCACTGTATAACCTTGCCTGAGAAGCCCCGGGTCCTTCAAATGATTCATTCCATTGGCACATAGGTTTAAAGTACTAGAACCAGCCCTGGGAGGAGCGATGCTGCTGGTTCTCGGTGCAGTCGTTTTGTTTGATCGGATACAGTCGATTGACGGCATAATTTGGTCTTGCGTGTTGTGGTTGGTTGTTTGCCCGGTGTCCGGAGGCGAAAATTGTTCATGCTATTTTACAACTTTCTGGCAAAGAAAGAAACTGAAATTTTTATGGGTATCATGTGTGGTTGCAATAGCGACAGACGACTTGCGGGTAGGATGTCGTTCAAGGCGCTCATTTTTCGGGGGCATCGGGAAGTCGTTCAATCACATATTTGCCGCGAGCGACACTCATGATGGGTGCTCCAGGGATTTTGCTAGTACAGTTATTAGAATATGGCTGGTATAGCGAGAGTAGCGTTGAAATGCAGGTTACATACCGAATACGTCTCTTGAGATCACGATCGTTTGTGGCGATAATGTAGACACGGTGCTTGATAACACGGTCGACCAGACAGTCATCGGCATAGGTTCCCTTGTGGTCACACTTGACTCGCTCGAACCGAGGGTCCTTGGCTACACGCAGGGCAAGTCGGTATTTCGGGCCAAGCTTCTCCAACTCGGCAAGTACGCAATCGGTAACGATAGGGATACATTTGGCGTACAAGCAATCGAGCATGGTTGGAATGACCTCGAGTTTGTGCTGAATAGTGTGGGAGATGAAATTGGTATCGACCAGCACGGAGTATGGGGGGGCGAGGGCCGTGTTGAACTGGAAGAACATTGACGAAGGAGCTTGGGGGCTAAAAGCGGAGTTGTCAGTATGATTATTGCGATAGTACTGTATGATGCCCTTACGCCTCTTTGACGAGATCATCCTTTTTGGCCTCTTTGCCCTTCTCAGTCTTGTCTTGATTTTGCTTCCTATAACCGACTATTAGCAAGTCGCAATAAGGCTGTGTTTCGTGATTGTGACGAACAGGCGATTGTCGCGCATGGAAATAGCTCTCTTAGCCAGCGCATACTTGCGAGTCTTCTTTTGAACTCCCATGATGACGAGACGTGGATGGTATAGTAGTGATAGCAGTGAGGAAGAGGTTTTTTTTTCTCTTTTCTTATCGGGGAATCTATCTCGGGTTCGGGATGACTAATCGTGTGGATGGGCCCCGGGGACATCCCGCTCATCACCTGCAGGCCCGCGGACAATCTTGTCTTCAAAACTCCCTTGTACTCAGCAATAATACACCCTCAAACGCTCATTATGTCCAAGCCGGACGCAGAATTTGATATGGCGAAAGTAGGTCCCCCTACTTCGGCGTTCGCAAGCAGCATCTATTTCCCTGAACTATGCTGCTGGGCAACATTGCCCCTCTTACATCTACCAACTGATCCAAGATTGGATAGCTAACTTATGATATAGGCACTCGCAGATCTTGCAAAGTATGTAACCCCACTTATAGCTTATATCAAATAAATTTATGATATTGACATCGTATATTTAGGGGTGAAATGACTGCCTCCGCCCTGGAGAATCATCTCAACACAATTGAAAGCAAAGTTGATGAACTCTTGGCATCTTTCGAAAACCAGGGTACTGCTGCAGTGGAGGCTACATCTGCCGATGAGACAGAACCAAGTCAACTGGGTACAGATCAGGATCAAAAAGCAGAGCCATCAAATAGCCCACCCAAGTGATACTGGCCATCGGCTCCCTTCTCTACAACTCCAATCTCCGTGATAATCCCATCGATCAAACTTGCAGGAGTAATGTCAAATGCCGGGTTCCAGACATTGATCCCTGGCGCGGCAATTTTCACGGTCTCAATCGCAATCTGGTCGGTGGTCTCAGAGCCCGCACGGGGACCTTTGATGCTGGTCACCTCGGATGCTGCACGTTGCTCAATGACAATGTCCTTTCCTGATTTTGTGGCCATATCGATTGTTGTGAGTGGCGCTGCGACAAGGAACTTGACACCGTGGTACTTTGCCAAGACAGCCAGGGCATATGTGCCGATTTTGTTGGCTGTGTCACCATTTGCTGCTACCCTATCAGCTCCCACCACAATTGCATTCACACCCACTTGGGTATCTGCGAGCAAAGCGGCCGCCATAGAATCCGTGATGAGCGTAGCTGGGATTTTGTCGTGAACCAACTCGAAGGCTGTAAGGCGAGACCCCTGGTTGTAGGGCCTAGTCTCTGTACAATAAGCGTGACGTAGGATGTTCTTCGAGGCCAGCGAACGAACCACACCCAACGCGGTGCCATATCCAGAAGTGGCGAGAGAGCTAGCGATTTAGGATTAGTGAGAAGATACGACGGATAACGGATAACGTAGTAAATCGGCCCTACCCAGTGTTGCAGTGAGTCAACACAGCAACTTCTGAATTTCCTCTGGCCGCATGAGTGGCGATCCATTCTGCGCCATTGTGCCCAATTCTCTTGTTATCCTCAAGATCCTTTCCCATCATATCCTCTGCCGCCTTAATAAACGCGGCTGCGACTTCTTGGCCGGTAGAGCCCGATTCTCTCGTGCGATTGACCACTGCGGTCTCCAGCTTGCGCGCAGCATCAGCGAGATTGACGGCAGTTGGCCGACTCGTCACAAGATAAGCAAGCTTCTCTGTGATATACTGGCACACCTCTTCAGATGATTGTGAAAGCTTGCCACCATCCACAGCAGAGGTTAGTTCCGAGGCGAGGGCAAGCATTGCGACGATAGCGATAGCAGGTGCCCCGCGGACCTTCATATCTCTGATTGCGTGCCATCCATCTTCTGTAGTCCGAATGGGAATGTATTCTTCGACGAAGGGAAGCTGTAACTGATCTAGGATCTCAAGGTTGCCCTTGCTGAACTTGATTGCTTGTAACATCTTCGTAGGCGATGGTAAAAACGTTCTGAAGACCTGGGTGAGGCGCGAGGAAAGATCTTCAAAAAGTACCGCGGGGACCTGGGAAAGCTTACTTAATCAAGGCCTATCAGGGCTCCGGCCGCGGGGGGTACAATAAAGGTACAATATACAAACAATAGTTATGGAGGTACAACCTTTCCAGGAACATACCACCAACCTATGTATATACATAGACAAGATAATAAAGCCGTAGCGGGATAAAATGCCATGTATTACTGTGCGAATGTACTTTGCGCCAATGGAAACACAAGGTCAATGGCACATCGCCGCCTCATCAGAAAATATTACCAAGTCGCTGGGCAAAAAGGATGAGCTCCTGGTCATAGGCACAAATGTTCAGCTCAGTACAAAGCAGGGGGAAAAAAAGAACCCCCAGGTAGGTAGCCTCCATAACACCAGGGCTCTCAAGTCTGGTCACTGCATCATAAAAGAGTTGGTCAATCACCACTTAGGCTAATATGCTGTCACCCTATTAGCTAGAAGAATCTAAATCATTGCGATGGCACTCGAAGCGCGCCTTTCTTATCCACCTGCAGGCTGTCATAGGTGGGCCCAATCGATAACATCGAACAGTGTATTTTTGGATTTAGCTGGAAGAGATGTAGAGTACTGTAGATGCTGGTCAGAAAGCCATCGCGCAAGTCGTAGGATTGGAAGAAAAAAAGTGATTGACGAACCATTATTTCCACGCACGAAAGCATCGCCGTAGTTTCGTCGTAGTTTTCCGTTCACATATTCCTCCGTCTTCTCGAGGGCAATGTTCATGTATCCATCGACTGATTGCAATTCGCCTATAGGCGCATTAGAAGCGAACTCATTGGGAATTGAAAGGGGAGCCCATACCCTTGTATACCACTCCGGAATTCAGCTTCACGATCACAGGCGCACCGATGATCTCACTCAAGAAGACAGAGGGGTCTTTCCCTTCGGAGGTTGGGGCGTTTTCCATATTGATGTTGTGGTCTGAAATTTATGAGGTGTCAGCCAGATCATAGTTCAAGGGAAAAAAGGAGAGACATACCTGGTTGAGATGTGCTTTGAAGTAGGCGGAGGGATGAAGCATTCGAAAGTGAGAGACCAGGAAGGCGGTGAGTGTGTGGACTATCGCGAGCGGGGCGGGATCCGCTGATAAGTTTTGTGTAGGGAATTGGACACCGCCCTTATATTCTGCCAGTATTGCCGGTCATAAAATAGTATCCTTTTGGTAACTTTACAAACAACATTCTAAATGTTGAGATGATTAGATTTTGAAAGACTCGAACTACCCATAGCTATGTGAAGCTATGTGTGGTCAATTCATAAGAAATCGAGACAATATAGCTCTTACATTGTCAAATGTTCCGCTTGTCAGAAAGCGCACTAGTACACTTATAGTAGGCGGTAAACAGGACAGTGTTCCTCGAGGTTCCACTGCACCTATTCCAAGTCTGGAAAGATGGGATGCATGTTCCCTTGACTTAACTGCCAATTGTTTGGCTTATGCCCAAGGCTCATGTCACGCATTTTACTCTCCCACTAACATATCACTGATTGTAAACAAGTGCCCCCACGAGTCACCTCTAAATCTGTTCGGTCATCCTACCATACTTGCATTTTTGACGACCAATTCCGGCTCCGAGAGTCATGAGCTTTTTCAAAAAGCCCTCATGGGCAATCAAGAACACGGAAGAAAGTAGCACTGATTTTTATCGACGCTCAGAACAAACGTACTCTGATATTATTGCTGCGAACCGTGAAGCACACAACAAACCGAAATCACCAGAAATTCCAGAACATACTGAAGGCACCAAAGATACCGAAGATACCGAAGACCCAAAACGAGAGAAGCGGCGCCGAGTTTCTAGGGAAAAGAAGAAAGGGCACGATGATAGCAGTATGGGGCGGGATGTGAGCCGTGAGGTGGGTAGCAACAAAATTGTGCTACCAGAGTCACAAGAACTTCCTATTTCCTTGCATGATTCCTCACCCGAGTCGGTCAAGCCGGTCAAACAACGCGAGACAAACCAGAGACGCAGCTCAGAAAACCGCCTGTCCCAGTCTCCGCAGAAAATCAGTGGTCCGGAACCACTAGGTGCTCTGCCAGTTAAACCAGTGATTGTCCTCGTGGATGACTTGGAAACTCAAAGCCCTCATCCTGTTCAACCTCCTCAGCCTGTTCAACCTGTTCAACCGGCGGAAGTTCCAGCGCATGACCCGATTGTTCAGATCATGATCTCATCTGAAATTGCAAACACCAAACCATTACTCGTCCATCGGAAAATGTCACAGCGGCTAAGAGATGTGCGGTTGGCATGGTGCAATCGCCAAAATTTCGATCCCGAAATACAGGCATCGATCTACCTGACCTGGAAGGGTCGACGTCTATTTGACGTGACAACTTGCAGGAGTCTAAATATAAACTCCGGGAAGGCGATCCCTGGCATTGATGATGACTCCTTTGCAGACCAGAAAGAGCTGCGCGTACATATGGAAGCGGTTACCGATTTACCCCTTCCGGTTAATCAGCGAACCACCTCGCCTGATAATGACAAGCCCCCTACAGCGTCGCAATCCCCAGAAGATGACCAGGGTGAGCCAATGAAACTTATTCTGAGGAGTCCTGGATACGACGATTTCAGAATCAAAGCAAGAAAAAAGACCCTGATTTCACGACTCATATCTGCTTTTCGAGATAAACAGAATATTTCTGTGGACCATGATATCTTTCTCCTGTTTGACGGAGACAAACTTGACCCGGATTCATGTCTTGGCGATAATGACATTGACGATCTAGATCTGGTGGATGTCCAGATCAAATAATTCACGTTGAAGCATCTGAAAAACTGAATAATAGCTAATAAAGGCTAATCAAAGCTAATCAAATCATCCAGTTTGAATCTAGGAAATTTGTCTGTAAGATAATGTAACTAGTTATACAATTTATAGTAGTCCGGGTATCCATATCACATGATATCCGATAAGCCGTGGGGCTCTTTTTTTTTCTCCCTCGGAGGGGCCACCGACGTTGTTCGTTATCCTTTAAATTGATATCCTGTCTAGACCCAATCAATCTCAGCATATTGACCAAGGTCCCCAGAACCGTCGCATCGAACAATCTACCAGCAATCCCCACCCCAAACCCGCCACAATGAAAGTCATCACCGCCAATTTCGTGACATGCGCCGTGAAGGAATGCAAGACATCACCCGCCTCATTCCCATTACATTTCAACGATGCCGAGCTAGAGCAACAGGAATTGGATTTCCAGCCCGAATTCATCCGCAACGTCCTTCCCCGCATTGACTGGGAAGCCCTGCGCACCATTTCCAACGAGGTATGAACAATCCAACCCCAACATCCAACGACAGATACCTAGCTGTTCAGCATTCACCGACAATTACAGATAAACTAATACTTGCGCTCTTAGCTTGGATTCCCGACTCTTCCGGACTCGAAACCCGAGGGCGAGGCTCTCGACAACGAGCAGACATTGAAGGACTTGCACCGGTTGCTACTTGAGACGCACGTCACGGAAGGGAAATTGACCTGCGGAAACTGCGGTCATTCATATATGATTAAGGAAGGAATTGCGAACTTCCTTCTTCCAAGTCACCTTGGTGAGAAATATCGTCTTTTGTTTTTGTTTTGTTCCTTGCCTGTTCGTTTTGCTAATATGAGGTCTCTTTCTAGTCTGAACAATACAATCCCACATGCGCTTTTCACCCAAATTGCTTCGCAAATCGATACCCCAGGGCTAGGAACCGGTTTTGAGAACCAGTCTCTCTTCCTTTCCTTTCCTTCTCTTCGAAAAAGGACCCTATGCAGTGGCACCAGGGTTATCAGATATCCGAGTCAAGTTCTTCTGGGATTTGACACATCTACACTCTCACATTGCTTTCTAAGAGGACTTTGCCCCAGGGCCATGACTCGGAACGGAAAACAGGCGAAATTCTTTTGGAATTGGTATATTGTACAAGAGAGTCTGTAGTTTATGAAATCACGATTGCCATTGATAAATGCGTCAATGCTCCCACGCTGAAAACGCCAGCCTGATTCAACGCCACCCGGTAGAAGAGAGCCAAGAAACCTCCCAGAGAACTTTGTTGATAGATCTTGGAAAGTGGGTTTAATTGAGGAATCCCTTGCAGCCCGTTGAGCCACAGAGACAGGGGATTCGATCATCGCTGTCCCACTCTCTTTCGAATTTGTAGTCGTACGTGAGCTCCTCATCTGATAGATTTTGTTAGCATGTGTTTTTCCATGAAGCGAGCGCAGTTCACGAACCTCTTTCGATATCCCTGAGCGCATAAATCACAATCCGTTTGCTGCCATCGACCTTGATGATCTTAGCAGTGCAGTTGGGTGTACAGCTGTGATTGATGAATCGCGCAATTCCTCCTCTCTTTGTGGCATCGATGACGGTGTTCTCGTCGATTCGAAAGAGATAACTGCTGCCGATTCCGCTCTTCAGGTATCGTCTTTCTCTCATATCGGCAACTTGCTGACGCACTTTCTCTCCGACATACTCGATGATCATGTCATTGGCAGTGATGTTTTCCTCGGCATACAAGCCCCAATTATGAATGGCAGAGCGAGCGAAGCGCACAGGCTTCTTGCGCTTCTTAAGCTGATTGAATCGAAGAACATCTCCTTCGCCGTTCGCAGTGGGAAGGGCTTGCTTTTGCGCATTGATGTCTGCAATGAGCCGGCGGTTGTTGACTCGCGTTGACCGGGATGTCGATTTTGATATTGTTTTAGCGGCTGCAATCCTGGCAGCTTCCGCTGCTGCTGCTTGTGGATCTGCTTTTGCATTCGCCTCACGCTCCTCACGAGCCTTCTGAACCTTGATCCGATGAGGCAGATATTTGGACTTTTCTGCCTCAAGAATCCTTTTGCGACCTTCCGTCCGCGCAGCTCCTGTGGTATTCGGCACATAATAGCCAGGGATACTGATGGCGTCCTGGGTTGTACCAGTTTCCAGACCGTTGAGAGCTTTGATCTCCTTCTGTTTCCAACCCCATGCAGCAAGATTTTGAATAATTGATTCTGACTGATCCAGTAGGATTTCTCGCAAAAATCGCAGATCTTCATCATCCTTGACCAGGTGTTGCCAACCATCCAAATCAAGCACGATAGTTTCATCATCTTCCACCGTAGCCCGGGGCATATCCCTGGAAACGCCCCATTCGATCTCCGTTTTCGGCTCATCGATAGGTTCGGCTTCCCACTTTTCGCTGATGGAAAGATCATCACCCTCGGGGTGTTTGTGAGAGACAAGCTCGGTGAGCTGGTCTGCGGGTTCATCGTGCGTTGGTAATTTGTCGACATCCTCTGCGAGATCATCGCCAATGGCCGCGGGTGTTTCCAGGTCTTTAGTCGCATCCTCATGTCCGACTGTTTCCGAGTCAATGCCAAATAGCTCATCCTCCTGTCGCTGCCGCTTTCGTGCTTCTTCTTCATCTTCGGTCAGTCGCTTTCTCTTGCCTGACGTGGGAGACACCTGAAGTTCATGAGAGAGATCGCTAATTTGATTTGTGGCATCCAAATCGTCCGCATCTTCAGCACTGGGCTCTTCAACCTCTTGAGACGATCCCAGATCGTCTGACTGGTATCCTCCATCGCGTTCAAACTCCGATGTCGTTGAACTTGCGCGACTGGGGGGTCGGCTCTCTCGCTCATCGGCATCCCTAGTAGCAGGAGTGCGCTGCTCGTCGTCCGAATCTTCATCATCGTGCAACTGCTGTAGGCGATGATACAAGGGCCGGACTTCTTTCTTTCGTAGTGGTTGCCTGCGCCGTTCATCTAGGAAGGCAGCACCCGCATGGTCAAGACCATGGGCTTTCCGGATACGAGGAAGAGCAAGGACGTTCAGACCTGATGATCTGAGGGGGTCTCGGCCGGCAGAAATTTCACCTCGAGAGCCAGGGGTGCTGTCGATTTGGAAAACAGATCGTTTTGTACCTTCGGGGTCCGAAATACCCAGCCTTTCCCTCTTAGACGCATGTTTACTCGGTTCCAAATAGTCGTAGAGAGCTGGAGCAGCTATGCGTGACTTCACGTCCTCGAGAAGCTTGTCCCTCAGGTCGCGAATGATGATAGACAATACCTCTCGGCATGGGTCCAAATCAAGCGCACGCTGCTTTTTCTCTTCTTCGATATCCAAGTCGGCCTCTTTCCTTGTCCGATCCTTTTCGGCCTTGTTTCGTTGTTCGGTGCGAAGACGTTCGGGGCTGGGACTTCGTTCGTAGTTCGGGTTCCCGTAGGGCTGGCTCTCCATATTCATGATATAGGTGAACAAGGGCTGCATGTGGCATAGTCGGTAGCAGCGTTCAGTTTCCTCCTCTCCCCGGCGCGAGTTCTCGAAGATGATATAGTAGCCGGTTTTGTCACAACGAATATGCTTGTACGAAAAGAGCCTCAGTCGCTTCCTCAAATGCGGAACTGTTGTGCTGAGGACCGGGACGTAACAATGCGCAATGAAAATGTATGGATCGCGTTTAATCTGACTCAAGATGGGAGTTTCTTCGACCAATGATTGTACAACAGGCGACCGGACACCGGCCCTAGGACCTTCTGGGATAACGACCCCCGGCCGTAAGGATGACCTGCCCGAGGGACCTTTAGGCGCAGTCGGTGGTGGTTCGCTTTTCTTGATCTGGATATCCGGTCTCGGTTCGCTTGCGGGTGGGAGGGTATTCTTGGAAGCCAGTCGCTGGGACTCGACAGCTTTCGCGGCCATTCGATCCGAGACAATGCCGTCGCGGTCCAGCTCGACCCTAATCCTGCGTGTGCCAATCCGTTGTTCTTTTTTGCATTCGAAGTATGCACGCCGGGCTGCGCTGGATGCTGACGCCGGGCCATTTCCCCGGACCGAAGGGCTATCTTTGTATTTGATCGAACAGATCCCCAGAAACCGGCCGGTGATAGGGTCTGTGCGGCTTTTGATTTCAGCCACATCTCCAAAGCTTGCGAAAAGCGCGCTGATCGGGGCGATCGGAGTCAAAGGGTCAAACCCCGTCACCACAACCTGTATCGGGGGCCCGGGGCCAATGCTTGTTGCCACGTCGTATGACCATGGCTTCAAATTGTAAGGCGCGGGTCGGTATTTCGTCTTCTGTTTGCAGCCAGATCCACGGGTATAATTGGCAATCGCACGACGCGGATCGGGTGGTGCATCGGCTTGACCATTATTCACGATGTCCACATACTCGAGCTTTTTCCGCTTTTCCTTTGACGAGGTCCGCTTGTCCAAATCGGGGTCGTATACAACCTTACAGCCTCTCACACGAAGCTCGAAGTGTCGGGTTTGCGACTGAGGGGTCGGAGGGGTGTGGATTGGAGTGATGGAAGATTTGGTGATTTCGGGATTCGGCCTGGAAGAAGTACCCGGAGAACCTCCGCCTGCGATCTTTGACTGTGATGGACTGGTTAATTTGCAAGGGGGTGATGACTCCGCATTGGTGAGCGGTGTCAGTGTATCGATGTGTGATGAGACGGCAATTGTCGTGGGTGGTGGAGGTAGGCCATTCCGATCCTCCACGCTTTTCGCCTTAGCGGGAATGGTCAATTCAAGCTCGTTGGGGACCGATGGAGTGCGAGCTCCCCCCTCGTCTGTATCGGGTTTGAGAGGCGTCCCAACGGCCGCGGGTGTGCTCGGGGAAAGAGACACTGGGCAATCCGGTGTCTTTTCAGAAATTTGATCACCCTCGACATGTAATTTCCGTCGTTCCTGCGCTGTCTTGAAGCGCTTCTGCTGAAGGACTGATGGGGCGGTGGGGAAGAAGTCTGCAAAGCCAGCCGAGGCGCGTGACATGGTGAGAGGTTGGCTACACGCCAGAGACCGTGGCGCGATCAGAAAGCAGCATCCTTGACAGTGGTGATTCGGCTATTGCGAACACATGCGACCGAGAAGGTCCCGGCACGGCAGAATTGAGGAAATTGAGATGAAGGGGCTTATGCAGGTGTGTCGGTTTCAAGGAAGAGATGAAAAAACAAAAGAGATCAGAAGAAAAAGGAGGAGTGGAAAGCGATATCCAGCTGTTGAGTCTGCGGAGGTGCGGTTACGCGCAATTCAAGAGTTTGCAGGAGACTAAGACGCGATGGAGCGGAAGGAAGTGGAATGGTGGGGACGCGGGAGTTGGGAACTTCACGCTTTCAAGGGATATGAACTCCTATAAGGACAGAAAGAAATGGAATCACCGGGGGGTGAAGTGCGTCGAATGAATATAATTAGGTATGAAGTGGTGAAGTTCAAGTTCAAGTTCCCCGGGGCCATTCTGGAGCCCTGGAGTTCCAAGGTTAACATTGAATGATTCAGCAAGGGCTTTTTTTTTTTTTTTTTTTTCCTGAAAGGGGACCCCAAGTGACCTCACTGCGACTTAATCCTTTACCCAATTCACCCCTATAATGGAGGTACCTAATAAGTATCTTTTGGGCATTCATTGGGGAAATCAGTTTGATCCTGCAATTTTTTTTTTTGTTATTGGAGATGACAGTTGATAGTAGCCTTGAGACTGATTCCCTGAATAAGCTATAATAGTAAAAAAATAAAGCCCAATATCCATACATTGAATGGTTGAATAAGTCTGATATATATACTCCGTACTCCGTACATTCGCTCTATTGCATTTTAGGGCCTTTTACGGGTGCCGCTTTATGAGGCTCAGGGCCCAGAGCCCCTTAGTTAGAACTTACTACATACGTATGTTGACTTAGTCCAGACCCTTACAGACATAGGTATACTTCTTTTACAACTAGAGTATGAGGACCTATGAAAACGACGAAAATGGCTTCCCTTTGTAGCCCCATCCAGACGCGCCCCGCCCCGTCTTTTCGTTTTAGCTAGCTGGGCGCATATAAGATGCCTCTTCTCCCTCCCCTCTGTCTCTGTATTCTAAGTTTCTCGTCATTAGATTCTCGCCTTAGTCATTCGATAATGTTTTCGTCCCTGAGGAAGAAATGGTCCTTCAGAAAAAAAAAAGATCATGTTAACTTCGAATTCGAGTTTTGGGCATCTCCCCACCGAATTACTGCAAGCGATTGCATCTCGCTTACCGGCAGAAGATCTGTGCTCATTTCGGTTGTCTTGTAAGAGCATCTATGTGAACACTATGTACATTTTTGGCTGTACATTCTTCAAAAGGATAGAGACAAACCTGTCCCTCAAAGGCCTTGAAAGGGTGGGAGCCATAGCAAACAATTCCGAGCTAGCACCGCACGTTTGTTCCCTGACCGTGAAATATGTCGCCAGGCCAGAAGATAAACTTGGAGAAGGCTTAACGTGGAATCGACATTCCTCCGGCTATCTACTACCGGACGCAGATGTTCAGAAATGGGCTGGGGTTCTACGCGGTCTGGTGAACTGCACGTCATTTCACCTCATTCGACAGGGCTGGTCTGATAAAGACACCTGTCTCAATCACTTCACGTCCACTGATATCATAACATTGATCCTCAATGGTATCATCGAGGCTCATATCCCCGTCAAAGAATTCCTAGTTGATTTCATACCGGAACTTCTCGGAGGAGCAAACGAACTTGACTTAAGACGCCTTAATATGCCTGATCTTTGTAAACCAGAGTTCATCGCTGTTTGGGCCAATTTGCAAGTTCTCCTGTTGAACTTTACAATGGAAAAAATTGGGATTGCCGACTGGATTGACCCAATAGTGCGACACGCAACTGATCTGCGTAAATTGACAATCTTATTCGACAACGGTTGGGCAGCACGCGGACTTATTGAACGCCTTTCCTCCCTCGACACGACTTCACAGCTGCAGGAACTCACGCTGAAAGGGGTGACCAAATCAAAAATCAATGAAGCGAGCTTAAGCAAGCTATTACACAACTATCGGGACAGCCTTCGTGTCCTCAACATAACTTGGATAACACTGGAAAGCTCAGGCTGGAAATCGATACTTCAAATGCTCGGCGAGTTTCCTTTACTCGAGAGTTTCTCATTCAACACCCTGAGAGAAGCTCGCTGCGATATCCAATTTCCGGTTGCGTCTGAAATCCCGACAGTAGACGAGGGTACAGAGTTTACATTCCGCCCTCGAAAGCGAAAAGACCGAATGTTCAATATCAGGGTCAGCTGCCGGGGACCCAATACAAAAGATATTATTCTAAGACTTGCCGACTCAATGGAGATAGTCTGGAGATAGTCCGTTGAAAGACAACGTCAAAGGATCTAGGTAAGATCTCAAATAGTATTGTTAGGTAAATCACACTAATCAATTTGTCAAGCTAGACCAGTTGAATGAATGTGTAAAATTATTGTTTGCCTAGAAATCAATAGATTGTCTACCTCGTCGCCTCACTACTCTCCCATGCAAATCGTTCATGAACATCCTCATACCCAGCCCCCCCAGCACTTTCAGTCTCCAAGTCTTGCTTTTCCACTTTCTTACTACTTTGAACTGCTCTTCTTCACCGGAGTGCTTTTTGTTCAATCATGTCAGAACATTGAGGCCGTCACTCGGTTCAGTTGTTCCCCCGTTTACATCCCCTAGGGGATGAACTAGGATCAGATGGAAAGGTGATGTAAGCCCAGCACTAGAAACATATTAGCATCATATTGAACTATCAGCCCTGGGTAAGATTAACATACAAGTTAACAATATCAAGGTTAAGGCCGGGAGTGTCCAAGGCGTTGTCCCTAGGTTCCCTGCCGCATCGGTCAGGACCATCGTGCTGAGCAGTGTAATAGCCAGGCCGACAAGAATATTAGCACCGATGCTGATATACCGCATAAGCGAATAGCCATATCTGTGTGATAATAAGGTGAGAACGCCAATTATCAAACAGACCAAGCCAACACAGACGCAGAAGTATCCTATAAAAAATACATTGGTTAGTACTAAAGATGGAAGATTGCACAATCAACGGTAATTGAATAATTACCAAAAGTGAGGTTGAAAATTGACACAATTGAGTCTCCGTATCCTGCAAAGTCCGCCTCGGCGACTTCCTTTGGAGGTTCCCAGCCGTAGCCTTCAATGACCGTTTTGGCCATTTCCTTTACCACGAATTGGAATTCTGCCAGCGTCTCCTCCTGCGTGGTATTGGCAGTAGGCTCCAAAAGCGCATGCAAGGACTCTTCAACCTCGCTAATCACACCCTCTGAGGAGGGGAATCTCTCATAGATGGTATGGACTGTCTCATTCAGGGTAATGAGCCTTTCCTGTAGTGAGACCTCTCCTTCGAAAATAGCTGTCAAGTTAAAAAGGTCTCGAACAACATGGGCACACAGTAGGATCTGATTTGTCCCTTCCATCATGAGAGCAAGGGCCAGATGGAAAGGAAAGCGGAGTAAAGACCATAACTGCTGGTTGACGGAACCAAACGGCTCCATGCGGACATTATCGAAATATAATTGATAAACAAGATACTGTTTTTGATATTAGCATATCTGTTTCAATGCTCAATAGTCGGGATTCCTACAATGACCAGCACCGCTGATATAATAGAACCAATATCTGCGGAGGTGAATCTGAGGTCAAATGTCTCAATCTTGATAATGGTCTTGGTCAGGCCGATGATGCCCTCGCCGAGCTGTTCAAATCAACCACTGCTTCCGAGTGTAAGAATGGGAATGGGTAATGTACGATGATCAAGGTCAAACAAGTCAACCTCTATAAGATGTGTCCTCTCAAACGACATGGCTTCCCACTGAGCTGCAAGGGTCAGGTTGACCCCGACCTCCATCACAGCAACTACATACCATCCAATGTATACATCGTAAGCTGTACGTCGGTAGAAGGCAAACGATAAACCAAGATATATGAATACGGCAACGAATAAGGACGCCATCACTGCCATCAATGGCAAACGGGTGGCGCGATACCTCCAGGTAAAGAATAAAGTTGACCCATACTGACAGAAAAGAACCACCCGACTCGCCATCAGGATGAGTGACAGCTGCTGCAGAGGTCCCCATCCATCATGTTCCGTCAGAAACTCTGGTCCAATGATGGCGAGTGCGACCATAACTCCGAAATGACACGCATGGGCGACACGTTCGATGATGCTGTCTGTAGCGAACCGGACATCATATAAAGTGACCTGAGCCCAAGTGAACCATAAGATGCAGAAGAACCCGATGTAGGAGCTTAGTTCTAAGGGTGAGAGGAATCGAGTTAGCAGATTGACCAAGAGTCCAGGGAGTAGATCTGGGACATACTTTGTGAACTATTGATCTCATGGATATTTGTAAAAGAGGTCAAATTGGCAACAAAGAAGAGATCAAAAAAGAGTTGAATGTTGGAGGTTGCTTCATAGTGCTCGAACTGTGGATTGTCAAACAAAGTCTCGTCTTGGGTTGTCAGATCGGCCACTTCGTCGACTATTTGACCTCGTCGATCGCTCTCCTTTGACTAAAGCTGGTTAGGGTTCCAAGCACTCTTAAGTACGCAGTCATGTAGCTTACTAAGGGGCTTCTCCATAGAGGTAGACCACCCATTGCTTTGAACAGAGATATGTGAGATTGACTCCGTATAGTTCTGAAGATTGTTGCATTCTCAACTCTGATCTGCCTGTATACCTATATTTATTCTATATTGGAAGCTATAGTTAGGAACAATATTTAGACATGTATACTCCGTACTCCTCTGCGTCATGAAATCTACAAAAATACGAGGAAAGAGTTGAACGAGCGAACCAATCAAAATGCCCAGTAGTCAGTTTTATGGGCCTCAGCTCAGCCTCAGACAGCAGTTGACCGCAGCTGATCTGCCATCGATGCCCCCAAAAAGCTTAGTTGCAAAGCCGAGTGGAAGTTTAAGTATTAAATCTACGCCTACGATACGTGCAGGGTCTTACGGGGAATTCTAAATCCTACAACTTGCACGGAGTATATTTGGCAAAATTCCTCAAGGCTTACTCCGTACTCCCTAAGCCTCCCTCAGCCGGGGGGTTTGCGATTGCACGGTCCCTCATCCCCAGTCCCTTTTTTCAGGATCCACTCCAAACCCTAAGCTGAGATGGCGGCCCAAGACGACAATTCGATTTTCCAGTTTGAGGGATCAATAGGATTCATTAGAGAATAGAAGAATTATATCCAGACAGTTTTCAATCTGATTAAGGTTTTGCTTCAGGATTGTGTTTAGTATATCCTCTTTTTTGTACCGACATTTACTTGGGCTTCTCCAAGCGTTTTACATAGGATCGACAACCAAAACCACATCTTAAGATTAGTTGGAGATTTTACATCCCACTATTTCTGGTGTGATCCAATCATAATAATAATTGACCTCTCATTCCCGTCCTAGCAGGCCATGGTGGGCCCTTGTGCTAGGACTGATAATCTCTGCTGTTATTAAAAAAGCCAATCCCCTAAAATAGGACGTCAAATATCCTCCATTGCTCTTACTTGGCATGACACGATGACTCTTCACGATATCAGTATCATCAGTATGGCCCTGGTTATGGCCTCAATGATACTAATGGCAGCGGCCACAACGCCACAATCGACAAACATCGACATTCTCTTCCCGGCCCTGCACGATATGGACTTCAACAACGTGGAAGGAAGCGTCATGAGCGCTGATGCCACAGCCACCACATATCAGATTGACTGCCGATCTAGCGCGACCAAGCAATGTACCTCTTCCGGTTATCTCTTGCCCCAGACTCTCACTGCCGGTCCGTCCTTCCAGGACTTTCATTACGATGTCACCAGCTTTTGGAACAGCACTATCTACATTGTCACCGGTACTTTGGACTGCAACATGACCGGGTCCACTCTCGGTGCCTCTTGCTACTTCTCGACCAGCACATGGATCTCCAGTGGCACGACAAACGCCTCCTCGGTATTTACCACGAGCGCCTCCATATCTTCGGCCAACTTAAAATATAATACCCTAGCAGTGCCATCGGGCTTGGAGAACCTTCCCGTCGAAACTGCTGCCACGAATGCGTCCCCTGGCCATACCGGGACATCAACGTCCAAACCAACCACAACAGCCGCAATGGCCTCAGAACATCCCTCGTCCTCAAAGGCCTGGATTGCAGGCCCGGTAATTGGCGCTGTGGCTGGCTTGGCTTTGGCTACGGTAGCGGCATTTTGGTTCATCAGTCGCAGGCGTAATAACAAGGCTGATCCTGTGTACTGGAATCCAACAGAAGGGACGTCAGAGGCTTCAGGGCATCCCACATATCTACCATTGCAGGGTACTCAAGTTTCGGAACTTTCGAATGCTCAAGTTGGAGAGCTTTCAGCCAAGGGTCCACTGGCCGAGTTATCAGCTCCATCCAAACCCCATGAGATGGGGTGAAGAAATAGTGGTGTCGCATATGCTGATCGTGTATATATCTGTGCTATGTCAATATGTTGTACAGTGTTAGGATAATATATGGGAGATTATTCCGAAGATGATGTGGAATTTAATTTGCTGATCATAGATATGATCTTCAACACGAATGAATACCGGCATTTGAACCAATGACGGGGGTTTACCCCAGAAATTGCTTTAGACCAAGTCTAGTGAATCTAAGCATTGTCTATTTAATAATAAAGTTTTTCTACCATCTGACACGATGTCTGCTAACGAATTCCGGCGGGCCCAGTTCTCGTTGATACGACGTGTCCGAGTCCGTGCCCCCTTCATGTCGCTACATCCTTTTTTAAGTTGAAAGAAAGAATGACAAATAGGGGATTGTATACTCCGTATAGACCTAGCTGATGTGAGACAATGTAGGAGCTAAAGGCTATGTGCCTGTTGCCAGAGGCTCTAATTGCCAAGCAGGCCAATAAGCTTAACCGTCTCCGAGGTAAGACAGAAAGGCTTAGCTGGGGTTTGACTAAACATGGACATAATCGGAGCCCAAAGCACATCCCTATACACTCACATGTCTAATAGGTTATTTGCAGTAGAGGCAGAAGGAATGGGGCGCCTAATAACACTATATCCATATAGTTCCAAGGTTATATATAACTACTGAAAAGGTCGCTCTTTCTTCTTTAGGCAAACACAAAGATAGCAACTTCCATTCTCTATATCTTATCATTGCCTAATATGCGTGGGATTTTACTAACACTTGGCTTCTTGGCCGTTGCTACTGCGACAAAGAACACAAACTGCACTGACGGTCTGTACATGATTGTGGCCAGAGGCAGTGAAGAACAAGCAGCTGCCAGTAAGAGTGGGCTCTTCCCTGCGAACTCCGGGAGCCCTGGGTATCTGGCACAGCTTATTGCAGCGCAAATCAAAGACTCCAAGATCATGGGAGTGGAATACCCTGCAACGCTGAATAACTACATCCCGTCAGAGAATGAGGGGGCAAATGTTATGCTGCAGCTGGCAAATGACTACCACTCGTCCTGCCCGGGTTCAAAAATGGCCCTCTTAGGCTACTCGCAGGTATGTGATAAAGGGCATTGTGTGAATCACCATTAAGGATGCTAACCCGATTATCAGGGCGCTCAAGTAGCCTCTGATGTCCTTTGCGGCGGCGCTGGTGGCCAATACAACCATAATGCACCGCTATCACCAGATATAGTTAAGAACGGTGGTAATTGCCCCTACTATCTGTCGAGAATTCCTTCGAGTTGATGCAGCTTTAGTTATCGCGGCCGTCTTGTTTGGAGATCCAACGCACATTGCCAACACAACCTATGATCGCGGCACAAGCGTTCACAATGGAGTAAGTAGCCACGCCGGGGGCCAAATCTACCCACTAACATTCTTGGACCAACTGACTTTTCTCGCTCTGTTAATTAGATACTCGCGCGAACGAACAACACCGTGTGTAGGGAGTACAGTGACCGCATGGCATCGTGGTGCGATAAAGGTGACGAGTTTTGCGACGCAGGCCATGTCGACGGGGTTCATGAACTCTACCTCCAGAGATACAACACCACCATAGTTCAATATGTGGTCGAAAGATGGCAAAATTCGAAAATTCGACAGCGTTGCCTGTTACTACCACCGCCGTATCCACAGGCTCCTCCACAAGTTCAGGGACAAGTGGTGTGTCGACCGGCACGCAGACAGCCTCGCCCACAGCCTCAGAGTCTAGTCGTCCCTCAACTGGCACGGCTTCTGGGCTTACTATACTGGGGTGGCCTCTGGTTTTACTGTTTTGCGGAATCCTTTTTGTTTGAGAAGTGGAATGGTGATAGCCGATACTGCAAATGATGCTCTGATTTGTTCACCTGGTAATTTCGAATTATTTCCCTTGAGGCTTACACTTCAGAACCAAAAACGTCAAAAATTTATTATCCTATCTATCAATCAGATGAACCTGCTAAGAACTGGACCGGTTAAAGATAGGGGTTTGTGCCAGTCGCTTTTGCTTGTCCCCATCGTGTGAAAGATATCCGATACCCATCAAATACTTAACGCTACTCTCCAACGCCAAAACGGTCTCTTTCATGTCGAAGTGACTGTTCTTCGGGATATCGTCTTGGTCCCCCATAAACTGCCATGTATTCTCCTCAAACCATCTCAACATTGGCATGAACGGATGATCAAAGTCTGCCCCTTCAACTTCAGCTTGCAGCAGTGTCATCCATTTGTCATGTTCCATCCTTTCAATTGGCAATCCCATAACCCTGCTGAGGGCATCGCAAAATGTGGAGACTCTCACCCCATCGGTACAACGGATTGCTTCAGATGGATACATTTCCGGTTGTAGGAACACATCCGTGATGAGATTGGACACCTGGTCCACACCTGCAACGGTGAGGTAGTGAAGGTCCTCACTGACAGCTTTCAAACGTGTAATCGTGAAGGCGAGTCGCCAAAGGAAATCTTCCGAGTGTGCGATTCCTTCTTTCTGCGACCCAACAATGAATCCTGGAATCACAGTCTGTGCTTTTTGGCTTTTGATATTTTCGCGATTCAGATGTCTGTTGTACTCGGCTAACAGCAACTGAGACATGAACTTTGTCTGGTCATATCCCGATGCCTCGGAGAGCTTTCTGGCAATTTGAGTATGACTTTCTGTTTCTGTTGGCATGTATCCACCGGAGACATAGATCAATTTGCAGGGAGAATCCATTTTCGAAAGCCCGGAAAGGATTTCAATGGTGCTATGGATGTTGACTTTCTCGAGCTCCTCGTAGCTATTCATCCAGTTTACTCGAGCACCATTGTGAATAATGCAGTCGACGCGTTTTGTACCCTTCCCTGTAAACAGTCGGTCCCATTTGGATTCTTCCAATCCAAGCTTTGGTCTGCTTAAATCACCCGTCCAGACTTCAATGCGATCTTGATAGTCTGGCTGCCACCATCGACCAAGCTCGCCATGCTCTTGGACCTTTCTTCGCGCCTCTAGTTCATCTTTGGCACGAACAAGTCCAATCACACGCCCGATTTCGGGATTCTCCAAAAGAGAGCGCAAAACTTGACTGCCGAGGAACCCGGTGATAGATGTCAGAAAGACGGTCGCTGAGCGAGCCTGAATGAAATCGAGTTTCGGCTTCAGTTTCACGAGATCGGCAATCAGATTCCTGGAATCGCCCTCTTTTCTTTCCAATTCAATTATCCCCGTAAGACCGTCTGCAATGTTGGAAACAGTGACATCTTTATGTAAGGTCTCGATTTTGAGTTTCTTCTGATATCGTCTCCGGATCATATTCACCAGTGTCACCAATTGCATGGATGTGAGGCCAGTCTTAACAAGCGAGAAGTCTCGGCCCCGTATGTAGGATGCAAACTCCTCATCCTTGTTCTCTACCATGTCTGCAATCATGTTGCTGATTTCTATCGCCATAAATTTCGTCTCTGGGAGTTGAGGAAACTCGTCACTCAAAGAGCCACCCCGGCGACATTTCCGGATGTCTTTTTGACTCATCTCTGAGAATTGACGTCGAAGCTTTTGTCGGTCAATCTTCTTAGACAAGGTGAGCGGCAATGAATAGATTTGCACAAAAGCACTCGGGATCATGTATTCAGGTAGAGATTCACGCAGCTGGTCCGAAATCGTTTCAGCTAGTTCACTTTGCCGATCGCTTGTTTCAATGAATGCAACAATCTCCGAATCGATGGCTTCGTGTTCGGATAGAACCACTGCTGAACGCCCAGTCTTGAGGCATGAATTAATTGCATTTTCAACCTCTCCAAGGTCAACACGCAAACCTCGGATCTTAACATAGCCCGTTTGACGACCCAAAAGTATCACATCGCCAGTTTCATCGAACTTGCCAAGATCTCCCGTGCGATATACACGAGACCCTTTCATTGGAGGCATGAAGGGAGCTCATTCTAGAGACGAGGGATCAAGAAGGGATTGGGCTTGACGATCGGGGTCTTTGAGGTACCCAAGTGCGAGGTACGGACTCTGTATGAGCAGTTCTCCTTCCGCGCCGAAAGGCATCAACTTGTGCGGATTGGAAGGATCTGTGATCCAGCATGTAACATTTCCGATTCCCCGTCCAATATTCTTGGGATTATCACCGTCCTTCATCCCCATTTTCACCGTGTCCCAAACTCCAGCCTCGGTCAGTCCGTACATATTGTTCAATTGGACGTGTTTGCCCCATGTCGACACAATCTCCGCAGTTGGAGCCTCCCCTCCGAGTCCAAGACTTTGAAGGTTTGGAACATTTTCTGGGTGTATTTGTGATACCATTGATGGAGTAAGCCAGGCATGTGACACACGCAGATTGTTCATTGTTGATTCGAGGTCACCATTGCGCTCTTCCTGGGAGACCATGCAGAGACATCCACCAGCCGCCAGTGGAGCAAAGACTTCCAGTATACTGGCATCAAAAGCAAGACTGGCAGACTGCATGAATCGGGTGGAAGTACCAATCTGAAGTTCTTCGATGCATTCAAGAAGGCTAAGAGAAACTGCTCCATGGCCGTGAATGACCCCCTTGGGGACTCCCGTGCTACCAGATGTGAACATGAAGTATGCTGGTCTCGAAACATCGATATTTGTATCTTTCTGCCAGTCTTTTGGGCTCTTGGCGTGTTCAAAATGCTTTGGTGTAATCAACGTTGCTTTGATGTCTTTGAATTTGTCAAGAAGATTTTCCTGGGTTACCAAATGCTGGATATCAGCTCTCTGGACAGTTTGTAAGATCCTTTCCGATGGAGACGACGGGTCCATCGGAGCATATGCAGCGCCTGCTCTCAATATTCCTATTATGATGATAATTGTCGGAATGGATCTGTTCATGCAAAGACCAACAGTGTCACCAGGATTGACGCCTTGGTTCATCAAGACCTGACAAATGGCAGCGGATTGTTTTCCAAGGTCCTCGTATGTGATTCTCTGTCTGGTTGATTCCATTGCAATGCTTTCTGGGCGCAAGGAGTATTGTTTTGCGATGAGTGCATGCAGACATTCTGCACTAGCGTTTTGTTTGCGGTTGATGGTGTTGATTTCGCGCAGTCTTTCGATATCGAATGAGGTTACACTGTTTATTTCGTCGACTTTGACACCAGAAACGCACGATAGAGCTTTATATATACTCTGGAAGCTTTTCAATATGGCGCAAGGTTTGAGTTCTGGTCTTTTGAGGCCGTTGCTGTATACATTTGCCATGATGCGATCTTCTGATATCGCAACAACTAGCAGCAATTCAACCTGGAATGACTGTCAGTTCTGCTGTAAGGTAATTCAGATGTAATAAATACTGCAGGGCTCATATCTCAAGTAGCTCAAGTGCCTTGGGTGGACATTTCATTTGCCCGTTTGACAGCACCAAAACAGCCGTCTTCTGTTTTGTGCTAGTGAGGCCTCCCCAATCATTGACATCAACCGCATGCGATACCGCATCGTTCATTTCTTCGCTTGTAATATCACCATCTGTGGAAATTGACAAGCGTTGGCCTTGAAGATCTTCAACCGAGACCTTGGTGGGCTTCACAAAAGCCTCTTGGTGTCGAGGTTGAAGGTGAATGAAAGTAGGCGAGTCCTGTGCGTAGTAGTCCCGTAAGAGAACCGACCAAGCAGCCAGTATTGCTGCGTACTTTCTGTCTGATCGAGACGTATTCTCGTCAAGTGCGACTGCACGGCAAGCTGAGAAAACACGAGGATTCTCGTCAACTGCCATACAGCGATGTTCCGTGATTGTCATCGTGAAGGACTATCAGTAATAGGAAATGCAGGTTGCTGAATTTCAAGATTAAATCAATCTGTGGTGGTTTCCTAGTCTGATACTCTGCTTTATATAATTTCGCAACCGTTATCGAATTGATCCTGATCTTCAAACAATATCCGATTTTCATCGCATGACTCCCAGATGAACCATAGTAAGAAATTTTGCTTTGCAGAGATATATGCATGTGCATGCATGCTCCCCATTCCGTTCAATCAAGGGCTGTCATGCATGCGGCCCTTTCTAGAAGACTTGGATCGTCACTCCTACAGAGAAAAATAAACCCAGCAATTCAGAACATCCCAACCTGCATCATTTGGTAACACAGATCTTCCCCCGATGATCTAGGAATCCCCGTCATCGTTCTTTCTTAGTTTTTCTTCCGCACAAAAGGCATTTGCTATCGGTGAAGCATACTCACGAGACTCACAAGACTCACGAGCCCTTGCACGCCATAGCAAAGCCCGAGTGATGAAAAGGTCGATCATTGCTATGGCGATCCTGTTCGAGCATGACTTTTGTCCAATCACCCTCGGGGCTTTTTCGGAGGTTGGCAGGACTTTTGAGTGATCTGCCTTTTTTCAGCATGTAGCCACACTCCTTGAAGACTTTTGCAGAAAGTATATCTAAAAAGCGCTTGATGTGCCTGATAACTCTCGGAATAATGCTAGGAGCTCTCAAGTTTCCAACTAGTTAATTATGGCGATATGCAATCCAACTGACGAACTGGCAATCGAAAGCTCTACGAAACTTGACTTTATATTTGAGCCTCACATGGTGACTCTTAACGGTTATAGTCCTTGGGATCATCTGCAGACACTCATTCAAATCTTAATTTTCCTGTTAGCTATGATCATAGTATCGACGGCGCTAATGCTGTGAACTCTGCAAGGAAGTTATTGTAAGGAGCAATCTGGTATCTATAAACACGTCAATCATTATCACACCGCTGCCACACATTGCTCGATCTATATGCAGACATTAGAGTAACTCTCCAATCACTATTGCACGCTCGATCATGGCTGCGGAGTATTGGTTGGAGTCTATCTCTGATATCATTTCGCCATACATTCACGTCTTGCGTACTATGTATGTAGTGTAATACAACATTCAAAGTTAAATTTATTCAACTGAGATCTTGGGCAATCTGTCATTGTTCGAGAGCAACTTAGTGGAGTGGGCGGGAGGGAATTCTTTTCATCAATGGCGACTGCTTTCGTATTATTGGTCCATAGTGGGAGAATCACTGATGCCATTGAATCTGAACATGGAATTGCTTCGATATAAGTTATGGAAGCACTCCCCATGTCTGGATATCACCCTTACCATCAATCCAGCTCAACATTACAGCCCAAACTGCCATTCATCCACACAAGATGCCTTCCAACGAATCTTCTACTCCTCAGCATGTAACTGTCTCTATACCTGACAAGGGTCTCTCAGCTGAAGCTGTAGGGGAATTGCTACAGAAGCACATGGCAGCAGATATACCTCCCTCCCATGATCTTGGACGGTAAGGCCTTTAACAGTCTGCTTTCAAATCGATAAAACTGGCTAATATATGCAGATTTACGACAACCAAGTTCGATGAGACTGCCATCAATATCATGGTTGCAGGTAGTCTACGAAACCAGCCATGCATTGAGGAGTACCCATCCCTAGCAGAGTTAGTTAATTCCTCTTATAGACTACTTATCCAACCACGAAAGGATAACCAATGCCATCATCTCAACACAGCTTTCGAGAAAAGTGTGTCTCTATGCTCGCCAATCTTTGGAATGCCCCAAGTGGCTTCTTCGGTGCCGCAACGACAGGGTCATCCGAAGCCGTTCTTCTCGGTGGTCTCGCCATGAAACGACAGTGGCAGCTTCGATATCCTTGTCACTTGAACTCCCGTCCTAATGTTATCATCGGTGCGAATGCACATGTTTGTGTCAACAAAGTCGCAAATTATTTTGATGTCGAGGCTAGGATCATACCTGTTAGTGAGAAAAGTGGATATTCATTTGATATCGAGTATTTGGAAGATCACTTAGATGAGAATACAAGCATGAACCCCCATCTCAAAGTCCCATTCTTCTTGTTTATGCTGACTTTTTATTTATAGTTGGTGTCTTCTTGACTCTGGGGTCTACCTACACTGGACATTATGATCCTATCCAACAAGTTTCAAGGGTACTAGACGAGTACGAGCATCAAACAGGGAACAATATCTCTATCCACGTTGACGCTGCAAGTGGTGGCTTTATTGCACCTTTTACTCCCAGCAACACAAATTTTATCTGGTAAACACGAATATACCCTCCATCTGACTTCAGAGGCTAATACGGGCTTTTACTGGTAGGGACTTTCGTCTCCCTCGCGTCCAATCTATCAATGTTTCAGGGCACAAGTTTGGCATGGCGCCTCTAGCAGTGGGGTGGATAATCTGGCGTGAGAAGTCACATATCCCCCAATGTCTCCTACTCGAGTCTTCCTATCCCCGGGGAACCCAAAGCAATTTCTCGTTGAGTTTCTCGAGATCTGGTGCACCTATTGCTGGTCAATATTATAATTTTCTTCGTTTGGGGCTAGCTGGGTTTCGTGAGAGAACTCATAGCTTGCTCGACCGGGCTTGCCATTTGAGTATCCGGCTGGAGAAGACCGGGTATTTCACCTGCTTGAGTGATGCTCATCGGCGACAGATACCAGGTGTCTGTCAGGACCTCTGTCGGGGGAGTGGTCAGATTACTGCTCCTGTGCTTCCGGTCGTGGTTTTTAGACTCACTGATCATGTCCAGCAACTGTATCCGAAGATGCAACTATCCGATTTGAGTGATACAATGCATAATTTCAGATTCTCCATTCCAAGTAAGTATCTCTCACTGTTCTATTGGATATTACCTATCTCACACGGGTTCAGACTACACTCTTCGTGGCTGGGGATATCATGGTGAAGATATCGAAGTCATGAGATTAGTGCTTCGTGACGAAATGACGATGGAGATGATGGGAAAAGTGTTCACCTGCATCACTCAGGCATTTGAAAGACTAATAGATCAGGCATAAACGGGATAGACGGTGGTGCGGTCGTTGTGCGTTGTTTTAGCAGAAAGTCTTTGTTTTATAGATCCCAAAAGCTATAACAGATGTCATAATTCCTTTTCACATCCCGCCTTATATGATCTAGCTGATTCACCCAAAGCAATCGAAAATGGGCCAAAAAGAGATGGAAACCCCACATGTCACCATTAATAAGCGAAGATTGAGTTAGGTGGTGCTGGCTGTATAGCTGGCATCAGGAAAGATAAACCCTAACGCAACTGCCCGTACACCGAGCAGATCTTTCCAGTCCCGATTGTGATTGAATTATCCCAAAATGGCCGTGTGGAAGGTGAAACTGAGCTTTCATGAGCGGTCGTTTACAAATTGGTTGCACTTTTTATTGCCGTATGTGCGTTGTAATTTCTAGGGCTCAAAGATGATGTGTATGTTTCCAAGGTTAACTTCATCTCTCCGTATCCTGTCATCATATCGTCCAGTAACCGAGGGATATCATCACACAGGTACACAAGTGGGACGATAATGGCATCGGTCTTGGTATCTTTCTTTAGTTTACATTTGCATATCAAGCCTCGACGTTATGTTAAAAAGTACATTTGAATAGTCGGGTTCGGTTCATTCTTGTTCAGATGATGGCGGCCTGGTGATGTCTCAAGATATTTACATTCGTATCTTCTATTAGGGCTATATCATGACTGTCTCTAGTATGTTTCTGTCTCATCCCCGAACCAAAACCGGAGAACGGATATTCCACGGTCATTGTGATTGAATAGTAGAGTGGATTTCCCATCTATTGGCTGTTGAAGGTCAAAACAGAGCTTTACAGCTGGGATGGATCGCTCGCGTGGTTCTTCGAATGAATCCTGTACTGTGTCTGGTGACCCTTCAGTACCGGAATCGTTGCCATCCAGTTCATCTACTGCGCCTTTTCTCCGATTGAGGAGCTCACCAGACCCAGCATCGGGAAACATATCCAGGATACGTGAGGCTTTATTTACAAGAGCTTCAAGCTCCTCGACACAGCGACCCTGGTTTCGCTTAAAAACCATCCCCTGCTGAGGCGTGCAACCCGGGTCCTTACATGCATATCTCAAGAATTCCAAGACTGCGTATGAGAGGCGCATGCGGAAGTTGCTTTGGATGACGTGAACACCGACATAACATGGGTATGTGTGCTTCGGCCGAGTGTACGGCGTCGTTGGGTGATCTATCACACAGCTTGCCATCGCCTCGTCGTGGGATAATGGATGGGTTATTTGCTCCACTTCATCCATCTCTTGGAGGATGGACGGTGAGCTGGACAGCACATTGTCGAGGTCACATGTATCAACTAGGGCGCGAACGCGGCTGCATATTCGGGCGCAGTGATGCGAGAAAATACATGCCCTGAGTATTGGATATTCTGATGGTTCGCAATATTTATGGTACTCAAGAAGCCATGTCAATACCTCTTCACATTCTTGGCCAGACATGAATGCTTGGGTTTCCTGACATGTTGCTGTTAGCCACGAAGACAATATGTGGACGGCTAACTTACCACGTTGGTAAATATAATGACAAAAAGATTCCGCCCGCTCCGGGTAGTAAACTGCTCCGAGCCACGCAGGCGAATCAACTTTGACAGGACTTGGTTGTGGAATTGCCATCCAGGAGTCGCGACCGGCTCGGTGCCCTTTTTTATGCCCAAGAGAAGCTTCATTCAAGTGTCAGCAGAGTCGGGACTCGACAATAAACACATTGAATCTTACCTCGTATAGTCCTAGCAGCCATACGGCTAATAATGTATTGTCGCTTTTGCATCGCTCAGGATCCTGGATGGCTGAACGGGTGGCCATAAGCGCTGATCCGTATGCTTTGGTTCGATCCGAGGTTGCCTTCGAAGTCCGGGTAATGGTGGCCATATAGGCGCGTGCGACAGCATTGGAGGCTTGATACAGAGCAGACTTCTCCTCTGCTTTGGAAAGGATACCGGGAATAACATTGAAGATGCTTTTGGACATTTCAAATGCAAGCTTGAACTTATTTAGAACGAAGGGCATGAAGTGGGTATTCCACGATTCAGCCAGGGGGTATAATAGGGGGGAGGGTTGTCCAGACCGTAGTCGAACTTGATCAGTTTGCTCTGAGATATGCGCATATGGGATTGTTATTTCGTCCAAAGGGTATCCCCCGAACAAAGGAGATGAACTTCCAGGACTGACGAGATCGTACTATTCAGTGTGATTATATCATCCAGGGTCTTTCGTGTGAACTACTCACGTTAACAAGTCGCTTTCGACACGAATCATTGTCGTGCAAAACTTTTACTGCAAGAGGTGGGTGAGGATATCCATCACATTTTCGACCTGTAGAAATGCATCGCCGACACTGAGGCTTTTCTTCATCGCATTTGACTCTGCGAATTCTGTAAAGGAGTCAGCGAGTGCTTCTGGTATTTGGAAAGGAGAGCTTACTTGCAGGTCACACACCCAGACTTTAGCTTAGGTGCCCACTTCCTCCGACGAGCAGACAACTGTGATTTTTCGACACTTGGCATCGCGGCTCTGCCCAAGGACTCTTGACAGATAACAAGTACTCAGTCCAAGCCTCCGATATGTGGTGGCTGTTTGTGGGGAATGCCGGGGATCTAGTGGGAGGCGGTGGGGCATCCATGAAAGATCAACACTTTGGAGCCTAAATGACAGTTTGTGAGTGGCTATATTCCATTTATCACATGAAAAGGTTCAACCCGGCCATTTTAGAACTATGAGCACAGATAAGGCTTGGTCATATCTTGTGTTATACCTACATATTGTAGCAGTATGCGAATGACAGTATTTCAGGGCAGCACAGGGGGATTACTCAGTGTACGCCCGGGCCCCGGGGGCAAGGGGATGCTTAGTAATGCTCTGGTTACTGCCCAGGTGGGCAGCCCTGGAGGTCCACGGGTGCATGGATCCATGGCTGGCCCCGGGGGTGAGCACGACCTGAGTGCTCACTCTACGGTCTGGAAATAAAGGCAGACCCCCAAACCACATATTTATCTGCGTTCTTCCTATATCCGTGATTCTGCCAAGGTTTGACTTGTCAGCAGGCTTGGGCCTTTCTTTGGTTGGGGTTATTCACATAGTCGTGTAGTAAAAATCAATTTGACCTTGTGACATTCATTTTTGCAGGGTTGGGACACCTCAAGTGCAGAAACACTGCAGAAACAGAGCATTAAGCTTTCTGAAAAGCCAATCCGACACGCGCCACTGCCGCAGCCTCCAATGCAATCTATATCCCACATGCTAGACTTACTTGCAATCCACAGAGTTTCGCTTTATCATTGTTAAATTCTGGTTCACGAACACAATATAGAACCATGTCAGTGGTCTTTTCCTTTTGTCTGACTGCAAATTCAACATTGTGGGTTGGAGACATCAGGATATCCCGGTGGGTAGCCTTTGTGCCGACTAGTTCCATCGATCCCTCACTGAAATGGAAGGCGAATGCCTTGAAAAATCTCTCAGAAGGCTTGATAGCATCGAAATCACTATAGGCTTGCACCCGAGAAAGCACCCCCCTGGACAGATCGACAAATGGACCGGAGGTTCTAACACACGTGGAAAGGGGTTTGTGAAAAGGGATGGATTTGGCCAGTGCCACTCCGGCGCTTTTCAAGATACATAGTAGGTATATCTCGATACTATAACTTCAGGGGCAATCTAGGCGCTCGATCCACGTAGGCGTCAGCTCAGTGAGACGTACATGGCTACTAGAATAACAATGTGTACTTTGTCGCGACAATTCCCTCTAATCAATAGACATAGAGAGGCACAGATATTATAGTGCTTCGTTGAGGATTCGACGGGAATTCTGCAGCCAAGGGGACATATCAAGTAAAGGGCATGTTATCAGAAGTAGACAGGCCTCTAATGCACAGCAGTGTAGAATATACTCCGTAGGGGGAGAGGAAAAGGAAGTGAAAGTTGAGGCGGATAAAGATGAGGAGTCCTCAAGCCGACTACAAGGCTACGAGCTATACGGATACACTGAAGTGAGACAACCAGGACGGCCACGTTAATGATGCTAGGCATTGCTAGCCCATTAAGGGGTTTTCTTTAAGAGGACAACGGCTAGAGTGCTAGTGAAATACGTTATATGGATAGGAGTACAAAGTACTTTGTAGGTGCATTTTCTTTGCTCCAGTCATGTGCAAAACCCATTCATCCATGGATCGGATCAGGCCTACGTAATTATGGAGCCCCGGGGGCGGGTCCGGTGCTTATGTAACACTCAGGGGTGTGTTCAGTTTTACCGAGAAGGAAAAAAAAAAAGCGGCAAGCGGTGAGCACTAAAGGGGAAAGGGGAAAGCCATCTCAGCTCGAAATATATCTACGGAGTATGTGCAATTCAGGTAAGTACGAGATGGACAACGGTGTAATCGAGCTTACTGGTTATAGCTCAGCCCTTGCCCTGCCTCTTTCTCATTCTCCTATCGAAGGGTGGCATGAGGCTGATATATATAGAGAGAGATTAACCATATATCTCAGATTATCCACCTCATAGGTAACCTATGATGAGGCGTATAATAGAGTAGCGTAGTGGGTAGTCCCTCTCAGCCTCCGTACTTTGGGTATGACATCCAAAGAGAAAATATATTTCCGGGGGCAATTAATTGCGGACCAATAGTAGTATATGCAGTCGGCGATACCGAGTCCAGGGGTATAGTTAAATGATTAAAATAGCAACTGCAAAGGCGTGGAACGTCTGTCGAACCTTTTCCAAGGTTCCTTTCTTTTTTCCAGGGGATCCTCCCACTAAGGAATGTGCCGGGCCACTAAGGGATATAATTATAGAAATTTTCCCCGTATGTTTTCTTTTGGACGTCTCTCTAAAAAGCTCAGCCACTTTTTTTTTTTTTTTTGGCTCGCCTGGTAGCTCCGATTTAGCGTGGATATATTGGGCCAAGAGAGAAAGCTGGCGAAGATCAGAACCAATATAGAAACCAGTGGGCAAATTCCGTACCTGGGCAACCAGCTAGGTGTACTCCGTACTGAAGTTGCCAAGAAAGGGAAGAAAATAAAAATGTTACTATTTGTTTACTCCGTAATATTTATTGACACCATGTAGATACTATTTACTCCGTACCACGACATTTTTCAAATAGTATTTATTTATATCTTAACTAAAGTAGTAAGTAAGGAAAAAAAAACAAGAATGATAGAATCTAATATAAAATATAATATAGAAATAATATGTGTGCCAAGTGAGACATACGATTCCCCTGGGAACCAAAATTGGTCCCAGCACTCCCCTCATTGGACCAAAGCTTGCACAAAGTGCAAGAGCTAATAATAATCCGCCCCTCCCCCTACCTTCCTCTTGTTCTTGCCCCCCCCTCTATAAATACGAAACACCTGTGCCTTTCTTGCCTCTTTTCTATCTTTTCTCCTCTCTCGCTGCTTTCGTTTAATCCCCTTTACAATCCTCTACAATCTTTATTCTCTCAATACCCTTGTTTTTGCATTCAATTTTCTTTATTGCCCATCATGTGGTAAGCTCTGGTCTACATTCACGTCCTCAAATGGTCCAATACTGATACTCGGCTTAGTGGAATCTTCGGTTACATCAACTACCTCGTGGAGAAGGACCGCAGGTTCATCATTGATACACTGCTTAATGGTAAGTGACCAAAAAAAATTGGATGGTTTTAACCTTTCGCTCACCGTCATTTCCCAGGCCTTTCCCGATTGGAGTACCGTGGCTACGACTCGGCTGGTATGGCCGTGGACGGCAACAAGAAGAATGAAGTCTGTGCATTCAAAGAGGTTGGCAAGGTGGCCAAGTTGAAGGAACTCATCGAGCAGAGCTCATATGACATGACCAAGACCTTTGAGTCTCATGCCGGTATCTCTCACACCCGTTGGGCCACTCACGGTACCCCCTCCCGCCAGAACTGCCACCCCCACCGGTAAGTCCCCCAACGTCGACAGGAAAATTCATTCCCCGGATCATCGAGAGATTGAGAAGCTAATTGGATGGTTGTCGAATAGCTCGGATGCCAACTGGGAGTTCTCCGTGGTTCACAATGGTATCATCACCAACTATAAGGAATTGAAGGCTCTGCTGGAGAGCAAGGGCTTCCGCTTCGAGACTGAGACCGATACCGAGTGCATCGCCAAGCTCGCCAAGTACCTATACGACCAACACCCCGACATCGAATTCACAGTCCTGGCCAAGGCAGTCATCAAAGAGCTTGAGGGTGCCTTTGGTTTGCTGCTCAAGTCCGTCCACTACCCCCACGAGGTCATTGCGGCCCGCAAGGGTTCTCCCCTGGTCATCGGTGTGAAGACCTCCAAGAAGATGAAGGTGGATTTCGTCGATGTTGAATACTCGGAAGAAGGTGTCCTTTCCGCGGAGCAGGCCTCCCAGAATGCGGCTGCCAAGAAGTCTGCCACAAGCCTCCTTGCCCCTCCCGACAAGTCTCTGCTGCACCGCTCCCAGTCGCGGGCATTCCTCTCTGACGATGGCATCCCCCAGCCCGTCGAGTTCTTCCTGTCTTCTGACCCATCTGCCATTGTGGAGCACACCAAGAAGGTGCTCTACCTCGAGGATGACGATATTGCCCACATCCACGAGGGACAGCTTAACATCCACCGTCTGACCAAGGATGACGGCACCTCCAACGTCCGTGCCATCCAGACCATCGAACTTGAGTTGCAGGAGATCATGAAGGGCAAGTTCGATCACTTCATGCAGAAGGAGATCTTCGAGCAGCCCGAGTCTGTCGTCAACACTATGAGAGGTCGTCTGGATGTGGCCAACAAGAAGGTCACCCTCGGTGGTCTCCGTCAGTACATCTCGACTATCCGTCGCTGCCGCCGAATCATCTTCATTGCCTGTGGTACCAGTTACCACTCATGCATGGCTGTGCGTGGTATCTTCGAAGAGCTCACTGAGATTCCTATCGCAGTCGAGCTCGCCTCCGACTTCCTTGACCGACAGGCCCCAGTGTTCCGTGATGACACCTGTGTGTTTGTCTCTCAGTCTGGAGAGACCGCTGATTCCCTGATGGCTCTTCGCTACTGTCTGGAACGTGGCGCCTTGACCGTTGGTTGTGTCAACGTTGTCGGATCTTCCATCTCTCTCCTCACCCACTGCGGTGTTCACATTAACGCTGGTCCCGAGATTGGTGTCGCCTCCACCAAGGCATACACCTCTCAGTTCGTGGCTATGGTCATGTTCGCTTTGTCGCTGAGTGAGGATCGTGCCTCTAAGCAGGAGAGACGTGAGGAGATCATGGAGGGTCTTGGACAGATCTCCGAGCAGTTCAAGCAGATCTTGAAGCTTAACGATCCTATCAAGGAGCTGTGCGCCAAGTTCTTCAAGGACCAGAAGAGCTTGCTGCTGTTGGGCCGTGGTGCTCAATTCCCCACTGCCCTTGAGGGTGCCCTGAAGATCAAGGAAATCTCATACCTCCACTGCGAAGCCGTCATGTCCGGCGAATTGAAGCACGGTGTTTTGGCTCTTGTTGACGAGAACCTCCCCATTATTATGATTCTTACCCGTGACAACCTGTTCACCAAGTCCCTGAACGCCTACCAGCAAGTCATTGCTCGTGGTGGTCGCCCCATTGTTATCTGCAACCAGGATGACCCCGAGTTCTCCTCCGCCCTGACCGAGAAGATCAACGTGCCCAAGACCGTGGATTGTCTCCAAGGTCTGCTCAATGTGATCCCATTGCAGCTTATCTCTTACTGGCTTGCCGTTGGTGAGGGACTGAATGTCGATTTCCCTCGCAACCTGGCCAAGTCGGTCACTGTCGAGTAAATGTTTCTTTAGGGCAAGGTTAGACGATTATTATGATCCGGTCATCTTTTTATCTTTAGGTGTTTTCAGCTTCGGGACAATGCAATCTCGTTTTATTTTTTTTTATCACCATGTTCTAGGCCTATTGCATAATAGTATTGTTTACCGTAAAGAATCTGTGTCTACATAGTAGCTTGTATAAATTTCATTGGGCGTTGCGCTTAATTGCCGTGGGTGATGACATTCCGCCTTCCCCCGCCAAATGCGGGACCGAGGGATTTCGCCCCTCAAGCTCTTCTGATTTATAAACACCTGTGTCAAGCTCAATTCTTCCAATCCCCAAAGAAACAACATCTTCTCTGTTTCATTGACCTAACCATCACTCTCCAAAAATGACTACTATCAAAGGCCCCGGCGCTGCCCAGACCCACGATGGTAAAACCGAACAACAGCCCTTGGAGAGACCCCCAGCTAACAACGACTTTACAATAGGCTCTGGACTCCGCGTTGCAATTGTGCACGCCAGATGGAACACAGTGATCATCGAACAACTGGTATCAGGCGCGAAGAAGAACCTCCTCGCAGCCGGCGTTCTGGAGGAGAACATCACAGTCCAGACAGTCCCCGGTAGCTACGAGCTGCCCCTCGCAGTGCAACGGTGAGTGCGGGGATGATATCACACACATGATACACGATCCATATCACATACTGCATACTCTATACTGTATACTGTATCTACCGCGATAGCTTTAACTAACACTACATTTCCAGCCTCTACGCCGCCTCCCAGCTCCAGGCCAACTCCTCCGTCCAGGGAATCAGCGCCACTGACCTCTTGTCCTCCCCCACTGCCGAGGTGTCGGGCTCTGGCCACTCTACAAGCCCCAAGAAGCCCTTCGATGCTATTATCGCCATCGGTGTCCTCATCAAGGGCGCTACTATGCACTTCGAATATATCGCCGACGCTGTCAGCCATGGTCTCATGCGCGTCCAGCTTGATTCTGGTGTCCCTGTTATCTTTGGTTTGCTTACCGTTCTCACGGAAGAGCAGGGATTGGAGCGGGCTGGTCTTGGTAGCAGTGGTATGCACAACCACGGTGAGGACTGGGGTAGTGCTGCTGTGGAGTTGGGTCTTAAGAGGAAGGAGTGGGCTGAGGGCAAGATTTTGTAGTTCTTGCGATAGATGGGCACATTTCTATTGGATCTTTCCGGGGTTGAGGGCTACAATGGAACCCTCTCACATATGTGGTGTGGATTTCTGGAACCTTTGGAAACAACTTAGTCATTTATGGTAGATTGTTTTTTCGTTGGAGTAAGAAAGGAAACACCTTCACAGAACCATAATTCTTTGGGAGCATAATCTATTACATGTTCACTCTTCCATCTGTTCACCTTGACCCTTGTCCTCCTCTTCTTCATCGTCCCCTTCCAGGGCCCGCTTTGCTGCTTTCTCTGCCTCCTCGAGGAGCTCCTTGGGAACTTCCTCATGGCGACCCTTGGTCGGTCCATCGACCGAGCTGATCCACGTCATCTCGAGCTCGAAGTCCTTATCCTTGCTGTCCTCATGGGCAACATAGATAATGCGGGCAGCTTCCTTCACACCATCTGCCAAAGACAGATTGCCGGAGGTCAGGTCTAGTTTCTCGAGTTCAGCCTTGGCGGCCTGTCGTCCTTTACCAGTAGCAGCACCGTAGTAGCCCTACAAATTCTCGTCAGCATATCCATCCACTTACTCACAAACAAACAAGTCGTAACTTACCCAATACAATCCACTAGGCTCGATCATGTATAGGCCAGGGCCACCGGCCTTGGCACCCTCGACCTTACCACCGGAGCCAGACTTGGGTCCATCGCCGACCTGTCCATCAACTGGAAGCTCCGCCTCAGTATCCCACCCGCCAACAATAGCAGTTACACCGAAGGGCCGTACGCTGGAGTAGAGCGTGTACGCCTGCACATATCCACCCAAGCGATTGGCCAGCGCAGCGGTCGGGATGGGACCTTTGTATGTGCCTCTCCAGGAGGAAGCCTCATCTCTAGCTCTAGAAACGAAGTGACGACCATCGGGAACGAGTCCAGCGGATACCTGCATTGGTAGAAAGAGTCCGGATTAGCAACGGGGTATTTCCAAGCCTTCCGTGATAGCACGGTTTCGATAAAAACGCATTTGAGAAGGGGGCGATATAGGTGAAGGGTAAACGGGGCGGGGTCTCACAATTCCGACATGACGATCGACTGTCGCGATTCTCTTGTTCGCGCCTGGCTTTAGGAGCTTGCTGGTGATGATCTTCTCCACTGCCAACACTACACCATCCTTGCATCTGATACCGACGGCGGTGCCGCCGTTCTCAACTGCCTTGACGGCATACTCGACCTAGATGGTAGGGTCAGCAGCTTGAAGCTGGGTTCCGTGGCTCATTGAGCTGGGTTGTGTTTGATTACCTGGAAATTCCGGCCGTCTGGCGAGAACACCGAGTTGGAGAGATCGTATCCTGTGCCGATTGACGTCTGAATAATCACTCTGTTAGCTTGATTGGGATACAAGGATATAATATAGCATATTGCGTAGATCCGAAGCTAACTGACCATGATTTTGGTGAGAATGCGATGCGGTGAGGTTCAAGAACAACAGACGTCACCGAGGGTAGGTCGGGAGATCGAGAGAGTTTATCTGTATATTAGACAGATAAGGGAGGAGAATGGTCGGTTTGGAGGGTGACTATGGATAGGTAGGGTGAGGTTGGAAGCTCTGGGGATGATAACGGAGGTTCCTAGGCACTAAGCAGTGACGCTGTCGCGTCACGGGGTTGCCTGAGAGCTTCCAGTCACATGACCACGAGATACCTAATTGGTACTTTGGTTTGTATGTCTGCTCTACAGAATTTGTATGTACTTTTTGAGTACCTTGTAGTATTGTGTATATTATTGACATATCATGGACACAATATGGGCATATATGGGAATATATGGGCTCATTATGGTATATTATAGTCATAATATGCAGTATAACATTTGATCGCCTCTAGTGGCCCCTCAGACTGCAGCCCAACCGAACAACTTGGGCATCTTTGCCCCTCGATCTAAACAAAAGACGCTCTAAAAATCTTTTCTTGTATTTAGTTTGACAGGGAAGAAAAATATTTGAATCGAACTTCGACATTTTCCTATTCATTCGGATATTGTTGAACTATACAGAAATCCACCCCCGCCATGTCTTCCTCGATACTACATCAGTGCCCCCACTGCGGGCACGCCTCGGATATCTCAAATGCACTCGCAGCCTTTATCGAGAACCCTCACTGTAAACAGGTAGATTGTGTTCATTCTTATCTTATTATACCAAGGAACCTGACCAGGGGAATATATATATTTAGTGCGGGATGTCTGCTTCGGAAAGCAACTCGAAAGTGCAAGACGAACTTTCAGCTCTATTTGATAGACAAATGAGTATGACACAGCTGCATCCCGCCCCTAGAGAAACCATCGCACCACTCCAAGGACCAGAAATTACATACAGCGTTACCCAACACTACCACCACTCGGCCCACATACTCCAGCACACAGAGCAACCTTCAAGCATTGATGTTCTGCGACATCACGGTCTTGATCCAAATGCCCTTACTCCGGATCAGCTTGCGCTCTTCCAAAACGCGGACGCAGAACAGAAACAACGGTTAATTCAAACATGGCAGCTCTACTCGCAGTTTGGAAATGAAGCCAATGCCCCTGCTGCGGACTTTGCTATGCATGATTCTGCTATGGACGACAGTGCGGATGGAAATGTCTATGCTGATGCTGAACCGTACATGGTATCTGGCTACGAGAGCATTGCCAACCAAGTGTCTCATCTCCCGAAAGAGCCCACCACTGGTGAAACCTATGTTGGCTCAAAGGACCCGGTGTATCAAGGTCAGCAATGGTGGGAGCTGACAAAAGCTGCTCCGATGGAATCAACCTACGGTGCCTTTGAAGAGATGAGGAGATATTACCCTAGCTGTGGTGTATATCACCATTAGTTCTGTCATAAATAGATTCAGTGAAACGAATTTCTTTTGTACATATGTTCATATCATTGTTGTTATTGTCGTCCCTTCGCCTCCACATGCTATATGCCCCGACTAGTATAAAGGAAGCATACCAACTAGATACTAAACCCATTCAGCCTACCTAGGGTAGATTTACTGGATTTATCGACTACCTAAGCTGACTGGAACATCTTATCTTTTAGGATTCTGAATTGAAATGATGTGTGAAAGGGGGATGGAATTCTTTGATTCTAGATACATAGTTCTTTGGGTAATCCATCAACCCCCACAATTCAAATGCTGATTTAATCAGAAACCAATGCCATGACCAACGGTGAAGATAAAAGAGTGTTCGCCATCGGCATTTTCATAAAGCATAAACCAATCCACCACATGCCAACTGGGCTTCCATAAGTGCTTTCATGTCGAAAAAGTAGTCGATGGTGTGCATATTGGTATTTGGAAAGAGAGCTCCAGAGCAATCTCTGTCGATAAATGCAGAACCACGGGATTCAAAGTAAAGGAGACACTGGGAAAAGTCAGTCAATTTATCCTATAGACATGATAGACGAAATGGTAGCATACCTTTACTCCTCGTCCTCTTCCTCGAGAGCAGCCATGGCGGCAGCGAGAGCGTCACTGGTACGCTTGACCTCATCGGCAGCATCGGCGGCACGTTTAGCCTTGTAGCAACCCTGGCCAATGTGGCCACACCACTTCTGGAGGACAAGGGGCAAGTTCTTGGCCATGGCCTCGGCGAGAGCATCGGCAGAGCGCTTGACATCGACGGAGGCATCGGCAGTTCGCTTGCAGCCCTGGCCGACGTGACCGCACCACTTGGGGAGAGTGGTGCTTTGACCAGTAGCGGCGGCCTGGACGGTGGCAGCGGCCATAACGGCGACGACAACGGAGGTGAACTTCATCTTGATTGTTTTGAAGAAGAAACCGGGGGTTTGAAATTTGCAAGTTGGTTTGAAGAGCGAAGGACAGATACTGAGAAAGCTCGATGATGGAGATGTCTGGAGAAAAGAACGAGACGACGAACTGCCATGAAGTTTATATATTTGTGAAGATCAGGTAGCATTGCTGGTTCAATAGTAGTCTCGTTATTGAGAAGAGCATGTTGGCCTTGAGTTCGAAGAACCCGGTTACTCTGAATAGAGGCATGTTATGTTCCTCAATAGGGTTCTTTGTGGACGGATATTAGCCCGAATAGAGGTACTGTTCGAGGTCGCCCGTTCTGAATAGGGTTCTTATTGACGGATCTCAGCTGGACACTCCAATAATGACCTCAGGTCTCGTATAGAGAGGGTCTAGGGCAAGCCATGATCTCGAATGCTTTGACAGAGAAATCGGCTAATACGCCAAGTGACTTTGAACTAGAGTATATTTGGTTCACGATGGAGATATCTTCTTTTGTTCGAGTTGACTACTCACCTGGGGGATGTGACAGTTGAGTACCGGAAGAGGATATGAATAAGAATTGATGAAAGAGATTTCAGTTTCCGGGGGGGGTTCATGAATAAAGATGTAGTTTCATTGTTTCATTGTTGGTAGTTGGTAGTTAGTGATCGTATTGAGATAAGATCGGGCCGGCGCTAACCACAAGTTGCTGGATGCCGAGCCCATCCGGAGCCTTTTTTTCCCGTTTTCATTCCCTTTTCCAACCCCCTCTCCTTTGGTGTTTCGAGATTCTTGCCCAATTTCTTTGTTTAACCCTCAATCACTTGAAAATGTTCTCTAGAACGGCACAGCCTGCACGGGTATGTTTTCCTCCCCCCCATTTTTTGCTTTTTCCACTCTTCCGTGTTTCCGCGATTTCAATCCTTTCCCCAGGGTAATTGGGGGCCGGCTTTGGCTAACCTGTCCTTGCTTCTCTATAGACTCTGCTCCGCAGCGCCTCCGGAGCTTCGTCTCTCGGTCGCTCTATTCCCGCCCGAAGTACGCCCATTGCTTTTACCTGACGTGCCTCGAAGTCCCCGCTAACGAATTTGCGCAGCCTTCGCCAGTGTTCAGTCGGACATCTTCAAGCCCACCAAGTATGGTGGCAAGTACACCGTGACCCTCATCCCTGGTATGACATATACATTTTGCGCATTTTCTGCTTGCATCGCGCATGCTCTGGACTAACACTCGACAAGGTGACGGTATTGGTGCTGAGGTCGCCGAATCGGTCAAGACCATCTTCAAGGCCGACAACGTTCCCATTGAGTGGGAACAGGTCGATGTTAGCGGTGTTGACGCCGGTAACAAGCACTCCGAGGAGCTCTTCCGCGAGTCCCTGGCTTCCCTCAAGCGCAACAAGCTCGGTCTGAAGGGTATCCTCCACACTCCTATTGAGCGCTCGGGCCACCAGTCCTTCAACGTTGCCCTCCGTCAGGAGCTGGACATCTACGCCTCCATCTCCCTGATCAAGAACATCCCCGGTTACGAGACTCGCCACAAGAATGTCGACCTCTGCATCATCCGTGAGAACACCGAGGGAGAGTACTCCGGCCTCGAGCACCAGTCCGTCAACGGTGTCGTCGAGTCCCTCAAGATCATCACCCGCGCCAAGTCCGAGCGTATTGCCAAGTTCGCTTTCAGCTTCGCCCTGGCCAACAACCGCAAGAAGGTTACCTGCATTCACAAGGCCAACATCATGAAGTTGGCCGATGGTCTCTTCCGCAGCACATTCCACAAGGTCGCTGAGGACTACCCCACCCTGGAGGTGAACGACATGATTGTGGATAACGCTTCCATGCAGGCTGTGTCCCGTCCCCAGCAGTTCGATGTTATGGTCATGCCTAACCTTTACGGTGGTATTCTGTCCAACGTCGGCGCTGCCCTCGTTGGTGGACCCGGCCTCGTCCCCGGTTGCAACATGGGCCGTGATGTTGCTGTCTTCGAGCCTGGCTGCCGTCACGTCGGTCTCGACATCAAGGGCAAGGATCAGGCCAACCCCAGTGCTATGATCCTGTCTGGCTCCATGCTCCTGCGTCACCTTGGTCTCGATGATCACGCCAACCGCATTTCCAAGGCCGTCTACGATGTTATCGGCGAAGGGTGAGTGCAGACCAATACCCCTATGAGAAATGAGTATGCTAACTTTCTTCTTCCAGCCGCACTATGACCCGCGACATGGGTGGTCAGGCTACCACTCACGAGTTCACCCGTGCTGTTTTGGACAAGATGGAGGCGTCTCTGTAAATTTTGGAATCCCGCGCGCTCCAATATACCTACCGCTACGATTGAGGATGCTGCCTGACGATTCTTGGAATGTGTTCTGCGCACCGTGAATTGGTCGGTGTGGTCCTCATTTGATGTATTATCTTTCCTTTCCATTTAGCTCGAAACGTCCCCCCCGCAAGTTATAGCAATAGACACTTTTTCTTTTGTGATCATAACGTGGACATTCATTGCATTAATAGTTGGGTATAAACATCAAAGAAGGCCATGAATCTTCAATGGGCCAACTTCATATCACGGTGCCCGGAAGGGAAAGAGTTCAACCTTCAAACCTCCAACCCGTCGCGAGGCCTCTAGTAGGCACCAGACTCAGTCGACTAAGTTGACCCCAGTCGAACATGTAGGTGACCCCCATGAGCAACCCTCGACAAGACTATGTGAATTCCGATTCAGGCGTGTGGATAACACCAAAGGGAATGCGCATACACAGACAGAATGGGTGAAAGTTATGTACTTGAGGAATGACTTGAACACTCTTTCCATCCAGGCTTTTTCTCCTTTTTTCTTCCTCTTTTTGATCAAATCCACCAAAGACGCCCGGCGGTGCCCATAAACCAAAGCAGTTCAATCAGAAAGCGATTCGTCGTTTGCGGCCAGTGTATTTCGAGCTCGCCTTGACCACCTTGCCCTTCTTAGCCATCTGCTCCTTTTTGTTCATAATCCAAGCCTTATCACCCTTCCTGGGTGGTCCACGAGCATTATTGATCTCGGTAGCCTTCCGTCTCGCGTCGAGGACATTAACATCATCCATACCATTCACAACACCAGTGATATCACCAGGCAAACCACCACCACCAACCGTAAGAACAAGATACAACTTGCTACTCTTAGTCCCAGGATCATCTTCCAGAATACCCGCACCAAAGCCCGCTTTGATAGCAGCTCCACTGATCATACTCCGCTGGACATCGTTTTTCGGGTAGAACTGACAAACCGCACGTCCGCCCCGACGAAGACTGGCATACAGACCCTCGAAGAAACGTCGCAGACGACCTTCAGGACTGACATCGCTGGTTTCCGCATTGCACAGCCATTGGATTGCACTGATGCTGATTGCGGCGTCGAATGTGCCTGGTCGGAAGGGGACGCCTTGGCCGATGTCGGCGAGGAATAGATCGCCTTCCACGTCGCGTTGTAAAGCCACGTCCAACATGCTGGGGGAAATATCCATTCCAACCCATGTGTGTGGGCCGCCTTCTTCGGGGGAGACTTCTGAGAGCATTTCGCCGGAGAGGCCGGAGCCGCAGCCGAGATCGAGGATGAAGGAGGGGGATTTTAGGTCGAGGAGTTCGAGGGCGCGACTCGTCATGCTCGCTTGGATGTTGCGAATACGCGAGGACTTCGTATACTTTCGGGATTCATTGTCGTTGTAGAACAGGTCCGGAGGGCTGAAGTTTTCGAGATGATTAGTTTTTTTTTTTTTTATATTTCTTTTTCAAGATATGTGAAACAGTGCCAGACGGTCATACAGGATATCTTCAGGGCGCGACATGATGTGTGGTATTGAATGTGCAAGTTGCGTTGTAAGTTGAAGTTTAGAAATTCATTAAATTATTTTTGGTGGTGCTGCCTGAGGCATCCGTACCCCAAAACGTCCACGTTTCTCCGATTGCGTCTCGAATCTCTCTTCTCTGAGGCTGATTGCCTCCTGCATTACTTTTCAACACTGTCACCGTTCGACAGCTCTATATTCACTGCGCATAATGTGGATTCTACCACTAGTCGGATATTTCGGGGTGGTTGTCGGGTTTGCCTTTCTCACCTTGGCCATAGGTATGGAGGCACATGGGATCATGACAACAATGGAAAAGCTGACATTTGAAACTTTAGCTTCGGGACTCTACTATCTATCCGAGCTTGTGGAAGAACATACGGTTCTTGCCCGCCGTGTATTGACCCGTCTGATCTACGGCATCGTCGCGATACAAGTTCTGCTTATGATAATTGACCGTTTCCCTGTGTCATTATCGCTACTAAGCATTGCGTCGCACATGGTCTACGCCAGCAATTTGCGCCGCTTCCCTATCGTGAAACTCACCGATCCTCTTTTCCTCCTCTCCTGCCTTCTAGTTGGTCTTAACCACTGGCTATGGTTCCGCCACTTCTCGAAGCCTTTGCCTCCGTCGAACAACTGGCGTCAACCATATGGAGTCAATTACGATGAGATGCCCTCTTTCTCCGAAGTGGCTTCATACTTTGGGTTGTGCGTTTGGCTCGTTCCATTCGCTTTGTTTGTTAGTCTGAGCGCGGGGGAAAACGTGTTGCCAAGTATGGGCTCTGAGTATGTCACCGGGGCCAACCCCACTGGCCTAGGTCCCTCTGATGCCAAGTCCAAGAACAAGGGAATGGCCAAAGCCTTGGTGGACGGTGTCCGAGATTGGACAAGTGAGACCGGTGAGCTCATGGGTCTCTGGAGAGGAGATAGGACAAAACGATTCTGAGTGAGCGAGGCCACGGGAATTGATGTTACATATAGATGAAATAAAATTTGTATTCCGCCATCACAAATCGTGTAAATTGTAAAAAATAAATCGGCAAATCGTGCCAGCCTCCATATCGCGTAACCGTGGACTAAATTTCCAGATAAATAAGAACAGATAATAATGTATGGACATCAAGCCATAGTCGAAGCGCTGAAATATGGGGCGAAAGAAATAAAAACGCGAAGAATAAGAAAATGAAGGGAAAAGAAAAAAAGGGGGTATAACGACGGTCAAAAGTTGCTGACCATGGCATGGGAACTCTCAACTCCAAGATGGACAACCCATTAAATGTGGTGTGCGCATCTTGATTACCATTATCATTAAAACATTCCCTCGCGACTTTGATGGCTGAGATTGCCAAGTGGGTTAAATCATCATTCTGCAGTCGTGCAAGTCATAATTTTTCGGGACAAGAGCGGCATGACCACTGGGATAGTCCAAAATCAGAAGGGCGTAGAGAAAAAGAAAGAAAAGACCGGTGAGAAGCGAATCATAATTCACTTGCCCTGGTAGAAGGAAGGATCTTCATGGACAGTATTAGCAAAGGCCGTGAGGATCATCTCGTGCTTGGGTCTTACCATCCATAAAGAGCATTGAACTCTCCCGTCGCTTCGTTTTTGCTGAGCGAGTGTCTTCCGAGCTAGGCCCCAACATGCCATTCAAAGAAGAATATGAAGCGCCGGCACCCGCAGGTTGGTTATACTGCTCATGCTTGGACGACGTCGGTTGGTCATAGCTAGGCTGCATCGGGGTGAAGCCAGTATCATAGTGAGTTCTGGGGTCATCGGAAGGACCGTTCACGTTACTAGTGGGTTGGAAAGAAGTCTGCTGGTACGAAGGCGTAGAGAGATCCGAGAACATTTGATGACGTGGGGAACGAATATCATCGGGCGTGAGTGTGTTTTCAACTGTCAGTTCCGTACCCGACTTGGCAAAGCTCGAATCAGTATCCCCAAAGATACTGTCGTAGTCCGTGAGGAACATCGAGAAGACTGGCGCTGGAATATTGAGAGTTGGGGCGAAGACAATGCCCACGTTCCTGACCGTCATCTTGTTCACATCGGAATTGTTCACAATCTCGATCAAGAACTGTGATAGAGCCCGGAGCAACGCAAGATTGGGCCTAGGCAATCTATGCACTAGAGAATTGAAGGCAGCGACCTTCTTTTGGCGATCGTCAAGTTCTGCTCAGCCAGGTTAGTAGGAGAAAATAATACACGACCAAGTGTGTACATACCAAGAACGCGAAGGAAGTCCAAATGAAGCTCCCGGGTCAAAACCGTCGTCGGGAGCTCTCGAAGGTATTGCTTGAAGAGAGAAGCCACAGCATGAATGTCGTAATATTGATCTCCAGACACGAAGTCAACATCACCTTCAGTGTTGAAACGTTCTTTCAAAGCTTTGATCACCACATTGGAACCGCTTAGACGGAAGATTCCTTCCTCTAAGGCTGCTTCCTTAGCATGGAGATATTCAATGCAGCGGTAAACCACTGCCGGCAGCTCTACATCAATGCCTGGAGGTCCACAATCTTGTACGGCCTCTGCCAAGGGTATACCGAATACAGGCCTAACAGGACCTGTCCGCTCAACATTGTTGCATGCTACTGACGTATCGCTGCTGGCCTGGGCGGCAAGATCGAAAGAGGACCTGGTGCGGAAACCCCAGATACTGCGTTTCTTCTCTTTCGTCGACGTCTTTGCTTTGTTGCCCCAAGCTTCCACGTCTTGGATAACTGTGCCGTTTGTGGGCCTAGATATCAGTCTGGGAGACTGCATTGCGTGATCGGGAGAAGACATATTCATGTCCCTGAACTCTGTTGACAAAGCTGACGGGAGTGGGGATCGAGGAGCTTGCTCGATAGTGGAACCAATAGTCGGAGGATCAGCTTGCACTGCATCTTCAAAGCTGAAACCCTGCACAGAGCCTCCGAGATCCTGATCGGGACTATCAACTCCTCGGCCGGATCTCTTGCTTCCGTTGAACATTTTAGACTTGGCCTCGGCGCCGGAGAGTAGTTGCTTTTGCTGTATGGATTCATCTTGAGACTGAGGCTGACTTTTGGAAGATACGCTGCCACGTCCCTCATTGTCGGAAGAAGCATTCTCAACATATTCCATGAGAGCATCTACCCATGTATCGCGCTCCTCGTCGCTCTCTGCGCAAAGAACATGCCGAACAAGTGCCGAAGAATCCTTTTTCTTCGGTTCCAAAACCAAAAACGCATGGCGATACTGGTTGTCAGAGTCTTCCTCGGCCCCATGAGGTGAAGCATTCTCGGTGGATTTTGGCGATTGCTTGCCGATCTGGGCATGATGAAGTTTGATAGTACCCATGTGCGGACCACCGGGAGATTCGTAGTATCTCAGTTCGGGTCCATCGAGAACAAAATATCTAGCTTTCCAACCACCAAAGTTCTTGCCTCGTTTGGTCAAATAACCTTCCTTCTGAGGCTTCCCGTCTGGTCCACGTGGCATATCGGGCCTTGTCTGGGCGAGACCCTTCAGCAGGCTTGTCTCATCGTCTCGAGGCTCAATGGCATCACTTGTCAAAAATTGGCAGATAGCTAGCGCGGCATTTTCGTCCATTGGAGTGTCCAAAAGTTTGTCGAAGTACGCATTCAGTACGGCGCGTCTCAAGTCAACCTTAGCAGGGGAGTGTCCGCTGAAAATACTTCTATCCGGTAGCTTTCCGGGAAACTGAGAAGATTGTCGGACTTTTTGATCCAGCTGTGGCAAAGCACCGATGACCTTTTCAACTCGCCATAGTTCTGACATCTCTGAGCGCAGGATCACACTGAGAGTAAAAACAGGCTCCTCATCTAGGGGTCTGGACACCATATAGCTGTTCCGGGAAGGACGAAGCCGCGACGAAGATACTCTGACTTGAACCAGAGGAAGGGCGTTCGGAGGCAAAAGCAGGTCTTGATATTCATCAGACATCAATCCTCGGTAAATTTGATTGTCGGGGAAATTTGTAGATCTCGGGCTATCAATCATGACTGTGGGATCGATTGATGGGATAGGACGTCCCGAAGGGATGGGAGCAAAGCCCGTGGGGTGGTTTGCCATTCTTGGCGAGAGCGGCAATCCTGGAGCCTGATACCCGGCCGCCATCGAAGTGGACATGTCTCGTGGCATGCGAGGCATGGGCGAATTAATGGGTCGATCTTCTGGTCTCGGGCTCAAAGGCAGTCCAGGGCTCATCGGCATGGCAGCAATAGAGCGCCCGTTGAATGACGAAGCCGGGGGCGGCCGGGAGCCCAAAAGCGAACCCAGTGAATTAGAATCCCCCACATTTGGAGGTGATCTCGTAGAAATATCCCTGGGGACCGTTTCCGGGCTACACGTTGCTGTATCCCGGGAGCTGTGAGAGGACGCTGCCTGAGGGAGTCCCACAGAACCGGTAGACTCAACCATATCCTTCTGCAGTGCAGCTTCGCGGTCCTGGTCGTCCTGCTCTCTCGTCTTTCTCCGCCCACGGCCCCCACTCGGAATCCCATCTATATCCTGGGCGTCACCGTAATCGGAACCGGAATCGGAATCGGAAGCTAAAGGTTCCCTTACATTGTCTGCTTGTCGTAGATTCAGAGGCGCAGGTGGTGGTTTGCGATTTGGGTGCGGGAACCTGCTCATTCCGTCTCCTACTGGGGACGGGAGATCTGTGGCAGAGACTGGGCTTGTGGTGTTTTCTAAGCCCCGCCGAGAGGCTTCAGATGGTGGGACAATCGACGGTTGGTCGGGTTTGCGCGACGCATTCTCGTTGTCGCTGCTCGGTGCGGCCACAGTAGCTAAGGGCGCGGCAACGGGCAATGGCGGAGCGTCTTGTATATCTTTGAGCTTCTTCCGGTATTTATCCTTCTCTTGGAAAGCACGCTCTAGATCCTTGTTAAGGCCGAGGATTAAAGTCCTTTGTTTGTCAACCAATTTCCAAAGTTGCGCGTTCTGAGAGGCCGCTTGGTGTTTCTCTTTTAAGAGGTGCATGATCACAGCCTCGGCAGATCCAGCCGCATTGATGAGATTATTAATGTCGGCTGTACTCAAAGCATTGACATCAAAGGCTGATCTCTGAGAGCTGGAGGACAGGGATGAAATAGCAGAGTCAATCGAGGAGGTACGAGGCATGGCACGATTGGGTGCGCGATCTCCCGGCATCGAATGTATAGAGCTGACCGAGGAAGAGGCAGATCGATCGGGCTCTGGCGCACGGGATGATTTGGGGGTATTGCTCTCGCCAGACCTGCTGCTGGAATTCACCGATTCTATTCCTTCCATTTCTGGTGATTGCGACAGACTCTGACCAGTGCTGAAGGGTGGCGCAGAGTATGGTGCATTGGCCACACGAGTAATTGGCAACCGATTATGGGAGGAAGGAGGGTTGCCGGATTTCGGAGATAGGGGACTCTGAGATGATTCAGAGCCGTCAACACGGTACGATTGAGGCAGGGAACTTGTATGCAACGGGGAAGGTGTGATATGTCGAGAACCAGGAGCAGGTCCGGGGCGTTGATCGGATCGAGCTAAATAATCTCGCGGTATGAGGCCGTTATTGGCTGGATAACCGGACTGATTCTTAGAGGAAGTTGGCGAGCTTTCATTATTCCCTCGCGGAACTTGCGACATGGCTGTAAGAATCGAGACTCATCAGAGGGGTCACGTTCGGGGGCGACACGAGGCGAAGGCCCAAGGGGCGAAAGCGCGGAACCCCGGAAGCTGAAGCTTAAGCGCCAGGGAGGGGAAAAGGGGTTTTATAAACCGATCAACCGATTGGAAAGAAAATAACGGTAAAAAAACACTCCCTGGTGGCACAGAGAACGAGTGTTGAGAGGGTAAGAGACCTCGGGAGCTTAAGAAAGTCAAGTGGGGGGGGGGGAGGAAAAGGGGGTCTCGAGCTAATGGGAATAATAACAAATAATAGCAAACAAGATAAATATAAAAGAAGTTGGATGGGACAACTTGGGTACTTTTGAAGAAAAAAGAAGAGGAAGCGAGGAAGATGATTTGAGATGCGTTGGTATGCAGACCTGATCCCTTTCAATCTCCCGTCTCAGTCTCTCTCTACCCCGAGTTACCTAAGAGAGTAAGGGTAGTTAACTAACTAGTTAACTAACTAGGTATCATCAGTATCATAAGCTTGTTCTTTCTGCTCCTTTTTCTTCTTCTCTTCTCTTCTTTTTTTTAGAAAATATGAACCAAGGAGTATATTGTATATAATAGCCCTGTACTAATACTATATAAAGGGAAATGGACATCATATATAGACTTGTTTGTAGTACAAAGCCGCCCTAGCATTCGGCACAACTGCAGTGAAACCAGAGCGATATGAAAGTGATCTAGGGCTATTGAAAGTTGGTGATTGGAATGTTTTGAATGTCCAGGGGAATACCTGGAGTCTCACAGTTGGACTGGGTTGAGTTCGGTTTCCTACTTGGGTTGAGATGGATTCTATCTTGAAAAATGACCTAGGCTCCTGTAAATGCGACCGCAATGACTATAATACAGACCAAATATGAAAAAGAGAAAGGAAAAAAACGCCAGTCAAATGAAGTACACAATAGTACAATTAGGCGATGTTTCCAGCCATGCCCATGAAAATAGCCTGGGCGGCCAGCTGAAGGGACCAGAACCCAACTTTCTTGAACCGCCTTTTCCGAGCTTGATCATCCACGACATCTCGGGCAAACGCATCATAGGTCTAGAGAGGTTGTCAGAAATGATACGATATTGTAGGGCACGAAAAAAAAAGGGTACTCACTGCAGCTGACAGGTCATCCATCAGGCCACTGTCAAAGACGGTCCAGCTTCCATCGAAATCTCCAACGCGCTTGACTAAGCGGCAATTGATGGGAATAAAAGTGCGCTTGGAGTTGATGTAGGCAACAATAGGACGGATCAATGCGTTGTTGATATAAGAAAGGTCCCGGGTGAAGATGGGCACGACAGCCCGAACGTTGTTGAGGTGCACGCGCAAATCCATGGCGAGGAAACGTCGATCCTCCGTCTCTGATTCTGGACTGGAGGATGAAGATAGAGGCTCCGGGTAACGATTGGTGGTGACAGTAGTTTCTAACCGGTCATAGAAATCGACCATGACCTTGGCTAGGCTCTCATCGTTTTCCGCAGGTAACATGATGTCGGCCACAATATCTACAGTCCCTTCGTGAATCCAAGAGAAGGGACCCTGAACACCGCGGTTGAGATGGTCGACATTGAGTCCATCGACTCGAATTCTGTTATGTTTCTTCCACGGGCTTGGCTTGCCGTCTTCTTCTGCTTCGCTATCCTGCCGAATGCCCGTGAATCCATGGCTTTGACGAGCATGGATTGTGAACAAGGAGTTATCATACGACCCAGACATCATGTTGGCAGAGAGGAAATCGTAAAAGAGCCATTGTTTCCGCAACTGAGGGAGGTCGCATGAGAAGATGCTCACGGAGAAGGGTCGGAAGTTATCCGGCTGGTAAATGGTGACAAGCAAATCATGCATCTTGAAAGAGTCAATCTCAAAGTCACCGGGAGTATGCTCATGTCGGTAAGACTTGGGATCTAAATCCTCCTCCGGCCAGTAAACATGGCGGCGGTCGACAACACCTCGTATGCCTTTCACCTCAACATCATGAAGTGGGCCCTTTCCATTAAGCCATTTGGTAAATGATAATGTCACGTTGACCGTCTCGATTGACAAATCAAATTGTGTATAGTTAGTATCTTCCTCTTCGTCAGATACTACCTGGGAATCTTCGGATCCAGTGTCACCTCGAGCTGCGGCTGCGGCCGCTGCAGACTTTGGCGAGCCCTTACTGACATGACCTGTGCCTTGGCCTGGCCGTTTTGACACAAATACATTCTTGAAGGTGATGACGCCATTTTTCCACTTGGGCACAATTGCAGACTCAAAAACAACTTTAACTCCAGAAGACTTGGTCAGATAGTTGCCTACCCACCCTGCCAATGTTTCTGTCCAAGCACATTAGTACCCAGGCATTACTACAACAAAAAGCAGACATACCTTGAGCAAAGACTGTGTTGATCGCAAGGATCAGAAGCGAGAAGAAAGTGGTAGTTCCCACGACGACCCAGACGATGTGGCCCAGCAAAACCCACGAGAATAGCGCAGCTATCTCATCCATATTGTACGGACGGACACTTCTTATAGAGAACCATTTGAATCGTACTTTGAGGCGTGACCAGAACCCAGTTGCTGCGGCCAAGAGCTCCTCCTTGGTTGGCCGATGTAGGTGAGGCATATGTGGTAAGCGATCCATTAAGTGGCGATTGTTCGTTGTGGGTTGTTGAGTATCTTGGGGTGGTTGGGCTTGTGAATGTGTGGTGGATGTATCCTTGCCGGATTTCCCGGGTTTCTGGGAATGGTCATTTTCGTTGCGTTCATGAGTGTCTTGAGAAGCTTCTTTCCCATGTCGATGGTCGTTCGAGGTATGTAAAGTTCGCTTCCAGACATACTGGGCGGCAATTTTGGGAGAGGAGATGATGCATGCTGCCGTAGTATCCGCAGCAGCTGTAGGCGAAACGCCGAGGACGAAGAAGCCGCCAGACGCGAATCTTTTGGTGAGAGCAGTGGGTTTCCTTGAGGGTGTCGAGATGCGTCGAGAGTGATTTGAAAGGGACGAATCGAGAAATAATCTTGAATTATAAGCATCGGGGGCCGATACGCGATTTATTCGTATGCGACCAAGAAATGGATTTGCTGTACCCCAGATATGGGTGTACAACCGGCGTCCCAGATTGGCAGACATCTTTGTCTTTACATCCTGGACATGGATGTGAAACTTGGCAAGAAAATAGGACAGACACACTATATCATGAACAGCAGTTGACTTGTTGACAAGAAGCTTCCAAGCTTGTGAGAGTTGCAAGGAACCCGGATGAAATCATCAGAGTTTGTCTTGTTTGCATCAAAAAATTCCCTTCCGCCCACACTTCATTTTTCCGTGAGGGGGGAACTGATTAAATTTTGCGATAACAGATTTTATGAAAAAAAACTTCATTCTTTAATCAACACAATATGTCGGCACCTACAGCTATTCGCCAGCCAGAGCAGGCCCTACAGTCTCAGCCTGAGGCTGTCTCTCACGGTTAGTCCTCCATCTGATCTGCAAAAAAATCCTCTTCATAGCTGACAATCAATAGATCAGGATGATGAAGTTTTGATCGATGTACAAGCCACAAACGAGGGCGCCCCGGCTAACCCTGTCGCCGAGTCTGCGGAGGACACCGAAATGCGCATCGACGAGGAAGGTCGCCCCGTCTTCACCCCGGCCAAGGACGTCGCAACCGCATATAAGATTGAAACCCGAAAGGTGCCTGTCCCACCGCACCGTATGACCCCTCTCAAAGCGAGCTGGGCCAAGATCTGCCCTCCTATCGTCGAGCACCTCAAGTTGCAAGTGCGAATGAACATCAAAAGCCGATCCGTGGAATTGCGAACCTCCAAGTTTACCAACGATGTGGGAGCTCTGCAAAAAGGCGCTGATTTCGTCAAGGCCTTCACTCTTGGCTTCGATCTCGACGATGCAATTGCTCTTCTCCGACTTGACGATCTGTACATCCAAACCTTCGAGATCAAGGATGTGAAGACTCTGAACGGAGAACATCTTGGTCGTGCCATTGGACGTATTGCAGGAAAGGATGGAAAGACCAAGTTTGCCATCGAAAATGCCAGTCGGACACGAGTGGTACTTGCAGACCAGAAGATTCACATTCTGGGTGGATTTAAGAACATTCACATTGCCCGAGAGGCAATTGTCAGCTTGATTTTGGGTAGCCCTCCGGTAAGTCTTGATTGTATCAGCCCTCAAAGGAATTCCTCTAATATAAAACAGGGCAAGGTTTATGGCAACCTTCGGACCGTCGCCTCGCGAATGAAGGAACGCTTCTGATTCCACGACTCATATATCTCATCCGGCATGGTGTGGGCGTTTAGGTGCATCAGGTTTTACGCTGTCTTCTTCTTTTTTTTTTTTGACCTTAGACATGACGACGTATAACGTAAAGATATCAATTCATGGAAATTTCATTCATCTCGATTATGTTTGTGATCAACCGATCAAAAAAGAGCCCCGCGCCCGATAAGAAGGCCATGATCTACCATGTCCTATACTCTAATCCTGCTTCAGGGCGTGGAACACCTCCTCGATTCCTTCCCGTGTAACAATAACCATTTGCAAACCATCACCAACCTCGATATGTCTCTCCACGGCACTTGTAAAGGCATCCTGTACAAGCTTCTTGGCCGTCTCCTTGTCCAGAGGCTCAGCCTTCTTGGGCACAAGGGCATGTCCTTCTCCGCTTCCTGGGATGTATTGGTTCTTGGAGTTGACTTGGTTGTCCAGGAAAGGCATGATCAAGCTGGATGCTGCACCGGCAGCTCGGCACTGTTCCCGCTCGTAAGAGCCCACCGGGTCGTAGCTGTACAAAGCTCCCACGCCTTCCTCGTCCAGACCAGCCAGAATAGCATGTACGTAGTACGGGAAGAATCGCTTCTCGTAGAGGATGGTCGACAATCTCTGTGCACATGCACTCACTGACATGGATTTCCCATGTTGGTACTTGTACATCTTCACCACGGTGTCCAGCTTTTCCTTGAGAGCGTTTCCATCGGCGGCGAAACCAACAACGGAAAGAATGATAGTGGCTCCCTCGCCGGTCTCATCATCACCGCCAATCTTGAAGACTTTGGGGACCATGCGAGAGTTGATATTGTAGCCTGATGTGGAACGAGTGTCACCGGCGAGGATAGCGAAATCAGCACCCGTGATGCCTAGGGTGGAACCGCCATTATCGGTGTAACTAGTGCAACTGTTAGCCAATGTTTCTGCTTAGTTTGATCAAGTATTCCTTACGGGTAGAACGAATGTTGCTTGACATTAGCGGATGTTGGCTCAGAGAAGGAGTATCCGATAGTCCCAGACTGGTTACCCATGAGCGACGTCATTTTCGGGGAGATGGGGCTTGATCGGGAGAAAATATCACAACGGCAGCTTAATAAAGAAAATTAAAGTGTTGAATGTAGGATATTCTCGAGATTGGGGAGTCTGGAAGATGGAGAGCAAAGAAGCTGAGTGTCTGACGCGATGCGGTAGCTGCCTTCTGATTAGGTAAGGAATATCCAAGCTCCCCGGGAGCCCTGCCCAGGTGGAGGGCTGTTTCGATAGTTACTCCGTACTCTCGGCGCCTCATTTATTTCCGGACGTTAAGTTCGACATACTCAGATCCGAAAAATTAATTGGACCATATCTCTGGATTTTATTCCAGCGTCCTCGTGATCCCCTTCAATCTCGATACTTGTACCTGGACACAAACCTGCGACGTGATGCTTGGTCTTGGTGACTATGAGAGCAGCAGTGAGGATGAGGTAGAGCGCAAGGGTCCTTCACCCAAACCTCAGGTACGTTGACCCTAAAAGAGCAGTATAGAAGAGGCTCTGATTCCGAAGCAACAGCGTAACAAGGATATTCCACCTACAACCTCACAAGCTGGCCAGAACGAAGGTAACATGCCTCTGAATTCCCCGGGGCCGGTAAGCCCCAAGAGTTCGCGCTGACAATTTATATAGATCATAAACTATCCCAACAACAACTAACGGAGACACGATTTCATGTTGCCACCGATTCAGTCCCAGAAGGGCCTGCCCTTGGCCCCGCTTCTATTGACATGGCGCCCCTCTCGGAGGACAAGCACTTGACAAGTGGACGCTCATCTCCCTTTTCGGCTTCACGAGCACTCGTTCAAGACCTCACGCTTCCCCCGATTCCTAATCTAGACATCCCACCATCACCTCCTGGATCTCCAAACCCAGCTGCAAACGCGAAATTCGAGCATTTCCTCTCTCTCAAAAAGCAAGGCGTACACTTTAACTCAAAATTGGCCAGCTCGTCATCGCTTAAGAATCCAAGCTTGCTGAAGAAGATGATGGAACATGCTGGGATCAATGAGCAATCGCAATATGACACATCGCTGCCAGCCGACTTATGGAATCCGTCCAATCTACCCAATTGGGGTTTCAAGGAAGAGCTCTTGAGAACCCAGCAAGATTTCCGTAAACAATCGGAGGAGAAAAAGGCATCGGGCCAGCGAAGCTCGGTTGATTTTGTCACTGGGTCTGCCTGAGGATTCCATTCAGCGGCAACCGGACCAAGAAGACCAACGATAATATGCCAGATCTCGGATGGCAAGGCCGAATGGCCTCGGCTGCATCAGCTCTTTCGGGAAATGTGGGCATTCAAATTTGTGACCTCAAAAGGTGGCTCTAGCACATAACCTGAATGCTTCGAATATTCAGTGACGCAGTAGCTGCCTTCCCGGCAAGGGAATTTACGTTCTGGCATCCTATCATTCCGGAAGCAGCACTCTTCTATCGATCAAACCTGAAGACTATGTGCCCGCCTCGGAGAAATATACTGGTGGTATATCCAATGACTCTAGAAAGAGCCCTGGAAAGAGGATCGTTGATACCGTCTCAATTGACATAGCGCACACATGGATTCGTGTATATTATCATACTTGTGGATCATACATTGCAACAATCATACTTGTTTCAGCCTCCGCCACCACTGGATGAACGCTGTTTGCGCCGCCTCGCCTTCTCACACAGAGTTAAACAAGACACCAACACCATTCGATCAAAGTCCTCTCCGTATTCCACTCTGATTTGAAGTTTCCCAACCCTGCCGGGTCTTCTTGCACCTGAAAACACGGCCAGAACCTTCTCGGTGCGCTCATCCACGAGCTTATAGTTCCGGCCAGTCCATTTAGACGGGGCTTCATTTTCAACGCCAATGGTGCGTGTTCGCTTCCACAGGAATGACCGCCTCTCGCTCTGAGTTTGATCAGATGCGCATTGAACTGTCATTTCGAAGCGGTATTTTGGTTTGTGAAGGAGTTCCCTGGTCATATCCTCCCACTGGACGTTGATCACATCCTCGGGGTTCCCAATACCTATTTTGTAATCACCACACGACTTCAGAAATTTAGAGACGGCCACAATTGGGGCCTTGTTGCTGGCACCAGCGCGGAGAATTAGGTCAGGCTTGTTGGGGGTGAACATGGATATCTCGGCGTAAAACAAAGGCTGGTCGTCTGCCGAGTTGATGTCGTAGTGCCTGCGGAAAAGCCGGTTGGTGATAATATACACTCGTGAAAGGCCATTGTCGTCAATGGGAGGCGCAGATGCGGTTGACCCAGCACGACTTGAATCTGGAGAAGACATTGGATTCTCCGGAATGAAGCCTGGATATTCAAAGATTGTCAAATGGAGGGAGGTACTGCCGGGCACAGTGTCATCTATTATACGAGGTCCATAAGAGGCTATGCATTCAACCAGAGAATGCGGGATCGTCCCTTGTGGAAGCGAATACGAGCATCAAATTAGGTTGGACAAAAGTGTAGACCTTGGGAGTAACTAGATAAGTGTAGTATATCTAATTATATTTACTTCTATTTTTCTAAATATTTGTATTTTAAAGGATACATAAGATAATAATAGTTGATATATGAGCCCTCTTATGTTGTACCTAGGTAGGCTCCGCCGTGACCGCGAATCTTAGTCAGCCAAGCTCTCCGTCAGCTCGACTGCCTAAGGTAGCTCCCCATCTATCGTCATCACTTTACTGTACTATCCATCTGTTGTTCCCTCCTTGTCCGCAATTTACCTCCTTTCTTCGAGCCCCGTTGAATCTGTCATATATCTTCATTCATCATGAACCACTTCCCTGAAGCTTGGGGTCGCGTAGGTGGCACAACTTTCCCACGCCTTGCTCTGTTGCTAACTATCCGTCCAGCCCAGGAACGATGTCTATGGTGCCTACGATCACTCATATTTGCAGACCACAGGTCCCAAGGCCCATACCTCATCCCCTGCAGTGACGGGAACGTCAGTGGTGGGTGTCAAGTTTAATGGCGGAGTCGTTATAGCTACCGACAACCTGGGTATGCCGTTCCATTGTCACGTTCCATTTCCTTTGCTGGATTGCCATCTGACGTGATATGATTTGTGACTATATAGCCTCCTACGGATCCCTGGCTCGTTTCTCCGACGTGAAGCGTCTGCGGAAATTCGGCGATAAGGCAATGGTTGGCTTTGGCGGTGACGTTTCCGACATGCAATATCTCGACCGTCTCCTCGACTCCATGGATATCAAGGAGAACTACTCACCCCACGGTAACATGCTCAACGCCAAGAACCTGCACACCTACCTCGCAAAGGTTTTCTACAAACGACGCTCCGAGTTCAACCCGCTGTGGAACCACGTCCTTGTCGCCGGTTTCGATGCGGAAGGAGAGCCCTTCCTTAGCTCCGCAGATTTGCTCGGAACAACATTCTCTGCTCCTCATCTGGCTACAGGCTTTGGTGCTCATCTTGCGGTTCCGATCCTGCGCCGCAAGTTCCCCGAGGGTACCCCCCTCGAACAAGTCAGCAAGGAAGAAGCCATTGAGGCCTTGAAGGAGTGCTTGAAGGTTCTGTTCTACCGCGATGCACGAAGTACCGACAAGTACTCGATAGCCGTGATCACGAAGGAGGGTATTGAGTTGAAGGAGGATGAGCAGATTCAGGGTCAGAGCTGGGCCTTTGCCGAGAGAATCAGGGGATACGGCGCCCAGACTGCTTAGATCCTTATTTATGTTTTTCTCTTACATGTAATGCACACGGAATTACGGGTTCAAAGATAATTTTTGGGTCCAAATAACCACAATGATCAATTGCAAAGACTAAAACGTGCAGGTAGTTATGTACAACTTGAACCAGTACCAGCCCTTTCATTGGTTTCAAGGCAAGTTCAAGAGAAATAAATTTAGAGCTTGGCGCTAGGCTTGTCAAAGATCACCCGGTTGACACAGGACCCGACGCCCTCCAGCGCAACCTCGACTTCATCCCCATCCTTCAACCACACCTGAGGCTTGCGGCCCATGCCCACACCTTGTGGTCTATCAAATAGTCAGTCTATCAAATCCAAACATCCACTTGCTTGCCCATCAAGGTGTACTCACGTTCCAGTGAAGATCATATCTCCAGGCAAGAGCGTAGTTCCCTGAGACAGGAAAGCTATCGTCTTAGCGACGCCGAAGATCATATCCTTAGTCGAGGAAGACTGAACCGTCTGCCCATTCAACTTGGTCGAGATAGCCAAATTATTCGGATCCGAAATCACACTAGAAGAAACAATGCCAGGACCAAACGGAGCCCAGCCGTCAAATCCCTTACCCAGTGACCATTGACCACCACCCCGCTTGATCTGCCAATCGCGGTGGGAAACATCGTTACCGACAGCATAACCCAGGACATAGTCCAGCGCCTTGCTTTCGGGGACATTAGTAGCCTCTTTGCCGATAATGGCGACCAGTTCACACTCATAATCCAGACCCTCGCCCTCTTGCGCCAGTTGGGCCACGGGGATATCGTCTACGGGTCCGGAAATTGAAGTGACGGGCTTGTAGAATAAGATCGGATACGTGGGGATGGGCATGTTTGACTCCTTGGCATGTTGCTCATAGTTGAGACCCAGGCATCGGACTGTGCCGATATCCTTACGGGCCAGGGGTGCGAGGAGCATTCTCACATCTGCGACCTGCTCGGTAATCCGGTACTGGCCGAAGATGTCACCCTGGATGACTCTGGCCTTGGTGGCCTTGGCGATGTCGCTCACTCCGGATGGGAGGATAGCATCGCCGTAGTAGATTTGGCCATCCTTAGCCAGGAAGCGGATGAGGTGCTATTCAGGAAATCAGTATATGTTGATGCAATGAGTACTTCCGATCACGTAATTGATCTAATGTATGTATTTTTCTTCTTTTTTGTTTATCTTTAAAACGATAGGGATCAATTCCGACACACTCACAGTAAAGGTAGACATCGCGAAATATGAAATATGGGGAAGTTAGGAAGTTCGAGGGGAAGAGATAGATGGGGGTGATATCTGAGCACTCGGCCGGGAAAAGACAACTCTTTTTCCCCAGAGCGGGAAACATATCCAGCTCCACCCAATGATTTACAGCCTTTTCCCCTCTTCAGATTGAGATTCGCAATGGCTAGGCTCTCCGGTCTCCAGAGGGACGTTCTGTCTCTATACCGAAAATGCCTACGGGAGATTCGAAATAAGCCCGAGGTGGGTTCTATCACCGCATCCCACGTCAACCTCAGCTGATATCTTATTCTATTGTAGGACTCCAGGATCAATTTCAAGAGATATGCCCGGTAAGGCTTTATCAATTGCCTATCTGCCTATCTTCCTATCTTCCTATCCTTTCCTTCTCTTCCCTTTTTCCTTTCTTGATGGCATTCCCCCTAGATATCGGTGCAATCCGGCTAAGATGGGATACAGCGCAGAGTTCCAAAAACACCTATCGGTGAATAAGAAGGACTTTAGCACCGTTGAATATCTCTTGCGAAAAGGCAATCGACAGCTCGAGATGTACTCTTCCCCAGGAATCCGCAATATCCGATGAGCGGACGGCGCCAGACCCCGGAATTTTAGTTCTACGGGGGCGCCTACGCGGCTGGTTTGTATGTCTCGCCTTTCAGCCTCATATATTTACCAGTTCGCTCATTGAAATAGAATCGGAGATCTCCAGCGTCGCGGGTTCTACCGAGGACGGATTCCGGCAACAGGTTGAACATGTTACGCAAAAAGCATGGATATGTATGATGTGGTTGAGGCCTGGTTTTGGAGGCACTTTGTATAATAGTATATCATAGTATATCATAGAATCTATGTTGAGTCATTTGAGCTTTGTCATGGAGTTGTTCTACCTGCTTGTTAACCGAACCACCGTTCAATGTTGACTCATTGTAAAGCTTTTAGAAGTTTCGAGGTTCAACAGTAATTACCAATCGTAAATCATTCATATTGTATAGAAATTGGATTTGTCACAGTCATTAGATGATTAAAATTAAGTATGTATGGAATGAAGTGGTTGTTCCTTGAAGTTGCTGGCGGCTTGTCGAGTGCTCCACTAGTTTCTGGATGCTTCCGCCTGGAGTATAAGCAATGAGCCTCACGTACAACCAAAACCACGGATATAAAATGGCAGATATTCCAGGTCAATTCAATCAGAACACAATCTTCACAGCCTCTCAGATACTCATCTATCAATCTTCCAATCTTCTTCAATCCAAACATCCCAAAATAAACCCCAAAACAATGGCCTTCTTCTCTCAATCCGGCCTTTCGCCACTCTTCCTCTTCAACGACTACGAGGCTCAAAACCAATACAACCCTCGCCAATGTCCCAAGTCCTACAAGTGCTCCAAGCCCCAAGCACGCAGGCCCTCCTTCATGCCCGCATTTGACGTGCGCGAGTTGACCCATGCCTACCACCTCGACGGCGAACTGCCCGGCGTGGACCAGAGCAACATCGAGATCGAATTCACCGATCCACACACACTCGTGATCAAGGGCCACACAGACCGCGACTCCATCAATGACGACAACCACAACGACGATGCCAGCTCAAGCCGCAGCGCATCTCCTGCAGGCTGGCACCAAGCTACCGTTGAAGACGAGGACGCAGAGTCGACTAGCTCGGCCGACACCGCTGCTTCCAACACTGCTTCGCACCCCATCGAGAACGACCAGCCTCATTTCTGGGCTAAGGAGAGGTCGATCGGCGACTTCCAGCGCACCTTTAGCTTCACCGCGCGCGTTGATCAGGATAATGTCCGCGCCAGCCTGAAGAATGGTGTTTTGTCTGTTATTGTGCCGAAAGAGGCGACTCCTACGCCGAAGAAGATTCGCATCCTGTGATTTTGAAAAATCAACTTTATGAGTGTTATTGGGTTTGAATCCATGGACTCGATATATTTTGGATTGCATTGGGATCTTCGGGTAGCGTTTCCTTCCTTGCATTTGCTGAATCTGTACTTCTATGATCTGATTTTTGTTATGATAATTAATCTAAATTGATGTTTATTATACTATCATCCCGTCTGTAGACATGTAATATGCACCTGCGTTAGTTGGTAGGTTGTAGAGAACTTAGCTACGGTGGCCCTGCGCCTGCAATTCCAAACTAACAGCCCCTTGCTTGACTGGATAACCTTACTTCGTATAAATGAATGGCCAGGAAAGCTCTGAACCAGTGAACCAGCCACACGGTGAGAGATATGCATAGCAAGGCAAGATAGCCGAAGTCTGAGATCGTATCCCATCGGGGTCATGCATGCATTTCGGGGACTAGACTAAGTGGCCAAGAAAAGCCTAAAATTGCGAAACATATCACGATGGCATACCGAATTCATGGATTTGTGTACAAACGCCAGATATGATTCGCACCAAGTCCATTTCCAATTCCAAAAAAAAAGGGTATACCTAATAAGACTCCAAATCCAAAATGTGTCCAAAAATCCCTCCAAATCCCCAAAAAAGGAAAACAAATCAACTCCAGGATGAACTTTTGTAGACGCCATAGACAGACGAGACAAGATCCAAAATTAAAATAACATCCAAGACGCAAAGGTCAATAAAATCATTACCGGAAATGTCAATAGCCCAAAAATAAGAAGTCATTATATGCACAAATCCGTCTGCTGACGGGTTTTCGTCAACCGACGACGGTGATAGTCATTGGTTCGGCTCCGAGACCGGCCTCGCATCGGCTCGGAGGAAGCCAACTCAGCACCAAGGTCAAGGTCATCTTGCAAGTAACCCGGGGAAGTGATAGTGGGCAGCGGAGGAGCTTCAACGCCTGGTTTCTTGCTCCAGATGCGACTTCCCCGTCGGCTTTTGGATCGAGAAAGTTGTGTATTATTGTACTCTGCATGCATTTGATACTCAGAGACCGATCTGCGAAGTCGCTCCTTGGTTTCAGCAGTTGATTCTCCACTTGTGGTAGACCCAGTAGTAGACGAGAGGTCAGACGAGCCCAAGGACAATCGATCTCCATAGAAGGGTCCTCTGGTGAATCCTTGTTGGCTCGGGTGTGGAATAGAGACCGCAGGGGTAGACTTGGCTTCGAAGACGGATTCGCGCGGCGAAGAATATTCCGTGTATCGGGGCGCACACAGCGTTGACCGACGTGATCGCGACGGAGCGGTGGGGGTTGGGTCAGTCGAATCGTACCAGCGAGAAGCGGCTGGATACAATCTTGAGTAGTTATCCTGTTGTGTCTGTAGGCTTGGGGGACGAAGCACTTTATCACCAGATCGACCTGAAGCCGAGTCTTTCAGGATACATATGTTCTTTGAGCTGTCTGCGCCACATGAGCCAGACGTCTGTGAGCCAGCAGAACTCTGAGTCCGGCTGCGCTGTATGGAGTGGACTGAGGTTGCAGAGCTGTAGCCACTGTCGGACTTGTTGAGGGATTGGGATGTGCTCCGGGAAAGACCAGCGTCCAAAACACCTTTCTCCAACTGGATTCTGGTATCGTCGCAGAGGACAATCCCTTCATCTTCTGGATCTCCAGGAAACAATGATTTTGTCCGAGGCTGGACTGTGATAGTTGGAGACTTCTCGAAAGAGAACGGACTGCCTGGAACATCGTCCGTCTTCTTCGACTCGGACAAGGATGGAATCTCCAGTCTCGACCCTCTGCTAGGCCCAATGACTTCTATGTTCTCAAGACCAAGGCCGGAACCTGGAGCACAGGACCCCTCCAAAGGAATGCGGTCGCTCGGACAGGGGGAGGCAGAGCCATTTACCACTCGCAAAGACCCTAATTTGAGTGCTCCGAGTTGAGTATATCGGGCATCCATCGGACTCGTCGGCCGCACCGGGGATGGCAAGCGCAGCGGTCTCTGGGTCGATGGCAATGGCCATTGTAGCACGGTTGACTCAGTCGGATCCTCAATGGGGTTCTCCGGCTCTCCAATGGGTGATGGGACGCGCCGAATTGCGCCTGTTGTTCGTCTTGTGGCAACCCCAGGTCGTGTTAGGAGCGAGCGTCGACGTGTTAATGAGAACCGCTGGTTGCCAACCAAGAAGTGGGTGTTGGAAGAGGTCGCATCCCCGATGTGGGTTTCATAGACAGCGCTGTTGTGTCTCTGTAGGGGGATTCGAGTCGAACTGGCCCGCCTTGGTGGCTGTTCATAAATAGGCGAGGATTGGGCGGTTGATTCCCAAGGTTCCGACTGGTACGATGTTCTTCTCGAAGAGGTTGCGCTCAACAGGCTTGGGCGGATTGGATGACGCTGCGTGGGACTCTGTTCATATCCAAAAGTTCGATCCTCAGTCGCAGTCTCTTCGGGCGACTCTGTTTCAAAAAGGGTAGGTGGGATCTCTGCCTTTTTGGAATAACTGCCCCTTTTCTCCACGGGAGGACTGGCGATATTCTCGCCAACCCACGGGTTTTGCCACCCTATCAGCCCTGAAGTGATCGTTGAAGGGTCTGTTTCGAGGCGTGGAGCATTTTGACTGACACTGAACTTCTTCGTCAGGGGCTTTGAAAGGCGGTTGGAGCGGTGGGTCTCGGCTTTGGCTTTGCTCGATAGGGAGTTGCCCATGACTTCAGTAGCACCGGGAGACAATGCAGGTAGATTGAGATTTGCTCTGGCCAGATTCAACTGGACATGTGCAGCCGACCAGAATGATATACAATTAAAATAACTTGGTGATCACTGTTCCCCCGCACGACGATGGGGTGACCTAGTGGAATTTCCAAGCTTGTCCCGATAGAGCTTTTTCAGATTAGATCGCAGCCCCGGACTGACGTCAAACCACGCCCTGATTGCCCACAGAGGACGCAATCCGAGCCAAGCTCGTGCAACCGCTGGGTTTGGAATTGAGCGTACGATTGGCGGCTCTGGGTTCCCCAACAATCCCGGAGATGATTGGGGGGTCTGTGTTTCAGATTGGGTGCGATACAAGAATTGGTTGGACTGGAGAGATGGAGGAGGATTCAGGTAACCTCAAAAGGCCAATCTTGGAAGTCAGGGAGTCCCCTACTTCACAGAGCAGGATTTGATGATTTTGATGATTTTTAAGATTTCACGATCTCGGTGATCTCGGTTCACGGGGAGGTTGGTAGACCAGGGGGTAGATCAAAATCGACAAATACACAATCGGATCGACATTAAGATTATAGACAATTTGCGAAATGAAATAAAATATAAGAAAAAAGTAACCAAAAAAGAGAACCGTAGGAATTGGTGGGGGGAATAGTGTTAGGGAAGGGGGAACATACGATACATAAGAAGTGGAGTGAGAAAGCGACAAACGAGGTGTATATGCAACTAAACGCTAGAAACAAAAGAAGACGCAAGCATTCCTTTTCGCCACAAAGGTTCCTATACGCGCATGAGCATCAGATGAAGTGCTGCATGCAGAGGAGGAAGACATCTCCACGCGGCACAGGGAAGAAAAAAGGTACCGCCTCCTTCTGCCGCAACCGGGGGGAGAGGTATTTAGTACCTAGAATTAATATGTTATTACCATATATAATATAAGTACCCAATACATCTTATCACACGTAGTATTCTTGACAACTCCATTGTTTCCTTTCCTCCCCTTCTATATCCGGTCCACCGCAATCATCCTTTTCTTTTTTTTTTCTTTCTCTTTTTCCTCCTTTTTAACTGTTAGTGGATTTATATCCTATGCCTCTGATTTGAGATACAGTGACCAGTAACAAGGTCAAGTGCTCTTACTCTTGCGAAACCCCATACCCACTCTACACCGCATTCACAGCTGAGCGTCTGCATCCGGGGACACTGGTACTTCGCACGGAGTAGTTGACATCTCCCAAGGCTCCAGCCGCATGGCTGCATCTTGCTCTACGTTTCCCTTCCTGGCACAGTCGGAGTTTGAAGGTGCATGTCAAGATCTTGTCGATCGATGCACTTCAGCCCAAAATATTGGCTGGCCCGCCATTCGACTGCTCACAAAGGTATCCCTTTATCTACGCATGAACCATTAAACCTTATTTGGTTCCTGATTTAATGTATTAAGGAAGGAAGAACTGATGAGAAAATATGGGTTGGATGAAACTAGTCAGATGGAACTAGCCTCAGAATAACAAAATATGTCGATGTCCCCAGCCCACTAGAAGTCCCAGCGCTGGAGGACCTCGAAGATTCACAGGACGAGGATCCGGTCCGCAGAGTTCTAGCCCCCTCCAAGGGACGTGTCCAGTTGTCCTAACTCTTCACCGCAGGAAGCTCTCATTCGCGCCAAACCCCAACCCAGCTTACAGATCGATTATGACATCTTGTTGTCCCCCACATATCAGGTCCCCATCTTGTACTTCGGCCTCAAGTGGCACAACCACGGCCCACTCGGACTAGACGAAGTCTACCAGTATGTCGTGCCGGAACGGTACAGGCAAGAATTGAAGAGTGTGGGTGTAATGGGTGGGATTAGTATGGGTGTAGGTGCATTCTCCGATCCTCGTGACAAGAGCTCATGTCTTTTTGTTTTTTGTTTTTTCTTGTAGTACCATCCTGACTCTGGCGCCCCGGCCTTTTTCGTCCACCCATGCAACACCGCGGATGCCATGGCGAATATTGCAGACGCACAGAGCGTCACTCCTGGATCATATCTCCTCATCTGGCTCGGCCTGGTAGGTCATTGCGTGAACCTGCACGTCCCACGCGAGCTCTTCGCTTAGCACAGTACCAGCCAATACTCTTGCATATGCCGGAAACGCTGGGGAATAAAAAAAAATCAAATGCAAAGCGAGGACTTCAAGTCTCTCTCAGTCCCCAGTAGGGCCCCACTTATTAGATTACTCCTCATCGGAGGAAGCTTCCATAGGCACGTCGCTATCTTCGTCCATTGGGGCCTCTTCGTTGTCGCTTTCCTCTTCACGCGGTCGCTTCAAGCCATGGGCCTCTCCATTGACATCGGTCGTGGGTCGTGCAGGGAGTGCGCCCGGAGGAGCACCGAAGATAGACTTTTGGAGGTCCGTTGTGACTGGGGCTGGCGCAGCTTCGACTGGCGCAACGTATGTGCCGCGAAGTTTGGAAATGACATTCGACGATCCTTTGGAATAAACGATTTTCTAGACATCCATTGAATGAGCGGGGGTTTTGCGACGATAGAGGGACATTGACTACATACCATCTGTTTCCCGAAAAATTCGAATCCTTGTAAAGCCCGCAGTGCCTGTGTACTAGCTTGGACATCCTTGAACACAATATGGGCCTGGCCTCGCATTTTGGCGGTCTTCATGGCCACAACGTCGAGAACGGTGCCGTATGTGGAGAACAGGGCATAGAGTGCCGTCCGGAGATCATTTTTCTGAATTCTTCTGTCGGGCAAATTTGTGCAGTAGAGTCTAAAAATTGTTAGCACCAACGCGCGACAGTCTCTTGTACTTGGAAGGGTAAGCTCACGTCTGGTTTGGAGCGCCGGTAGCAACGGCCTTGCTGTCAGGGCCTCCACGGGCAGGCAATGATTTTGAAGCCATTTCTCAGACGATTAAAAATGGTAGATAGGCTGTCGTCTGATTGAAGGAGTAAATGGGATAGCGTAGGGGAAAGTGAAGCTCAATCGCGTGCCGTGTCCATGGCCACTCAAAACCTCGACATAAAAGTAGCTTTGGGTCATGTGATGTGTTTGTTCCCTTACTAAGCGCCACCGTCATCACCCAGCTCCCCTCCTGGTCCCGCAACTACAACACTGAGTACACAAGCACGACGGTAGAGAGACCCTCCTGTCGTTATTATATCCAATATGGCCACCCCCGAGGTTCACCACCTCTTCCATGCACCAATTGCAGACCACTCGTTCTCATCCGACAAGAAGACACTTGCTGTCGCTCGGGAGAACAATGTAGAGCTGTATCAACAATCAGGCAACAAGTTTACACTGAGCGATGAGCTTAAGGGCCACGAGAAGACCGTCACCAGTGTTGATATTGCTCCCAACAGTGGCCGAATCGTCACTTGCTCGCAGGGTATGTTGTGGCAAAGCCCCTTTTACTATATACCATATACAATACCTAACAGGTGTTCACTCTATAGATCGCAATGCCTACGTTTGGGAGCAAACCCCCACCGGATGGAAACCTACTCTGGTCCTTCTCCGAATCAACCGTGCCGCAACCTTTGTGCGCTGGTCCCCATCGGAGCAGAAGTTCGCCGTCGGCTCCGGCGCTCGAGTGATTGCAGTCTGCTACTTCGAGGAGGAGAACGACTGGTGGATCTCGAAGCACATCAAGAAGCCTATTCGCAGTACTATTACAACCCTGGCATGGCACCCGAACTCCGTCCTGCTGGCAGCCGGATCGACCGATTCTCACGCCCGAGTCTTCTCAAGCTTCATCAAGGGTATCGATACCCGCCCGGAGCCTAGTGCGTGGGGAGAGCGCCTTCCTTTCAACACTATCTGCGGCGAATACCTGAATGATACTGCTGGTTGGATTCAGGGTGTTGCTTTCTCTCCTAGTGGTAACGCGCTCGCCTTCACTGGACACGACAGCAGTGTGACTGTCGTGTACCCCAGCGCTCCGGAACAGCCCCCGCGCGCGATGTTGAACATCGCTACCCGTTTGCTTCCCCTCAACAGCCTTATCTGGAACGGCGAGACTGAGATTATTGCAGCTGGACATGTAAGTTTTTTATTCTTTTAGTCATACAACGGCTTGTGCTAACCGTATCTAGGACTGTGAGCCCTTCCGTTTCCACGGTGATGAGAATGGATGGCAACTTGCCGGCTCTCTGGAGAAAAAGGCTGGTGAAGCCGGTGGTGCCCGCGAGGAGTCTGCTTTGAACATGTTCCGGCAGATGGATCTCAAGGGTCAGGCCCAGGCAGACACCAAGCTCAAGTCTACCCACCAGAATACTGTGCACACCATCCGCGCCCACGAAGAATCCAACGGGGCTGTGAGCTCCTTCAGCAGTAAGATCGCCTTCCCGAAAATCTTCGACCCATCATAGACTAACATATTGTTATAGCGAGCGGCGTTGACGGTCGTGTTGTCATTTGGACCGCCTGATTTGAATTACCTTTTAATGCAGGCTTTAGTCCATGGTCAGCATGCATATAGTATTGGATAGAATTCTTCGAGTACATTCCAGTCCCTCGTGACCATTCACATTACAAGGTTATTGCATTCTCGTATGTTGTAGTTGTAGACCCATGTACATACTCGGGTAGTACCTTCCCAAGATCGACATCGAAATCGACCAATGAGGAAATCGATGACATAATGGGGTTACCCCGGATTCCAGTCACATCTCCGCATCACAAGATCTCGTTCTCTTCTTCTCTTCCTTTAAAAATGCACTTATACCTCCCCTCCTATTCAAGTCAGTATGTTACACCATGACTAGCATTTTATTTCTTCCTCTACTACTATACGTCTGTTTCCTGAGCTTCACCACAGCCCAGACCAAGAAACATGTATCAACCGACCTATTCAACTCCCTAGAAGAGTTATCCCGACTAGTGGACATTTCATACTGCGTCGGAACAACAGGAGTACAGCAACCATTCCAGTGTCTCAGCCGCTGCACCGAGTTCCCAGATCTAGAACTAGTAACCGTGAGTCACCAACAAGCCCTCATATCCACGACAACCCACTAACCAAAACCCACCCCACCCCACAGACCTGGAACACAGGCGTCCTCCTCTCCGACTCATGCGGCTACATAGCCCTCTCCCACACTCCCACCGCTAAACAAATAATCCTCGCCTTCCGCGGCACTTACTCAATAACAAACACAATAATCGACCTCTCCGCCTACCCCCAAGCCTACATCCCCTACCCAGACCCAGACGAAAACACCACGACAACTACAACCCCGATACCCGCAGGTACACATTGTGAAAACTGCACCGTCCACGCGGGCTTCATGCGCTCTTGGCTCCACACCCGAGCAGAAATCCTCCCCGTCGTCTCCGTCCTACGGCAAAAATACCCAGATTACCCCATAAAGCTAGTCGGTCATTCCCTCGGCGGTGCAGTCGCAGCGCTCGCAGGACTAGAGATGCGTCTGAAGGGCTGGGATGCGACGGTGACGACGTTCGGGGAACCGATGATCGGGAACGAGGCGTTCGCGGCGTTCCTTGACGAACAGTTCGGGCTCGGGGATGGGATATCGATTCCACCGCTGGAGGGGGGTCAGCGGTTCCGTCGTGTTACGCATATCCGGGATCCGGTTCCTATGTTGCCGCTTGCTGAGTGGGGATATCGGCCTCATTCTGGGGAGGTTTTTATTATGAGGGAGGAGTTGCCGCCGCGGAGGGAGGATGTGGTTCATTGTTTTGGTGCGGAGGATCCTGGGTGTATTGCGGGGGAGGGGGGTGAGGGGGTTTTGGTTGAGTTGTATCGGGATTTGAATGTTCCTGTTGGGTTGGCTGGTTCTGCTTCTAGTGGGGAGGGGTGTCGGTCGAGTGGTAGCGGCGGTGATGATGTGTCTGAAGAGCAGGCTGTCTTGGGACGTGAGGGTTCAGAGTCAGATATTGCCGGTTGTGAGGATAGACTATCGCCTCTCCGGTGGGATTGGTCTCTTATACCGGCGAGATATCGGCTTTGGGAACTCTTTTATGCTCATCGGGATTACTTTTGGCGGATTGGTCTTTGTGTTCCTGGGGGAGATCCAACTGGATAGAGTATAGCTATCTATTCGGGTTGGATACTGGCGTTGGCTGATATTTTTACTAGTGATATACCCTGGATACCCCATTCTGTACAATATATGGTACCTTGCTTTACGAGAAGTTATGTTCTTTCGATATAATATCTATCATTCTATTTCTAAGAGTGTTACTTCAAAGGAATTGCAAGTCGGGCCAAGAATAAAGTCAGAACAGCAGTGTAATTGTCTCAATATAATGAAACAGGCTAGGGGAGCAGGGAAGAAAAAGAGCAGCAGTAGCGGATATCCAAACACGCCAAAAAGCATCAATTCAAACAAACCATCAAAGAACAATAAGAATGTTGTGCAAGAAAAAGAAAAAAAAACAAATATCTCAACCAAAGGAACCATCAAAACAATAATCACCATCACTTCCCATGATCCAAACTGGGCACAATAACCGGTCCAAACTTAACAACATTCCCAAGTGCCCCATCCCCCTGCACCATAAAGTCCGCCGCAAGACTCAACTTACTAGCACCAGAGGGTATATGTCCATAAGAAGGATTAACCGTCTCAGGGTCATAAGCCACAATAGCGACGTAGTTCCTACGCGCCATGAGCTTCCGGTACTCACGAGCCTGGCCGTTGACATCCGTCTGGAAGATCTCCATCATATCTTCCTTGGTATCGCTCACCTGGCCAGAGGATCTGTGGCCGTTTGAGGGGACGTAGAGGGGCTTGCTGTGGCTGTGCAGGAGTTTGATGATGTATGAGGGTGGCGGGGTATTGACGACGGACGAGGCGATGAGTTGGTACATTGTCTTGTGGTCTGAGGGGTTTGAGGGGTCGTGGACGAGACCTGCGCCGCAGACGTTGACGGCGCCGGAGAGGAAGGTCATTCGGATTGACTTTTGGTGGGCTATGCCTTGGAGGGTGCGGATGAGGTATGTTCGTTCGAGATCCTGGGTTTGGGTTAGTATGGTGGGAGTTTTGTAATGAAAGGGGAAGAGGGAAGACGAACCTTCGACTCGTGTGTCCATTGATCGCGTAGCTCGTCCATCGAGCTGAATTCGCCAAATGGACTGAGTATACCGCCCATCAACCCGGATTTTCCTACGGCTCGCTTCACAGAGTCGAAGCCTGAGCCCACGAAGTCTTTGGCGCCGACTACGCCGGCTACGGAGCTGGTTACCTTGCCGAGCACATTGTATGCGCCGGTCACGGCTCGCTTTCCCGTTGCGACGGTTTGAACGATGTGTTCTGCGGTCTCTAGGCGGGGGTAGATGAGTGGCACCGCGACCATCCAGAGACAGTGTTGCACGCTGGGTGGTAGCATTGCAATCTTCGGGAAGAGACCCTGGTACGTGGGACCAGCCATGACCTGATGTGGGTTTCTTTCCGAGCGACAATCTGGGCCGACGACGACGACGCCAGGACCTAGGTATTTGACAAAGTGCCAGCCTGTGCCGGTTATAGTGAAGAGGTCCGTGTCGTTGCTGACGTTGCGGAGGATGTCGAGGGTTGTGTGATGCTGGAAAAGGAGGTACATCTCAATGCCGATGCGGCCGATGTTCTTGAACATGTTGGAGAACTGCATGTGTTCGGGATATGAGCCGAATCCATCGAAGCTGTGCATATATGTTAGTACTGCTCGTTGACTGCTGTTGTGCGGGCGACTTACATGTCATGATCATCAATCTGGCAGACATAAGGAATCTGCGCAAATGACTCCCTGATGTGAGGTTGATCGAAGTGGCTGGTATAGTAATGGAAGTATGCGTAAGAAACATCCTGCTCGTTAGCCGCTGTCCAAGGAGCGTTCTTTCTAGCCTCTTTCCCGCTGATAGTCAACCACTGCTTGAGAGACGGAATCTCTTTCCACATGCGATCCGCATAGATCTGACCACCAAGACATAACTGTGTGTGGAAACCTCCGATTTCATTGTGCTTTTGCATGATATCTTTCCACATGTAACCGACGCCACCTAGACGAGCCCGCTCACCAGCATTGACGTTGAGCGAGAAGTCATTTCCAGAGGTAGCAATAAACCGCCAGTTAGTTTCGTGTCGACCAGCGACAAGGAACTCGTAACGAGTGCAGCCAAGGTGTGAGGTGATGGCGTATGTCCATTTTGCAGGACCCGCATCGTCCATCTGCAGATCTATCTCATACTTGTAGAATGTCCAGCGTTGATGCGCGGCAATGTTGACTGCCTTCAATTGTCTTGGGTTTGGAGACAGGTCTAGACTCTGGTGCATGTGAATCGTGGGTGGCTGCGCGGCGTCTGTCACAAGCAGGATAGATCCCATCCAGACTCCACGCTCAAGATCCATGTTGGTGTAACGCAGATAAGGACCAAAGTAGACACCGTTGGTTGGAGTGTTTTTATACAGATCCATGCCACTACTCGGGGGAGGACCAGAGAATCCAGACACTATGGGAGACTGTAGGCTTTCGAAGCCAGGGGTCAGAGGCACACCCGGCGACGCCAGAGGCTTCCCGAAAGCCGACAGACCCGGAGAAACTAGTGGGTGGGCGCTATACACACTTCCCACTGGGGACAGGGGTGTGTCGTTGAGATTAAGCGGCGTAGGTCCCTTCGGGAACTCCCATTGAGTTGACTGTGTGGGCAAGTGGATGTAGTAATACTGTCCAGAGCTTGGATCCATGTGGGCAATCCATCCCTCAGGAAGAGGTGGTGGAGATGCCGGACCTGCACCAGCAGAGGGTCCCGGAGAAGTGACCTGGATTGTCTGATGATGGAAACCGGACAAGTCATTAGCAACAGACGCCTGTGGGGATTGCCCTGTTTGCTGTTGCTGTTGCTGTTGCTGTCTCTGGTCATTCGCAAAAGCGGGATGGTCCTGCGGCGCGACTGCCGGTGCAGGGGAAGGCGCTTTTGTAGCAGGATTGGGTTGGTTTACTAAAGCCGGGTGCATCATTGCGGCTCCAGCTCCAGCGGCTGCTGCTGTTGCGGCAGCCGCAGCCGCAGCAGCACCGCTTTGCTTTTCGTTGGGATACCCATTTGAAGCAGAAGGACCAGATACACTTGAGTAGGCTGGGGGAGGGGAGGAGCTGAGGCGCATACGCTCCATATCTTGTTCCAGGGGGTTAGGGGGAACTCGTCCTGGCTGTTCTTGCTGCTGCTGCTGCTGCTGCTGTAGCCCAGATGCAGGGTGCATTTGGGAGGGAGATCCACTGTACTGGCTAGGATGAGCCTGGGGCGGCGGGCTGTTATATTGACCTGGATGAGCCTGGGGCGGCGGGCTGCTATATTGACCAGGATGAGCCTGGGGTGCCGGACTGCTGTATTGTCCCGGATGAGCTTGAGGCGGCGGGCTGCTATATTGGCCTGGATGAGCTTGGGGTGCTGGGGTACCATACTGTCCCGGATGAGCTTGAGGCGGCGGGCTGCTATATTGACCTGGATGAGCTTGGGGTGCTGGGGTACCATACTGTCCAGGGTGAGTCTGAGGCGGTGGACTACCATAAGACCCCGGCATCTGAGGCGGTGGACTACCGTATTGACCAGGATGCGCAGCAGGCTGTTGGGTATTATCACTGACAACCTCATCACCCTGATAAACCGTAGGCGGCCCATGAGGCTGCGAACCGGGCTGCTCAGTCGGAGTCCACGGGCGCGGCTGCTGCTGCTGCTGCGGTTGAGGGAAAGTCGGCTGCTGACCAGAGTACTGCTCAGCTCGTCTCTGCGCAGCGACGTTATGCGACTGGATGCCCTGCAGCGTGCCAGTACCCGCGATACCAGCGGCAGCATATCGGGCCTCGATGTCCGAAGCAGGCTGCTGTCCTGGTCCGACGATAGGAGTCTCAGGTGGCGGAGGCGAGCCACGCTGGGCGCGGGTTGTCGATGTGGAACTGATGCGATTGAGCGGGCCTTGTTGGGGCTGTAGACTTGACGGGGGACGGGCCGCAGAGGTTGAGCTTTGGCGTTGCGGGGGCGGGTAGTATTGTTGACGGTAATCGTATTGACTTGTGTTTGCTGGTGGCTCTGGTGGGCCTGGTGGTAGACTGGCCGGAGGTCGAGGGTACGGTCTTGCAGCCAAGGCCTCGCGATCTGGCGCATCATAGCTAGGCGATTCGGGCAGTGGTTTAGGGGCTGCGCCTCTTCGTTCGGCTAATGTTGCGACTCGGGGCTCACGGCCGTCCCGCGGCCGGAGCGCTGTTGGGTATTCATTTGGACTCACGGAGCCAGAGCCAGAGCCAGGACCAGCTGGCGGAGACCCGTATCTAATGTTGTCGTGGTATCGCTCGTTTGAACTTGAGGTGCGCATCTGGGGACGTTGGCGGTCATCTGGGTACGGTAGCGGGGCGTTTGGTGGGGGACTGGAGCCCGCGGCCGACGCTGGGGATGACGAGTCCCGTTTGTTGATACGGAGAGGGCCGATGGTGGGTGATTCTTGTCTTGCTGGGCGGTCGTTGAGGAAAAGCTCCTCCGGATGGAGGGCACGACTGCTGCTACTCATGGTGTCTTGAGAAATTGCAGCTGGGCTTGAAGCTGCAGAAAGATAGAATTTAGCCACAGCAGAATGCGAGGTACTCCCAATTACGGAGATAAGCGCGAAGATCGTTGGGGGTGCGGGGCAGAGACGGGAAAAACTCCAGGGCTATTTCATCTATTCATAGAAATTGTCCGGGAGTAAGAAGAAAAAGGAAAAATGAAAAGGTGAAGAAGTTTAGGGAGATTTGTGCTGTAGCCGCCAAGGGCGAGACGCCGACCCCGCAGGTGACGAGAATCATCACAAGTTGCTGCCTTGGGGCCTGCATACTATACTATATACGTACTACTTACGGAGTATGTAGTACATAACTAGGGTAGTAGAACATTGTAATTGTACTCCATAAGTAGATCAAATATTTACATTCTAATCTATGGCTCGGCCCGAGCAGTTCCAAGGATCAAGAGGATCAAGATCAAATCTCATTTCTATACATGCAACCCATATCCATCGTCAATCATGCTAACATACAACCTTAGTCCCAAAAATACAAATATGCCCTAGTAAGCGCCAATGCTTCTAAAAAACCAAAAAAAGAAAACTCCACTGTCCAATCAAAACCCGAAATTGACCATTTGAAGTCCCTCCTGAGCCATCAGGTCCGACCAATCCACATCAAATGTATTACCCACATGCATGAGTCGCTCCAACTGCCGCTCATAGACAATTTGGAGAATAGCACGGGTGGTTGCTGCATTGCGACCCATGCCGTCTTCCTCGTCTTCCATGCTAGTCATCAATTCCATCGCCATCATCTTTAATCCACTAGCTGATGCTGTAGCGCCTGCTAGGAATAAGGGGAATACGAGGAAGTGTCGATCAGCGCGTCGCGTGTGTGTAGTTCGCTCGGCTAAGCGTAGGATTTCTGTTACGTGGTGGTCGATTTCACCGTCTGGGGAGAAATCCGACTCGACGCGCTGTCCGGGCCACATGCTGCTGTAGGAGAAGAGCTGACAAACATGGTACAGTGTAGCAGACTAGAAGGGGTTAGCTTTCTTTCTTTCTTTCCTTCACTTTCCTGTCCTTTTTGGATAGTGGAAAGACTAAACTAACCTGCTGCATGATTTCCCGAGACCGTCGCGGGAGGTTATCTTGGTGTTGATGTAAGAAAGCGACATCAGGTGATTCCCACAATCTCCCAAAAGCCTGACGCAGATCGTTTAATTCCTGGGATCTCTTATCGAACTCTTCAAAAGGCACGTTCTGCCTATCGTGGCGAAGCCGAGTAGCCAAGAAGCCAAGTTGAGCGGCGAGCCGGAATGTGTCGTGGTACAGACGCATAATCACCGGTAAGCTCTCATGCTCATCGGAGTAAATCACACTGTAGCCCTCTGGGGCAGAAGGATAGAGAAGACACTCAGAACCTGGGAGCATCTGGTGGTCGATGACAGCTTGTACAAACTCTCCCGTCCCTGCTCCGCTGAACAGGGCGTACAAGTCAATGTGGCATACCCACCAGAGGATAAATGGGTGGGGTTCTTGGCCGTACTTGGCCCGTCGAAGGAAGGCGATGTGCAGGAGGCGGGATATGTGGTGAGACCAGAGGTTCGAGCCGTGTGGTTCGGCGGCCGCGATCTGCGGGGTGTAAGTATATGGATCATGAGAATTGGGATTAGAACCTCTTACCTCGTAGATCAGAAGCAGGAAGTGAGTGAGGAACAGTCCGTCGGAAACAAGATCGTCGTTATTCCGTAGGCTGACTTGGAGCGAGGGAAAAGCTTGCTGATAGTATTGCAGCGCATCGACATTGTGACCTGTGCCGCTGTGCGAGAGACTAAGGGCCGATACAGCCATCATAGCGTGGGAAAGCTGTGGTTCTTATTAGCACGGACATGACATGAACTAAAAGAATGACCATACGCACAGGAGGGAAACGAGTGGCTTCCTGCTCTAGGAAGTCCATGCTAAGAGTCATAAAATGACTATCAGATCCAGAAGAATCATTAAGCCTATGGTCATGAGGGAACAACTGCCGCCATACGACCTGACGGAAGTGGGAAAAGATCGCAGAATCCTGGCTACTCTGCTGATCGAGACGCGGATCCAAGAAAGTCATCTCCTCTACCTTGACGTCGGGCGAAGGAAGCGAAGTGAAATTTGGCGAGAGAGACAGATTGCAGAAAGGATCTGAGATCTCCGATGTTGGCGAGATCCTCGAGATCTTCCCATTCGACGGCGAGCGTCTCGTAGCATCTTCGAAAGTCTTCAAAATCACCACATTGGGATCTTCACCTCCGCCACTGGAGTCGCCCTTGGCTGCACTCGTGGGGCTACTAGCCACGGAGCTCCTACACTCGCTAGGATTTGATCTAGCTTTCTCAATTGCATCGTCTGCATATTCTGGCAGTGAGGAGAAACTGTCTGGTGTCATGACGACATGGTACGTGCCGGGACTAAAGGCCTCTGCTTTCTTTTCACGCTCTTCGTCCGAAGTGAGCAGGGAAAAGGGCGGGAGTGAATCCCCGGACGAGAAATAATCGGTTCTCTCATCATTGGAACTCGGCGAAGTGACTACGCTAGTTAGTACTAAAAAAAAAGAAACCCTTGTTTTTTTTAAAAAAAAGGTGCTTACGATCCCAAACGACATGGCCGTTTGTCTTGACATCGGCCATGCGGCCCATGATCCGAGGGGTATCATCACGAAAGGCTAGCCGAGGGCGATAATCGCAAGTATGGCCTAGACGTGTACATTGCTGTGAAGAAGTATAAGTCAATAGGTGTGGAGATTAACGCGTGAAGAATGCATACATTACATTGCGGGTGTCCTTCATCACATTTGACTTGAGAATGTGTGTCAGCCACGGAATTGAACCTCGGGAATTGTGTCCGTAAGTGACTTACCCTTTCGACTCTGGAAAAAAAAAAGAAGAAAAAAATAACAATTAATCAACTGTTTTTTCTTCTGATTTGAGGAAAAAGACAAAAATCAACTCACTCGGCATGTCCTAGAAGATATAAGCTGGGATTCGGGGGATGATCAAAATATAGAGACGATCACTTACCAACAACCGGTACGAGATCGTGGAGGCAAGCGGATGCGCGGTGGAGCGATCAATACCTTTTCGGACTTGGCAAAGGCATCGAAAAGATCTTCCTTGGGGGCAATGATGGGTAACCGCAGAGGAGGTTTCCCAGAGACTTTGCTCCGTCTGTTTTGCATGACCAGACTGGTTGCCGTCATAAGGCTGTGTAATGGTGAGTGAGGCACCGATGTGGACTGAATTGGAACACACTTACTAGGGTACTCTGTACAGGATAAGTATATCAATAGTTCAATTGAGTAAGAGGAAGAAGAAAGAGAGCTAGAAGAATATGGGGGAAGAGGCAAATTAAAGAATAGAAAAGAAAAAAGAAGGTATAATAAGATTGAAGATAGAGGGGGGGGGGAAAGGGAAGGGAAAAGGCTAGATGTATATGCTCAGAAAAATGCATAGGTTCATGGGCGCAGTATTTTGGACGGGTGGCGGGAATTAGGGGAAAATAAAATAAATTATTATATTATATTTATATTTATATTTATAAATGTATCAAGGTATTAATGTATTATTCAATTATTTGGAAAGCAAGACTATAGAGAGAGCTAAGGGGAAAAAAGCGAAGGGGAGAGAAAATAGAAGAAGGAAAAAAAAGGGCAGGAAAAAAAAAAGTCAAAAAATAAGGGAAAAAAGAGAGAAGAAAAAAAAACCAAATGGCATGCAGATGCCAACCATGTGGACAAATCTTGGAAGTTACTATTATTACTCTTAGCACCAAAAAAAAAAAAAAAAACAGGGTTGTCCCGGACTAAGGGGAAGAGAATATGGAGGAGGGAGAGAGAGAGAGAGAGAGAGACAGAGAGAGAGAATAGAGGAAAAGGAAGCCAAGGGGCTGGCTGAAGCCACGTCGAGGAAGTAAATCAGTTAATATCGGGGCCGAGGAAGGGACTCAATTAGGAATCTACTTCAGACACATCCGGGGAGAGAAAAAAAACGAAATTAACCAAAGTCTCGATCGGCCGGGACCCCGGTCTGGATCGACTTGGGGAGGTGAAAATCGAGGAGATCACACTTTGGGCCCTTTTAGGCCATTTCAGGCCATTTTAGGTCAAGTTCAGACCAACTTTAGACCAACTTTACACATTTTGGGACTCTCCGCATTCCAAACGGACTTGGCCGAGATTTAAGCGAGTGGCGCAGAATTGGGAGCATTTTCACAGGAATTTAACTCATCGTGCTGTATCCTCGTCTCCTCAACTCGTTGGAATGCACTCTTTCTTTCTTGATCGATCTGGCACAGTGGGGCCGGTCATATGACTACCGCAACAAATCGGGAGTCGCCCAGATTCTCCACCGTCTATCAATGATCCTCAACACACCATCACATCAACCCTCGAGGAGAGATCCAGATCTTAACATAGCATAAAATCTACAGTGGATGTACTCCACCAGTGCATCGTCTTTGCTAAAACTAAGAAGTCTTCTAATATACCCTAGGTTCAGATCCTAAGTTATTCGCTCGGGTCGCTCCTTCCAACTACTATGGCCTTGCCCCAAGGAAGTCCTCTCAACGGAGGACCGTCTTTCACCCCCGCCGAACCTTTTTCTCCATGTGCTATCAACACCATGCCCGGGATCAAACTTGCAGAGCCCGTTCGTATCAAGTATACAAGTGTCCAAAACTTCTTGGCAGTTGTGAACCAGCATTACGACCAATTACGCCAGCATAACACTGAAAACCAGCTACTTGAGTTCTCTGGAGTGAGTCACGCTGATTTCACTCTCCTATCAGCGGATAGCACACGGCCTTGCAAGTCAGCCAAGTTCCATTACTTGCCGAATTCTCAAATCTTACGTGTTAAGATTGTGCCCGGATGGGACCACGAGATTCTCATCGCCCTACTACGGGACCTCATCGAAAGCCAACTTCGCTCAATGAATGTCAAACATGAGGTTATGACGCTTGGTTCGCCAATGAATGTATTTGGCAGTTGGGTGAAAGAGCCAGATCCCTGTTGGTCCCTCGAAACCTCCTGTTCTCAACCAAGATGCATTGTTGAGATCGGTACATTCGAAACTGCCAGACAACTTTCTGTCGATGCGCATGGATGGCTCGAATCACCTCACTCGTCAGCAAAAGCCGTCATTACTGTTACTTTCAAGTATATCGATGCAGAGAAAGCACTGAACCCCCTCACAATCTCCGTATGGGAGCCTGTAGACCGCATCAGCAGTGTCGATACTCGCCGCTCCCCTCTTACTACTGCTCGTACAGCCGCTCTGGATGTATGGAATGTCGCTGGTACTTTGGCAGTTACCGGATCTCGTGTTGTCAAAGATGAAGAAGATATACAGATGACTACCAATGAAATCCGTCTTCCCTTCGACCTGTTTATCGGCCGTCCCGCTTCAAATGAAGGTGAACGTGGTATAGTACTGACAGAAGTGATGGTTGTTGGGCTTGTACGCGAATGGTTGGAGTGTCGTCGGCAGTATGGGATTTCGGGATAACTTTTTTGCTGACTTCAATGTTGAATGGTATTGCGGGACGGACATTCTTTGCTTTGCTTTACTTGTATTTTTATTTTACTTGCCTTGCTCGATTGTATTTGTACCCTTTTTCTCGCAAATATATTCGTGCTCCCAGTATTCTGAGACCGGGAAGAAGAATTAAAGAATCCAACGTCTAAAGCTCATGGCATTCGTACGTAGGGGCTAAGAATTAAGGAAACGTGTCGGGGATTCGGAAAGACTTCCTATTAGTACGATGGTTATAGCCCCCTCGTATCGACTCCGTATAAAATAGAATAAAATAAAATAAGAAATAAGCATCATTCATGATCGACCGAGTAAATGAATAAAAAATAAAAGTAAAAAGTAAAATAAAAAAAATGCTAAACCACGTGGGTTTCTTAATTCGGGAGAGCTAAGGCCTCGTCCAGTAAACGCTGTACTGGTCCGGATCGCTCACTCGCCCTCCACTCACGAACTCGAACGATAAGGGTGTCAGGCACACCCGCTTGGGCATGCGGACATAGTTTCAGGTACGCCAGAATGGCCTCTGCACGACCCTTGCGGATGGCCTCAATAGACCCGTCTACTTCCCTTGTGAGAGTCTGGTCCGCCAGAGCAGTCAAGGGTGCGGCCATTTGTTCACCGGAGGCATCCGGTAAAACGATCCACTGATCCACTCGTGTAAAGAACGCCCGGATCTCATCGTAGCCCGTGCTCACGACCTGTCGTCCACCTTGGTAGAGGACTTGAGCCAGCGGACCGGTCACCTGTTCCACGTAATTTCCCAGCACTGTGGTTAGTGTTAGCAAGGCGTGACGCTAGGGGCTTCCCACAATTTGAGGGGGATTTAGGGGATTGGAGGGATTGAGGGGGGGCATTTAGACTGACCTTCACCCGAACCGGCGGTGGGGTTGAAACATTGCAGGAGACATTGTACACACGCCGCAAGGGTGTCATCTTGGGTCGAGCCGCGCCCATTCCTCGAGTCTATCTCCATCTGGTCTTGGTCTTGGTCTTCCAACTCTTCCACCACCCCCGGGATAATCTTTAATACATCCGGCATGAAATTGAGATCCTTGCGGGCCTGTGCGATCTCGCCCATTGCTCGTAGTCCATGCGGCCGGTAGAGGACGTTAGCGCGCTTCGCTTCGCGAACCGTAATAGTCTGACATGCGTTAGCTTCAATTGCATAGTTCGAACCCGCTGCCTCGTAATCGATTAAAATCAGTGGCGACATGTCAGCCCATACCTTCATTAGGTTCCTCAACTCTTCATTGGCTTGCCACAACTTCTGCGCTTGCCCACTAAATTTCACTAGTGCCTTAAGCACCACTTCTTTGCCTTCCCACGTCTTCCCCGCTAGAGCTCGCTCTAATACCGGCCAAACTAATTGAGCCGTCGGAAGGTCAATCTCTGCATCAAGCGATAAAACTGCTTGTGCAATTGCCCGTGCGGCCGTGTGCTTGATAGCCCAGCGGGGAGAGTCCAAATTGTCCGAAACGAGCCCCACAATTTCGCGAATGTAAAGCGAGACGGCACGCGATCCACCGACGTTATCTTGCCATGTCTTCTCAAACTGCTCTTTCACATGTTCGTCGCCATCGTGCTTACACACAAAGACAAACGGCAACGCACTCGCCGCAAATGCCATGAACCGATCATTGGACAGTTTGGATGCCGAGTACAGGATCTCGCCGGAGATCACTCGTGGAGTGGCATCCTCAGCTGTCAGATAGAGGTTTTTGGCATAGTCAAAGGTCTTGAGAACCCGATCGTCCGAAGCAAGCCGCAGCAGATAACCCATGGATGAGCAGTACGAGGCGCTGACCGTGTCGTTTCGGTCCACCACGTACTTGCTCAGGATTTGGATAAATCGATCTGCGTACGGGCGGAAGAGCAAGGTTTTCATACTAAGCAGCACCAGCACGCGGCTGCAACCCACCTTCGATGGTAAGCCCACGGCCGACCGAAGCACATCTTCAAGTCTATGCGCCAGTTCATCCAGATTGCTTTCATCCAGGTTGTCAATCAGATACCGCTCAATCACCTCCATCATGGGGGATGTGCGAATGCTGGACAGACGCATTTTGTCAATCTCTTGACCGGTGAGACCATATTTGTCGGCATTGAGGTGGACATAGTTGACTGCCTGTGGCTCCAAGGAGCTGAGAGCACTCAGGAATTTCTCCAGCATATTGGGAACATGAGGGCGCAGTAAGCTTCCAGGGCTCTTCTTGATCATTGAGATAAGAGCACCAATTGCGTATCCTTGCACTTCTTCCACGCTGGAATCCAGTCCCTTGTCGCTCAGAAGGAAGGGGATAGCACTTTTGAGTAAAGTACCTGCGCGCTTCTCCGAGCCGCTCGTCTCGAGTGTGCGGATGACCGAATTGGTAATGGTTTGACAGAGCTTCAGCGCGGCAGTGCGGACAGATTCCTTGATATCATCCAGTAGTTTGAAAGCCTTGCTGTAGATCTCATCGAGATACTGGGCGTACTTCTCCGGGCGGCGACCTTGAATCAAGTCTGCCACGGCAGCACAACTTGCTTGTCGAACACGCCATTCTCGACCAGCTAGAACGCTCTTGAGTAGATCTTGCATGATGTCATCAAAGTGGGTATCAATGACAACGGTAGGGTCCTTAACTAGTGCTTGCCAGATGGTGTTCATAGATCTTTGCACGTTCGGGTTAGGATCGAACCGGTAACGGAAAAGCTTGGGGTAAATTTTGGGGTTCTTCGCCAGATAGCCATCGACACTAGAATCAGAGAAGATGCTGCTGATTCCGAAGCGGCCAAATGCCGCACGATTTGTCCAAATAGCATTGTTTGAGGCCAGTGACATAAACCGGTAAACCAGAGTGGGGTCACCCGCCTCGGCAGCCAGGTTCATGATATCCTTGTAGGTATTGACAGACGATCCTTCACCAGTGGGGAGGGCTCCAGGCTCAAATAGCTGTGTGTCAGCCTCAATCTTGCCGCCTCCGAGATTGGGACCAGTTGAGGTGAATGACTCGACCAAATCTTGGACCAAATCATCCTTCAGGGATTGGTCACCGATCTCATATACAAGGCTGAGTCCGTGCGCTCCCGTCTCCTGCACCACCTCGTCCCGGTTTCCAAGAAGGCTGCTGAAAGTAGCTTGGCACTTACGCAGCCGCTGCTGCATCTCCTGCAGGTGACCGCAGTGCTTAACCAGCGACAACAGCCAGATTGCAGAAGCCTTCCGCAGAGATGGCTTGGGCGCAATGCAATCGGCAATGACCTTGTCACAGATGAGTGTAAATACTGAGCGCGGGACGTCTGAGCGAGGGAACTCTGCATCGATGTCGAACTCTTGGATAAGCGCTCGAGAATCCCAACCAACAGCGACATTGCTCAAGGCCTCGCCTACAGTGAACTGAACTTCGGGACTGCGGATTTCATGTAGACTGTAGAGTGAACTTAGGAAATCGCTGAACAAGATACTGTCCGAGCCAGACCGGGAAAAGGTCATAGTCAACAACCCCAGAGAGCTGATAGGGATTTGATTCTCGGTTTTGGCGTCGCGCGATAGCTTTTCCAGGATCTTCTTCCAGCCATCTTCTGTGATAATATCAAGAGACAGCACGCCAGATAGACTTAGCTGCCCAATGGCCTCTTGTGCAGTCCTTTGGAGTAGAGTATCCCGGGAGACATCCAGAATATCAAACAGTGTTTCAATAAACTGCTTGGTTTGTGCTTCTGGGGCTCGGTTCACTAGACCGCGGTACGCAAGTCGACTCAACAAATACGAGAGCGCCAAAATCGCTCCACGAGCTCGCATGACCTCTTGACCAACAGCAGTATTCCACGATTGAATGGTAGCAGTCAGTTGAGTAATGAAACTCTTCAGTTGGTCCTCCGAGAAGGCAGGATGCGAAACCAGAATTCCAAATGCCCGTGCAGTAATACCTTGGTTATCTTGATTGTTGCTGCAGATAGGCTCCATCAAGGACGTCACGCGCGAGATCAAGTGTTCAACAACGTCATTAGGTGCTAGCGAGCAGATTTCGACGAAATGAATACCACACTGCCGCAGGCCTTCGCGGTCGCCAGTTACAAGACCTTCAAGGGTGCCAGACAAAAATGCCAAAACAGACTCCTTTGCAGACTCTCGAATATATTTTCTCACAGCTGAGCGAGCCTCCACGCTGGTGGAGAGGAGCACTTCTAGTTTATAGTCCCAATCTTCTTCTAGGTCTGCAGCAACCCCCGAGGCTGAAAACGCCTCCCAAAGCAATGTATTTCGGAGGAATGAGATGGCAGGCATGAATGAACCTTTATAGGGACCAGATAATAGCTGGGATGCAGACAAAGATTGAACATTCAAGTGTTCCTCTTGTCCTCCCGAACCAAGCAGGAAACGAGTAGCCTCGTTGAACTTTGGGAAGTCGAACCAGGATTCGTCGCGAACTGGAGCTGCAGATGAAGCTGACCATTTCCCATCCTTGGCAGGATTGAGGAGCCGGTACCAATAAGGATGAAGACCTTTCTTTCCTTCCTCGACGATTTCTTGTTGTCTCTCTGGGCCTCTTGCAATGGCCATCAAATCGATCAAACGGGCCACCACATCGTTAAATGGTAGGAATCGGTTCGCAAAACGAACTGCGGCATACTGAACACCTCGCACAGCACGGTAACCAGTATCGGGATCAATATCGCCGGGCTGCATGCTCATTTGACGAACAAGGAATGGTCGCAGCTGGTCCTGGAAGGCCTTGTCGTGGCTGTCTAACGAAGAATTGAGAATACTTCCTAGTGCCTGATCGATGCTGACGAATATCTGAGGACTCGAGTCATCCGCACTCAAAGAAGCAAAGAGCCATCTGACCAGGTCGAATTCAAAGTTCTCTACAGCATCGGCTTGCGCCATAAAGTCGACCTTGGGGACCATGATACCGATGCTCTCGTAGGCAAGTCCTCGCAAGCTGAGGTCTGTTGTGGGTAGCTTTTGCCCACTAGCTGCCGGACTGGGCCATCCTTGAGAATGAATGAAATCCCTCAGTCCTGCAATTAGTTTAGGCGCGATTTGGTTGAGATCCGATGGTGCGCCCATACGGACAACCCAAGTAGTAAATGTAAAAATCTGGGTCCGTAGTTTCGATGCTTGCAGCCCCTGGGAGGATCTAGCAGAGTCTGATAGAAGCCCATCTTCAATGAGTCTCATTATCCGCTGGGGGTCTGCAGTAGCCTTGATTGATTTCCCCAGAAAGACGAGGAGCTTCACTTGGAGTGGAGGGCGTGCAGGAGGAGCACCACCGGTGCCGAAATACAAATCATACAACTCCTGCACAACATCAGGATTTTCAATATCCGCAGTAAATCGCTTCAGAGTCTCATCTCCCAGATCGGCAAGGCGGGAGTTAGGATCAGCAGAAGCGATCAGTGAAGGCAGGAATCGTTGTGGATCCTTAAAAGCACCGCTTCCGATGAATCGAAGGGCAGTGACTTTTGTCTCGGTCAGATTCAAGCCACCATCAGTAGAAGGGTTCCATGTCTCGTTTCCGGGAGCACCCTTGTTCAAGAAGTTATACTCATCCGGAGATAGACCGGGACATGTTGAAGTTTCCCTAGGGCCAGGGGTAAGAAGTAACAATTTCGCGAGCCAAAAGGACAAGAATTTGGAATCTTCATCCGATAGACCGAGTCGGGCCTTCAGGCGCTGATCTTCTTCGCTGCCCTTTGATGGCAGCTTGAGAAGTGGCAATAGACGCAAAACCAGATTAAATACGATAGCACCCTGAGTGGGTGACGTTCCGATCTTCGAGATACCCTGGAGCAAGGGCAATAGGATTTCGACTCTAGCTTCGGAGCCGAGGCGATCAATACCTTGCTGAGCATAGATGAGATCAAAATGCCTAATCAATTGAGAATTTTGCTCCTTGAACTGCTTCAACAATGCTGCCACGGGCAGCTGGATAGAGGGGGATTTGACACGGGTGTTGACATGCTGGCAGACCGAGATGATTTTGTTGCGCACCTCCACGCTGTCTGACCCAAGCTTCAACAACAAAGGAGGCAGATATGTTCCGAGTAGTGACTGCAGCTTCTCATCTGTGTCTGCCATAGCAATTCTGAATTCCACTTTGCCTATCAGGCTCAACTCGCGAGCCTCCGGACTCTGTGAGTCCGCCATAATGAAAGTGTTTTGCAAAAGGACAATTCTAACGGAGCATCAAATTGACACAATGGAAAAACACCAAGATGACCAGATTTATAAATGAAGAAATGATATAGGCAACTGCACTCACGTCACCGCCATCAAATGAACAGTATGGGGGGCACCTGCCCAGGTGGTACATTGATTAGTCAGTATGTGATTAGTCACTTTTCTTGGCAGGCCCTCTATATCTGGCAGGTGCGATCCTATAACCTTGGAAGGTCAACATAACATAGATGAGTTTACAATATATAACCTTGAAAGTAAGAAATAAAGGGGGAATAAGCAAGTGAACATTGAGTCTACATCAAAATAAGACATAGCATGTTCTAAAATACAGTAAATATTAATATCAACCCTCCATTCTTTGCTCAGCAGCTTCACCTCTCAAGAACCGACCAACCTCCCTTTCTGCCTCAGCTGAAAGATCAGCACCATCTTTCTGCTTGGTATTTCCAAAGAGACATTGCCAAAGGTCGTCCTTCTTTACCATCTCTCCACCTACGGAGCCGCGTTGCATCAAGGTTGTCAGAGTGGCATCTTGTAGTTCCATCGAGTTGGCAGATTCAATAGCCTCTTCAGTAACACCATCGCCGTCGGCAGGGGTTTCCGATAGTGCTTTTTTGACTTGCTTCTCTTTCTCCATGATGTGAGCCTGGCGTCGGGTTACTGAGATCTCATATATGGATTCTTCCACCGTGCCAGAGACAAGGTACATCCATACTGTTGTTGGTCGATTTTGGCCAATACGATGCACTCGAGCAATGACCTGAAGCTCAATTGCCGTGTTGATTAGGGGCTCACATAGAAAGACATGGGTTGCAACGATCAAATTCAGTCCGGATGACTGTGCTTTGCCATGCAAACAAAAGCACTCAATCTAGATTAGAAATTGTCAGCGTATTCCTTTCAATGAGGGATGGATCCAGGTAGCTTACAGCCGGATCTGTTTTGAACTTCTCAATGCCATCTGGAGAGTCAATACTGGTGGCGACTATTCCAAGGGATCTGAATGCGAACTGTAAGTGCGACAGAAAGGCTCCGTATTGAGAGAAAATGATCGACTTGGCGCCAGGGTCGTGTTCCCGCAGCCATAGGATGTGTCGGGCTAAAGTGTCGATTTTTGTCCCGTAAGATTGCTCCAAGTCAATTTTCTTAATCTCGTTGAGATGACCGGAGCTGATGTCACTGTAAATCGCATTCTGAGAATGACCTTCGTGTTCCAATTTGACGGGTGTCTTTTCCTCTTGAACAACTAGCTCCTGTGGCTTGTATGTGATCTGATGGAAATCATTCCGCTTCAACTTCCTCTTGCACATTGGGCAATTTTGGTGTGCAGCCCACCATAGTCGCAAACAGTCAGTACAGTACTTGTGACCACACACGGTCAACACACCTGCATGAAAGGTCAGTCTGCGTGTAAAAGATACATCCAGGGAAAGCAATACTCACCAACTTCGAAGGTCGATCGGCAGACAATGCACTCTCGAGCATTACTGTCGAAGCTAGCATCATCCCTTAGGTGAATGAGATATCTTGCTTTGGACTTGAGAGATGCAATCTTTCCTTCAGTGACTCCCTCTCGCTCCAGCGCCAGAGTAAAAGCGATTTCGTCTAGCGGCTTGCCTGCATTTTCCTCGTCGTATGGGGCCACTGTATCCGAAATCTGCTGCAGGTGACGGTAATACTCCAGTCTATTGTTCATGGCGTCGAGGAAAACTTGAACTTCTTTGCCCAGTTTGTCTGATACTTTCAGTTGCTCAGCAATCATCTGACCGGCGTTTTTCAAGACCATTTCGACAATCTCCTGTTCAGCACGAGCACGCGAATTGCCTGAGCCGGCTTGCCACTCCAGCGATGTCACAAGTTTGCGAAGCTCACTGACAATGTTGCGAAGCGATCCAAGATCAGGATCAGGCATAAACCGACTGCGAGTTTCCATAATCTCGAGAAATAGTTGTGGAGAGGGCCCCTCACCTCTTTGGGCCTGGACGATTCCGGATTTGACTTCGTGGGAGATGAGAGTGTTCCTTTGACCAGTGAGAGCGTCATGACGGTCGCTGTGCATTGCCCTCAAGGCCTCCATGTAGACATACATCTCATCTTGATGTTTTGTTGACCGCTCATACTCATCGCCCTCCAGCTTTGCTTCTTCTTCCTGGTCAATGAGTGACTGAGATACCAGTCTGGTCATGACATCCCGCCATTCCTTGTATTGCTCGGCATGCTTGTTAAGAGCGTCGCAGAAATCTTCAAACTTGCTGAGCAGATTGTATGACTCGACTCCTTCGCTGTAGAGATGGGGTTTCATTTTCGGGATCTCCGCGAATTTTTTGTCTCGTGCCTTAATCTTGATTTCTTTCATGCGGTGCTCAACTTTCCGGGAAATATCAGTCAACATCTCTTTGCGAATGACCTTTGCAGCCTCGTAAGCATCCTCTTCACGTTTCTCAAGCGCTTTGAACTCCTCCGAATCTGGCTGGGTCAAATTTGGGTCGCTCTTGATTTGGTAATATGCGTTCGCAGTGAAGAACACTGCAATATGCTGGACCTCGAGTGCAGCTCGGAGCTTTAGTCGACACTGACCGAGGTGGCTGTTATTGTCTGCCTCTTCCTCCTTTTCATCCTCGTCATCTAGATCGATGAGTCTTGGAGTAGCACCATTGTTGTCACCGGTAGCGCCTTTGGTATTCAGTAGGCGAATTTGCTCTCTGCTGTCTTCAACCAGCTTAGTGGCATGATCCAATGCTTTCTGCCAAAGAGCGAGAGCTTCTTGGCGATGTTTTGCATTTTCTAGAAGCTGGCCTCGTCGAAGTTGAGATAAGAGGAGCGACCGTTCTTCCGTACGTATAGCCGCCTCGTTGGCCTCAGTCATGACTTCCAGAACTTGGGCCACAGTCCGCAAAGGAGAGCCTGTACCTAGGGTTCGGCGATAGCTGAGTTCGGGATGGAGGCACGCTTGGCGGAGTCTCGTCAACCAAGTACGCATTTTATCGATGATTACAGGATCTTCGGGGTCCCAGTCACCTCGAAGGGGGGCTCCTAAGGCGTTCAAACCGCATTCTTCACACATTTCTTCGAAAATCTGACCGTACTTCTGTTCTTCTATAGCTGTGAAGGGAGTAGTGATAACGATGCGCTTTTGGGGTGGTAGGCGAAGCTCATCCAGTAACTGACCTTTCCTGTGCCGAAGAGCGATTGTGCTTATGATTTTGGCAAGGACTGACCCAAAACACAGGCACAATCTTCTCCACAAAGGGGCCGAAAAGCAGAATGGCTCATAATGAAGGAAAAGAAGAAGGCCAAACAGGTCGTCTATGTTTCTGCGCAGTGGGGTACCGGTCACAGCCCAAGCAATCTCTCGAGGGATCAAGCGAGCTACTTTCGCCGCATTGCTGACTCCACTCTCTATCATCTGAGCTTCATCCAGGCATACACGCCACCATGAGAGGCGAACGAGCGGTGTCTTCCTCTGTACAAATCGCTTTTCGTGCCGTAGAGATCGTTTCGGAGTAGCACCCGTATAGTGAATTTCTTTCGCGATGACATTGTAGGTGGTCAGAACTACATCGAACTCGGCAAGCTCTTCGACAATCATGTCGTCAGTTGTTTCTTTCCCACGTTTGATGCCATTGTAATGATAAACACGCAGAGTGGGAGCATGCTCGTTCAACTCTTGTTTCCATTGCTCAAGGATCGCGGGTGGTGTAATGATCAAAGTGGCGCCAGTAGGTCTCAACCCTTCAGGATCAGCCTTGATAGGCTGCGATGCTCGCTTATTCAGGCTTATCAACGCAATCACTTCGACTGTCTTGCCCAACCCCATTTCCTCTGCAAGTATTCCACCTTTCAGATTATCTGCGGCATCGTGCCACCCAGAAAGGTCTGTTGTCAGAATCATGAAAAGATAACTGAAGTAATAGGTCCGTCCATCAGCATCCTTTGCGGAACTGAAAGAAGCTGGAAGGTCATTTCTGGGGAGTTCCTCCATGGGCATAATCTCGCCATTTGGCCCGACCTCCCTTCCTTCTCTTTGTAAAAGCCAGCGAACGGCTCTTCTCTGGAACGGAAATAGCTTGCATTTTAAATCGGGGCATTTGATATTTGTCGAACTGTCTGTGAGTTTGGGAACGTGAACATTTTTGTAGAAATCTCGGGGAGACCATTCTTGGGGGGTTCCCAGCATTTTATCACGATATTCGCGTGGTTGGGTCAATGCCGATGGGCGAACACATTTTTCCTGCAGCACATATCTTGTAAAAGCTTCCAGGTCTGCTTCCGTCAATCGGTTTAAATCCGGGGTCTCAATAGAATCGCTCCAAAGAACAACCGTCTCGAGAGTAAAAGTTTCTCCATCTGGCAAGGCACACAGCTGCGCTTGGTAGCAGGCTATAGGCACATTATTGGAGAACTGGTCCACATGAGGAAGTTTACTGGCGGCCTGAAGTTGCCCAAGGAGATCAAACAGCCGCAACTCCTCGCATGGATATATCAGCAACTCTTCTTCGTCGAGACTAGATATTTCCAGTTCCATACGATTGGGGTCGCCATTGGCTGAGGCTGGTTCTGGGGTGTTGTTCAGATCGTCTTCGAGAAAATGAACGCTTCGAACATCTAGGAGTATAGGAACGCGGAAGGTGGAGAGATTTAGATCGTACGGCCTTTTAAATTGGCGTGTGCTCGTATTCGAGGGTTTCTGCAGAGGGTAATAGATCAGTCGTTTTGCCCTAGAGTGGGATACCAGTGGCAACCTACTATGCGCATTGTCAACCGTGCCAATGGGATGTAGCCCAGAGGGATTCCCGTCACTGTTACCCCATTTTCTTTTGTCAGACTCCTTGCGCCCCCTTTCGTAGTCTTGCGCCGCTTGGTGGGACGGTCATCGCGTTGTTGGAAGATGGGGTATAGAGACTCGAGAGTCGCATCTAGAATAACAATGGATGTCAGTGCTTCAATTTCATCAAGATAATCAGCAAACAAGAGTAAATACCTGGCAATGCGATATCTTCTACAACCACGCTCATTTTGAAAACCACAGCCTATTCTGTCGCCACAATGGAGAGTTGACAAGAAGAGAGAATGCGACTGGGAAAGATGCGGCTATCATCTTATCGTAATTATCACGGGAAGATAAGGAAGATAAGGCAGTGTACGGGCGACTAAGTATGCCACCGGTTCATAACTCTCTCATTGGTTCATATTGCCAGGCATTAATTTACCTAGAACCACTCTCACTTTAGAAGTAGAAACAAATTAACTGTATAGTTGAAGATAACGCCGGTTTAAGCGTTTAATATTAATGGTTGGTCGTACTATTATAAAGTTGATTAATTATATAGTCAAAGGTTATATGTAGAAAAGTCTAGGAAAGTCTCTTATGTAGAATCTATTTTTTTAACTCCCCTCGTATATATCTAAAAAGACACCTAAAAAGCATTTAAAAAGATAGCTGAAAATATATCCCAAAAGACATTTAAAATATAGCTCAAAAGACATCTCAAAAGACATCTAAAATGAATATGACAAACCTATATAAGCGGCTAATCGCAATTATTGTCTTATATATGCCCCCGGCGATGAATGAAGCGGTGAGGTAATATCCAATGCGAGAGTTAACTATGAACCGGTGGCATACTTAGTCGCCCGTACAGGTGTCAACCTGATCGTCGGCTAAATCCAATTCCGACTCAACCTGCCCAGGTGGTATATCAAGACGACAATAGCTCATGTCTCAACATACTACATCCAGCTCTATAATACTATCTATTTACTGGAATTTATGGTAGTCTGATAATAGCTATGCTGTTAATACTAACTGCATGATGATTTACTATGTAAACATATTTGGATGCTTCCACGGTTCTAGGTGGATATATACTTTCCAAGGTTGAACCGTACTAATCAGCAGCCGCAACAGGGAAATACAGAAACATGTCTCTGTTCAGTGAATACTCCGACTAACATTACAATATTAAAAAAAGGATCATAATATCTCCATGAAAGACAGACTCAGAAAGCCCCAACCTTATCATCATGGCAAAACGGACAAGCAGTAAAGTACTCTGCCAACCCCACCTGAATCTGCCATTTCGCAAAACAAGACAGACAAGAGAAAGACTGAACAAGACGAACTCTCGTAGACGCAGACTGAGGCAACCACCTATGCGAAAGCAGCACAAGATCGGTAGCAAGCCCAGGAGTTTCTTGAACCAGTTTCTCGAATGCCTTCTTCTCGCGCAGCTCCCTCCTGTGCTTTTGACAAACCGCGACCACCACGTCCCGAAGACCCCGATCCGACTTTGGTGTTGTTTTGTATGCTTCAAAAGCAGCAGTCAAGAATTCGTCCGTGTCCCAGTGGTCTTGGGCGAGGGTGACAAAGGTTAATTTTGCTTGAATTTTGAGATACTCCACTTCGAATCTGTTGGAAATGGCGTATACTTGGACATTAAACAAGAGGGGGCACATTCGAGGCTCGGATTGGTTGGTATCGTAATGTAGTCCGTAGAAAGAGCGTATCATGGCTTCAACGACGCGGGGATGCTCATCCTTTATTTCGAATGCATGGGCCTCTTTGTTTTCCTGCAATGATCAAAGTCAGATGAGCCTGTGGATAATGAAGATATTGGGCCCTGGGGAGACTTGCACGGACATTAGAGAAGATTCGGCGGAAAGCCTCAGATCGGCTGCAGACAATGAGTTTGTGTACTTTCAAGGCTTGGTCTGTGGTGAAAATGGTGAGGTCGGAGAAGGTGCCCGTGGGGTAAAACCTGTCTATAGTCAGTCCTCTCATCCATACAGTGTCTAGACCAAGAACTTACTCCCCTAATCGGTGGACGAACCGATCAGTACCCTCGACGCTGTAAGCAGTAAGTTCCATTGCAAGAGCGCGTTGAAGAGAGCTTTGAGGCGAAGGGGACGTGAAGGGGACATAGAGGGACCAGTAAAATATGAGAAGAAGTAAAATAAGGGCCTAAATTTGGTGAGGTAACAACGACGAGCAGTTCAGATGCTTTTTATCCTCAGTGGCAAATGAGACTGAAATGTCGAATCAAAGGTAAGTGACGATCTACGACCTTGTCTCATCTCCAATTTAGTCTTATTTGTGTAAAAGCAATTCTTGGATTTTCTACATCATAATAACTCACTATTAGCGCTCCTCTACCATGACGCGTTATATCCCACCTCCGTGTCCCAAACGGGATATTGTATACATTGCAACCTTGACGTCCGGAACTCTTCATAGTATGTCACCCTCGCTAATTTACAAGAGCTCCAGGTCCCTTTCCAATTATAGCTCTCACGCTATCTCTCCCAGTATCCCCACGATCTTGTGCAGAAGAAGCCGATGTCTTACCTTTAGGGTCGGTGTCAGAAACAACGGTACCATTGGCAGCATGAACAGATTGGCGGTATGATCGTCCATTTGCCTGACTGTCGAACACATTGATAGTGTCGCCCCAAGATGTTGACTTCCCTCCAGTGACCGATTTATAGCGTGCTGTGCCAGTCTGACTTGTGTGTAGGTATGATGGGCCCGATGTCAAGGTGTAAGTGGAAATACCGAGCCCTCCTGTTGCCTCAAAATCGAGACCTTTTTTCATCCAGGAGTCAATCGTCGTCTCATTCGACGTGATTCCGTAAGTTGCATTGACAACCAAGGGGTATTGGAATGAAATACTGTTTGAGATGGGCGTATCCCCAAGCTCGGTGATAGTATTATTGCCAGTTGTGAGTTGTCTGTTAACTTGACTGTATCCCTGCTGGTTGAGGACACCGTGATTGGAGAAGGATAGTGTCTGAGACCAGGAGTATAGAGAAGAGGTTGCACTGAAGACTCGCTCGACAACCACAGAGTATGACAAGGAGTCGTTTCCCCCGATCTTACTTTGGACAAGATTCCGGGTCACAGCAAGCACTGGCAAGGGAGCATCCACCGTGGGCCGACTGTTGTCACCAGTAACAGTGGCTTTAGAGCCGGAGCTGTTGTCATCGATATATATGAAAATATTTCCTGTGACAACCCAGTATGAGCCCACAGTGTTTGCAAATGTGGCGCTCCCATCTGCCGAGACATCAAGACCAGTCACCCGGATCTCAAATGAATGTTGCTTCCCATCTTGGACCATAGGGAGAAATGGGGAAATATCAATCTCCGGCTGGCGAAGGTCAAATGCATCAGTCCCAACGACCGGACGCCAGAATCCCGGAGTCACGCCTCCCGTGAAAATAATAGGGAATGGCCAGACAAGCCCGGCAAGGATCCCATCAATATAGAGCTGGACTTCACGGAAGGGAGTGTACCCATATAGCCCACCGACAGTGCTTTCAAAGTCTTCGGTATCCTCCGAGAAGACGTTAGACCACCAGAACTCTTCTTCTGATTGTCCACATGCCGATATCGACACAACAGCACGCGATGCCGCAGCAGGGATCTCGTACATAACTGTTGTGTTGTCTGTGGGAAGTTGAAAGGCACTTGAAGAGTTCGATGCTGACTTTTTAGCAGATATTGGAAGAATAATATCCGCGGTCTTGATATTATGCTCCTCGGAGAAGTGTGCCGTTAGCGTGGCATTGAACGAGCCAGTGTAAACATCGTTAATGATATTTCCCAAGTCAAATATCAGCTTCTGGGGACTCTTCCATAGCGAGTTATACTGCGACATCTCTTTGATATAGGTCCAGACAATCCCATTAGCTGTTGGCTCTGCCGTTGAGGTCCGGAACACTTCATTGTCTCCAAGATACATGAGAGCCAGGCGGTCAAACTGCCTCCCCCGGGAGGTGACTGTGAGATTGATTCGCACAGTATCAAAGTCACAGTTTGGGGGCTCATAGTCGCCTAGATAAGTTGCAAGATTAGACCACCGGTAGAAGCAACTTTCGAGACCGCTTACCAACAAACGGTGCTCCATAACTGGCGCCAAAAACATGATCCATGAGCAATATCTCGACATCGCAGTTGTTGTTTCCACTGGAATCGAGCGAGATTGGCTGATAGAGCTGGAAAAACTCTTGCAACCCAGTCGAGCTAGGTGCCTGGGATGAGAAGCTACCAATAGACTGCAATCCGCTTTGGAGAGAGGAAGCCGATGGGAGATGCCCCAAAAGCAACAATCCACATATGGCAATCAGAATCATAATCGCGAGTAGTCCGAAGCTTGGATTGGCTCTTCTCAGCTTGCTGCGGGTGTCGTTCACCTCTGAGTCCAAATCGCAATGATCAATAGGCAAAACAGTGTTCGCAGTGTACGTTTCTTGGGGCTTCAGTGGCTCTTGATTAAGCACCCACACCGGAGATCGATTCCAAGGCCCGCGATGCAATTTTAAAATATTGCAAAATGTGACCACGAGGCATAGGAGAAGAATATATAACAACCATGCCGCTAGCCGGGTAAAGCAATACTCCATGGGGGATTGCGGATCCGTTGGAGGGACTAGCATGTTATCTCTGGACCAGTTAGGACATTGGATTCTTCAAAGACGGGTGGTTAAAGGCTTCCAAGGTTGTATGTAACCTTGGAAGTGGCTCTTGCATATGAGGTGATCTTGTAGACTTGCCCCTGACGATAAGGCGCATAAAGAGGGGAAGGTGCGACGGACTTCCGACGCAAGCCCTATGTTACCCCCCCTCCCCCCCCCTCAGACTATTATTACGCTAAATAGGTACCTAGGTATGCACGAGATTTGAATTATCCAATGGTTTCCATTGATATTGATCAAGAAATGCTTGGTATTGTCTAAACCCATATGGCAACATAGCACGGCTAGACGAGTAGAGAGTATAGTGTACAAAAAGAAAGAGAAGTTGTGAGAGATCAAATGTCTCATGTAAAGCAAGCCAAAAACAATCACTCCATATCCCATGCAGACTTTTGCCCCAATTTACATAAACAAGCGCCAGGCACCAAGAATAAGAGCCGCGGTACCGGTACAGACACCCCTGTAGAGAAAAGAAAGTCAGTATAAGCTCGCGCATCAGTAAAAGAGTTTGGGGATCATACATAAGCCACTGCAACGTCGAGAACTTGACAGCCTCCACTCGTTCCCTCAATCCAGCAACCTCCTGCTCAATTCGCGTTTCAGTCTCCTTGATACGCATTTCTTGGCTATTTGCTTCCTCGCGTATCCGACCCTTCTCAAGGTTCAGATCCAACCGGACCGAGGCTTGTGTCCGTCCAATCTCATCCCGAAGTCGTGAGTTGAGTTTGGCGAGGTCTGCCGCAATCTTCTCGTGTGATGAACGGGTCAACTGTGCCTCAGTCGAGTCTGCATTGAGTAGTTCGGAGCGCAATTTGGCGAAGTCCACTTTCTGTGTATAAGTTGATCTCTCCGAGTCTAGCGAATCGTTTCCCGTTAGATCTCCGACGAGCATTATAAAGCACGGATACGCGATACAAGACGCCTTCACATACCTTCTCGGAGCACCATTGTCCTTGTCAGATTCTGAATTGACTCTTGAATGATATCGTTCAGTACCCGCATCATTGCCACGGACTGCTCCTCGCTGAAGCCCTCCGCTTGTAAGCGCTTCACGAATTTCAGGGTATCAAAGTGGTGATCGCGGGGCCGGACTGGTGTCGCATGAAAGGCGCGACGAGCGGGATGGTATGTAGCCACATAGACGCCATTGTGTCGGATCGGATTGCCGCGGGGGGTTGTGTTCGACGTTGCCGGCGTGGTTATAGAGGTTCCTCGGGAAACGAGATATCCGGAGATAGCATCCCGGGAGGATGTGGAGATGAGCTGGGAAGACTGGGAAGGCGGGGTTAGGGAACTGAATCGTCGCTTTACGGGACTCCAGGCTTGGGGGAGTGGCCGTCTTTGACTTGTTGCAAGCGCGGGATGGTGGGTGACAGTAACGGATGGACGCGAAGAGGAGCTGTTCCAAGTCAGGCGGGGAAGGATATTGCGGGGGACATCCGCGACATGTTTTTGAGGCGCCATGTCAAGGACAGTGGGCAAGGGAATAATTTATTCAAGTGCACTTGAATCCGATTAGGAGTGACGCAGAAGAGAAAGCTTGGAATATCCGGCCGGGATGACTAAAGGGGATCGGAAAGATCGACGCTTTCAGTTTCCCGGCGGTGCCCACATTACCCGCATTATCTAGAGAGGTCCGGGGTTATTGTAGAGTTAGGTACATTCTCATTTCATGCAATTAGAGGATTATTTTGATCGATCTTTGACTGAAACTGTTTTCAGAGAATATCCAAATCAGAGTTCGCATGTAAACGCTATCACAAATCCATGCCCTTTCGGCTACCTGACACTCAAATCCAACCTCATATCTATAAGTCAAACAGCTTCTTCAGCTGATCGATGGTATCCTGAGGACCATCAACGGAGTGTCCAATGGTGCGAGGGTCTTCGTAGATCTCATAATCGTTTCCTCCGACGAAAGTCTTGTCGCCGAAGAAGTGGATGGTCTTGTATTCGATACCCGAGATGCCCTTTTCAGCCTCGATGTGCTGCAGGCAGTAGGTCTTGTCCCAACCAGTGGGGAAGACATCGAAGGAGATTTGACCACCAATAGAGTAGCTGCGTTGGCAGATTGATTAGCACCATATCAAAAGTAAACCACCCAGATAAAGACTTACGTGAGACCGTAGTCGGGGAACTCCTTCTTCAAGGACTCCACCAGGGTCTTTCTGATGTTGTGGATCTTGTCGAAGCTATAGCACAGGTCAGTCAGCCAGTCCATTTATGTGGACATAGTAATGCAAGATCAACACGTACGCTTCGAACTCATCACGCTCCTCGATGCTAGCAGCACGTCCAACGGGGCTAATGTTGACCATTCCATTCCGGAACTCAACAAAGGTACCGCGCTTGCGGGGCAACTTGGTGTTGGCAATAAACTTGAGAACGAAGTCGACCAGCGCTTGGTACTTGTCCTCCCCAAGCCACTGGATGAAGTTGTTGCTAGCAAGCGACTCGCCGAGGCGGAATGCGGTCAGACCGTTTTCGGAGAAGCAGAAATCGAACATAGTGGTAACATCGATGGTGGATGATCCAAGCTGCTCTTGCTGCTTCACAAGGTTCGACCCGCCAACCTGATTCATGTTAGAAACGGGGTGGGTGTATTGATTGGGAGGAGACGAACGAATCCAATAGCGCACTTGTGGCGCAATCGAGAGAGCAACTCGAGCATCTCTGGCGAGGCATGCTGGAAAAGAAATATATTAGTACAATTGAACAGCAGTGAGTCTCGTCGCAACCTACCCGTCTTGCGGGGGTGAGAGTCTCGTCAACATCGAACAGAACAACCGTGTTCTTGATGGGACGGTTCTCCAACGAAGGGTAAACACTGGCAGCTTCGGTCATTTTGAAGGATTTATTCAATTGAGTCTCAATCAAGAATTTGTCAAAGATAAAAATTGCGGGCAACTTGGGGGTAAATATAGACAGAGGGGCCCAGTTTGGCCGCAAGCGGTGAGTGAAGACGGGAGCTTAGCGCAAGGCCATTGGGTCCAGAAGCAGAGAGAAGGCCACCTGGTCTGTTTCATTTGTTTTTAGAGAAGATGTTTATTGGACTTAATTACCCATTAGGATCATGATCTAACTAATCTTGTATATGTTGTCATTCTGGACTGTGCTATGTTGCGCAGCATGGACATCTAGACTGGTGCCTGGCTGTTATCGATAAGAAACCGAGGGGTCAATTTATCAGATCAGAACGAGTTAAACATGTGCATTCGAGAATTATCTTAACTACTTGTTATATACCCGAGATATGCATTTCTTACTGTACTAAATGGTACATAGCCACGTAGACATGTACAGCCGGAATATGCAACCTAATCCAATTCCCGCGAGGCTGCAACAGCCAGCTCCCAAATCCTTAACGCCCAAATCGCTCAGCAAACCCGAAATCGAGAAACTCAGCGTCCCATAGTAGACTGGAAGACCTTCGCCGCAAGTTCACTCAAGAGCCGCGTCCGATCCTGCGTTGGAAGGTCCAAGAAAACCTCATAGACACTTTTGCCCTTAGCATCGCGGACCGCGCCGAGACGATTACCCGCAACAGCGCCAGCCAGCGCACCAGGCAAATTGCCGACAATAAAGCCCATAGCACCGCCACTGACACCCCCGACCAGTGACCAGAATCTTCCGGTTGGGCGAGTCCGCCTTCCGCCCTCTCCCTCGTTTTCCTCAGCGAGACCCTCTTCGCGCAGCATCTCTTCAAAGACGGAGCCAAACTGGTCATTGTCACGGTCATCGCGGTTCCCACCGAATCTAAAGCTGGACCAGGGGAAACCACCGGCGCCGGTTGGTGGGACTTCCGCTTCTGCTTCCTCCTCGGCTGCTTGGTATGCGCGAGTAGCGTCATATTCCCGGCGGCGCGTGGGGTCAGATAGGGTGTAGTAGGCGTCGTTGATTTCTTGGAATTTTCTTGTGCGTGAGGGTCGCTCTGGAGAGTCGATAGGGACCCGATCGGGGTGGGATTTCAGTGATTCCCTAGAGTTGGTTAGAGATGTCATTTCAAGGCGAGTTGTGGTACACTCACCTCTTATATGCGGTGCGGATTTGTTGTTGGGTGGCATCTTGGGTGATTCCTAGAGTTTTGTCTGGTACATGTTAGTTGGAACGATATCGGTTGGGCCTTCAGGATAGGTCTTACAGTAATTGGGGCCTGGTCGAGAGTTAGTATAGATTTTGGTAAGAGGGCAGGAGTAAAATTAACATACTTGACATGGTCACACTTTGATCTGGGATTCAGCAAGAAAGGACGTATTATGTTAGACTAATGATAGACTCGAAGAAGAATTTGGAGAGAGTCTTCCATGGCAGGCCATCACATGCAGTGACGTCGTTGTCGCCTGAGGCATTGATCTCCATCAGGTTCCACGGTTCAAGTGTTCGTTGATTTTGATTTTAAACAACACTACAACATACATCGATGTACATGCAGAATATATTATTGCAATATGATTTTGAGATGATCATTATGTCTACCACTCGAGAGTGGGTTGCTTGACTATCTGGGGTACTGTGCCCACCGCAAAATGCGGTTTACGACTAAGTTTAGCCGGTCAAACACCCCAGCCACCTTTATTCCGCCAGGGGGTGACTGATCAATCTCATCTGAAGATCTCCTTTGATTCGTCTGAAATTAGCATCCAGTATTATCCACGACTCCCTCATAGAATCTCAATTGTGCCAGCTGTCAAAAGAGATTTCCTGCATAGAAAATCCGCAAAAGCGGGTGCACACATTGGCCTAGACCTCAGATTGCGCATCTCCGCAGCAGCTAGTGGCTGACTTGCATCCATCTCTTTTCATTCTTTCAATTGCCACACAGAAAGCCCAAAAAAAAGTTTCAAAGAGATAATCAGGGGCATTGTTACGCAGCAGCATCTCAAACCCACCTTCCTCTGTGTACCAACCTACCACAACCCAATCCCTCCCCTAACACACAACCCGTCCTTCAGACCAAGCACATTATTCACCGGTCTGACCCCGAGTGCGCAAACTTGCACCCGTAACCAGCCTCAGCCTCAGTTTCGACACCAGCATCACCAACACAATGGGTTGGTTCGACGGTAAATCCAGCGCAGTTTCATCGGGAGGATACGTGCGGCGCCGGTCATCACCAACACCCAGCTCGCACAGCACGCACAGCACGCACAGCAGACGCAGCAAATCCGGCTACTCCTCCACGCACCATACGCGAAACTCAGCGCCATCTTTCTTCGGCGGGCTAGGCGGAGGCCGAACAGGAGGCCGATCAAGCCCATCTGTGTTCTCGTCCTTCTCGTCTTCGTCGCGACGGGCCCGCCCCCGCCAGGGATTCGTTCAGCGCATGCTCCGCGACATCAAGCGTCTCTTCCGCGATATCTATCGCTGGGCCCGTCGAAACCCTATGAAGGTCTTTATGATGGTTATCGTGCCGCTCCTTACTAGCGGTGTTCTGCCGAAGCTGCTGGCTATGATTGGCATTCGCTTGCCGCATGCTGTTACCAGTGCCCTGGGTGGCGCGGCGAAGTCGAGTGGTGCTGCTGCTGGTGGTGGTAGGGGTATGTCGGAGAACATTAGCAGTCTCATGAACATTGCCAAGATGTTTGCGTAGGCGATGTTCCCTGGCACAGACTGTTCTGTTTGACCTCCGGAGCTTGAGGTTCTTTTTTTTTCACGATTTGCAATGCTTTCTTGAATTCAACACATGACGATCACGATATACACCTACTGTCCTTTTGCTGCTTTTTTTGCTTTTATACCTGCCATTCCTTTTCGCTTGTTGCCATTTTCGATGTTGTCATGAACTGGGGAAGCCCGTCTGTTCGATAGAATTGATTTCTTTGGAAAAGTTGTTGTTTTGTATCGGCAATGAAAGCTCCGAAAATTCCAAACAAGTCTAGAGAGAGATTGAAGTCTCCTATTTATACTAGACTAGTCAAGTGTTGCTGCCCAAGCCCGTGGGTATGGTAGTATCGGACAGCTGTACACCGCACTGGTTGCGTCTGCAGTTGGGGAGGTGCACTGGCCCTCTGGCAGACCCGCCTATAAACCTGCCAAACGTACGGGGTATGGAGTACGGAGTACGAATTCCGCTGGTAGACCGATCTTTGCGGGGATACGGAGTACTCGTAGTACGACAGATATGAGATGGATCTGCAAGGAGGAAGTAAGTATCGTACTGTAACGTTTAACCGTACATGGCATATCAATGACTAGTAGCTGACCAGCGTCATTCTACCCTAAAGTTTTGGATTGGAGAAAAAAAAATTATGTGTACATTTTGGTTTCTACTCGGGTATTGCCAACACCAAGCAGGAATTCTATAGTAAAACAGCCTTGGGGAACTTTTGTGGTCAGCCCGCGGGCAGAGAAAGCAACGGCCAACGCTCGAGGTGCAGCAATACAGCTGTCCAAGTCTATGATCGCTGGGAGCGCTTGTTACGCTTCCGAGAGCGAGAGGTTGAGGTGGCAGTGGTCTCAGCTTCCTCAACCAGCTCCTCGGCCTCATCAGAATCCACTTCCTCCTCAGCGGGAGAGCCCAACACGCGACCAACAGTCTTGTTGAAGCACCAGATGGGAAGCTTGAACACCATGGTCTCACGGATAGAAGGGCGTTCAATCTGATCGACGTCGAGCAGGAACTCCTGGCGCTCGCCAGCCTCATTCTGCTCTTCCAAGAACACATTGCCAATAGAATCAACAATCAAGGTCTTTCCATTCTCAGCAACGACGCGCTTGCGCTCGCCGGTGCTAGCAACCTGCTCGGTAGGAGTAGAGGTACCAGAGGAAGCACGAGCGCTCACACGGGCACCACCTCCCTTCTTGTCCTTCTTGTTCTCCTTATCCATCATGCGCTTCTGGCGACGGTTGACAGCCACGGCACCAGCTTCACCGGATTCGGGCGCAGGAGGGGGAGGTACGGCGGCGACCGAGTCGATTCCAGGAACAGCCATCTCATCGCCCCAGGCGGCTCTGCGGGCCTGGCGAATGTAGCGATCCACAAACTCGCGCTGGCGCTTCCAGCTGAGGACCAGCGCGGCGTAGTGAGCACCACCACCGAAAACTAGGAACAGACCCGCCAGCACGGAGCCCAGACCGGGACGGAAGCGCGAGTAGTAGTATCCGGTACCCTTCCACAAGGGGAAGCCATTCTTGAGGAAGTGGTCGTAACGCTGGCGGTTGGGGCCGCGCAGGACGTTGGCGACGAGGTTCAGACGGGCAGAGCGGGCGTCGGCGTTCTTGACTGCGGCGTCAATCTCGCGCTGAGTAGGTCCCTTGTTGACATTGACCCCCTGGTTGGACTTGGCCTTGCTCTTGTCCTTGGCGTAGTTGGCGATGAAGGCGCGCTTGACCTTGTCCGGGTGGATGGTTCTCGACTTCTTGCGGTATGCCTTGGTGATTTGTTCCTGATTGGCATTGGGACGGATCTCGAGGAGGTCTGCAGGTCAGGTCTTGAAGTTAGATACGTATCCCTGAAAATGATGGAAATAAAAATGAAACAGAAAGAAAATGCAAGTCAATGGCAATGTTAGCAAGACATCACATACCGTAGAAAGTCACATTGGCACCTTCATTTGTGGCCACATCATTTTGGAGCCCAAAGATCTCATAGTCTGTTTCGAGGTCAGTATGGGAGTTTCTCCGGGGTAAACAGATACCCACCTTCTTTGGACCAAGCAGCGACGAGGCCGAAGAAGACGAAGAGGGATAATAAGGCAAATGACTTCATGGTGATAGCGGTCAATGCCGCAAAAGCCAGAAACGAGAGAAATATAGAAATGAACGAATAGGCTGTGTGTTAGTGGAGGACATGTAGGGAAAAAAGCGGTCGGGCGTTTATCCAAGAACCAAACGTGGCCCCAATCGACTTGGTGTTTTGACGGTGTTTTTTGGTTGTTTCATCCTTTTTTTGGCTTTTTTTTTTTTTTTTTGGCTTTTGAGGGGAAAATATAGTTGGGCTCTGCATGAATTATTGCATCTGAGCGTATTGGTAGGGATAGATATAAAGAGAGGGATCTAGATTTCTATAGTTGATTCCTTTCTGTTTCTTCTTCCTGAAGGACTCCTTGGGAGCCCAGGAACTGGATGACCTCAGGGACCCATTACTATTATTAGGGTCTATTAGGGTCGATTTGGTTATTGTTTCTACCCTATTTCATCTTATTTCCTCCTTATATTACTTGATACTGGACTTGGTGAAACAACCGTGCTCTGACTAAAAAAGAAAAAAAAGTCGAAAGGGGAAAAGGCCCAGAAAAAAAGTGACTGCCTCTCCGACGTGTTGTTTCCGGCTCTCTGACTCTCTTTCCTCTCTATCCACTTTGTCCACTCTATCACTTTATTACCTGTCCCATTTTCAACCTTTTTATTCTTTCCCCCCCTTCTCAACCTCTTTCTCATTCAAAATGGTCTCTATTCCAATTGATGCGATCACTTCGCGTTTTGGTGATCGCTTCAACAACCTCCGCAGCACCTCGTTGAGTACACGCTTCGCCAACCTGCGCCCCATTTCCGAGTTCCTCGATGTCAAGCGCCTTTCCAAGCCTGCCAACTTCGGTGAAGCCCAGAGCCGAGTCAATTACAACCTGTCCTACTTCTCTAGCAACTATGCCGTCGTCTTTGTGATGCTCAGCATCTACAGCTTGCTGACCAACTTGGTGCTGCTGTTCGACATGGTCTTTGTGAGCTGTGGTCTCTACGGAATCAACATGCTCCAAGGTCGGGATCTGGATGTGGGCTTCTCTCGTTTCACCACTTCGCAGCTCTACACCGGACTACTCATCGTCGGTGTCCCCATCGGCATCTGGGCTTCCCCCCTCACGACTGCCCTGTGGTTGATTGGCGCTACTGGCGTGACCGTTTTCGGCCACGCTGCGTTTTTGGATAAGCCGATCGAGAATGCTTTTTCCGAGGAGGCGGTCTAGGTGGTCGGCCGCGAGCTCCTTTTGATATGCCCTCATGGGGAAGACCACCGGGGGCACGAACGGGGAGAAATACTAGGGGACGCGCGGCTTGGGAGGAGACACGACTGGAGGAGGTGGATAGTGAGGAGGATGTATACGGGCGGGAGCTGGTGCGGAGCGGTCGATACAGGCAGGAGTATGGAGGGCGAGGGCCGCGGAGGCGACCTGTGGATTATGAGGACTTGACGGATGAATCTGAATCAGTTGAGGGAGGAGAATACGATCTATACGACCATGAGGATAGCACGGTGGCTTATGCGATGCAGTTGGCCATGCGGGACAAGGAAGATCAATTGGTGGACACAGCGCTCGAGCGGATTCGCCGCGCTCAAGTTCTGGGAAAGAAGAACGTCCGGCTGTCGAAACGCGAGCTGGAGGCTTTGGAGCGCAAGCGCCAGCAGACGGACGGTACAAGCAGAAGCCGGCGCCCGTCCGCCACTTCTGTCAAGGTGACGTCGCGTCCATCATCTCGACGGAGCGCAGTTGTTGCACCCGAGCAGCAGTCCAGCGCGTATCCGACCTTTACGCCTGATGCACACAGCACCTGGGCTCGAGGGACGGCTAATAGCCGGCCGTCCAGCTCATCTTCTGCTCGTCCCCGGACCCCAACAACACAATCTCTTCGCCCCCAGCAGTCTAATTCACCTCTTCGACCTCCCTACCCACCATACACTCCTGAGCGCTTTGCCCCCAATGCCCGACCACAGTCGATGCAACAAGCGCCTGTTTTCCCACGGCCACTGCCAGACGATCCTCAATGGGCCCCACCCTACTACAATACCATGCAGATGAGCCCATACGGGGAACCCGCGCCATACCAACCGCAGGTTCCCACCGATCTCCGGGCTGGACAGCAGAATCGAATGAGTTATCCTTCAAGTCTTCCATACCCGGCTTATCAATCTCAATCTCCGGGCAAACGTTCACCGCAAGGCACCGCACCGACTCCGGGCGACCTAGCTCCAGCTCCAACTCTAGCTCCATCCAAGTTGGGGTCGGGGGAATCCAGTGAAGAATCGGAGAGCAGCGAGGATGAAGTGCAGATCGTCAAGGTGACCAAGGTGGCTGAGCGCAAGGCCCCGCCCGCTGCAGTTGCGCAGAGACGGCCGGTTACTGGAACCACTCGTAAACGGACCAGTCGATGAAGATGACGTGTCTCTCAACGTTGCCCTATCTAAAATTACTTTCGGTCTGGGGATTTTTGTTCTTTTCTGCTTTACTGTTTTTGATTCCATCATTGCGGTCTTTCCGTACCGCGACGGCGTTTTTAGGTAGACCGGTCTTGGACTACAAACATATTATTATTTCCACTTTTTGGGCTTTGATGTACATTGTAGATCTTTGTAAGGCTTGGAATATGTTGAAGTTTAATAGTATATAAGTGGACCGATGCAACATGACTGAACGCGTCTGACATCTGATTACATCTCCATATAATCCATGTCCTCCATTGTGTAATCCGTCAGCCTCCAAACCTTCGACCTTTGAGTTTTTCGCCAAGTATTCAGCCACCCGGCGTATCCGCAGATCATAGGATAACCTTGGAATACATATTCCGTAGGCATTCATGTTATGGCTCTGGAGATTGCCAATATTAATAGTACTCTGTACCAGAGGTACACTAAGATACCTCCAAGTAACTATTCGAGTAAATATTGAGGCTGATCAGTTGGACTAGACTGTGGGGGCGCGCAATTTTTCTGCCTTGGCAGTCCTGGAAATGACGTCGCTTTTCTAATCTCCATAGGGGCGTCGAATTTATTCTAATATGGCTAGAAATCCCTTCTTTTTCACTCTGCTTCTCCTTTCAAGGTGTCTAATAACCCATTGGGTATACCAAAAAAAAAAAAACAATACATATATATCGATCCCCTTGCGCATCATCGTTGTCCCGGTTCCAATTTGACATCCCTTTGTCAGCTAAGCGCCACTGTCGCCCCCTTTAGGATTTATCATTTTGAACCTGGAATGCTGTATTCCTGTGATACATTGTAAATAAATACAGGGACATAGGTGAGTCGCACGATTGGGGAATCATACCTCGAATTCACACCTTCTTTCTATACTATACATGGAATCACCGATATTGGAGAAGCTGCGACTGACAGGATCATATAGGCTCACGTGCGCATCGCTGTGCATTCAATCCTCCACTGTCTTTTGAATTGGACTTTTAGCGGACATACAAAAACCTCACATACCTCCATTGCATCGGAATTGGCCTCGAAATACAACCCAAACAAGTCGCAAAGATGTGGATTATATCGTTTTGGATGTTTCCATTGGTGTCAGCCTGCGTGTGGGTTGGTAAGGCATCCCTGCACTGAAATGGATATCTTATTGTGGGCTGCAGCTAACAGGGTCTTAGCAATGTTGATTGCCATGCTGGTCACATGGGTTAAAGATGGAAGACCGCATTACGCCAGTATGGATGATGGGCAGACCATTGCGTATGTTTTCTTCTCCACACCATTTGCCTCCCCTCTATGCGCTAACAGGATTGTTATAGGTACATTTCAGATGTCGGAGCGCAAGGGTTAAAGCCGCTGTTCGTTGCTGGCAGCGCTGTCACCGTCGTCTTTCTCGATTTAGCTTTCCTCTCCGAGCGCTGGCTTCGACACTCCAACCAGTTGGCCTCGAATAAAGGTAGATTGGACAAGACATGCGCTATTCTTTCAATCTTCTTCGCCATTGCCGGCGCTGCGGGTCTGATTCTGCTCTCTGTCTTTGATACACTCCGCCACCCGAAATTGCACGATGGGTTCATCGGCCTGTTCATGTGAGTCCTGCTCACTCTTGGAAATATGCAGCCAACAACAGCCAACTAACCAATCAATTTCTCTCCAGTGCTGGATACGTCGTTAGTGCCATCTTGGTTTGTATCGAGTACCTCCGCATCGGCATCTTCTACCGTCGCGAGCACCGTGTCTTGCTCGTCAGTTTCTTCATCAAGCTTGTCTTCGTCATCGTCGAGCTCGCACTCGCTATTGGCTTCGGTGTCTGCATCGGTAGCAACCAGTCCTCTAAACAAAACCCTGGTGCGGTTCTCGAGTGGACCATTGCTTTCGTCTTCACCGGTTACGTTCTCTCCTTCGTCGTCGATCTATTGCCTTCCGTGCGCACCCGAAACCACGTGCCGCAGGGTGAGAAGTACCTGATGAACCAGGGTGGATTCAGTGGAACCCGTGAAGAGGGTGTCTCCATTGAAGAGCCGCTGACCCATGACTCGATGGGCCCGACCACCGGCTTTTACCGTGGCCAGCGGGTCTAACTAATTCCTTTTTTGTGATTTTTATGTTCCTGTATTTACTTATATGACGTGCACGATGTCATCTGATATTCTGCTTTTGCTAGTGTTTTTTTTGATACCTGTCATGGATCCTCTTATATATGGTGTTTTCTGGGAAGTTGGGCATACACCGTTAGAGCCATTATATTGGCCTTGGAATATTTAGTCCTTACGTATATAGATAGCAATTCAATAACCTAACGTTTATTTCCATTGGATCTTTTTCATGACACTGCTTTTCTCGATCTGTTACCCAAAACGAAGACATGCAATCCTCCACCATTTATTATCTCGCATCCAAATGCCCATGTAATAACAAACGCTCGACCCATCCCAATGCCAAGGTCATTATCGTATCTACATATCCCATATCAAATACAAAAAGCCAACCAACCCATATATCCAAATCCCAATCCCAAAATCCCAAAACCCAAAGAAAAAAGGAGAATCAAACCAAAAACTTCGCCCTAACCCTCTCCTGCATCTCAAACCCAACCCCAACCCTCTCCAAATACCCCCTCACACCCCCATACCTCGTCTTCAGATATTCAGTGGTATCACTAACAAAACCCGGCGGACACCGCGTATAATCCTCCCCAAGCCCAATAGCCCTAATCTCCTCCATCCTCTCCTCAAACTCCGACACAAGCTCCAGCTCCGAGCGACTGTAATCATCAACAATCGCCTCAACCGGCACACCCCCAACAAGCAGCAACATAAGCAACACAACCAGACCCGTGCGGTCTTTTCCTTGCGTGCAATGCACTAATGTCGGATATGATTCCTCGCACGCTAGGATCTCGAATACGGAGCGGATCTCGCCCATGCTTGAGTCGAGCGTGTCTTGGGCTAGTCCGGTTAGTCCGCGCGGTTGCATTACGGACCCGCACACTAGACGCACTGCGTCACTGCGGTAGCCTGTTGTTACTAGGCCGATTGCTTTGCTATTGGGTATTAGTACTAGTTTGTTTCAAGTATATGGGTATGTAGTGTGTAATGTGTTCTGTATGTGTGGATGGTAGGGAAGGGGAGAGGAGGGGAGACGTTACAGATATGTAAACCAGTCCAGTTTTGATAATAAGGCGCGTTCGAAGCCTTTGCCTGTTAGGCTTATTAGAGCTCGTTTTGAGCCGGGGATTTGGAGGAGGTGTTCGTCGGGGTTTGTTGGGATTGGGTCTGTTGGTGATGGTGATTTTTCTGAATCTGATTTGGCATTTTCGCCTCGACGTTTGCGTGTGCCCATTTGGTGTTCTGTTCTGTGTTTGGTATTAGTTTTGGGGCTTTTTTTGGGGGGGTGTTTTTGGTTGTATCGACATACTGGGAACGGAGATCAATGACGGTGTGGATTTGTAGTTCTTCTGTTAAACGACGTATATCTCGCTCTGACGCATCATCAAGCTAGAGATTTCGAATTTCGAATTAGTTTTTTGGGTTGCTTTTTTGGTTGCTTATTCTGACAACGCATCAATGCATCGGAGTCATTTGAGCGGGGTTAGAATTACCCTCGCACTGCGGAAGAACACGCCTTCTTTCAAGATTCTAGGTGAAATTGTTAGTTTTTGGTACTCAGAGAGAGATAGGAATATTATCTCGGGGTCAAAGACGCGTCTTTAACTCACTCTTTGCGACAAAATTGGTTAACCGACCGGCCGACATCGCGGAAATTGATGATGTTGTCGAAAGGCCGATCGGGTGAGTCTAGGTCCACGCTGTTATGACGCGACATGATTATGTATTAGGGAATATAAGTGAATATAAACAGAGGAATAGAATGTTTAGAAATGAGAAGGATGGAACGTGTTTAAACGTGTGGAGAAGTACAAATGGCGGTGGACACGGACGTTGGGCAGACATCGCGTTTTGACCGATAGTCGCCTGGACAATGAATTTTTTTGGTTTTTTAGGAGTTACGTTTTATTCAATTGTCATTGGGTATGGGGATCTATTTGGTGACTTTGTGTCTTGGTGTTTTGGTGCCTTGAAAGAGTTGACTATATATAGCCGAGACGGGTGTTTCTAAGTATCTGTTCTAAGGTCCTTTTGTATACATTTTCTAAAGAAATTGACGGGGATCTGGCTTAGAGTCTGTTTTTTTTTTTTTTTTTTTTTTTTGAACATCCCAGTACGGAGTACTTCATGTACTGTTAGTTTGATGTAACTAACAAAAAAACAAAAAACAAGGAAGTAGGGGGATCCATATAAAGCGATGATGAAACAGGTACCAGAGCGAGACAAAAGAACTACTTAGATCTAGACCCCGGGAGTAATTTCAACCCAACAGACGATCTCAAATTCAATGTGTCACACCATATTAGCCAACACATTTATCAACTAAACATATTGGCCCCGGTTGTCCTTGTATTGTGGCTGCAGGTAGGACCAATCGTGATTGAAATCAAATCCAGTACGATAAGCCCCATATGCAACCAGATCCACCTGACTCAGTCTCGCCCCCTGCTCCGTCAGCGCCCACAGACTAATCGCCAACGTATTCTCCCCCCGGTTGTTGATCACCCCGGGCGGGAAAGGGAACCTAGTCTGAGGACCGATGTGCGGCAGGTAATGACCGAACTGGTACCCATTCATGAAGATCTGGACAACTGCGGGGAAATCAGATGCACCGACCTGCAGACCAATCGGAACGTCCAGGTCGGAGTCTAGGTCAAGCTTGAAGGTCGTCGTGTAGAATCGGCCGGCTGCGCCAGATACACCGTCCAGAGGACTGTCCGATGTGGCTGTCTTGGACGCTTTGTATCCGGGGAGATGCCAACCAAGACGTTCTCCATAGAGACCTCCTTCGTTCATGGGTCCCCGGACGGGGTCAATGTTGGCCTCGCCTCCTGCATTGCCTTGGATGCGCCAGGACGTGAAATTCCCGCCGAGAAGAGTAGCCCCTAGTATACCACGCGGGTTTTGCGCCCCGTTCGGTGACACGTTTGCCTGGTCGTGGCCTGTGTAATCCATGACTACGGTCAGAACATTGTCTGTCTTGCGCAGTGTGGAGCTGTTGAATAGTAGCTCCGCTGATGTCGCGGCTAGGGCGGGATCACCAATGTCTCCGCCAACGTAGACTCCGTTTAGCCAGGCGGCCCAGCCAGCGGCGACGCCGTTCTGGACAGTGAGATTTGCGCCTGTCGCGGTCACACCGTCGAACCGTCCCCGATAGATTTTCGTCCCGGCGTGGTAGCCGTAGTCGCCAGAGTAAAGTACGGGAAGTGTTAGTGGTGCCACGGAGTTGACTGAGGTCGTTTTGTTGCAGATCGTCCAGCGAGAATCATCATAGCCTGGCTTGATCTCCGGAAGTGTGTCTTGTGCTTTCCATGATTTCAGGATTGGCAACGAGACCTTGGCATTCTGGACTCCTGGAGCAGATCCGATTAAGCTGCCATAGGCTGTTTTCTTAGTTGGGATCTCCTTGCCGTTCCACTTGATCTTAGTGACCTTTGAGTTGCCCGTGTAGACCCTAGAATTATATATTAGCCGACAACTTTGGTCCAGAGTTAGCATCGTATCCCACTTACTCGAGAGATGTCGTGTTTGCGTTATCACCAACAAGACTAACGGTATTCCCACTCACACTTGCAGTGCGAACGAGATATGGCCCAAGAGCAATGATTTGTTCACTGGGAGCCACACGCGGATTGGAAGTAGTCGGTACTGCGAAGAAATTCCAAGCTGTCTCTTTATCGAGAAGATAGATTAGTACGCCGTGCGAGAATTTCAGCACCGTCGTGCCATCCCCTTGAGTGTATGTGTATTTGGTGCCATGATCCGACGCGGCGGAGCTCACTTTCGAATTTCCGTATGTTTGGAAAGTTACATGGGTCGGTGCATCTTTGAAGACAAACTCTCCTTTCTGTCCGATATTCAAATAAAACACGATGGCATCTACATCGAGGGTGGCATAGGTCAAAACCTCGGCGGATGAATAGAGCAAGCTGGAGCCATCGCCGATTTGGTAGTCAGTGACTATAATTTTGCTCTGGCGGCCGGCCAACTCAATATTGGGGATTGTAAGGGCCCCTATTGTGTAGAACTCAAAGTTAGCGCAATTCTTCCTCCCAAACACTGGAGTACATACCAGCCGACGTGTTAACATTGAGCGACGTAGTAGTCACAGCACGAGACGAACTAGTAGAGTGTGCCAAAACATAGAAACCGGCATGGGTTTCTGGGTTTCGCAAGGCCCAGGTATAGATACTAGCATCACTAGTGTACCCCGTTCCATTCCCTTCCATCTGCGTTTGTAGGAGACCGGACGATACACGAGTAAATAGCCCAATCAACTTGGTCTGCTTAAGCTTGTCCCGAATCTCACGAGTCTCTCGCATGGGCGCAGAGTAATCATATGAAGTGTAGACAACCGGAGCAGCACTGTTCCCCCAAGAAGTTGCTCCCATAACCATATAAATATTCTGTAACGTGACTCTGGAGCCGATGTTATTCTTATAATAGACATCGGCGAATTCAGGCGAAAGCTCAGTAGAACATTGATCATAGAAAGTCCCGCCCCAAGCGGAGAACCAACCGCCCTCAAACTCTGGCAGGTATTCAGGTTGAGAACTGGAGTAATTCTGGAACCACTGGTAATAAGTGCGGACGAGATTGAACCCAGTGTCTGGGTTGGTGCAGGACAGACCCCCAGGATAGGAGTCCAAACCATAGATGTTGACGGCACCGCCCACATCCTGATAATCCGTCGACCAGCTCATAGAGCGCATTCCCTTCTCGTTATGTGTACTCGGAACGACGATGCCAGCTTCACTGAAGGCGGCCTTGACTTGTTCCATGTACTTAACCACAGTGTTATCAGCACTATGAGTCGTCTCCTGCAACTCATTCTCGTGCTGATTGAGAATGACCGGACCGCCATTTGTGATTTGGTTTGCGGCGATAATCTTTCCGATCTTCTGGATCCACGGATACCATCGGTCATGGTAGGAGCTTGCGCTCGTGCGCGTGCTACCCATTTGACCATTGGATGCCCACAATGCGAAACCACCAGCAGAAGTCTCGGCATTGCAGTAGGGTCCCGGGCGCGCGATCACATACAGTCCTGCCTGCTTGGCATAATCAAAAACGCGCTGGACGTCATGGGCGCCATTCTCGAAGTCGAAAGTATCCTCAGAGGCGGAGTGGAAGCTCCAGAAGAAGTAGACTAATCGAGATGAATATCAATGCCAAAAGGTTTCTGTCAAGTTACTCACTAGAGATTGCATTAAACCCGTTCGCGCGTAGCTTCTGAAACACGTCGAGCCATAGCTCCGGCACGGGGAGTCGCTGGTAGTGAAATTCACCGGAAAAGACATATACCCTTTCTCCTTTCACGGAGAGGCTGTATTTATCCCATGTCACGTCAGTAGTCTTGCCATTATCTGTCGCCGAAACGAAATTACTGGATATGAGTCCAAGGAGGACGGGGAGAAGGGCAAAGAAACGCATTGTTGGGTGCTATGCAGGCACCCATTTTGGAATATGACTTGTTATAATGGGGGTGTTGTTCGGTCCTCGCTATAGAAATACCCCGTCCTGTGCTGGGATTGGTGGATGTTTTTGGAGATCAGATGTCAGATTAGGCAATTTCCCAGGGTTTCAAGGGTTTCAAGGATTTCAACGGCCGTGAAGATGCGGGGGGAATTGGCTTTGACCGCGGACAGGGGTGTGTTTACATTTGAATTGGAATGCATTTTGGGATATTTGAACATGAACATGATACTATGTCCTCGTACTGCCCAATTTGTTATCGGTCACCCTTGTAAGCCTCAACTTCGGAACTATCTCTCATCGCACTCTTGAATTCTGAAAATCGTCGATCGATCCCCCTTTTTTCCCTCTGTTAAATGATGGCGCTGTTGACGTGCCAAAAGATTGATGGGATTCTCTCCGTCGGAATTACCGATTCCTCGATCCGCTCCACGATGAGCAACCGCACGACTTCCCATGTTGATGCCAGTGAGGCCAGGCGAAGGGGTGTGTTGCCGTCGGCATCGTTTGCACCCAAACTTTCTCCATTCTTCAGTAGTAATTCCATTACCCCGGCCATGCCATTCTGATTAGAAACATCTAAGTGGTAGAAGCAAAGAAAGTGACCGCCGAAAAGACTGTCAGATTTAAGAATAAGAATGAAGGTATCCACGAGTCCAAGATATCCAGGACCCCCTCCACCACATGTACCAGCATTTTTGACCTCTAAGACCGAATAAATCTCCTTTCTTGTTTCTGTTAAAGGAAAATTGTTCTCGATCGCGCCGGTGACACAAAAGATCCATAGGACTCTCTCCGTTTTGATTTCGGCTATCTAGATCTGCTCCATGTCGAAGAAGCAGCTGGACGGCTTCCCATGCCGATGTTTGTACTGCCAGGTGGAGAGGCGTGTTATCATCGGCATTCTTTGCAGTGAGATCTGCTCCATGGTCCAATAGCAATTGGATTGCCCCAATCATAGTTTTTGATGCTCCGTATGTCATGGCATGCAGTGGTGTTTGACCATATGAATCGACCATATTCACCTCCACCCCATGGGCCAGGATAAGCTTCACAAGATGCTTGTTGTCGGTTTTGTAAATGGGGGTCTGTCCTTCACGATCTGCAATGCCCCAATCCCCACAGCCCAACAGAAGCTTGACCGATTTGTGAATGAATGAAACACAGGTTTCGTAAGCGGGCTTCTCGGGTTTGGGATCAGATATCGGGCATCCGAACTGGTCAAGTCCATTGAACTCATCTTCATCCGAGTCGCATTCCCTCGTTGGACCAAAGGGGGTTCGGTATTTCGTGGTCGCATCAAGATCCAACAGCCGCTCCATCAATATCGTCCTGCCTTTAGATGTCTCATTTATTCGACCCCAGCCATTGATTTTGTTTGGGGGAAGTCCGCAAGCAACGAGAAGTTCTATCAAAGCCTTTTTGTTGTCGTCGCTTAACACGGTCGTACTGATGTAATCTAGTGCACTGGAATATGCGCCATGATCTACAAGAAGCTTTGCTGTTTCTTCATTGGAGAACGAACATCGGCTCGAGGTTTCTATGAAACCGTCAAGCACGTCTTTGCTGCTCACACTCGCACCGCGTTCGACAAGCAACTTCACAATGCCGTTGGAGATCGAGCTACACTTGAACAGTGCAAGTAATAGCGGCATGCCGGGAGGGAAACTAGACTCGCTATGATTGCAGCGGGCACCGAGATCCAGGAGTAGCTCCACGGTGGCATAATGGTCTGTCAGTGGTTTCTTGTCGGATCCGGAGCAAACATCCTGCTTTGGGCAGGAGCAATATTCCTCGTTGTGCAAATAATCACCCCCTCCCAACGCGTAAGATAAAAGTGTGTCGTAATACTGGGGTGGTCGTATGGCGTCAGGGTCAACCCCAAGCACCATTTCCACAATGGAGAAATAGCCACTGTGAGCCGCAGTGTACAGTTCGGCGTGAACAGATTCCACAGTGAGACCTGGGACCTCGGCCTTCAAATGGGTAAGGCGTGCGAGAAGGGTCTCCACTATCTCCTCGTAGCCATGCCGAACAGCCCATTTCAAGTCTGAGCCAGTCCAGTACTGGCCAGGTGCGTATTGTGATCGCTTTAATTGACCTTCGGAATCGATGCATTCGACGTCTGCATTCATCGAAAGCAGGATTCGGGTTCCGCACACATCGCCAGCTTTGATACACTCCGTGAGGCCTGCTTGGAGCTCGCGAGTCTCTCGTTGGTGACGAAGGTGCCATGAGAGGGGTTGGAGAAGGTCGCGGTGACATTCGAGGAGACAGATGATGTCTCGTACGCACATGCTTGAGGCTATTCGGCATAGTAGCTCATTTGGCAATGAAAGGGGAGTTGTTCTCGTCATGTTGAAAGTAGCGTCAACTGATAGAAATGAAAAAAGAAACCAAGCAATATTTGAAACTAAAGAGATGAGTCAAGGATAAGAGCAAACGAGTCGTTGTGGAAAAAGAAAGGGTATACGGTTTGTCTGCTCTTTTCCACCATGGAACTTTCGTTTCTGAGCCGGGGAAAAGGTGGTCTCAGATAGCCCAGAGCTGTTGCCATGTAAAACACAACACTTCCAAGGTTGGTCGAGAGCGACGTTGCTTACTTGATGTGGTAGTAACGGAACCTTGGAAGGAATGGAGAGCTGCTGAGAAAGAAATTTAATCCGGAGAATATACCTCCACATCACCAAACCTGCCGACTCCTTCGAGCCAAACTCCAATCTGCGCTGTTACAAAATGTAGCCCAATCTCGGGTACATCTGTCTAAGAGGCTTGTTGCAGTAGAACATTGTCCGGATAAGCGGGTTCGCATCGTGTTTGAGGATGGGTTTGTGGATGAAGTCGACTTGGTGGTCGCAGCAGATGGTATTCGATCGGTAAGACAGCCATCCTCTTTTGGTTAGCGAAGTCAGACTAACTTTGTTCGGGTAGGTTGTACGCAAATTCTGCTTTCCGAATCACGTCCTTCGGTGGAGCGGACAATTCGTATACTGCACTATCGTCAGCCAGGCCGAGGTCAAGAAGATCAGCGATTTCTATGTGTACACATGTCCACTTGGAAATGACGATTTCGAACTGACGATTCGCACTCGGCAACCACAAGGACAGGAACCCGTCGGCTGGAGCCGGCCATTCGACCTCCATACCATCGTGCATGAGTACGACGACTTCTGCCTTCTAATCCGTCGGATTTTGTCCCTTACAACCAAGGAGAAAACACGATAGTTTGCTCTAATGTCTGGCCCTCGTCTGAAACGCATGGTGTCCCATGGTAACATTGCTTTTGTGGGGGATGCTTCTCATCTCTGCAAGGGAACTTTGGGTCCGGTGTCGGATTCGCGCTGGAAGACGTGTACATGTTAGCCATGTTTCTTGACTGGGCTTGGTTGAAGGAGAGGCCTTTGGTCGACGGACTCAAGCTATTTGATTCTATCAGGTCTCCCCATTACAAGCGGCTTTACAAACTCGTGGGAAAGTTTACCTCTATCAAGGCGGCGCTGAGAGAAGAAGGCCTTCCGGTCGATGAGGAGAATATCTCTAGCTTCGGGGTTGTGTATGTACTACTACGAAATCGACAAGGTAGTCGATGAGGCTATTCGTAGAGCAGTCAAAGATGCCCCATAATTCAACAACGTAACAGAGCAAGTGGACCTGATGGAGGTCCACAATGCTATGCAGACAGGAAGCTAGGGTTGAAGCGAAAAGCGCAACACAATAACAAAAGTCAGGGATAAACAAGTGGAATATTTCAAGCTAGTCGATAGGGGGGCTTGTTAGCTCACCCCCCTTTAAGGGTCGGGTGGGGTCGGATTTCGTGTTTTTGGAGTTTTATGGAAGTCCCTAATATCGATATGTCCAAATATTCAAGTAGCAGCACAATATGTACTTTTGAATACCCAAACGACTGAATGTACTGCAACCAGCTTTATCCTGAGAAGTATCTAGGTGATTGTAGAAAGCTAGGATTAACATTAGTATCTGGGACAATATAACCTTAAAAACACCAAAGCCGAAGGTTCTCTAGGGCTTCTTTCCTCTTCGCAATGTTTTTTGATTGTCCCCCTCTTTTTTCTTCTTGTTGGACAGTCTCCATAAATCTCTTCAACTCTAACTCTCTTTCCTCAGTCAAGAAACCATCATCCGTCTTCATTCCAGCCTTAGGCATCAACTTCCTTACGCCTCAGTTGATACTTTCAACAGTCCCCCCCATTATACTCGACAACATATGTAAAAAAATAATATTTTAATTCGATGACTTAATATGGTTATAAACGCCAAGACCTATATTTTATGTAAAATTTGATCTTCCTAGGTCCCCAATAGTTACCCAGTATTGGGTCTTGGGTCTAATTTGGATCCCAAGTTGGGGTTTGGAGAAGCGTACTCAAGTCTAACTACCTTCGAGTTTCTTTTTGTTTCCCTCCCGTTTGCTCTGTGTATTCGTATCTGATTATACCTTGGTTGAAAGTATTAGCTAAGGCAGTTTGGCGGAGTGGTCTAACGCGCTAGACTTGAATACCTATTCATGTTATCTAGTCCTTTCGAGGGCGCAGGTTCGAACCCTGCAACTGTCGATTTTTTTTCTTTTTTTTTCTTCGGTTTTTTGTCATTATCCGGCTATTCACCGCTTTCCCATCCTGGCTGCCGATTACACACGATTTCACGACCTCGGGATTTCGGTCGTCGTAGTCATCAACTAACTCATCCAGCTTCCAAGGTTGAAATATGAGTTGCTGTATTTCAGCGCGTCCGTGATATCATAGTTCAAAATGACTTAGCATTATTATAAACGCTAAGACCTATATTTTATATAAAAATAGGTTCAAATAGGTGGAGTAGTTTATCAAGTATATCATCGCGTTCGTGTTCAATAATATACTACAGAAATAATATACTAAGCAGCATGTAAGACCCTTGAATGAATAAATCTTTCACAAGGTGCAGAAAATAAATTGTAAAACTGTCTGATCTCTTCATACAAGGAAATGAAGCCATATTTATGTCGTTCTTTCCTCCCCTGTGGAGTCATCTACCTCTCACCATGAAACTTGCTTTTTGTGATGAGAGAAGCAGAAATAACGTAGGAAATGAGCGGTGTCACCGTTAAGCACTGTATTCTTCTTGATTCCATGCTTCGTACATAGATTGATGAAGGCGACGGCGCATTGGAAGCAGTGTGAATTGCAATGCCATATTGTGATTTCAGGATCCTCGAACTTGTATAGAGGAATGGGTGATAGAGGCGTCAAACTGCATCGACGCCACTAATCTCGATTCCGTAGGAGTCCTGAATTCCTGGCATGCAAGAATTGACGTCTACAAAAAGAAGCAACGTATGCATGAAATCGATTAGGGTTTAACGTTGAATAAATCCAAAGGCATGTTAGTTATGACGAATTAACTTGAATTTTCAAAACACAGTGGATAATATATTATCAAAGACTGGCTCAGTGCTTGAATGTAACGCGTTCCGTAAGGATTCTGTCAATGTAAATTTGGCTGATCACTAGCATCTTGCACTACATACATGCAGAACTACTGGTTTTACGTATTTTGAACAACAGCCTACAATGAATTGCTTTTCAGTCTAGGCCATGAAAACGAAATACCACCGTGAATGATATGACGACATCTCGGGTACACAATTACATCCATCCAATCGAGTTCACAGGATATATATATTCATGGAGTATCGAGTATTTCATCCATGTGAGGGCATTAGCTCCGGTCTAGCGGAACACAATTCAAAGAAACGAAGATGTCAATGAAATACCCATGGTAGAAAGTCCATGGGTGAGTCTGCGTGCCACCGTAAGCAACAAAACATATATGAAACAGCATAAAGAGGGTGGCTTTTGACCAACAAAGGAAATCTCATAGTAAAAATAGCAATAATGAAAGTTTGAGGGCGAGCAACCCTCCTTATTGGACTGACGAGTCACGGCGAGGCTGGCATAGACAGAAAACAGCTTTCAGTATGAGGATCTGGCCCATTTGTGCTATGAAGACGTCAGAGTCGCTCTCCGTTCACTTCACATAAATAGGTCTGGTTACGACCCTTTGAATTTCTGTAATGCAAATTGCCTGAATTATTTCGTGTTTGCATTTATCTGCCCATATCTGTTCATTACTTGCCCGGATTTTCTCTCCCACCCACAGACCTCAACAAAATGAACTTTCGTCGAGTCTTATCTATGAATTTTGGCAAGCTTGAGCCTGACAAATTCAAGCTTGAGAAACCTCAGCTGGACAACTCCCAGCTCGACAAATTCCAACTCGAGGCAGCCGGTCTAGTAGCTCTGGCAGATCTACAGAGTATCGCCAAATGGACTGCTCTCACTGGTACTTCGTCTTTCGTGGATAGTCTTTTTCTAGCACCCGGCATCCACAAACAGTCCTCGGCCCCTAGTCTCAGTGGCGGAGAGTTACCCCCAACAGGAGCTTTGACGTCAGGATACGTTTTTCGGATTGAGAATGAAGCCTTGGTGTACTTCCTGCAAAGTGTCGGAAAAACCGGTAATCTACTCAACCTAGTCGTGGACTCGCCACCTACTACCGCAATGGAGGGGTTGAGATGGTTGTTTGGAAGTCCTGGGATAATTCCTCTCTTCCTTTTTGCGATTGGTCAGATCTCGACACTCGCTGTGATCATGAAACTTGCATATTTGAAAGAGTGGTGGAGCCTGGGGATAATTGCCATGTGGATGTCTGCTCGATTTTGCAACATCTGGTCTATTAAAAGACGGAGTCACATTGGCTGGAAAGGAAAGTCGGAGCCTGGTGTGAACGGTGACCTTCTTATTCTTCTCACTCAAGATCGATGGATTCGCTTTCGGGGAACAGTCGATGACCTAAAGGCTGTTACTTCTGGGCAGTGGCTCCGAGACAAAACGTTGTTTGACGAACTTCTCATCACCTTCTCGACTCTTATGATGTATTTGTCAGCTGTCCTCTCGGGAAATTTGTCCACAACCGGTGGTCTGTATCTCCTTTGTCTGTTGCTTGTATCAGCAGGGCTATTGGAATTATGTACTGGGTTGGCAACGGGACTCCAAATGTATGGGCGTACAATTAGGGTGGTTGGAAAGCCGATCCCTTATACACGGCGACTGGATTTGGCGGAGGAGCTTATTCGAGAGACAGGAAGGGATGACTGGGCAATTGGTCTCGGTATGATAGCATCCAAAGATCGAGGGGACGGTCCTGTTCTTCTCTGATTAACTGCTAGATGCAAAATTCTGCCAAGCTGTTTCAAGTATCTAAGTGAACCGTTTCTGTAATTCCATAAAGTGTCTCTTAGAGCATATCTTTTTCTCGATTTTAGTGGTATCGGAAATGAAAGAATTTGCTATGTAAAATACAGCTGCTGTTGGGCAAGACCTGCGATTATGAGGTTTAGGGCTAACCGTAGCTGCAGTGAGCACATACGCCCGCGATATACATAATGCACAGAGCTATATGGCCTAGCAATAGTCAAGAAAAACTCCCGAGTTCTTAAAACTCGTTGGATCATTTATGGTCGATATACTTACCGATCAAACTAAACACTTCTGAGCCGTGAGATACAATCGGGTTGGGAATTACTAGTGCTACTCTTGAGCTAGCTAGGATTCTAGCTGTTGGAAGTCTACTCCGTATTTTCAAGTGTATCAATATGAGACTTAGCCCGAGAATTAGATCTACACGTCAAAGTATATACATCGGAATACTACCTAGATATTACTTATGGGGACTTGATGACCTTTCAAGTCTCTTGGGTTAATCTAGATCACTCCAATAAAATGCAGTTCCATAGTGATAAAATCGAAATCCTTGGCGACGGTGCCTTATTATTTAGGCTCTCAAGAATTCCCTGCGATGTCCATTGCCCGATCACTACCTTGGTGTGAGTGTTATCGTCACTATTCAAATCTTGCAACGTGGAGGATCGGCATATATATAGTGTAGATCCATGTAGATTGATGTAGATCAGGGTTCATTCAGAGAATCCTGTGAGTCCTCACGTCACCACCGAAAAATGGGCCTCCGCCTGTTCAAATGCGGAATCTTCACTCCACTTCGATCTTTCACTAGCGTCCATAGCTCCGGGATAGATCGATCTTCCCCATAAAAAATCTCAAAACCCCCCAAATCTCCCAAAGCGATGATGCAATGGCGTCCCAATCGACGTCACGGGGATGAAAGAAGCTTTCCGGACTTCCATTCCATATCCACCTCACCTTATAGTTTTGTTCTCTGCTATCCCTCTCTTTTTTTCCCTCCATGACTTTTTCCGTTTTATCTGAATTTGTTGCAGTTCCTGAATTATGGCAACTGTGCAAGTGACTCGCCAGTCCCGGCTAGCAGATGATGGTAAGATGATCGTGCATGCCATAATCTCCTCTCCGGTCGGATCGCTAACCTCACGTGAAATAGCCGCGACTGCTGCCCTTTATGTGACACATCCTAAACGCAGAGCATCTCTGCGCGATTCGACTGCAACCAACACCCAGCACTTCAGTGAGTAACACCCCTTGATGCGATAGGCGCATACACCTAAGCTGACAATGCTCCTGGTGGCAGATCCACGCGCGGTGGGTGGGACTCCAACCCTCAGCCACGCCTCCGCTGCCTCGGCCCTCGCACACGCGAATCGCAAACCTGTCGAAGTATGGCAGCCCCCGACTAGACAGCCTGTCGCCGAGAAGGCCGCGTTATGTGTGAAGGACTACGCTCCGCCCCAGCAACCCCAACCCACAACTCAGCACAGCGCAGAGGGGCTAGGAGCTGCAATGCTCGCTGTTCGCGAACAGAGAGCTTCAATCGGCCAGGCCCCTACATCCGCTGGCCATAGGCGTGGCAGCTCAGCAACTGATCGTTACCACCATACAGCCGTCGGTGGAAACCCGAAGGACAAGGCGCTCCAGGCCGCATCAGGCGCCTACACGCTCTCGCGTAAGAGGGCCGACTCGGCACCCAGTGACCCGGGGGCTACCTCCGAATTACCATATGGCCGTACAGCCGCTGGCGCATCGCGACATGCTCGCGTGGAAGAGGAGGGCCCTCTTGACCACTTGGACCCTGCTATGGAAGCAAGCCGGATCCAACATGCCGCTCACACTAACCCGAAGCTGTATACTTCATCGCCACCTATCCAAAGTGGAATTGAGGAACAAAACTACAAAAACTCGCAACGCGCTGCTGCCATCTCCATGGCAAAGGACATGTACAGAGTCACCAGCACCAAAAGGCAAGCCGGCCAATCTCCCGCCGTCCTAGCAGCCCAAAAAGGACAGAGTCAACTAGGCTACCGCAAGACCGTATCCACCGCAGATGGGGCTGCCGTCCGACGTGCGATCGCCCTACAAGAAGCAGCGCAGAAGCGAGCTGCCGAGAAGTTGGCGCTTATGCACGATGAGCATGCAGAATACCAGCAATACTACGGCACCGCGCCTCAACCACAACGGTCGCGCTTGACTACCCGCCGCAAGAGAACTTCGAGCGATGCGGATGCCTCTCAGACCGACGCAGAGCAGTCGCGACAGATCCGCAGCCAGATGACCACTCTGCGAACCAAGTTGGACCAAGTAGATGTGCGAAAGACGAGGGATCGTGAGCTGCTTATGCAGGCTGCCCGCCGCAATGTGGACCAAACCCTGCAGGACATGGAGGCGCAAGTTTACGCTGACACTGGCCGCGCTCCGCCTTCCGTGCAGAAAGGATGGGATGAAGTTGCCCAGGAACGCGTGCGACGGGAGGCAGAGGACTTTGAAGCCACCACCGCCCAAGGGAATCGAGTGAACATCGGCGGCCAAAAGTATATGGACATGGCCGACATCGACGCTATCGCTCGCTCCCGCCTCCAGCCTGCTTTCGATGACATTACCGAGAATGCCGAGCTACGGAGAGCCCATGATATCGAAGCTCGTTTGGACGCTGAGGAGGAGCAGAGACATGCTGCTGTGGAGCGTCAACGCGAAGCTGAGGTGAAAGAGTTGGAGAAGCAAGAAAAAGGTTAGTTGCCCTGTCTTTTCCTCCTTGGTGATATCCTCTAATCAATGAATTAGGTGCCAGCAAACGCGACAGCAAATCCGAGAGCAAGATTCCCAAATTCTTCTTATGGAGGAAAAAGGGTAAACGAGCTCGGGTTGAGGAATCCGAAACTGAAGAGGCTCAAGCCGTTTCGCCTGTTAGCCAAGGAGCTGTAGTAGAGCCGGCTCCGCCTACAGCCGTGTACAACCATGTCTCAACGGACACTATCCCCGACCAAGCTTCCATTGTAACAGAGAACAATGTCTCGACGGTCAGCATCCCCGAGGAAGCTTCTATTGTGCCAGAGACAGCCGGTCCCGCAACGGTTGTTGCAGCGGCCTCCTCGGTCCCAGAGACTGAGCCTGCAAAGCCCGAGGAAAACGACGTGCCCGCGGCAATCCCACGGCGACCAACCCGAAGCCAGACCGAGCCTCCCCAGATCGAGCAGCAAGATGCAGCCGGCTCCGGCCCAACAATTGTGCACTACTTCACGCCACCAGTCACAAGCCCTCGCGCTGACACCAAGCTAAAGAACTGGTTCCGTGACCGTCTCGTTCGTCGCTCCAGTGGCCCAGTCCCCGTCTACCCTCACCAGCCAGGCCCGGACTTCGACGCAGACAACGAACCCTCCTTCCAAGGCGGCGTCTCTCTAACCGGCCGCGACGAGCCCCGTGGCGCAGCGCTTGGTTCACACCCTCTCGTGGTTGAACCTATCCCCATCCACAACAGATCTTCGAGCTACTACAGCAACGATTTGGATGTGGCCAAGATTAACAGTGCCGACTCTTTGCCAAGCTCTACCAGGCAAAATGGTAATGGCAAGAAGAGGAACCGTTTGAGCAGGACATTCTTCAAGGCTGTCTCCGGTAGCCCGGCTGAGTCGAACGATGGTGACTCCCGTCGTGACTCGGGGATTCAATCTTCGTCTAAGGGTGTCGGCGGCGGTGATATCCAGAGTTTGCAGGATAGTACTATTGGGCAGAGTCTTCCTGTGCCACCTACTATTGGTGAGACGCTGAGCGGAAGAAGGGAATCGAGATTCTCCGAGAATCTGTGATGCTTATGTAGTTTATTTTAAACGTTGACTTGAAGTACGATTCTGTTATTTTTTTGGATCTTACGGGTGATTTACTGGCGCTTTCGGAACTTGAAATGGGTGGTCTGGGGGTTATTGGGTTCAGGATTATTTACTTTACTAGTAATTTTCGGTCCTTCGTATATAATCGATTTAATTAATGATGTCTTTATGAAACCCTAGCAACATCATTGCACATGTCTTTCAAGATGAGCAATAACACACCTAAGCGTATCAATAATAGCGTTGTCTCCCAATCCCTCGTCCCCATCCAAGTCAACAACCTCCTTCGCGTCAAACACATGCCCCTGTCCATTCGCACACTCCAGCGACACATCCACCTCAAACGCCTCTAAAGCCGTAGAGACAGCAACACTCTGCTCAAACCCAACCAACTCATCCGCATCCCCATGCAAAAGAACCGTAGGCGGAAACCCCTCCTTCAACCCAAAACTGGCAGGGAAAAGCACCCGATCCTCCACCTCAACCGCCCCGACCCCCTCACCAGCAATCCTCCCCGCCAACCCAGGCTTCCGTGTAAGCACATCCGCATACCGCACCGCCTGATGCGAAGCCCTAATCCACTCAAACCGACGATCAACAGGCGGGCTCACCGGGAACGGATACCCACCAATAGCATCATTCCGCATCGCAGCCTCAATCTCCTCCAAAGCTTTCACTTCATCGTCAACAGGTCCACGAAGCGGCTGGCCCGGGCGGGTATACCGCTCACTCGCTGGATCCAGCATCCCGTAAATGGAGAGCACAGCGAGCGGCCTCGGTGTTGCAGGGTGCGCAGCAGCAGCGAGCGCGAGATACCCGCCTGCGCTAGACCCCGCGATTATCACCGCTTGCTAATGTTCGCATAGACCCAGTTTACGGCGTCTGTTGCGTCTTGTAGGATTTCGTGGCCTGAGTCTTCTGGCAGGAGGCGGTAGGAGGCTGTTGCGTATGTCCAGCCTCGGTTTTGGCAGGCGTTGGTTAGCCAGTGGTGTGGGAAGGTGGTTTTCTTGCCTAGGACCTGTGAGCTGGGAGTTAGATAGGGTCTTTTGGTTTAGATGGCGGTATTTTGTGTTTTGGGCTTACTAGAAAGCCTCTGTGGAATGGAGCAGGACAGGGCTATTTTCTTCTTTGGTTGGAGGGGAGACGACGTCGATCTCTACTGAGAGGCCGTCTACGACTTTGAAGACATGTGTAACTGACATGATTGTGTGTAGGAGTTTATGTTTTATTGGAATGGGCGATGGTATTTTTTTTATTTAACTGTTCATAGGCAGACAGTACCCCGCGGGATTTCCCCACACTATACTGTCTATACATGTAGTGTGGATTTCAGTAGTTGGAAGGAAAATATGGAAGAGTTCATAGTTCATATATCCAATAAGCTAAACTCAATTGATGCATTATAGTGGTATAGCATCTTGTGCAAATCATCTGTCTTAAATAGTTTGTATAAAAATGTACAATATGTCATGGGCTGTGGCAAATTCCGCTTCAATGTGTGGGGAACCTCGACCGGCATGTCACGGCAGTTATCAATTGACATATATATGCTACTCTCAGCTGATGGGTTGTTAGATTACTATATTCGTTGCCGTCAAAATCTTTCTAGGATGCACGAAGTCTCTCTGGCAGCATTCTCGGTGCTGAGCCCGGTCCAAACAACCGGCTTGGTAATCGGTCTCGTGCTCACGGGATATATATCATTCATGTTATATTTCCACCCCCTTTCGCAATACCCAGGTCCAAAAATAGCTTCTTTGACGAGCCTTTGGAGGGCATATTATGTGTACAAGCTAGTCCTCCACGAGAAACTAGTCGAGCTACACCAGAAGTATGGCCCCGTCGTCCGAATCGGTCCTAACCATCTTCATTTCTGGGATGGTGAAGCTATTGCCCCAATCTACAAGGCAGGGAGGAAGATGGGAAAGACAGAGTTCTATGGTGCTTTTACTGCTTTTAACCCCAATCTATTTGGGGGCAGGGATGAAGATGTAAAAGGTCACCTCTCTACTTACCAGATACTCTGTTAACCAAGAACAGATCCATTCCATTCGTCGAGGACAACTAGCCCACGGATTCTCACAAGCATCGGTCGAAAATTTCGAACCTCTGATCAATGGCCACATCGAAATTTTGCTCAGCAAGCTCAACAAGTTCGCAAAAACTGGAGAGGTCTTCGACCTAAAGTCTACCATCTCGTACTTCGTTCTTGATATCCTAGGCGAGGTTGCCTTCAGTCGACCTTTCAATGCCCAAGTCAGAGGAGAAGCAGGTGAAATACACGCAATAAATGACCATCTCCTCCTATCCTGCGTAATTGGTGAACTTCCCTTCCAGGCACTGTCAAAGTTCCTAGCACGATGGTCGCCCATTCCATGGATGCGAAAACTCGGGAAGAGCAGAAATAACCTCAAAGCAATCTGCTCCGAGTGTGTTAGCAACAAGATCAACAATGCATCCGACCGTCGAGATCTACTTCAAAGCCTTGTGACTGCTAAAGACGTTGAAACCGGCGCCAGACTCACCGAGCAAGAAATCAATTCAGAGGCGTTTGCTATGCTGTGAGTATTTTCCTAGCACTTGGGAATTGTCCATTGTGTACTTACTTGTACCAGGGTAGCGGGCTCTCATTCGACCTCTGGTACATTGACACTCCTCTTTTGGCACCTAATCCATAACCCGGAAATATGTGCCACCGTTGCCACCGAGGTAGCTAGTACTCTTCAGCCACTACAAGATGGTGATATTTCATATCCTATCAAGGGACTAGAGCCTTCTTTGCCATACACCATGGCATGCGTGAGGGAGAACTTTCGCCTAAATCCGGTATTTACCATGCCTCTGTGGCGAAGTGTCGGGTCACCAGGCGGAGCGAGAATTGGAGAGTTTGATGTACCGTGTGGTGTAAGTTTTGGCCAACTCTGCTAACTATCCAGACGATGGCGTTTAGTTCACAATACTGACCCTTGAATATGAGAGGTAGACCAATGTCTGTATCTCAAATTATGTCCTCCATCACAATCCAACGATCTGGGGCGAAGACCATGCGGTATTCCAACCGGATAGATGGCTGGGAAAGGATGAGCCGAACCGGAGTCGGTTCCTTATCCCATTCAGTATTGGACACCGCATGTGCATCGGTCGAAATCTCGCCATAACCAATATATTGAAGACCATCACTACATTGATCAGTCAATTCGACTTTCATCCGATATCTCAAGATGACCACGTCCGGGTTCGCAGCTCGGGGATTGGGGAGATGGAGGGATCCTTTCAGTGTAAAGTTTCGGTGAAATGCTGAGACACGGCTCATGTATGGGATTAGACAATGTAGATATAGATATTAGCTAAGGAACCAGGATCAAAATATGAGATGGAAACACCAAAGATAACTGGGATTATACTACGCACTTGGAACGAGGCTGCCCATAGTATGTTACTGTGATAATACACAGTTATGTGTGCATATGACATATTCATGCACAGCCAAAGGCTTACAGACACATCTGTATGTTTGGGATGGTAATAATACCAGAATATGTACCTCCGTGACTTCGCAACTGACATTGACAGAGATATTGGCCTTTTCCTCACATCTGAATTAGGTATCATCCAAGAAGATGTTCAATTAGGTCTCCTCAAAGCAGAAGTTACCTCCCGCCTTGCTAGTAACTACCCCGACGAAGTAGCTATCGAGCCCCTGGTCAAGAATTCATTTCGCGTCTTCGCCTGGGCTTCGATTGCATCCCATTTCATCCTCGAGGACAAGATGCTTATTATGGAGCGAGACGACATGCTGACCAAGAACCGTCAATCTACTGGAAGTCAGGAGAATTGCCTAGATGAAATCTACACTACTGTGCTTCGAAATTCCATTCAACAAAACATCGACGAAAAGGAAAAGAAAACCCTGATGCTACGAGAGGTCCTTGGGAGTATCCTAATCATCTTGTCCCCACTCTCCATAGAATCACTAGCCAAGTTGCTTGTCAAGCCCCTAGACTACGTTGAAAATACGCTACGCAATTTGCATTCCATTATCAACATCCATAGAAGGATCGACCCTATGAGCTTACGTCATTCCTCGCTACGCGACTTCCTTCTTGATCAAAAGCGATGTGACAGCCTTGACCTTTGGATAGATGAGACGCAAGTTCACAGAGCTTTGGCCAAAAGGTGCGTGGGTCTGATGTCGATAATCCTAAGGAGCAAGATCCGTGAAATTGAATCATCAGATACGCTTATGAATGATATACTTACGAACGATCCTTATCACAATCTAAGAAATGCATGCATCCACCACGAGCTCCAATATGCATGCCTTTACTGGCTTCGCCATTGTGACAAAGGCGAGTTGTACATCTCCGATGACGATCCATTTGAGATTTTCTTCCGCACACACTTCCGTTATTGGCGCGTCGCCATCAATTTGATAGGAAGGAGAAATGACATGTATTCGATGTTGAGAGTGTATAATCAACTTCGTGGGTATGTATTCTCAAATATCCATATTCAATTAACCTAGCTGACATGCCTGATATGATCTAGCCGGTCGGTAATTCGCAATTACCGTTGTTGAAAGACGCAATTCAAAACTCGTGACGCCCAAAGAGCATTATGGTCCAGTGGAATCAATTAGCATCCTCATCATATAGCGCACTTCATGTGCCTTACTCAAAAAATACCACCATCAGACTTCGGACAATAGCCAGAGCGTCATACGGTGTAATGGAAGGAAGCTGGTTTCCGATCAACAGAGTCGCATTTTCACCGGACGATCAGTCTCTGGAAAAAGAAAAAATGCCAAATCAGTGCACGGATCATTGGAAGCTGGTGTCGAGATTCGCAAAGTACCTTTCTCCCCTTGTGGTCAATACGTTGGATTTTATTTGGTTTCCTGGAGCTCATCATGCAATTAACGTGGCTGCACTGGGCAGGATGATTGTGATTGGACATGCATGAGAGACAATTTTGTTTATTTCTTTTGGTTTTATCAAGTTTCCCTTTGTCTTACGTGTTGGCTTTGCCTGTCCTTTCTTTATTATGCAGTTATAATCGTTGAAATGCGGAGGATACAAGTAGCATAGTGACAGATTGGCAATACACACTTCTACACCTCTGGAAATTGACTTCGTGGGCGGTACGCCCGGGTTCCTCTATATGCAAGGTTGGGTATGAAGCTGAACTGGGAGTGCTGAATCGACCCGTATGATTTCGGGCATACAGCCTTGAGCGTCCACTTCTCCAATGGCTAGGTTGGTAGATTACCAGGTTTTGCGACACTTTGCAGCAAGGGTACCGTGCCTTTAGTCTCGGTCCGGAAAACGCATCCTGACATTAAAGTCCTTGTTGGGGAACTCTTTGTCACTAATTCTAGGCGCTAGGGACTATTTATCAATGCTAGGTGCTAAAGAAGAGGATTTCCATGAAAGATGGAGTACTAGTGGTGGTAGTCCATTTGGCGATACACTGGAGATCCCCCGGAGCTACTAGACCGACTGCGTCAAGCTGGAATTTGCCCCAAAAGAAAACGCTGGAGATGGCTTATCTGCGAGTCTATCTTGTTGTGATCTCTAGCTAGGGGAGGAAATTTGGGCGGATAACGAGCAGATAGGGCAAATAAATCCACAAGGTCGTAACCGAGCCCATTTATGTGAAATGCACCGAGAGCGACTCTCACCGTGGAATGTGGGTTATGGTAGTAGTGGAGTTGTAACATCCGAAGGCAATGAATCACGTAGCGAGGCGATTCGTGTTGACCTGTTTCCATCTTATGACTGAGTCATACAAATTGAGTGGCCGGATTAAGCCTCCGACAACGCACGAGTGACAGCTGCACTACTCGCCAAGTTTGACCTTTTGATCCCCTTCTCTCCATTTCTGATATAGTAATGCTCTAGCTGTTACTACTGATTACTACCATTATAAAGGAAAGGTATTGAACTTGAATGCATGTCTATATTTTACAAAACTGCCCCTGCATACTTCCCCCCAAGTCCTCTATACCTAGATGTGTGGCCAGGATTTGCCGGACTTTGTCCCAAATCCCCTTCCGTGCGCTTATAACAGCCTCCTGGCGCTCTGTTGCAAGATTATATATGTATTTTTGTGCCACATTATCTGAAATAAAGTGCAAATACCCAAATCGAATATTGTTGTCTTGGCATGCTTCTGCTAGGTAACCAACCTCGCAGTCCACCCAGTCTGCATCCTGCTTGTTGTTGGCTAACCAATCCTCAGTTTCGACCAAGGGGCTTGGCACCGTAACGTGAGTCCCCTGGCAAAGGTGTTCGATTTTCATCGTCGATAGTGTCGTACTGAGCGGGCTTTCCCAAGAAAGAAGCTTGCCATCCACACGACTTGATTCGCCGGTGACTAGCACCTGGTTCGGCACATCTTGGGTTCTCAATGACCCTGCCTTTCCCATGTAAAAAACACTGGATATGTTGTTCTGGGTTCGCATTGTGCGAACGACATTTCCGATGATGTCGCCCCAAAGGCTCACCATGCTTCCCACAAAGGCAACGACACTTCCATCGGCCAGGGAGAAGCGTTTCCATGCAAATAACTGATCGGGGACATCTGTCCCTGTTTCCCAGATATAATCCTCATTGGTGGCCAGATGATCCACATACCCGAGGATGACTGTGTCGACAGCGCCCATAAATCGCAAATTTGACTGCAAGAGAATATTCACACAAGCTTCTGAAGAGGGTAGAAGATATTCTACCACTGATGCAGGGGCCTTGATCGAGTTCAGGTTAAGGTGATATGCGATGAGGAGAGCGTAATGTTGCACGTAGTCTCGTCCAGGGAAACACCTGATCTCCAGCGTGAACTCGTTGACCATAACAGCTATTGGTCGATGCCAATTAAATCGTTTTTCCCGTTTCTCGGTAGGTGAAATATGTACATCGGGAGCACTTCGAGCATAGTGGCCACAGACCAGGATGCGCGGCCAGACGCGGCTTCTTATCAGCGGATGGATCTTTCCATCGATGTATGTCTTCAAAGTTTCATACATCAAGTGTTGGCCAACCTGAAGAGAGTCATGGTCAACTCTTACTACGGCCATGCTGTTCCACTGGTAAGCATTCCTTCCGACCTTGGGACCCGCGTAGATACATTGGACGGTTCGGGCCACATACGGTTCGGGACAGGGACAAGTTATGTCAATCGGATTAACTATTTGCCGGTTGAAGAACTAATTTATGCCCCGGCCCTACCTACGGAGTACATGGTGATTGATTATTAGAGCATGACTATTATCATAATTCCTGATTATACTCTAAGATGTTCCTTACACACGATTTCCAGCAAAACTGACATATATTGAGCGGGATCAAGTCTCCGATAAATAGTTTTGAGCGACAGGGATTGGAGCCAATATGCTGACAGGAATATACATTTAGAGAACACCCAGGCCCCACAGATAACTAGAGAGGCGTCAGCAAAGCACACTAAAACAAAATAGTCTCGCGAATGTAAGCATTTTGTGTTCCAAGGTTGTTTATGGGTCCTATGGCAACCCATAAGTGGCTGTGGGGCTAAGTAAACAATCACATTGACCCTATTACGTATACAATTTCTCAAGTCTCCATTATATGCATAATATCATTCAAAAATGTTCCATGAGCTTGAAAAGACTCACGTAGCGCTTCATAGATAGAAATAACGGAGAAAAACTCGATCCATATTCTCAGCCCTAACTACACGCTCCTAGGAGAACTGGGGGCCAAAAAGCAAAGCAGGCACTAAAGAGCGCCGCTCACCTTGACAGCCAACCATATTCAAGATTGCCCCATGCAATATGCACCTCGTGTTTCCGTTCAAGGTAAAGACCACCTGCTGCCGTCCTGCCCCTGAACACAAAATGTGAGGCCTGGCCGCGCCCGGAGGGGAACCTGTTTTCCTCTCATATCCTATTTCTTTGGATAAAGTTCAGCACTTCATTGTGCAATTCCTCAATCATGACAGCAAATGCCTCGGTGAACATTAACTACTGGCGGTGGACGGTGCCTCCACCCCCAGATACCGCACCACCGGCACTTAGCCCTCCCCAACCATCAATACCGGGGGATGAAAATCTGCCGGAGGTCCAGGATTTGAACCAGACTGAATTGTTGAGAGAGGATGTTAGTCAACTGAATGAGTGCGATTTGCCCCCGCGGCGTGCTGATAGATCCCGATCTAGTTCTATAGAAAGCCGGGAATTCATGTCATGTGAACGAAACCACCCGCCAAATATTCGAAACTTGCTAATGTCTATATCAGCATCATGCCTAAAGTGGAAGACATTTTAAAAATGAAGGGAAGCGGGGAATTTTGCAGAGAACTAGTAAAGAAATTCTTTCTTCCGGAATTCTTCTTTCGAAGACTAGGCTGGAACGCAAATGGAATGTTTGGCAGCTCTGAAAATCTGTCACAATCTGATAAAGAAAGAAGCTATGGTATGAGGTCACAAATGAAATTCGGGGATTCACTAATGAGAAGTATCATAAAGGCACATTCTCGCGTTTTCTTTCCAAAAAGGTGACGGAGAAAGACCCCGAAAAGGCATCCATGTCAAAAGTCGTGCACGACAAAGATCCAGCCCTAACGCCTACCCCGGAATATGAGTATGATTGGCATTTTATGGCCTTTTGTACTCTGTGGCGGTCTTCACGTCTTGATTCAGAGACAGATAACGGCCCAGCCAAAACGGAGGAATCTGCTGATGAAACCAATATACTTGTGTGCTTTGATCTGGATGACGAGTTTGTCCTTCAGCTGAGACGCCTACTGCATAATGCAGACCTCAGGAAGTGGCAGGAAGAGCCATTTCTGATGCTAGGGTTTGCACTGAGTATCGTGGTGGACCAGTGTGAGGAAGATCTGTGGAGTTTCCAGAAGCCAGTGCGGGATATAGAGAAGGTATTGTGCGCTCTGCCATTGTTACAAGATTACATTGTATATCTAACGTTAAACAAATTATAGACGCGGGGCCAAAAGATATTCAAGGAAACCAGCTCTTATAACAATGACAGGACATTCGAGTTCCTCGTCGAACGATACAGCCAGCTTCACGAATTATCACGACATGTGATTCACATCTCCGAAACAATGGATGCGGCCTCTAACAACCTTGGTGCCATTGTGCGAGATCATGATCTATGGATCGAGTCAAGTTCTCGTTCTTCTGCAGCAACAAAGCGACTCTCCAAAGCGCTCCTACTTCAAGAAAACATGATCTCCAATTTGAATTTCCGGGCCAAGGCTTTTGTGAGTCGGATGGATAATGAGATCAAGTGTGTGAGTACTATCTATAAATTATATATAATAAACAGTCTTGAGCTTTTGACTAATTATATTCAGGCCTCCAACTTTGTTGCCGTCGGCGATAGTAACATCTCCAAAGGTATTCTCAAGCAAACTCGGAATGAAGGGAAAGTATTGTCCGACACAGTGTCTGCCCTAACTTTGCTATTTTTGCCGAGTACTTTTATCTCGGTGAGCAATCGAATCCACCAAGCACTTTTGAATAAAACTGACCTTGGAATTCTGGCAGGGATTCTTCGGAATGAATTTCTTCACTCTCGAGAGCAACCAGACAACGCAAAAGTTACAGTGGGAAACACATCCGAAGATTTGGATTTTCTTCGTTTGCTCAATTCCAATTACCATATTGGGCTTCTTCCATTTCATGCTAAAGTTCGACTTCCATGCTTTCATCGAGGACACACAAGGATTCATTCGTGACATTTTCCATCAAGGAAAAGGACCAGATCTCGAGAGGTCCAACCTTGGGGCTTCGAGGAATTTTGGATTCTCCAGGCGTGCTACTTTGCACACTACACCCTAGGGCTTGGGCACCTAGGTGCATCTCTTTTCGCAAAAGCGCTCAATGAATATTCCATCATACCACATTCTAAATCAAGAAAGCAAATTAATTATCGCCTAGCGAGCCTAGACGGAAGTGTGAAGTTTTTGATTGGGCCAGCTTTGTTATCGAAGTGTGTAAAAAGATGCAAAGTCTCATAGTAAATGCTTGCTCTATCACTGATGTCACGTAAAATCATAAATATCCGCTCTTTGAACTGCCGAAGAATTGCGACATTACCAGCACATTAACGGAGATGAAGCATCTCGAGGATGTCGTGACGTGCAAAGAAAGACCGGTTCCATTTCCCAAAGACATCTGCACCGGGGAAATGGTTAGTTGGGAGACGAAACTATGATCAATACCGCACACTTGGTAAAACTTACACATAGGAATGCTCAACAGGCATATGCCCACTTGGATGCTACCGATGATAATCATGGTGTGTTTGATGCCTCCGTGGGCGAACCATTTGTAGGCGAAAAATGTCAGAACAAAGCTGAACATGTTTTTGAAAACCAGCATGCAGGTAAATGCCTCAATGGCCATCTCACCTAGTACTGTCAGCAGTCACTTCCATATGAGGCCTGGAATAGTCCACATACGATGGGCATCGACGATATAGAGCGAAGCAGCAACGGCTCCCATCACCATGCCGACGATCAAGAATGCAAAGAAGACGTCTGGCAGCAGCCAGCCGTAGTGCATCACATTATCTGCAGTCCATCCGAACCCGTAGAGTCCGATGCCGCAGCAAATGAGCTGAGGGATCACCAAGAGGATCCGGAATTCAGGCTCATATTTGCCATGGTTGAGCCGGATCATCAACTTGTTAATGGAATCAGAAAGCAGACCAGACAGAATGAGGCCCACAATGGAACCGATGAAGGCACCTGTGTAAAGATATCCAGTCTTGTCTTCCTCGAACCACATTGGAGGTCCGAGAAACACAATTGCTAGAACCACACCGACGAAGACCGCCCATCCAATGACAACGCCTTGGATCAGACAAGCCTGGAATTTAATCAGTGTGTGAAACTAAACGCGAAGTGGGTTGCTTACCCAGAAGATTCCCGGATGGAAGAACAACGGAAATGGACGAAGAAGCAGCTTGAAGAAGCTTTCATCTGTCTTTCGCCCATTGAAAAGCCTGAGCGACTGAGCGAAGGAATGTTTCTCGGGAACTGTTACCGTGGCTTCGGCCTTTGAGCTTCCGTTCAGACCGGTGGGGCCTGGTCTAAGTTCCTTAGTATCATCAGTGGAAGCTCCACTGAGCGAAACATGAGACTCCATGGACTCGCCATGCCCGCCGCTTCGCTTGAAGTCAGTGTTCAAGTGATCAGAGCGCCGGAAAGCGGTTTCGGGGACGAAAAAGAACATCAGTGGCAATGAAGCACCGAGGAAAATTGCCACAAAGTAAAAGGACCATTGCCACCCCATGGACTTGGTGATCTTGCCCACCACAACGGGTGTCAGAAAGGCCGCACCAAAGAGTGCAACATTCGATACAGCCATTCGCTTTCCTCGTTCCTATATTTTCTCCATCAGCCTCCCCATAACTTAAATCTGCAGGAAAAAGAGGACTCTACTCACATGAACGAAATAAAGATCTCCAACGCAGGCATTGACCAATGCCTCAAACGGCGCTAGTGCAACACCCTGGAATATCCGTGCCCATATGAGACTATTATTGTTCTTGCCGCTAACCCCAGCCCAGATACAGCTGATAATCATCAAGACATGCCCGATCAGGAACAGATGACGTTTACCCCAGACTCGAGCGGTTGGCACAATGAGAATGCCCGCCACACCGACACCGCACAAGTGATATCCAGTCAACAGGGCAGCTGCTGTAAACGTAATTTCCTCGTAATCTGCGATGGTGACCGTATTTGCGGCTAGAATGGAGCTTAGGGTTGTGCAGAGGATTGTTACGAAGGAGAGGATGGCAAGGATCATATCGCGTCGCCATAATGGCCAGTTCTGATGGGACCGTTTCGGTCAGCGCCCGTGTGCTCGGGGAACCAAATCCCGGGGTACGGTGACTCTCTGGAACATACCAATGGGTCATTTGGGTCATCGCTCGGTTGCGGGACGAGGATAACCGGCTGGTTACCCGACCAGTCATATTTGAGGCCTGAAGCGCCTGGGATCTGGTCGCTGGCATCGCTGTTTTGTTCGTAGATATCGGATGTGCCTAGATATTTGAAGTTGTGATGAGCCACGCTGGGTTCGATTGCGCCTGGACGGCCAGGGCTAGGGAAATGTTACCTGGGACATGCACGAGCTTCGTATCTTCCAGTACTCCAAGACCCATGATTGTAGGAAGCCCTAGAGCTAACGACGTGGCGATTTTTGTCCCGAGGTTAATGGTAATGCAGCGGTTTAATAAAAAGTAAAGCAAGGTCAGGAGGGGTACGGAGGACTCTCGACCCTCCAAAGTTGGAAGCTACGTAAAAAAGCTTCTCGGGGCCAATGGGAATAAATAGTAGACATCGATCAAAGTGAGAGCTCAACATTTAGGACTATATTCTAGGACTAAATATAAGGACTAACCTTAGCAAAGATAAGCAGCTCGGTCAATATGTACATTAAGGCCCGAGTGTGGGCGTAGCCTGCAGCGTCATTGTTTTGAATGTGATTGAGGCAAATTTCAAATCCTTGTTGAGTAGACAACATACTCCATTCAAAGCTCCATTTTAAGACTGCGTCTAAGCCAACCACAGATCCTTTATAATTTAGTAGCATACAGGACAGTACGGGTAGGACGCGGGGAAAGCTGACCTACAGACGAGTTGCCCAGGTAAGCCTTGATCGGCGCTTCCAAGCCTAAACCGAGGCATCACATTCGGGCTTGACCGTTGATCCAATATTCGACCGAGGTGCAGGTGGATCTCTGCAGTCAAGAATGAAACAGCTCGAAAGAAATGGTTTTTCTCTTGTAGCACACAAGCCTAAACCCGCAAGTTCGGTGTTGATACCAGGGACTGGCCCACTGTGGAGGGAACAGAACTACTAGTGCTGACCCGGGGGCTTGCAGATTTGCCATTTGAACCTTGCGATTGGTATAGAGTGTAAGTCGTACAACCCGAATGATCGTCATTTTATTGAAAATAGAAGGTGGTGGAAGTGAAGTATTGTAGAAAACAAGGCGATGGGAGAGGGCTGTACTTGGAATATAGTTGGGGAATAAACGCCACGGCCCCCAAACAGAAACATCCACAGTTACGCCCAGACCTTCAGGTAATTTTATGAAATACCAATACGTGGGCTCGACATTGGCACATTGAACTATTCAAGACATACATACATACGGAGTATGTATTGATCATATCTACATACACCAGCGGCCCCTAGTCTAGATCCCAATACCAGCAGAGCTTGCTTTTCTGAGCAGGCAAAAAAATATAAAAGAAATACAGAAGGGAAGAGAAGACTTAAGAACCTGTATCCCTGCCGACACGTGACTGCTCAATATCATGTGACATATACTGTATCACGTGATGATAAGTGTCACATCACCACATGTACATCAATAGCCTCCAGAGCTAGCTAGACTCCAAGTTGCGAGGCGCATTATTTCCACAGCATAGGCTACAACGCGATCGCATTCCATATTCAAGTCGAATCCTCGTCCTCGAAGAGCTATACCCCGCATCATTGTCAAGTCTCAACCACCGGGCCGACGGACTCCCCACCTACGACTACTGCGCAGCGAGCACGCGAAGCACAAGCATTGACGCAAACCCAAAGACCCATTACACCTATCCAGCCTAATTTTAATCATGTCGTCGGTCTCTCCTTCAAAAGAACACGATCTTGACCCGGAGACGCAATCGGGAGAAGAGCAAGACCACATTGACAAGGATCACCACGACGCGCAGGGACACCAAGGCGAGTTTGAGGTGAAGGAGCAGGATCGCTGGCTTCCGATTGCCAATGTGGCTCGTATCATGAAGCTTGCGCTTCCTGACAACGCGAAGATCGCAAAAGAAGCCAAGGAATGCATGCAGGAATGTGTGAGCGAGTACATCTCATTTATCACGAGTGAAGCATCGGAGAAATGCCAGCAGGAGAAGCGCAAAACAGTCAACGGCGAAGACATCCTATTCGCCATGACCTCGCTTGGCTTCGAGAATTACGCTGAAGCACTCAAGATCTACCTATCCAAGTACCGTGAAACCCAGTCTGCCCGCGGCGACAACCAGAGACCCCCAAGCGCTGGCTATGGAGCTGGAGGACCTGTTGGTGGCCCGGCTGGAGGTGCACCTGGACTAGCTCGTCCAACGGGCTTTCCCAATGCTGAAGGCACAAACCCTATGTCGAACCTCAACCTTGACCCCTCCGAGCAGGACGCCTCTGCCTACGGCTATCCGCCCATAGTTGGTCAGCCTCACAATGGCGCAGGCGGCGAATCATACTAGTGGATGACGTGAAATGGTTGGCTGAGGGATGCTGCGACCAGTTTCAATCTTGGCTGCATGTCCTGGAGATCACCGACGATATCGATTTCAACGGAAGTCTGAGAAGTGGGGGGGGGGGAGGAGATTGGGGGTGGGGCGAAGGCGCATCTTTGATTTCTGCAATGTTCATCTGCACTGGTAGGTATCTCGGATACTTGACATAAAAAGAGAGAGAGATGATAGGGGTCTGTGACTTCCTGGGTGCATGAGACCTGGACGGTCCCCCTTTGTTTCTCTCTTTCATGGTCATGTATTGGAGATCTTTTCTCCCGTGGCTTCGCCATCGAGATAGACGTGGGGTGCGGTTAAATACCCCCTATGTAAAATACCCAGGAGTTCTGATATTTAATATCCAATCATTCAAAAATACCTCTGTACCGAATTTTGTGGAGAACCCCTTTGAAGCCACATGTAAATCTATGTAAGGGTTTTGCGGGGAAACGGTACCGCTGATCAGCGTAATGGTGTATTTTTGACCTATCTATTGGGGTATTACCACGACCTGCACATGCAACCTGACTTGGAGAACAAAACCTCTCACATTTCCTTCCCTACCAAGAACTCACTTCATCCAACAGCCTATCTGCAAAGATGAAGTTCACCATCACTTTCGCTCTGGCAGCTCTGCTGAGCACCGCCGCTGCTCAAGGTCTGGGAGATCTGCCCGACTGCTCGGTATGTGTTTATAGTTAACATACAAGTGCGCCAAATGTGCCGCCTGCTGAACAACCCATTCCATAGAAATCCTGTGCTACAGGTTCAATTCCCCAGAGCTGCGGCATTGACTTCAAGTGCGTCTGCGAGTCCAAGTCCTTCTTGGCCGATGTCGCCTGCTGCATCGCTGATAAATGCTCCAAGGCGGACCAGGATAGTATGTTCCCTCCCCTTCCCTCTGTGCCCAATTGAGTACACAAGTGCGGGATTATTCCGCATGACTATGCACAATGGATACTGGAGCATGTACAACCGGCTGATACGTTATTCTTCACCACAGCAACCATCAAGGTCGCCAAGTCAATCTGTGCCCGGGGTGGTGTGACCGATCTGCCCACTGAAGTTGTCTGCTCGAGCAGCAAGTCGAGTTCCAGCTCTGGAACCAGCACCAGCTCTAGCTCCAACTCGACCGAGACTGGAACCAAGTCTGGCACTGAGACCACCGGTGCGACTAAGACCTCGGATTCGACTACTGTGACAGGCACCAAGGCTTCTACCACAGCCTCGAACAGTGCCTCGTCCGCCTCTGCTGCGGCCACTAGCACTGGTGTCGCTCCTCTTACCCACAAGGATTCTTCGCTCGTGGCCGCTGCTGGTGCTGCGGCAGCGTTCGCCATTCTGATCTAGAATGAAGCGTGCTGCGTGATTTCAAGGGGCAGATATTATGTTTAGCAGCGTTGAAATGTCGTCATGACGATGAAATGAATGGAAACACGAGAACTGCCTGATGATGCACCTGTGTCTTATTTTATCCACGACATAGTTTTAATTGATCAGGTACACGGTGTGTCTAAATGCCACCGCTTTTTGATGGCGAAGGGATGTTTAATGTTAATAATACACTCATAGAAAGTAATACCGAGGAAGCAGCGAAAGTGCTCAGTTTTCACGGGTGTCCTCCAGCAGCTTGGTCAGACGTTCCTGGCGCTCCTCGCGGAGGGTTGCGAAATTCTGTAGAGTAGCACATTAGCATGAGGAACAGCCAACAGGTCAAATCTGCCCGATTAAGACGAATTCCACTTACCCAGAACCAAAACATCATTTCGAAGAAAGCAAAGCTAAAGACCACCCGATTCTTCAGACGATCCAAGCCTCCAATAGCCGCAGCGCTTGTGTAAGACGAAGCCAGGTGGTCATCTCTGCTCTGGTAGATAAAGAACGCAATTCCAGCATACGCACCAAAGCGACACGCAGCAACTGCGATCCAGACACTCCAGTAAATCGTCAAGGACTTGGTGATATATTCGGGCAAACGCTGTAGAACCTGCAGATCCTCGGCGGGGAGGTTGCCATTTCGGAGGGGCCGGATATAGGGGAGAGCTTCATCGAGAGCTTCGTGGTAGGGGATGTTGGACAGCAGGACGAGGTCGACAAGGGCCTCGATGAAGATGAGTATGGCACAGAAGGTGAAGGGGGATTGCTGCGGGCTTGACAGGGATGGAAAGTCCTATATCACGATCGTTAGCAGTCAAGATCAGTTTGACCTAGGAAGACCCATTGCCAGTATGGTAGAAATGGACTTGTGAATCGGGGATGCTGGTTCGGCGTACAATCTTCAAGGCTTCTCCCATCATAAACACCAGATCGCAGTCAGTGATCACCTCTGGGCTCTTGACCAGATAACCAGCAATCACAACCAGAAACACAGCATGTGCCTGGATAAGAGTCTTGGAAGAAATTAAAACCATGATGGGCGAGTCACAATGGCACAAGTTTGTGGACAAGAGGAAGTTCCAAAAGTCACAGACGGAAATAACTTGGAGAATTGGTCCGAGTGTTCTTTGGCCGCAACGCATGTGGGGAAAAAGCAGCTCCGGTCAAGATATCCCCCCACCAGCATAACAACCGCCAGGATTGGATCTGATTTACGACTTGATGCGTGCTGATTAAATTGCGTGGATTAGTACTGGAATATTGCCCAGTTCCTGCCATACTACATAGTGGTCCAACCCTGACCATCCCCTACAATGACCGACCCAAACCCAACCTTCAACACAGAGCGTCATGTCAAATACTACCTCCGATGCCTGAAGACCTTCCTCCCGTCCGCCTATACCTCCAATGACTCTAATCGCATGCTCCTCGCCTACCTGACCCTATCGGGATTGGACGTACTTGGCGTTCTCCAGAGCAAAACCACACCGGAAGAAAGACAAGGGTACATCGACTGGCTCTACCATTGCCAGGTGCCTTCGGGCGGGTTCCGTGGCTTCCCAGGCACAGACTTTGGGCCAGAAAAGAGAAATAAGGATAATGAAGCTTGGGATCCAGCTAATGTCCCCGCGACATTCTTTGCGCTAGTCAACTTGCTCATCCTCGGGGACGACCTGTCGCGTGTCAAGCGACGGGAGTGTCTTGAGTGGCTTCCTAAGGTCCAACGCGCCGATGGAAGCTTCGGTGAACTTGTCGGTCCTGGGGGAAGCGTAGGGGGACCTCGTGATTTGCGATACTGCTGTTGTGCTGCCGGCATACGGTACGTGCTGCGCGGGCGGAATGAGACGGGACTTGAGGGTGTACCAGATATTGATGTCCTCGGTTTCGTTTCTTTTATCGAGGCGTGCCAGGTGTGTAGTGACCTTGAGGTTATTTCTGCGATCATGATACTGACACAGTCTGACCGAACAGACGTACGACGGCGGCATGGCTGAGTCTCCTTTCTGTGAATCGCATAGTTCGTGTCTCCCTTTCTTCCCCCTGAATCTTCTAACAACGCATAGGTGGGCACACGTATTGCGCGGTTGGGTCTCTAGATTTCTTGCGTCGGACGTCTAATGATCTGAAATCGCTGCCCCTACTATCGGCAGGCTCCGATCAATTCGAGGCTTTGATTACATGGCTGGCTTCAAGGCAAACAGCCCAGTTAGAGGAACCTGAGGAGGATGAAGATGATGAACAGGTCGAGGCGACAGAGACGGGATCGCTCAATGATAGAGTCCGCAGGTTACCCAATGTTCAACCCCTCGAGCCTGACACAATATCATGCGCCGGGTTCAATGGCCGATGCAATAAATATGCAGACACATGCTATTCATTCTGGAACGGAGCGACACTGATGGTAGGCGACCTCCTGTTTGATAGTGATTGTCTACTAACATGGATGTTAGATGCTGGACCAATATTCCGTGGTCGATGAAGTTCGCAATCGTCGATACTTGCTCGAAAAGACGCAACATCTTGTCGGTGGGTTTGGGAAGGGACCCGGGGATCCTCCTGGTAAGGTGATCGCACGCTGATTCGGAGAATGTGTTGCTGATCAAATCTATAGACCTTCTTCACTCATACTTTGGCATGGTGTCCCTGGCTTTCCAGGGTGAGGCGGGACTCAACCCCGTCGATCCCACGATGGGTTCTAGTGAACGCACAGTCCGACATCTTGAATCGCTGCCTTGGCAATCATGAAGTATATAATACCCGTGCATGTAATATGACGATGGTTGTTCAGCCATTCCACCAATTGGTTCATGTCAGCACGCATCAGCCAATAGGTGCAGTCGACTAAATTAATTGGGCGTCGGTGTACATCGTACGTTGTACATGTACCATTCATCAGTAAGGGTTAACTCTTAGGCAGTAAGGCAGTAAGGCAGTAGTAACAACACATATTCTCTCTACAACGTAGGATTGTGGCGATCATGATCAGATTGTTTCAGGGTGATGGAAGTCTGGCATTCCAGCCAATCAAGGTAGTTTGTTGACAATTATGAACAGGGTCAGGAGATTGTTAGATAGGAACAAAGTCCGGAATACTTAATTTACCTGAAATATTATAATGTATATCAATGTACTCCCTATATTGTATAACTATTGTACACAAAAGATAATAATAGAAGACTCCCTAAAAAAAAAAGGAGAGCCGTCCAAGTCCCGAGTTCTCCACACGGTCCACGTTCCCGTTGACGTCTTGGAATCTTCCAAAGGCCTTTGTATGCAATTTCCCTTCTCCTTTCATCATTTGCGGTGTTACTCTATTTCTCCGGCCATCTTTCCGAAGCCCAAGCTACCCCTTTCTGAAACTTCTCGGCCTCTTCCTCCACTCCGGACACCGTTTATCCGCGCATCTCGTGCCCCGTTGAATGGCACCCCCGACACACCAACCATTCCCAGTCAACCCCTTGACGCGCAGAGACTCTCTCGACCGCGAAACTTGGCAATCTTAACATATGCCGCCCCGAACAAGAGCGGGGGTTCAAAGCCAGAAACAGAAGGAGAAGGTGCGTCATCAGGGATGCCAAATAGGGAGCTCCGCCGGTTGCCTTTATTTGAGCCTTGCGCAAAGTCCATGGAAAAATGACTAACTCGGAACTCTCAACAGCTTGCCAACTCCTACAATGAACTCCTTGAGTAAGCCATCTCTTTGGTTTTCCGGTCTAGATACTCAGTCGCGCTAACATGCTTCTCCACAGGGAGTTCTCCTCCAAGGATCTTCGGACTGTAGGAAATTATACATTGGGGAGGTTGATTGGAAAAGGCTCCTTCGGCAAAGTCTATCTCGCGTCGCACAAACTCACCAATGGCTCCAAGGTAGGTCATGTCATGCTAAGAACAGTTGTGCAAGCAATGCTGATCAAGTCCGCAGGTGGTGCTCAAATCGTCCAGCAAGGAAGACACTAATCTCGTGCGCGAGATCCATCACCATCGCCAATTCCTCCACCCCCATATCGCGCGGCTATACGAAGTGGTGGTAACTGAGAGCCTCGTTTGGCTTGTGCTAGAGTATTGTCCTGGTACGTTGACTTGCGCATAGCTGAAGATGCCTGGGGAAACATACTGACAAATGGTTTGTTCTAGGCGATGAACTCTACAACTACCTCCTTCGACACGGCCCACTCCCGGTAGAGAAAGTGAAACGGATATTCACACAATTGGTGGGAGCGGTCGCCTACGTCCACAGTAAATCATGTGTGCATCGCGACTTGAAACTGGAAAACATATTGCTGGATAAACAAGAAAACGTCAAGCTATGCGATTTTGGGTTTACGCGCGAATATGAAGGGAAAGCTAGCTACCTTCAGACATTCTGTGGGACGATATGCTATAGCGCACCCGAGATGCTCAAAGGAGAAAAATATGCGGGCGAAAAAGTGGATGTATGGAGCCTGGGAATCATTCTCTATGCGCTTTTGGCAGGCGAGCTGCCATATGACGACGATGACGACCAAATCACCAAAAAACGGATATTGTCCGACGAGCCGACCTTCAACGACAAGTTCACGGACGATGCCAAGGCTTTGATCAATCTCCTGTTGTCCAAACGACCTTTGATTCGACCCAGCCTGGACGAGATCTTAGCTCATCCTTTCCTTGCGGAACATGCGCCTGAACAACTGGCAATCCTGAAAATCCCAAGACCGTCGCCATTCACTACGCCACTAGAGAAGACTACCTTGCAGCGGATGAAAAGCGCTGGGGTCAATATTGACGAGGTCATTGAAAATGTCCTCGCTCAGCGTTGCGACCCACTGGCTGGCTGGTGGGCCCTGCTGATTGAAAAAGAGCAACGGAAAGAAAGAAAGAGAGAGCGCAAGCGTCGCGAGCGGGATGTCGAAGCAAAAAACCTCCGCCGTCTGAGCGCTGCGAGCAGCCGTCTGGAGAAGCGGTCATCGGCTTTAATGGAGGTGGAGGAAGAAGGCTCGGGGTTGCGAGATCGCGGGAGACGGGATAGAAGAAGCTTACCATCCCAGTTGGCAGTGCCAGATCTTCCTGCGCTTCCTGAACCGCTTCCTGTATTTCCAATTGAAGTCACCACGCCACCATTGCCGCTCGATAAAGATTCTATACGGTCCCACAACTCGACACGACGCCGCCCAGTTCCTCCTCCAAAAGACAGGCGGCGATCACGGCCCAGCATGCTACATGTTAGTGCATCACAGCCGGAGCTAACACAGCATCACGGCATCTTCCGGCGTCGCACTAGTCGTCGTCACCAGTATCCGATACTCAGCCAACTAGCATCTCTCAAGCATTGGTTTGTAGAGTCGGCGAAGAGAGCGCGGTCTCCCCATGCCAAATCGACAAGCTCGCGGAAGTTTCTTTCCGAAAAGTTGAGCCCAGCAAAGAGTCAAGATACTGGAAAGAAACCTGCGACCTTGTCGTCCCCCGCAAGCGAGGTCGCGGGGGAGGAGGTTGTTACACCTACCCAAGTCAAACGAATCTCCAACGCGAGCAGCCTCGCTCCTAGCAGTGCCTCATACCGCCAAAACCGCCACTCTTACCCTCGCCAGACACGGCCCTTGAACACTAGTCATAGTAGTCATCGAAACTCTCTCTCGCCCTCACCTATTACACCACGCGGATCCTATCGGCGTTCATCGGCCGGACTACGAGGGCGCAAGTCTACATCCTCCTCGGTATCATCGATCCGCAGCATCCATCACGCTCGGGCTCACTCCAAGGCTTCCTCGATTTCCTCCAACAGTATAGATACCATCTCGACGCCCACTGCCAGAGCCTCAAAATCGCCTCATTCATCTATCAAAGTCCTGCCAACCACCCCAGGTGCCTCATCCCGCTTTCCGAGCAATATTCGGCTGGTAAGAGGGCCAGGCGGAGCACCTCGAGAGATTGGCGACCCAGGTCAGATGTCGTCGTCGTTTAATGAGGCAGTACCAACGCCATTACTCTACTCGCCCTCTTCAAGCCTGGTGTTTGCAAGGCGAAAGAGATCTCTCTTCAAGGGTCCTATGATCCACACCACTAACTTAATGGTGTCTAGTGGGGTAGCCAACTCCCCCGTTCCCGGTCAGCCCGTGAACACTAGTCCCGACATTATCGCAGGGCGGCCTGTTGCCCGCAAGAGCCAAATTATCGAGGAAGAGGAAGATGTGGAAGGGATCGAGGAAGAAATTGAAGAAGTCGATGAGTTCGACGAACCTGGTACACCCGGTGATTTCGTTACCCCCGATGAGCACCCAGCAGACGAGACCGGATCTCCCTCAAGCGGCAGAACGCCATTCGCTCCTATTCCAAACCTTGACACCAGTCCCCTTCGGCCTCCTCGCTCTTCCTCTTTGCGCTCGCCGTCCGATCCCGCGGACAAGATCGGCATCGCTGAATAATACCGATATCAACCCGACATCTTCCTTGCCATATGTGCATTAGAGTCGTCTCTTTGCCCATCTCACAATCCCTTATTCCTATGTTTGGTTGGATGATAGAACTTTTTATACCCCCCACTTACACAGCGTGTTCTCGTTTTCGTTTCCTTGTTCTCTCTCTCTCTTTTGACATAATTGGACCCATCATGGGACCTATGCCTCTCTCCCTCCCTCTCTTGCGCTCTTTTCCTTGATATTTTCCTAGCTTCATGAAGCGCTTTCTTTTTCCTATATTTCTTTGAACCCTCATGATGATTCGACCCTCGCTTGATTTTAATGTCTTTTGCCTAGTATCCCCCTCTGTCATATAGAAAGCTGTCCCATATTATCTTGCTGCATTGATCAGCAACACAATATTGCATAATGAAATTGCATAGACCAATACCAACTTTGATATCCTAAACTCCAAACTATAATCTTGCCATTGTCGAACTAATAGCTGTAGGCTATTCGGGGAATTGGAGAGTTCGATCTCAGTTGAAGATTTAAAGGACGTAAGGGCGTACGGAGAATATCTCATGAAGTCGGCTCACAGTGGTCTGTCGTGCGGAAGTTTCACATGTGTCCTGGCTCCTCCTCTACCCACTGGTGATCATGAAACGGTGGAATCTGATATGGCGAATATCTCTTTACAAATCCACGCCTTTGAGGCAGAAATACAAGGGGGGCGCTCGATAGGTGTACGTGGAATCCCTCTAGGCACAGTCCTCTTTCATGTCCACTGTGATAGGGCTTAGGATGAATGAATCATTCTTGTTTTGGTGATATCAAACACCATCTGATAATTTCGACCGTGTACTAACAATATTCTTTCTCAAGAGCTGTCAATGTTGGAGTTTTCCCATTCGACCAACAACCCTACACTTGCAGTAGTTGAGTATCTTTCTAGCATTTTCAACAGTCAATACCATCGTCGGCCTGACATGACAGGTCGGTAGTATATATATATATTTGGTTCTTGGTATGAGTATGCACATGAAGATGGCTGCCCATGCTGGATGTAGAACTAAGAGTAAATGCATCAGTATCATATCAAAGAGGCCATACTACTTACTGCATATGTAGACTATAAATAGTTGAGGCAACCTTTCTGCCTAAGGCGGATGGGATGTCTGCTCACCAGGATTGACCTTCTTTCATCTTTCCCTCTCTCTCTCGGTCAACAGCCTAGCTCAATCCATGATCTTCCTTCCACTTCGCTTTCTCTATATATATATCTATAATCAAGGTTGCTAGGCTTTACCGAGAGGACTCCAATCCCTTCATTCTGCTGAATACATGCACCTATGGCTCTGATGAGTTGCGATCCAGAGGCGATGTAAGAGATTTGTTTGCTATGGGTAAACAGAATTGTCCTCCCTTCGTTCTCGATTTTGAGAATCTCGCTGTCACTCCCAGAAATTTGGTGGGCAGCCGTCGGGGTGATGATTATCTTGACTACAGATAAGCTCCTATGAGGCGGAGGGGGAGTTCTACCACAAAGTCTCGAGAAAGTCTAGGGTCCTATTACTGTCTTCACGACGACTACGACTACACTACACTCTTTATATGGATTTCTACCTTTGGCACATCTTGCACCTTCAAAGGAACTCTCGCCTACACAAGGACTTTCAAGGTAGAACGATTACAACTCTGACGTCGGTTTTCTCATATCCTACCATGTTGCCTTCTTCTAACAGCGACATTGTATTAGGATACCACCAGATCCTCAGCCTCTTTATCCAGCGACACCGTGTTGGTAACGCAACATCCAAAGAAAATCAGAGTGGAAAAGCAAACCTTCAAGGCGGAGATGTGCGATGGAACGCAGACATTCACCGGCCTTTGGCAAGCTGGGATTTGGCTTTGCATGTTACACAATGACGAGTTAGCCACGCCATATATTGATGGGTGCCCTCGCCCACGCTATCGCCACTGTCATCATACGATGCTCAATGGCGGTCATACATCGAATGGGCCGATTGTCACACAGACAACCATTGATGGAGTAGAGTGGCATCGAGTCCAAGTGCAGAAAATAAGGAACTGAGTCCGACGTTGCGATCTTTGACATAGTCCGCACCAAACGGCTCTGTCTCATGCGGCACTTCCAGAGATTGAACGTAGCGCTCAGTCCTGGTCGACATGTCATTGACATTCTCTGCCTTTGATATGTCGTGAATGATGTCCCTTCTCTGGTTTCCCCATTGGTTTGAGACGACTCGTTACACATTTTGGTGATATCAAAAGCCAATGTCACCGACGAGCCAGAGGCTGAGACAACGGCCAAAACGGTTCCCTGCTGGCTTGACCCCCTTTCCGTCACTAGTAGCTAGTTCCTAGGATAGCACAAATTCATCAATGACACTTCATCTTTCTGTGTAACATTTTTCTTCCGGTTTTGATTTCTCTCTTTTATCCGCTAATATCGTATCTAGTTTGTCTGTCTCTACCATTTAGTTAAATAAGAACAAGAGTTACCATTCAAAACCAAGGGCTTGTTTGAACTCAATTCGTTCATTGCTGGCAATCAAGCATCGTTATATCGTTTGGTCGTAACCCACTGCCTCTATAAAGAGAATAATCCTGAGCAAAGTAAATCAAAACAAAAATCCCAACACCCATTAACCATTAACCATTACCCCGTAAGAGACACTGAAAGCAGATCAAATAACAACCATCTACCGCTCCACATGAATGGCTTGGTGCTTCTCACCCACAGTCTCATCAATAGCGTGAGAACCCATAACAGCCTCCTCATCTTTCGTACTCTGACTATCAATGCCAACATCACTCTCACCGATCTTATCCACAGTATTAGTATACGACGGAACAAAGTTCACCGCAATAGCGTAAGTCCAAGCGACAACCATGAACTACAACCAGCATTAGCCACCGACCCAACAACGCAAACAAGAACTAGAAAAAGAAAGGAAGAAATGATCCAAGAGTAGAACATACCATAGTCGGAATAATAAACGCAAATCCCGTATTGTCACGCATATCAGCAACATGCCCCAGAATAGGCGGCACAACAGCACCTCCACAAACACCACCAACAATAAACCCAGAGCCACGCTTATAATGACGTCCGAGGCCACGGATGCCCAGTGCCATGATCGTCGGGAAACAAACAGACTCAAAGAATAGCGTCATGAATAGCATAGCAACACCAACCTGCTTCGTCTGTGTCACCGACGCAGCAAGGAAAGCTACCGTGCACGACAAATACACCAGGAAGACCCAGCGCGCCCGTACAAACTTCATAATCCCCGAGCCGAGGAACCGGCCGACAGCAAACGCGCCCTGCGCGCCGGCGAGATACTTCGCTGCTGTGGCATTCGGTGTACCCGGCCATGTATCCTTGACGTAGTTAATAAAATAACCCGCGATAGCGACTAGGAAAAGAATTAGCTTGTTAGGATAACGAAAGGAAGTATAGAAGTATAAGATGAAACCGGGGGGGGGGGGGGGTAAGAAACATACCCTGCGCGCCTGTATACGTGAACTGTGCCAGAGTCGCATGGAACAGCTTGTACTGTTTCCAGAACGGCTTATCCTGCTCATCGACATGCGTCTGCGCAACCTGGAAAGCCATATCCTCGTCTGTGACTTCGGGGATATTGGATAGGAAGAATACACCAGCGAGCAAGAAGACGAAGACACCGATGGCGAGGTAGACCCACTGCACGCGCTGCAGGGCTGCTACATCGTCTTCTGTCTCTGTGAAGAAGACATACGAGCCTAGTACTGGGCCGACGACTGTGCCGATGGCATTGAAGGCCTGAGCGAAGTTGATTCTGATTTCAGAGTAGCGGGGCGGACCGCAGACTAGATAATGCAAGGAGAGATTAATATCTATGCAGCACTTACGTGTGGAATGTGTGATTTTGTCTTACCGGTTAGGTAGGGATTAGCTGCTGTCTCGAGAGACCCCAGTCCTGATCCAATGACGAATGTGGCACCGCAGAAGCCGCCGAAGGACTGGTTTAGTCCTGCGGGCCACATGCATAGGGCTCCAATGCCGTATAGGCACAGACCGAAGATGAAGACGGTTTTGTAGCCGTAATTGCGCAGGATCCAGTTTGCGTAGCCGAGGGAGGCTAGGGGGTATGCGCTGGGATTTGTTAGAGAGGGGGTGTTTCGTGTAAGATATTTGTGTTATGGAGAGATGTCATACCCAAAGTAGGCTGCTTGAAGACCAGCTGAGCGGCCTCGGTCTATATGTAGGGTTTTCTGGAAATGCGAATTGAGAGTGTCCAGTAAACCATATGCAAAACCCTAATTGAAGGTTTAGTAGGAGGGTTCTCTATGAATAAAATGCAATAACATACCCATAAGAAGAACAAGATGGTGACTAGAGTTAGAGGCCACAGACTCTGTCGCAGAGTCAAAGTAGCGGCCGAAGTAGTCGCGCGATTATCAACACGCAAGCCAGAACGGCTTTTGAGGAATTCCTTAACACCCATTCTTAAATATAGGAAATCCAATAGACATGAACAAGAACAAGAACAAGAAGCGAAAAAAGAACCGAAGGGACCCCAAGGGGGTATTTCAAAGAACAACAAAAGGTGACCGACTGATTTCTCCGCAAACTCCACACTTTCCCCCCCCAGTCCGGGGAAAGCCCCCAGACGATCCCTGGGGAAAGACACGCAACATCCAATCACAGGTCACAATATGGGGTTGCACCGAGGATCGAAGGTAACTTTGATCTATTTCCCCCTGTGTCTGATCAAAACCCCCGCTTGAGACCCTGGCAAGGTGGCGTCAGGGTTGCATGGTTGTTTTGACGCTATTCATCTTTGGGATATGCCGGGTGCCATTCCAGGGGTCTTGCGCAGTTATTCTCTCCCGTGTCTGGTGGAATGTTACTCCGAAATAGATTGGTTTAGTCTTACCGTATGACTCTAAACAATAGCCTAAATGACATCCTAGGAACTATCATGCATCATCCTATTATAGTTCAGGGGAGGTACACAAGTTCTACTTTAATAGCCGTAGACAACAGCCGTATCCATTCTAGGAACACCAATTACAGCTGGATCACATCATTCATCGTTCTCATTCCAAGGTTGGAAAGGGAATCACGACCCTCCAAGCTAGACTACCTAGGTAGAACGTGGAAATCAGGCACACACTGGGCAAGATCGGCTCATCATCGGAATAAAGGTGGTTTTTCTACAAAGACACAGGTACATAACTATTGTCCTACTGTCCACAGGTGCAACAATTGCAGGTAGTAATCTTTCATTCGGGGTGATCTATGGGCATCCATGATGGCATGTCATAAGTGATCCACGCACGCTCGTATTCAACGCGTGACAAATATCCAGCCAATCAGGCACAATCTATCTCTATTACACATGGATTACCTCCGGCGCGGGCGGATATCCGGAAAGGTAGGGTCCTATTTGGGCTTTCGCCAATATAGGCCCTTCATTTAGGCCCGCTTGGGCTTACCAGCGGCGCCGTTCTGGGCGACCGGGTTGACAGCCTTCGTGTTGTAGAGACGACGCTCGGCGAACTTGAGCACCTCATCGATCAAGCTGAGAGTGTAGGTTAGTAGGATATTCTTTCAAGATTAAGCAGAGATAAGCACTTACATCACAGGCGCACTGATCACCAACACTGCCTGCCATTCATTCCAGTCCATAGGCAGAATCGAGAACAGATTCTGGAGGAAAGGAATGTAGAGGATGGCAAAGTGAAGGAGCATGGACAGAGTGATGGCGTAGATAAGCATGGGGTTGTTGCCCAGGAAGAAAGTCAGGAGGGACTCGCTGGAGGACAGCGCGTTCATGGCATTGAGCATCTCAATCACCACGAGGATGGAAAGCGACACGGTGGAGGCAGACTTGCCCATGTCGTTGCTGAACATGTCGCAGCCAATCTCGGGGAACTGAGCGGCACACTTGTGGTAGTGGGACTGAATTGGACATGTTAGCAACACATAATTAATACCTGGAAACATTATAAACTTACCAATTGCCAGAAAGAGATGCCGGGTCCAGCGGGGTTGTAGACAAACCACCAGACGTAACCAAAAACAGTAGCAACACCAACGTAGATACCAACAACCATGTAGCGGAAGAACAACCAGCCGCCGACCAGGGCCTCATCACGACGGCGGGGAGGACGGTTCATCACATCGTGGTCCGGGGGGTTGAATGACAAAGCAGTGGCGGGCAGACCATCGGTAACAAGGTTAACCCACAACAGCTGAACGGGAATCAGAGCCTCGGGCATGCCAAGAGCAGCAGTCAGGAAGATAGAGACGACCTCTCCAATGTTGGAAGAAATCAGGTAACGGATGAACTGTTGAGTGTTACTGTAGATGGAACGACCTTCCTCGACGGCGACGGTGATGGTAGCGAAGTTGTCATCAGCCAAGACCATATCAGAGGCCATCTTGGCCACGTCGGTTCCGGTGCCCATGGCCACACCAATGTCAGCCTTCTTGAGAGCGGGGGCGTCATTGACACCGTCACCGGTCATAGCGACGACGTGGTTCAAAGACTGGAGGAGATCAACAAGCTTGGATTTGTGGGTAGGCTCAGTGCGCGAGAAAAGGGAAGCAGTCTGGACGGCCTTGACCTGTTCACCTTCACTGAGACTGTCGAATTCACGGCCCGTGTAGCTCTTGCCAGTGAGATCTTCGTCAGTTCCGAACACACCAATTGAGCGACAGATAGACTCGGCGGTATTGCGGTTATCGCCGGTGATGACAATAACACGGATTCCGGCGGTGTGGCACTTCTTGATAGAAGCGGCAACCTCAGGCCGAGGGGGGTCCAACATTCCGACAAGACCAATGAGAGTCATATTCTGTTCTAGCTTGGTGTAGTCCTCGGTGGTGGTGGCGTTCTTCAAAAGGGGGTTGCCAGAGATACCGTCAACGCTTGCGATGGCCATGACACGGAGACCACGGTTACCATACTCAACAACTTCCTCGGAGAGAAGCTTCAAGTGGTTCTGGGTCACAGGAACGCGAGATCCATTGGCGCCTTGAATAACGTGCGAGCAGCGGTCCAGAATGCTTTCGGGGGCACCCTTGACCAGCAACTTTTGTTCCTTGCCCTCGCCAACGAGGACAGACATACTCTTGCGGTCGCGGGAGAACTCGTAGGTGGCCTTGAGGGGGAGACGGGACTCATAGTGAGCGCTGGCAGCATGCAATCTTTCGGACGCAGGGAGGCGATAAAGCTTCTGGTTCAGGGCGACATCGGTAGATCCAATTTTCTCAACCAGAGTACGCAGGGCTCCCTCGGTGGGCTCACCGATGCTGGAGAAGACTCCGCTCTTGGCATCGTGGGAAAGAGTAGCGGCGTTGCAAAGAGCACTGACCTCGGCCAATTGTGCGACGGTCGATGAAGAAACAGCCAAGTTCTCGACGACCTTGCCATTCTGGGTGAGCTTTCCCTCGGGAGTAAAAGTGGTGCCTTCGACGTCGATTTCCTCGAGGCCAGTGCCAGAGCTGGTCAGGTAAACGATCTTCTCGACGCTCATCTGGTTAGTGGTCAAGGTTCCGGTCTTGTCAGAGCAGATCACGCTGCAGCTGCCCAGGGTTTCGACGGAGGGAAGAGACCGGACAACTGCGTTCTTTTGAGCCATTTTGCGGGTACCCAGAGCCAGACAGGTGGTAATGACCACTGCCAGACCCTCCGGAATAGCGGCCACACCAAGAGAGACAGCGATCTTGAGATAGTAGATAGCACCCTTGGTCCAGCCACCGAATACGGGGTCGTTGAAGTTCTCATAGTTGATGACCCAAACCAGGACACAGATGATGGTAATAACCTTGGCGAGCACTTCACCGAAGTCATTCAGCTTCTTCTTCAAGGGGGTCGGCTCGGAGATCTGGGAAGTGATGCTCTCGTGAATATCTCCAATGGCAGTTGAGCCACCGGTCAACACGACCAGAGCCGTAGCGTGACCGTTGACAACGGTGGTACCAGAGAAAAGCATGTTGAGCTGGTCCTGCTTGACGGCCTGCTCATCCTTGATAGCGTGGGTCTCCTTTGCAACACTTTCACTCTCACCAGTCAGAATAGCCTGGTCGACGCGGAAGCTGTTGCTCTGAATGGCGAGCAGTCGGCAGTCGGCAGGGATACGGTCACCGACAGCAACTTGGATCACGTCTCCGGGAACCAAATCTTCGGCCTTAATCTTTCGTGTCATTCCATCACGGATAACCTTGGCCTCGTTGGCCGAATATTCCTGGAGCGCTGAAATCGCCTTTTCTGCGCTACTTTCTTGGGTCACTCCGACCACAGCATTGAGGATGAGGATGGTAAGGATCTGTGAATCAACTCTTGGTCAGCAAAATAGAACACATAGGTTTGCAGATGGAATGTACAATATCCAGGCACTTACAACAGCGGGGTCCACGAATGCGGCCCAATCGTCACTCTCTTCAAAGAGAGCTAGCACAAATGACAGGGCGGCCGAGCCAAGAAGAATAAGAACCAATTGGTCCTTGAATTGTTCCAAAATCAGCTCCCACATGGGAGTCGGGGGTTCTTCCGGAAGAGCTAAGTAAACAGCAGATGTCAGTTCTGACGATGTCATCATTCTACAGCGGGGTGTGTACTAACCGTTTGGTCCATACTGTTGTCTGGACCTCACGACCGCGTTCTGCGACAGACCGGTCTGCTCCGACACCTTGAAGTGCTCCAGCGACTCGGCTGGAGTACGGAGAAAGGCGTTCTCCATGATCGCGACACCCTCAACGGCAATAGGCAGGATCAATTGCGATAGCCGTAGAGGTGATGAATAATGGTTGGGGTAAACAAAAAAAAAAGAAATGGGTGACAGTTGTCAAGATAGTTACATGCCCGGTGGAAGAGTCGGAAAGAGAAGAAAAGGCCAAGAGCGAAGGGCCAGGTGATATAAAAAAGAAAAGAACCAGAGAAGCAAGAAATAATGAAGATCGAAGACCGAATGGGGAATCTCCAGTGGGGGAAGTCAACGTGTTCTCATCCATTTGATTCCAGGGGCTGAGTAAGCACGGGCCCTGCCCTGCCCAGGTGCTCAGGTGGGTGGAGATGGAAGGCCCCCGGGGTCTACAGGGCTGAAGGGCGGGTCTCTGGCAATTCTCCGCTATATTTTCTTTTTTTTTTTTTTCTTTCTTTCTTCTTCCATCATCCATGGATGCCTTTTATTATTCATTATAAAAGCACTTTAAGTATGGGATATGTACTTGATGTTTCCAAGGTTGACTCACTTGGGCATAGTCAGTCTCTTACTATATCATTCTTTCTTCTCGGAGTGAATTGGAGAGAGCCTCTTGTAGGGCTCCAACGTCATGCTAATTCCCCAACTTGGTTGAATTATGGGGCATCTCTAGGCTACATCGTTTTTTTTTGCCTATCTATCCGTCTTGGCAACTTGGTCCTCTGCAGACACCGTAGCCCAAGATGGGTATCAAATCTTCTAAATCGACCTAATTGACTCCTCACTAGTCTCTTATAGCTAGGCTTTGTGCTATGACTCCAGCTCTTGACGTGTGTTCGGTCATCCCCAGGCCAAGATATTAGTTAATCGAACCTACTCGATCCACTTGTGATTGGGAATTGCAGACCCGAGATCTTCAAGGCTAAAGCACAGTCCCTGCTAGATGCGTGAAATGCGGGCATCTCCATAAGCACGCTAACATATCCCTGCCTATAGGGCTGACACTAAAAACGAAAGTCCAGCGTTGCATCACTTACCTATTTATGATCTACAAGAATCGTCGGCCGTATTTGCGGCCTTGTGATGTCTTTTCAGCAGGTCCTTTTAGTTGGTCTTTCGATATGTCTTTTCAAATGTCTTTTAAAATGTACACGAAGGCGGTAAAAAAAAAACGCCTACTTTGTGCAAGAGACTTTTCTATGTATAACCAGTGATTCCGTCCTCGGTAATATGACCTTTAAGCAAATACCTATATCCAATTGATACTTGTCACTTGGAATCTTTACCTTGGCCTTCAAGTTACCCAAATGCTCATTTCAAGCCTTTGGCAGCCATATTAGGAGGAAAACAAAAACATGTCTCTTAAAGTTTGCTGTGCGTTCACCGATCAACAAGACAATATGATTAATCAGATAATTCTACCTAACCTTCCAGGTTTCCACTTGCTCATTGAAGACCCTTGGATGGGAAGAAAGGGCAGAGTAGCAAGGTATCTATTAAGGGCGAAAGTAGTAAATGTCCGAAGAAAAGCAATGTTAACATTTTCTTTTACTTGAATATTTTAGCCTAACTGTACTCCAACCCGTGGAATTATTTGAATAACAGCATTGAATAGAAGACTTGTGATACCTTGCAAGTTAATTTGAGTGATCAACTACATCATAACCGGCCTTGTTGTCTGGAAGGTTCCAAAGACACTTGCATCATTATCATCCCCAGACTTCCAAGCTTGTTGTATCGCTATTCTTTCGGGCCTTTTATATCCCAGGAGACAATCAAGACCTCCAGAGCTAATTTAGAAATTGTATGTATGTTTTCTGATCATCGGAGTTAATAGTGGTAACAGTACCGGTCGCAGCCCCTAGGATAAGGGATTATGACCCCTGTAGACATATAGAAGGGAAGTCTAGGTAGAAATCAGCCATAGAATCAAGCCCAATATCATATATCATAGCTATTTGATCCACGTGTCCAATGTCTCCTAAAAGGAGAGTGAATACCGTCTAATATTAGTCTAATACTAGTAGCAGTACTTGGTAACAAATACGGTCAGATATACCCCACCCCGCGCAAATTAATCAGTTATTAAGGGGATCGACGGTAAAATGAATACTGGGCCGCGGCCCAAGTACCGGAGTACTTCCATAGAGCGGTGCCACAATAGGGGGAGCTAGGTACTGGGTACAAGGGAACAACGTATTATTGTTATGATTCAAATCCCCCCAACTCACCTCACTCCATCTCTCTCCCCCCCCCCCCACTTGGTCGTCTCTACCCATCTTCTTCTTCTGCATCTCGCGCTTCCTATCTCTTTATTTTAAGTCTCAAGTTCTAACCACCCATTTCGATTCAATTTCACAATGGGTTCTGAGGTACGTTGTTGTCCCCTTTTATCGGGCGCTCTCTTGAGTTGTCACCGCCATCGCAATCCCACATTCCCATCCTCGTCTGAGCTCACCCCCATCTGGAATCTTTGTCGATAAGAACTGGGCTAACAAATATCGTTACTATGCAGCGTGAGAAGTATGTCGATTATCGCCCCTATCTCTGAAACCCCATGACCCGACATGACTGACCCCTCACCAGCAAGACGTTCCTCGCGCGGCTCTGCGAGCAGGCCGAGCGCTACGATGGTAAGTTGACATGCGATCGTTGGCTGGATGTGTATACTGACGTGTCGCTCTTTGATTTTCAGAAATGGTCACCTTCATGAAGGTTAGTCGCACCCCCTCATCGTGTTTACTGGGAATTCATGCTAACCGCCGGACAGGAAGTCGCCAACGTATGACACCATCATCTCCCCATCACCTTCGGGATTAATTTTAGGGTATTCGCGATTGACACATATCTAGATTGGTGGCGAGCTCACCGTGGATGAGCGTAACCTGCTTTCCGTCGCCTACAAGAACGTGGTTGGCACCCGCCGTGCCTCCTGGCGCATCATTTCTTCCATCGAGCAGAAGGAGGAGAACAAGGGCTCCGATGAGCACGTCGGCATCATCCGCGATTACCGCCAGAAGATCGAAACCGAGCTGGAGCAGGTGTGCCAGGATGTGCTTGATGTTCTTGATGAGGCTCTCATCCCCAAGGCCGAGACTGGAGAGTCCAAGGTCTTCTACTACAAGATGTGGGTTACACCCCAGCCAACGTTACTCTGGAGACTTTTAGATTTGTGACATGGTGCTGACTTATTAAACAGGAAGGGCGATTACCACCGCTACCTCGCCGAGTTCGCTTCCGGCCCCAAGCGCAAGGGTGCCGCCACCGCTGCCCACGAGGCCTACAAGGTAAATTACCCTCATTTCGGCTTATTGTCATAAGCCTTCACTTTTTGCAATGAACAGCTGTTGATCGTGTCACAGAACGCCACCGACGTTGCCCAGACCGAACTTACCCCCACTCACCCCATCCGCCTGGGTCTTGCCCTGAACTTCTCCGTTTTCTACTACGAGATCCTCAACTCCCCTGATCGTGCTTGCCACCTTGCCAAGCAGGCATTCGACGATGCCATTGCAGAGCTCGACTCCCTCTCCGAGGAAAGCTACCGTGACAGCACTTTGATTATGCAGCTGCTGCGCGACAACCTTACCCTCTGGACCTCATCTGAGGGCACCGAGGGCGAGAGTGCCGCCAAGGAGGAGAAGTCTGAGGAGGAGCCCGCTGCCCCTGCTGCCGCTTCCACCGAGGCCGCTGCTCCCGCCGAGGAGAAGCCCGAGGAGGCTAAGCCCGCCGAGACTGAAGCCTAAAGGAACATTAGGGGTCGCGACGAGCCGTATGCCGTTTGGTAGGGTGGGCGTTCGCATTTATTCCTGGACGTGGTTATGCAAGTCGCTTCTTTGTTTTCACTGCAGCGCTGGGTTGGACCGGCAGATATCTTGCACGTCTTCGGGACCGTGTGGGTCGGCCGGCGGAGTTTGATATTCGGTTCACGCGAGCAGAAAAGGGGCTGAGTGGAAATTTCTCTCTCTTTTATTGTCTCTATTCCCACTCCAGCACGTTTCAATGTGTTTATTTTCCATTCCACTCCGAGCTTCTTTACTTGACATGCACCCTGTGTTGGGATGCTTGCGTAGCCAATGATTCCCCTTTTACCAGTATTCATGAATGAAGTATGAGCCGATACAAGAGTAGTTACTAGCCCTTTACACGGACTCGCCTGTTTATTAGTCCCAAAAGCCTTGAGAGATCTGCAATCCAACGTATACATTTGACGCTTCAAAGCGTATAAATTCCCATTGTTTTCCCTCAGTAGTGCTATTTCCTACTTAAAACCACTCCATCAACTCAAAACATCTAAGCCTCATTATTAGGACAAAACCAGCACGCGATCAACCTCCAAAGCAAAGACACCACTACGTCTGACAATCCCAACCCCCCCAAAAAAACGCCACAGAAGACGCCATCCATCCCATCAAGCGCCGAAGATGCAGAACCAACATTATCGTGGACCAACATCCCCCAAACGATTCGCGATTCGTCGGACCCAAAAGCCGGACAGCAACACTGCCGGGGACAATGAGGCTCTCATGATCCCCAGTCCAGTCAGACTCCGGTATCTCCCATCGTCGAAGCAAACTTCAGCAAAACACACTAACGAAGAGCAACCAATGGAAGCCGATATTGTTGAACGCCACGGGAGGGGTCCGGGCACTTGCTAGAATATGACAGCCAAGCAGGTGGGCATGCATGTAATGCACGTAATCTTGGTGTGGTGATAGGAGGGACGGGAAACGTCACGAGGGCGAGGCGGTATTGTTGACGAATGATGGCTGGGGCGGGTTGATGAGGTGGTCTTGTTGTACTGCGATTGGTTTTGTTGGCTGATTCCCGCATACGTGTATATCTAGGTGGTGTTGCGCGTTGGGTATATGTGGTCTAGCAATGTTTATTGTACTGCCTGCGGGCCATTTAGATGGGTTTTATAGGGAGTCTGGATTTCTTGGGTATTTCATTGTGGATTATATAGGACAGAAATATCCACTTTGTTCTGATATAGACATAGATTGATATAGAACCTTTATTCACGATATAATATCAACCGTGACGATTCACTTGATAGTATCTAACTCATGCATGGGATCCACTCCCTTGGATTCCGACTCGTCTAGAAAAGCTGTCAGCTGTGGATTTTAGAAATCGAGACAGCTAGAGGACAAACATATGCATACGAGACGTAGTGGGAAGAAGCTAGCCCGGATGCACAATGCCTGCATCCGTTGTCGAATCAATCGAGGAGTATGTCTAGGATTGCCGCGCGTCAAGCAATCGACAGAAGATATCGGGTCATTTGGACAGTGATTCTGACTTATGTTTGTCCCGAAGCCCCATCAGGGCTGTTAGGGTCCTATTTGTTTGCTTGGTTCTTGATAATAGCTGGGATGAATGCATGCTCTTATTGTCGATCTCTTCTACTACCTGTTCCAATCGCAAGCGAAGATGAGAGAATAGTCTGAAACCCGCACGAATGGTTTAAATCATATCCTAAGAAATGGTAAAAAGGGCATAGTTAAACTTGAAGAGACCACAGACAGATCTATATCGTTGGAGCCATACAAATGAAGCGAAGTATGCACGTCGATGTACATATACCAAGTTTGCCCGGAGATTTCCCATATGCATGTATGTTAAGATACTGCTACATGTCCAAGCCAGCGAATCCTAGTTCATTGCATACATATGTAGTATGCATCGATACATCGCCTTGTTGCGGACCCTATCATGCAAGTAGAGATTGGGCAGATGCACTGAGATTAGAATCTCGTCTGGGATGCTTTTCTCGATTGCCCCCTGAACTGTATCCGACTCCATGCTATCGGGATATCGCAAAGATCCCCGGGATTTATGAGGTAAAAGCAATGCATATAGTCAAGTTTACTTCTTTCTGCATTGGGTTATATAAGTGGACGTAGAAGACACCAAAACTCCATCTTGAGCAGTCTTTGATCCAAGAAAACCAATAAAGGAACAATCCATTCCACTCCACTCCAAATAACCAAAGTCCCAAACAATGTCAATCCCACAATCCCTCCCCCTCGAACCAAACGCCCTTTATATCTTCCTCCTCGACCTAGGCGGCAGCTGCCTCTTCGAATGGAAACTATACCTCACCTCAACACCCACAACCGGGCAAACTTTCCACATAACCAACGAGGCAGGCCCGGTAATCTGGCAATACAAAAGCGAACCTGTGTACAACATATCAAGTGACACGCGAGTGGTTCTAGCGTTGCAAATTGGCGTCGTTGGACCCGTGCTACACGCCGCACTGGGGACACGTCTGGCACTCGTTCCGTTGGCGCTGTACTCGACTCGATTCCGAGAGAGCCTTTGCGGCCGCGTTTGGGTCCAGGAGGCACTTTTTGCGTTAGATGATGAGGGTTATCTCGGTCTTGCGAGGAGTGTTGTGGATATTGAACAGGAGGCTAGACAGCTTGGGATGCTGAATAAAAGTCGGAGGGCTAGGTCCGTGGTTAGGAGTAAGGCGTTTGTTGGTTAACTTTCAATTGTAATGGGTAATTGTTAGCTGTGTAAGTTAGAGTTCATATATGTGAGGTAATATAATAATCGGAATGGATTGGGTCTTTCTATAGGTTACTTGTGCCCAGGCATTTGAGATAGAAGGGGATGTACAGAGCGAGGACTGGGAAAAAGTAGGAAAAAAATATATAGAAGGGGTAACATTGGACCCCAGCAGAGATAACCTGCATATAGGTGAGGCAGGGTTAAAAGAAGATCTACGATCTTCCTTTAAGATGCGTATTTTCAAGGATCAAATCCAGGGGAAAAGCAAAACAGTTCAAATGGAGACTAGTCGTCCGTATTCACATTCACATAAAGTCATCATCCCCAAGATCATCATCACCCTGGTAGTTGGTGTTATCGACATGGGGGTCGCGGCTAGCATTCAGCGAGATCTTGGTCTTCGCCGCCTTGGACTTCTTATTGCCCTTGTCAGCAGCACGCTCCTCACGCATCTTCTCATTGGAAGCTGTAGTGAGAGCACTAGCAATCTTCTTGATCTCAGCACTGGGCAACTCCTTCACAAGCTTGCGGGTGAAGTCCTGCGCCCAGAGAGAGTAGTGAGCCTTCTTGGAGTGCGGGGTGAGGAGCGGCACAAGGGTCTCGGTCAGGCGGGTGAACTGGTCCTTGGTGACGGGCTTGAACAGTGGCATGGCGGACAGATCGACGGACTTTGTGGGGTCGGCTGAGTCGCTGACAACGATGGCCTTGGGGGCACCCTTGTTGGGCTTGACATCAACAGAGCCGAAAAGATCCTCGGCGTGGGCAAGATCGGCTTCCTGCTCGGTCTTGCGCAGACGAGCGCGGCGGTCTGCCTCGTCCTCGCTGTCGGATTCACCGTCGCCCTCCTCGCGTCGGCGCTGCTCCCGGAGCTCCTCTATCCGCTGAGCTTTGGTCTTCTTGTTGGCGGCGGCGGCGGCCTTGGCCTTGGCCTCGGCTTCGGCGGCCTTCTTGGCCTTCTCGCGCTCTACCTCGGAGTCTTCGGCGGCATCCCATGAGTCAAGGACCTATTATTCGGGTTCGGTTAGTTTGTTCGACTTGGCGCGAAAGCGAGGGCCCTGCTGGGCAGGTTCGAGGTTGTGTTGCCTTACATCTTCTTCCTCTTCATCGTCGAAGCGGCGGCGGGGCGCGGCAACAATAGGAGGCGCGGGGCTCTCCTCCTCTTCTTCGTCTGTGTTGGAATCAAAGGATTAGCAACCGCAACATGGATAGGAAGACGAGCTAAGTAATTGTGGCAATCTCTATAGAAGGCGATAGTACAAGGATAATAACATACCCCACTTGGAAGGTGGCATTTTGAGCAATATAAGACCTCGTTGGTATGAGAGAAGCGAAAGAACGTAATGCGCTATACGCAAGGCTAAAAGGAACAAGCCAACACAATCGGACCCAGCAAAGGATGGAGGGGCGAGGGCAAATTTTATGTGGGACACACTTATCGTCCCCAGGTGGGATGTGCACGTGATCTCGGGCATTCAATGCCCGATGAGCATGATCTTTCTTGATGGATTGATGGATTACTTTTCTTTTACGAGTTATTTTCTAATTTATCAAATGGTGGAAATTTGTTTTCATTGAAAAAGATCCTATTAAATTCATAATCATCATGGGCGATGGGTTCCGTAGATCATCAAACCATCGTTTTTGATGGGCCCTCATCAGGCCCGATCTAGCTGCCAAAAGGCTGCATTTACAGGTTGACAGCAGTGCGGAACTTCTCGCCAGCGTAGATAGCGTTGGCACCAAGCTCCTCCTCAATGCGGAGGATCTGGTTAAGCTTGGCAAGACGCTCGGAACGGGCAGGGGCACCGGTCTTGATCTGACCGGCGCGGAGGCCAACAGCGATGTCAGCAATGGTGACATCCTCGGTCTCACCGGAACGGTGAGAGACCATGACACCCCAGCCATCGGCGTAGGAGTCCTTGGCAGCCTGGATAGACTCGGTCAGGGTACCGATCTGGTTGACCTTCAGGAGAAGGGAGTTGCAAGACTTGAGCTCAATGGCCTTCTTGATGCGCAGAGGGTTGGTGACAGTCAAGTCATCACCGACAATCTGGAAGTCGGAGGTCTTGTAGAAGTAGCTCCAGGCCTCCCAGTCGTCCTCAGCGAAGGGGTCCTCGATGGAGACAATGGGGTACTTGGCAGCGAGGGACTTGTAGAGGTCGGCAAGCTGCTCGTAGGTGAGCCACTTGGTGGGGTCGCTCTCGGGGTTCTTGAAGTCAAGATCGTACTTCTTGGCATCCTCCTTGTAGAACTCGCTGGAGGCAACATCCATGGCGATCTTGATCTGGCCAGTGTAGCCAGCCTGCTCAATGGCATCGGTGATGAGGTCAAGAGCCTCCTCAGCGGTCTGAATATCAGGAGCGACACCACCCTCGTCACCGACGTTACCGGCGGACTGACCGTACTTCTTCTTAGCGAGAGTCTTGAGCTTCTGGTAGACCTCGGAACCCTGGCGGAGGGCCTCGGAGAAAGTGGGAGCAGTGCTATGTTCGGTCAGTTTATAGTTGCAATGTGGGTTGAGGCTGGAAGACCTACTCGGGAACAATCATGAACTCCTGGAAGGCGAGACGGCCACCGGCGTGGGAGCCACCGTTCAGGACGTTCTGGAAGGGAACGGGCAGGACGAAGGGCTTCTTGGTTCCGGCAAGGTCGGAGATGTGAGCGTAGAGGGGAACACCCTTCTCAGCGGCGGCAGCCTTGGCAATGGCCAGAGAGACACCGAGAATGGCGTTGGCACCGAGCTTGCCCTTGTTGGGGGTACCATCGAGCTTGTTCAGGAACTCGTCGACCTTGGCCTGCTCCTTAACATCGAGGTTCTCCTTGATGAGGGCGGGGCCAATGACGTCGTTGACGTTCTTGACGGCATTGAGGACACCTGCATTGAGATGAAGATATCAGTTTCTGATTGCTTGTCGATGTGTCAACCGGGTTCTTGTCACTTACCCTTACCACCCCACTTGGCCTTGTCACCATCGCGGAGCTCAACAGCCTCGTGCTGGCCTAGGAAGTTGATGTTAGCAATCTAGTCCAGTCTTCTTCAATGTCCAGAAGTCAAGGAGCACAAACCAGTGGAAGCACCGGAGGGGACAATGGCGCGGTGAAGACCGGTCTCGGTGACAACATCCACCTCAACGGTGGGGTTGCCGCGCGAGTCGTACACGGAGCGAGCGTGGATCTTAGAAATAGGCATGTTGGAATTGGACAGGCTGGTTATAGTTTTCAGTCAGTTAGAAGAAAGGAGAAAAAGAGGATCTGGGCTGATATATGGCAAAAGCAGCAGGTGACTAACGGCGGGGGGAGGTTCACCGATGACCCAAAAAGATTGGGCGGGAAGAGGGAAGAAGGATATGATTTGCTTGGAGAGGTAAACGGGGGGCAAGTTCCTACTACGATCACCGGTAGGTCTTTTGGTTGGGTTTCTATTCCTTTCCAGAAAGACGTATAGTCACGTTGTAGGGGGGGGAATGTGTATGTTGTATGTTTGGAGGGGTAGAAGGTGGTGCTATAGCGGGGTATATGATGGGATGATGGTTATGATGTTATGATGCTATATTCAGAAACTCACCTGTTTTTTAAAAAAATAAGAAACAACTTGATAAAATAGAAAAACCCTCTTACGGAGACACCCGACTACTTAAATAATTTCCCCCAGAGAAACCCCGGGAAAGCTCATTGCTGCTCCGATTCTTTCCAATGCAACAGTGGGGCTCCCACGGCCGTTCTCCAGCACTTGCTGGCTGATCCGACCTTATGCGGCCTCTGTAGCTACGAGATCTCCCGTCCCTCGGAAGATATTAGATGAATACCGTTCTCCCGATACACATGCCCTGTTACAGGATCTCCCGATGCACATGCCATGTTATAAGGACGTGCACACCATACGGCATACCCCTCTACCCCTCCACTGCGCATTTAGTCTACAACTTGCAAGTAGATAACTTCTTACTGTATGGAGTGATGTGACCCTGGTACATAAATTTAAACCAATGAAAAGAAAGTGTCTTACGTAGCATTCATTCCAACTCTCCAAGGTTATAAGGTCCCATTCTGATTTGGACGAAGACAGCAGTTGACGCCTGATTGCTGAGGCCAAGCTATCTCGGACCGTGCTCCGGGTTAATAATTTTCCTCTCCGGACTATTTCCTATTATCAATACAACAATCCAATAACTATTAACTAACCTGATTTGAAGTAAAGAAAAAAGGGGGGAAAGGGGAAAGCTCATTCCCAAGTATGGTCGACCCACTGACTTAGACTCTGTCCGCATGTTTAGAATGGGTTGAGGTCTGAGACATTATGGATCAAGGCACCTGGGCATTTTGTCAACATAGCGTAGCAATTGACACCTAAGCATTGGGAATAAAGAGGTATCCCAATAGCGATCAAGAGAACCGTGGTTAGAGAAAGATTAGAATGTTACGTAGGAAATACATAGAGACCAAAGGGAGAAGAAAATATCCAAGAGAACCTAAAGTAAACAGCTCAAACATATGTAGGCTAAAACTAAAAATTGAGCCTCTTACCAAGGTCATCATCACTACATGATCAACCAAGGATCCATGGATAGCAAGAATAGCCTGGATTCCACTCGTCAAGCCCATTGCCATATACTGTTTCAGTGTTCTGCCTCAGGTGTCTAGTGATGACCAAGATTATGACATAAGACAGCTTCAAGGTCATGTGATCATCTCTCATGGACGCCGCGCTGGAAGCTGGAAGCTCCCCAGGCAAGGTGCTATCGCCCTTTTCAATCACCATATCCATCCATTTCGCATCCACGACCTTACACGAAATCCTGAATTCATATCTGAATTACAGTTCCCCTTTGGCTACTATCCCCACTCGTCCACATTCGGTGAATCTATCGTTCGTCCGTCCTTCATCATGAGCGACCCGGAGCGCGGCCAGGCGCTCGAGGACTATAAAAAGAGCTTGCTCGAGCTACGAGAATGGGAAGCCAAGTTGAAAACTCTCCGCTTGGGTATCAAGGATCTTCAAAGAGAGTTCGATGTCTCCGAGGATAACATCAAGGCACTACAAAGTGTTGGTCAGATCATCGGCGAGGTGCTGAAGCAGCTCGACGAAGAGCGATGTAAGCATCCGAGGCTCAAGCTTTTTGCTTCAATGATCGCATCAAGAAGCTAATCCGTTTTACAGTCATCGTCAAGGCGTCATCGGGTCCTCGATATGTGGTCGGTTGTCGTTCAAAGGTGGACAAGTCCAAGATGAAGCAAGGCACACGTGTGGCCTTGGATATGACAACACTCACCATCATGCGGATGCTTCCTCGTGAGGTTGATCCCATGGTGTACAACATGTCTCTGGAAGATCCAGGGTCCGTCAACTTCGCGGGTATCGGTGGTCTTAATGACCAGATCAGAGAGCTTCGTGAGGTTATCGAACTACCCCTGAAGAACCCAGAACTCTTCCTTAGAGTTGGAATTAAGCCTCCGAAGGGTGTTTTGCTCTACGGTCCTCCGGGTACTGGTAAGACACTGCTTGCACGAGCAGTGGCCAGCTCGATAGAGACCAACTTCTTGAAGGGTATGTTCCAACTTCTTATATCATTTTCACCCGCAATATTCTAACTAGTCTACTCTCGTTAGTCGTATCCTCGGCCATCGTGGACAAATATATCGGTGAATCCGCTCGACTGATCCGAGAGATGTTCGGATACGCCAAGGAACACGAGCCCTGCATTATTTTCATGGACGAGATCGATGCCATTGGTGGACGACGTTTCTCAGAGGGTACATCGGCAGATCGAGAAATTCAGCGGACGCTCATGGAGTTGTTGAACCAGCTGGACGGTTTCGACTACCTTGGAAAGACAAAGATCATCATGGCCACCAACCGACCCGATACCCTGGACCCTGCGCTGTTGCGTGCCGGTCGTCTGGACCGCAAGATTGAGATTCCTCTTCCCAATGAGGTTGGTCGTCTGGAGATCTTGAAGATCCACACAAGCACAGTCCAACAGGAAGGTGATATCGACTTTGAGAGTGTGGTCAAGATGAGCGATGGTCTTAACGGTGCTGATCTCCGAAACGTGGTTACTGAAGCGTGAGTGACGACTCCTATCTCATAATATGTCATAAAATCGTTGACTAACTCTTTATTAGTGGTTTGTTCGCGATCAAGGATTACCGTGACGCTATCAACCAGGATGACTTCAACAAGGCTGTACGGAAGGTGGCAGAGGCGAAGAAATTGGAGGGCAAGCTTGAGTATCAGAAGCTGTAATTGTATTTACCTTGCGGGGCTGTTGGTCCACATCATCTGGTGCACGGTTTAGATCTTTCTGTTGAAGCGCTAATGCTATGCATTCGACCTATTCTTCTATTGTTGATTTAAGTTGGGAGTCTGTAGACCAGGGGATCATGGAAAGAATAACTTGCTTAATTAACAGTTTGAAGAATGTAGCTGCTCCAAGGAATTAATGTAAGGACATTGAGTTTGATAGATAGCTCGATGCCCTATTCATTTATGTGATTCTAGACACAGTTAGTTACATATGAGGCTGGGTTACGCGTACGATGAGATCTGATTTGCGGACCCCTGGTGTTGCCTCTCCACTTCCCCAGCTTCCTTGGACTTGCCCTTGCCACGTTCTCGATTTTCGCGCAAATTTCGTCTCGGATTGGATTGAATGCTTGTTGCGATACTTGGCTTTTATCTGCCCTAGAATTGCCCAGGACACGCGGGATAAACTCCGCGCTCCGCATCTCCGCAGAGAAGTTCTTTCAACCCACCAAACACAACTGTATCGGTGCATGTTGGCTTTTTCGTCTAGAACCGAGAGACTAGATTGTCTTTGCGATCCAGATTTGTACATCACAAACACCATAGCGAAGGGTTGTGCTTGGGTAAGTGCCTAGGTGTCCTAGTCCGAGGGTGGCTCCCTGTCCTGCATTCAAATCTGGCTAACTGTTGCATTTGAATAGGAAATACGCTTGAATGAACCTTGAATTAGAAGCTTGATCAACACCAAACAAAGGCGAATACTCCGATAACACCTCAACTCCTCCTCACTCCCATGTGGCGCATTCGATAATCGCAAGACCGGCAGAGATTCCCCCACGGAACAAGAGACCAGATCAAAGAAAACAATGGCCTACCAGCCATCGCGCAGTCCCTTTGCGCCTGCGCAACAAGACGGCTTTTACGGAAATCCTCGTACCGGGCTCCGTGGATACGGGCTGTCGAACCAGCCCATCCCCCTATCCAATAAAGTGAACGGCTACTTCGAGAGGGACCGCACACTACCTTTATACAAAGATAAGCCATTCTTTTCGCCTCGGCGCACAGGCCCTCGAAGGAGATGGAGGCCGTTCCTGAACGTGCTGGGGGTGTGCACAATATTATTTGTGTTGTATTATAACTTCTATCTCCGCACATGGTCGGGGCTACAGTCAAATGATAAAGGGGTAGAATTATGGAAATGGGCCCAGACATTGGAAGAGGGGAGAACTTCCGGCGACTTGTCTGACTGGACTGCGAGACGAGAGAAAGTGCGGGACGCCTTCATCGTCAGTTGGGAGGGATATGAGAAGAACGCATGGGGTAGGTCATACCCAAGCCGTGTGTACTATACGACGGTGCTGACACCATTATTCAGGATACGATCAGTATCGCCCAGTATCGAACGTTAACCAGGAAGACACGAGCGGCGGATTAGGCTGGATGATAGTCGACTCGCTGGACACACTGATGATCATGAATCTGACTTCGAAGGTCCACCGCGCGCGGCAATGGATCTCGACATCGTTGCATTATGATCAGGACCGTGATGTTAATACGTTCGAAACGACTATCCGCATGCTGGGTGGTTTGCTGTCTGCACACTATTTGTCAACCCAGTACCCCGATTTGGCACCCCTCAACGACGATGATGTTGGTGCTGCCGGTGAAGACCTGTACATCGAGAAAGCAGCCGACCTCGCTGAGCGGCTACTTGGGGCTTTCGAGTCCCCAAGCGGTATCCCATGGTCGAATGTCAACCTCAACACGTCAGAAGGTGTTGTTGTGCATTTCGACGAGGGAGCTACGCCCATTTCCGAGGCTGGCTCAATACAGCTTGAATTCAAGTACTTGGCCAAGCTGACCGGCGAAGCTGAATACTGGAAGTTGGTTGAAAGAACGATGAAGCTGGTCGACCTACAAAAGCCGCAAGATGGCCTTGTCCGAACCGCCATCCATCCTGACAGTGGTGCATTCAAAGGAGACAGCATTAGTCTGGGCAATAAGGCAGATTCTTACTACGGTATGTCGATAATACTCGGCGCTCTATGGATCTTTTAAGCTGACTCGCTCCAGAATATCTCATCAAGCAATACCTGCAGACCTCAGAACAGGAGCCCGTCTACAAAGAGATGTGGGACGAGGCACTGGGGGGCATCCGCAAGCACTTAGTCTCATTCACCAAGAACTCTCAACTGATGGTTATCGGCGAGCGGCCCCAGGGCCTAGATCAGGACCTGTCACCCAGAATGGACCACCTAGTCTGCTTCATGCCCGGAACAATCGCGCTCGGCGCGACCGGTGGCCAACCCTTGGCCCAAGCCCGAAAGTCGGCGGATTGGACTCAACAACGCGAGGAAGAGATTCTCATGTCCAGAGAATTGATGAAGACCTGCTGGGCAATGCACCGGGCAACGGCAACGGGCCTTGCAGCTGAGATCTCCCACTTCGTCCTAGACTCGCCACCTGTGATGATGGCAGACAAGTACCCAGATCCAGCGACGAACCCCAACCGCGCATCCAAACCCGAGGCACTGCGCGGCATTTCCAAGCCTATAGAGGCGCAAAGTGATGCGTCCGAGCCCTGGCGCGCGGACATTGACGTCCACCGCAACAACCGCCACAACCTACAACGCCCGGAAACAGTCGAGTCCCTCTTCTATCTCTACCGTATCACCGGTGACGACATCTACCGCCAGTGGGGCTGGGAGATCTTCAAGTCTTTCATTAAACACACATCCGTGGTCGAGAAGAAGAGTACATCTCGTATTCCCACATCAACCAGCACAGCACCCGTATTCCGTATCAAGGGCTTTACGTCGCTCGGAAACGCGGATGCAGTCCCTTCGTACAAGCGCGATAACATGGAAAGCTATTGGATGGCTGAGACGCTCAAGTATTTCTACTTGTTGTTCTCGGATCGTGATTTCATCTCGCTGGAGGATCACGTTTTCAATACCGAGGCCCATCCATTCCCGCGGTTTAAACCTAGCGGAGATCTTAAGACGGGATGGGAGAGGGCGCCTATGCAGTAGATTTGCTGGGTAACGCCTTGGTTGATTATGGCTTTCATGTCTCTTATATGTTCTGCACAGCGCTTTTTTTCGTGCTTTTACCTAGATTTGTATACCAACCTTCTGTACATGGCCAATTTCGCCCTTCAGTAAACAGTACTCCTTGTTCAGTGACATATAGAGATAGCATTTCCTGTGTAAGGTCAAGCCACCTCTATTCTCTGTTGGGGACTTCAATAACCCAGAGGCAAGACCTAGTAGCCGAAATTATATACACACGGCACCAGACAACACAACCTATCAAGATAATATGCAACAAAGCACCGATTATACGACCACCTCACCCTTCTCCTCTCTCTCCAGCGCAGCCTCAATCAACTTCTTATAACCAACGACAGCCTCCTTGATCTGGCGGATGGTCAAGGCCTCATTATCACCATGAGCAACAAAGATACTGCCAGGGCCATACAGGTAGCGCTTGACACCAGGACCGACAGCCAGATTTGGCACATCAGTGCCATAGTTAACAGTAGTAACATTAAACCCATCAACATCAACATCCAAATCCTGCGGCGGGTAAGACTCGCCATGCGAAACAAAGTCCACAACAACCTCCGCCTCAGCATCCCGAACCGCCTCGCTAACAGCACGCTGGATAATTTCGCGCGCCTCAGCAGGCGTACCAGCCGCAAGTCTCACAGCAACATCCGCCCACGCCTCAGAAGGAACAACATTCGTCGCGACGCCAGCACGAATAACGCCGATATTCAGCGTCGTCGGTCCGTACTTCGGGGATGAAGGCAGACCGCCCTCTTCGACGGGGATATTACCGAGAACATCGACGCGCGAGAGCGCAGGCAGAATCGCCGAAACGGCGCTCTTGCCCAGCCACGGGTATCCCGAGTGGGCGGCGCTGCCGTGGGCGAGAACCTTGAAGCCGAGCATGCCCTTGTGGCCAGCGACGAGAGCTGCCTCGGTTGGCTCACCGAAGATGACGGTTTTGAAGGCGTTTTTGGAGTTGAGGGTTGAGTCTGAGAAGACTTTCATGCCGTCGCCACCGATTTCTTCGCCCACGACGAAGAGAAGACCGAGCTTGGCGTCGGGTTGGGAGTCTAGTGTTTCGAGGGTTGCGAAGATTTGGGCTGCTACGCTGCCCTTTGCGTCGACGGAGCCGCGGCCTGCTAGGATGAGATCCTCTGGGTCGACGGTGGTGGTGGAGTCGGGCTGGTGCACGGAGTATGGGATGAAGGGGGGGACGGTGTCGATATGACTTGTGAGGATGATTGAGGGCGGTTGTGTGTAGGATTTTGGAACGGCATAGATGTTGTAGCGGGTCTTAGTATCCTCTTGGCCCTTCACTGGGGGCACCTCTTGCTTTACCACGGTGAAGTTCCGGGCCTCGAGGAATTGCGCGACGAAGAGACCGACATCGTGCTCGTTACCGGAGATTGACTCGATCTTGACCAGGTCTCGGTGGAGTGATAGTAGAGGTGAAGTGCTGATTATATCATCTAGGTCTCCTTGGCTATAGCTGGGCTTGGAGGGCGATGATGGCGCGCCCAGGAGCTGCTGCTGCTGGGGTGCGGGGTGCGGAGAAGCCTGGACACCGGACATGATGGCCGCAGCCGCGAGATATGAAGAGAACTTCATTGAAATGTTGGGTTATGAATATGTTCCAATGGTTATCAGTTTTTGTATTCTAGGCAATTGGATAACCCCGACACTCAGAAAGTTGAGTATTTTGCGAAGCTTGCAGTAGGTCGGAAGTCCGAAATCGGGAATACCCGATGTATATGGTCACGTGGATGGATATATTGTAAACATCCACAACATCCCGACAGCTAGGATTAGATATAGAATGGCTTGGATCCTATTGGATATATATTAGGTCTGTGGTGCTTGTTTTCGTGATCGAGTTGAGTTGCCCCACTCGATTCATATCAAGCCAGGTTTCTTATATCGATATTTGTCGTCCAGATATGAAGAGGTACATGTCGGCATTCGGCTGAAGATTGCCATACAGGGAATTACAGTTGCATGGACATGTATCTGAATATTGGGACACCATTCCAGAGACATATACATTGTATAGCACTATGCAAAGCTGGGGTGATTTATACCGTCAATGATCGTCCCTATGTATGTACCTATGACCGGTTGCATCATGTCAGGTTCCGAATTCATATTCCTCGGTAACTATGGATTCACGCAACAAAATATTTCGGTATAGCATTGATCTACAGATGATAACACATAGATCTTTTGGTAAAATTATTAGTGTAACCCATTTTCCTATGTTGAGCCCACCTATATTGAGACATATACACTCCATACTCACATTCCCAACGTAGTCCGGCACTAATATCCCGAGCATATGGAAGGACTCAATTGTTATGAAGCCGAAATGAAGCATAGTAATGCTCGGCACTCTAAGTGGGGTGAAACTAGTGTTATATAAGCAATGATCTACACGTTCATGCCAGTTACCTCCATAATGTATGAGCTACCTACATTTCGCAGTATTATATTGTACAGTATATATCGTACATAATGGGAATAATGAATAGTGATTTGCCACTCGGCGACATCCCGTGCAGATCATTTGGTTTGGGTATTAGGTCGTTTCTTGGAACTATACTGGATATAAATATGGATTCAATATCCCCCTAAAATAGATAGTTCCTAACACATTGCATTGTTCTATTCGATATTCCACACCCTTATCACTGCATCAGTTTAACCTGACACCGAAATCATTTGATCCAAACAAGAGCATGGAGTCTCATCGGAAAAGACTGCTTGCGAGAACGGTAGATGACCGTGCTGAAACCAATCCCAGCCAACGATTTGCAGTTATTCCACAGGGATCGGAAATAAGCAATGGGTTCCAAACCATCTCAATCAAAGACCTTGCACGAGCCGTGAACTTCATGTGTTGGTGGATTGAAAGCATCATCGGACCGGCACAATTCCCAGAGACTTTGGCCTATATGGGGAGTAATGATGTGCGCTATTTCATATTTATGCTTGCATGCCAGAAGACTGGATACCAGGTAAGAAAATAAAGCAATTGAAGCTGAAGATAGAATAGTTGGACTGATTTCTATAGGCCTTCTTGCCTTCCGCTAGGAACTCGGACGAAGCCCATGTTCATCTACTGAAAACGACAATTTGCACCAAGTTCTTCTTCAGCGAGGAGCGCCAGACACGAACCCTGGAGATCCAGGGACTTGTTTCGGCATTGGATATCTTCCAGGTCCCGACTATAAAGAAAATCCTCAGCGATGAGCGTGGTCTGCACCACTATTCATATTCCAAATCTTATGCCGATGCAGAGAATGACACAACATGCATCATCCATAGCTCTGGAACGACAGGTAAATTGCATGGAATGTGGCACCGTGAACTTGCGCTAATTCCCGCTACAGGCATGCCAAAGCCGGTGTATCTCACCAACGGCTTCTTCATGACCATCGATTCTCTTTCCCATCTTGCAAGACCGGCAGGTCGTCAGCCATCTATGTTCCATGATCTGGATCAAACTGAACTGGTACTGGCCACGACACCTTTCTTCCATCTAATGGGACTGGTATCATTCTTGTTCTCAGTGTGGTTCGAAATTCCCACCCTCATCGGCCCAGATAAGCCACTCTCCGTCGACCATATGATAGAGCTGCTGCGCACTGCTCAGCCCACAGCCGCAGTCTGTCCACCCTCGATCCTGGAAGACATAAGCCACTCCGACAAAGCACTAGCTTGTTTGAAAGAACTCAAGTCAGTCTACTTCGGTGGTGCACCTTTGTCACTAAAGACCGGCGAGCGATTGCGCAAGTATACCCAGCTCATCTCGATATTTGGAAGCAGCGAGGCCGGTGTGATCCCAGGGTTGGTGCCGGAAGATCCAGACAACTGGGGTTACTTGGAATGGAACGAAGCATACGGAGTCGACATGCAAGATGTCGGCGATGGTGTATTCGAGATGGTGATTCCTCGACATGAGAATGCGCGCAACTTCAAGGGCATTTTCCACACATACCCCGACATCAATGTGTATCCAACCAACGACCTCTATACCCCACACCCGACGAACCCACATCTGTGGAAGTTCCACGGGCGTAAGGACGATGTGATTGTCCTGAGCAACGGTGAGAAGTTCACTCCTGTCGGAATGGAGACTATCATTGAAGGGCACCCGCTGGTTGGAAGGGCAGTGGTAGTCGGCCAGTCCCGGTTCCAGGCTGGGCTTCTCATCGAGCCGAGTCACGAAGGACCAGATATGGATGCAAACCTTTTTATTGAGGAGGTCTGGCCGACAGTGCAAGGGGCTAATCAGACCATTGCGGCTCATGGCCGGGTGATGAAGAACAAGATCTGGTTCGCAGTGAAGGCAAAACCATTTAAGACGACTCCCAAAGGTAACGTGCAGCGCCGGGCTGTGCTTCAAGACTACGAGAAAGAGATTGATGCGATGTATGCCGAAGACCTCGAGGATGACTTGGACCAGTGTCTGCCAGAGAGGCTAGACTACGAGAGTGTTACAGAGTATATTCGCCAGATTATTACCGGTGTGCTGGAAAACCCCAAGATCGCGAACTCTCAGGACTTTTACTCTGCTGGTCTTGATTCTCTGATGACCATTCATGTCTCTCGAGTCCTGCAAAAGGGCATCCAGTTATGTCGGCCGGATGTGAAAGCAGGAGCCATCAACACCCAGACGATTTATCGCAATCCCACCATCGACCGATTGTCCCGGGTTGTAATGGCCATCTTAGATGGAAAAACCCAAGATGGTATCCCGCGAGCAGAGAAGATCCAGAGTTTGGTGGACAAGTATACATCCGATCTTCCAGCCCGGGAAGTCTACCGTCAGAATGGATTGCCTTCGCCTTCGACTGTGATACTGACTGGTTCAACTGGCTCACTGGGAACTTATCTACTGCATTCTCTGCTAAGCAGTGATTCCATCACTAAGGTCTATTGCCTCAATCGTTCAGATGCCGAATCTCGGCAGAAGAAAAGCTTCGAAGAGAAAGGGCTGCACCTTGGCGCAAACGACTGGAAAGAGAAGGTCGAATTCCTCCAAGCCTCATTTGGAGAACCACGATTCGGTCTAAACGAGTCCAAGTACCAAGACCTCCTCGACTCAGTTGACACCATTATCCACAACGCCTGGAAAGTCGACTTCAACCATTCCGTCGATTCCTTTGAGGACACCCACATCCAGGGTGTGCGGCGCTTCATAGACTTTAGCCTGGGCAGCCGCAGCAACGCTCATCTCCACTTCATCTCCTCAATCGGCACGGTAGGTGCTTGGACCCCAGAAATGGGGGCATCGATCCCGGAAGAACCGATGGAGGGCATAGCCGTAGTTCTCCCTCAAGGCTACGGGGAATCCAAGTACATTGCCGAGCGGATCTGTCTCGAAGCCTCACAAAGATCTCATGTTCCTACGTCGGTTTATCGCGTCGGACAGATCGCCGGACCGACCACCACGCGCGGACAATGGAATCCGCAAGAGTGGCTACCGACGATTATCGCGACATCGAAAGCCATGGGTAAAATCCCTAACCGACTGGGCTCGACCGCGGTCGATTGGGTGCCAGTGGTAAGCCCCCCATCACGAGCACTATATTTCGACCAGCTCCCAGAGCCGGATAGCCGAAAGGAAGAGAGAAAAAAAAAAGCCAAGACCTACCGCTGATCGCACTTTCTTACATGCTTTATTTAGGATACTTTATCGAATATTATAGTGGAAATTGTCAACACACGTCATAGGAGCTTACCCGACGCACGGTGGGCCGTGTTTCATCTCACCAACCCGGAACGAGCACCATGGTCGTCGTTGATACCGGCAATTCAGAGTCAATATACGGTCGAGCCAGTTGCATTTTCCGCATGGATTGCCGAGCTGGAAAGTATAACCAACCCTAGCAGTGCGGATATTGCCTCAAAGCCCGCGCTCAAGCTGTTAGGGTTCTACCGCGGGCTACAAGACGAGGGCAGTGCCCTGTCTGTGGCGCTGGATGTCCGACGGGCGAAGGAGGCAAGTGTCAGCATGAGAGCCCTAGGCCCGGTCTCTTCCTCGCTGATGCGAAATTGGCTGCAGCAATGGCGATTTTGATTAGTATTGAATTATATATTGCCTCTAAGAATAGGTCTAAATGCCCAAGATTTTGTATATCGCTATGGTGTATATCGTTATTTGCAGACCTGAAGGTTCTTTAAGACCTGCCCGTGATCGGAGGGCCTTCCATGGTTCTCCGGGGCTTAATTAGGTGATTACCTCAGAAATCCATCCGATTAGGTTTTGCTTTTTTTGCTTTTTGCCGAGTGGCGGTGATTGGCCACCCGAGAGAGAAGACTCAGACTATGCCATTTTGGGCTGCAGTGTGGTCTGTTCTGTCCTAGTGACCTGCAGGGATGCCTAGCGAGAGATGGGATCGGAGAGATCTCCAGGGGCAAAAAAAAAAGACAAAGAATATGATATATCACAAGTATCAGGAAGTCACCTGAAGAATCAAAGTTGACTTATCCAGCATGTCCCATTGACAATTGACAAACCCGAGAATTCATCCCGGTTACTCTGTGCCAAGGCTCGCCTCAAGCCCCCAAAGGCACACCCGGCGGGCAGAGGCAGTGGCGCCAAACACCATGGCTCTCTTACCTTTTCCCGTTCGCCTCTCCAATCATAGAAAAATGGAATGTTCCCCGAATCCCGAATTCCCCGAGAGAACGTTGGTTAGGACCATGTGGACCTGACGTCTGGTGCCAAAGGTGAATGAATTTGGCTTCTTTCCAACCCTTGGAAGGGTTCTATTTTCCCCTCTCCGGTACCTATTCATTCCGATGGTTCTTATGATTGGATGGTAGTTCTCTCCTCCCCTCTCCTAGTACCACTTGCTACTGTTGTAAGTATGTTGTAGTGCTTTCATGTCTGTGGCCCAGGTTGAGTTCAGAGTTCGCACAAGTTCTCGTAGGACACCAATATACATACCTAGCACTCCATGCCCTACAGTATTTCGAACCGATAACCCTCCATTGTACTACCCTACTCGTCATACTCGGACAAAGTTCTGACCTCTACGGGACGGGACCTTGTCCGCGGTTGCTCAACGTTGTCGGAGCTCTAATACAAACGGGGGTGGATGTACCAGTCCGTGTGTAGAATGGGGGATGGGTTATACCCAATGGTTATTCTGGGCCGAATGATAACCGACTACGGAGTACTAGAGGAGTACGGAGTAAACAGACCATAGCTGGATAAATAAAGATAATAAGCGGATGTATCCAACACCCTTTCCCCCCAATCTATAGAGCGAATCAGGACCGATCGACTGGGTCGCCATGGCATCATAATGGTTCCCCTCTTGAATCCACTTCAGTCTAGATTGTTTGCCGATCGCACACACAACTGGATTTTGTACCCAATTGAGAAAAGGGTTTTGGGGGGGTCATGGATGTAGAACGTTGGGCTACACAACATATCTGTGTAGCCGTTGGGGGGTGGTTTGAAAAACAATCGAATTAGATATACGGAGTAGATGAATTCTACATACAAAGTGCTTAATATGGATAAAATCAATTTAAAAAAAAAGGACAAAATAGAAGAACGAACGCCTTCCAGACCTTTCAATACCGTGGTTCACGTAGTGTCAACCACCGGAACTCAACGGAGCAAACCTTGGGAATATGGATCGGCGAGTTTAGTCCGTTCAAAGAGTTAGTCAACTTTTTCTTTTTTCTTTTTTCTTTTTTTTTTTCTTTGGGAATCTCATGGAATTTCTCCACTAACGGTTGTTTGGACCATCTAGAGCCCATAGTACGGAGGAGGAGTCTCTTCAGGTCTATCATTTCTGTCATTTCTGTCATTTCTCTCATTTCTCCCATTTCTTCCTTTCTCTCTATCACCTTCATCTACTCTCTCTCATCTATCAAAAGGGCCAAGGTAGAGAATCTGTACGACCCAGGATCTCCCTGTTCGTTCAGTCCGTTTGCCGATTGTAAGCAAAAGCACCGAAACCCTCTCTTTCTGCCCAGCCAGTTGGTCTCGTCGACTTGTTTGGTCCACGTCGCTCGGTGGAATTCGTTTTCTTTTTTTTTTCTTTTTCTTTTTTTTTTGTATTTCTGAATTTCATGTGTATTTTTTGGGATTTCCTACAGTTTCCTACCTGGACGATAATCATATTTGCATTTCCAATCTTCATCGGATGCTAACTGGCCCTGGACCTCAGTTCCCGCGTTTCCCGGACTATTACTCTGCTCTCTCTCTCTCTCATCACACCGCCACGTCCTTTCCCGCCCAAAGGCCATTAGGGAATGACTTGAAAGCGTTGTCTCTCTTTATCTTGTGGTCACCCCTCACATCCAATGCTGAACTGCAACCATCCCCTATATACCAGCCACCCCGTCCACCAGCGGCGCTCACTTTGTGAGAATGTACAAACTGTCTCAAACAATCGACGCGACACGAGAAAGTCTCGACGCGGCCGATTCACCTACACGCCAGCCGCACTCCCCATTGACTATTAATACCTCCGCGCCGGCCTCACCTGCCATCTCTTTGTTCTCCGCCGCAGGCCACAACCGGGTCTCTAGTTCCGTCTCTTCCCTTGTCTCTTCATCAGGCCTGGGAAATTCAATGGACAGTCCTAGTCGGAGTCATTTGACCGGAGTCAAGGAAGAGGAATGCACACGCGACTCGTTGGAAGATCATTATTTCCGTATGTGCCAATCGCCACCGCAACAACTCCCCGGCCATACCGCAGTGGCTAACCTAGACTTTTCTATAGAGCACTTTGACCACGACATGTCTGCAGAAGAGTCATACTTTGCTCCCGTCGATAACTCAGATAGCTACGACCTGAGCGTTACTGGCATGAAGACTGCCCCATCACCGAAAAAGAGACGCTCAGACAGTGTCTCATTAAAGGGCGTCTCGCGCATTAACTCGCACATCTCGACCATGTCAGCCCGGTGGAAGACTAAGCGATCATCCAGTGGTGCAGAAGGCGATATTTTCCCGGATGATCTACGAGCACGCGCGAACTCAGCGGCCTCCTCCGCCTTGGCAAGCCCCATCGTTGGTTCCATGCCCATGAGCCGGGTCGACTCTATTCCCCCTTCTCCCGCGCGAACGATCTTCGAGGAACGCGCGAGCGAGTCTGGCGCGCGCCCCATCGATATCACCCGAGCGAACAGTCTCAGCCAGGACGACAACGATATACAGAAAGCGACAACCCCTCTCCTACCACCGTTCATGGGAGACGACCCAACAAGCGTCGCAGCATCCCGCGTCCAGTCACCACTGCAGTCTCCGTCAGTCGCAGACGCGAGCGAACCACACTATAACTATAATGTGACCTCAGACCCGCGGTTTATGGGAGTTCTTCCTTCGCCACCACTCTCGTCCAAGCCTTCCGTGGCCTCCTTCAACCGGCCGCGAGCCAGCACCGTGCGCACAGTCTCAGGCGACGTAACGCCCCTCGTCCTCTCTGACCCCAACGACGAATGGGCCAACAAACTCGGCCACGCCAACTTCACCATCATGCCCGAGCCTTACGACCCTGTGGTTTGCGACCTCGGCAATTTCCAGCAGATGCGTGCAGACTGGGATATTGCGCGTTGCAACTTTGCCAAGCACCTCGTTCGCACTGGTGAACACTACGGCGTCACCTCGACCATCTACAAGCTTACCATCGAGAAATGGGAGTCGATCAACCGCGAGTGGGCAACACAGCACGAAGCCATGCTTGACCAGCTCAGCGCTATAGATGGTGTTGCTCTTACGCTCACCCAGTCTAATATCCACCCTTGCCAACAAGTCCGCATCCCACGTCTGCATGACAACGACAAGTTCCCCGAAATGGGGGATGAGGACATTGTCGGCCCAATGACTGTGGCACCAGCTACGGAGATTGCAGGTCCCTGCCGTTCTGAGAAAAAGAGGAATTTCTTCCGCTTTTTCCAGGACTTGGTCTCCCGACCTTGAGACCTGAGTCCTTACGTTGGGCTCTTCTTTTCTTTTCTTTTTTCACATTTCCAAGCGATCCACAACGATAATGACCATAGATTATTCCCCGCGCGCCTTTTGATTACTCGTTCAAACTCGCCCGCACTGTTACGATTAATGTCTCTCTTTTAATCTTTTTTTTTTTGGACTTTTTTGTTTATAATGACTCTCATGACTTACGATCCGGATCAGCGACTACTGTTCTCGCCCCGAATCATGCCATTCCTTTGTCTATATCCCTGAGTCTTGTCTTTCCCGGGGAGCTATCTTTTCTTCTCAATTCTTTCGTCCTGGATGTCTTGCTACATTTCCGAAGACATCACAACCCTTTCAACAGCCGACAAGAAAAGAGAACGAAAAGTTAACCCCCCAACTGACTGGGTCTATCACCCTCCTTCCTCTCCTTTTGTTCTGTGTCTATTATATACTATACCCCCCCAAACACCAAGCCTACCAGCCGTTGTACCCCATAGACTTCAACCCTATCCACCCACCCTCTGCCCAACAAGCAGCACAGGGACAAAAAAAAGCATCTGAAAAAAGTACCATACCATGTTTCTATATGTATATATCCAGCTCATGCACAATCCACATATGACCATCATATGCAAATGTCTATAATTACATCTACATCTACTTTACATCTACAATTCAAAAATATGAACATAATCCTATGAAACACCCATGTACATGTTCATTGGAAGGGATGACACGGTGCATAATAGAATCCCCGCACGTGGGAGAGACATTGTCGAAAGTGACTACCTACTACTCCGTACATATTCACCATTTACCATTTCACTGCAACTTGAAGAATACAGCGGGAAGCGCGTGTAGATGAGTCACATGTACAATCACACAGTGGAGAGGAAGTGACCTGGTACTGTGGGTCGGCCACGTTGTGAAGCTACCGCTATTTGCAACTTCTATTTCACAACATACTATGTTGTAAGATACATGAACCACTGGTGTGGGCTTTTGGTACGGAGTACATGATAACAAGTCTTGTATGATCCGCTTTTGAGACATGTCCGGATTGGGATAGGGAGCTTAGTGCGAGTGTTGGTGCCTGTACCTGTCTGTGCCTTGGCTTGGCAAAGGGGTTCGGTTTTAATCTTTGGGTTTTTTGATATTGTGAGTCAGAGACATTCGGGGGGTTTTTTTTTTTTTTTTACGAAATTCAAATTGCGTCTGCTGGGAACAGTAGAGTGGAGGTGTCACTAGGTAGCGATGGAGTGTAGAGTGTTTGTTTGTGTACTCTTGAACGTGTGGTATTTAGTCGCTTACTATCAAGACTACATGACGTATACCTACATATGTAGTTACCAATGTATCTACATGTAGGTGTAAATGTAGTTATGCGCGAATCTCGGGAGGATGTAAGTAATGTCTTAGATGGACATAAGCCGGGGAAGCACGATAATGGTCTTTACTATAACACATTCAATACAATCCCAAATCGCACCCCCATACCCCCTCCCTCGGGGTCCACGGCAGAGCTGAGAATGCCTTGATCTAAGATTATCACAGAACCGAAACATGCATTGACGCAGTCGAGATCAACATTCGCGTTTTTGAGGTCAGGTGAAACCCCGCCAACAGGTAACAAGTCCGTAGACACGAGCCATATTTCAGCTTCAAAGCAATGCAGATAAAGAGATATCAAGATTAGGATGATCACGACGCAGACAGACGTAAGCATAAGCCATGAGATGTGAGTAGCAGTAGTAGGCAAGTTGGTAGGGCGTATATACCAGTCCTGGTCACTGGTGCTTTCAAACCCAGTACTGGCCCCAGATCCTCTTGGCCTCTTCGCTGCCGTGGAACTGGAACTCGACGGGGATGATATCATCAAAGCCCTCGTCCAGCGTTGGTGCGCGGAAGCGGCGGCCGAAGTCGCCGAAGGCGATGCCGGGGAGGGAGGTTCGGGATTCGGGGTTCTGGTTGGGATGAGAATGTAAGAATGAGGACGAGATTGAGATGGAGACATTGCCAATACATACCAATTCCTTGTTGGATGCTCGGACGGCGTTGTTGTGTCGGCATAGGTCTGGCGTGGAAATGAATTGTACGCAACGGATAGGGATTTTGAGCTCTTTTGCGAGAGATGTCCAGTGAGCCCGTGTTTCTGGGTCGGCGTTGGTGTTATCTAGGTAGTAACCAGGTTAGATTGCTTGAAAACCGAAGCTGATAGAAATAAATGCCACCACGTACCGACTGCCACGGACTTCTTGGCTTCCAAGTGCTCGCGGGCAACTTTGAGGCATTTCGGACGCTGTTGTTCATCAGTATTTCATTTCAGTTTCATTTTGGAATTATAACACGCACCGTCTTGAGAAGATCTTGGTTGACTCGTTCGTAACCTAGAGGCTCCAGGTGGTTCCAGTAGAAAGTGGACTTCCCAGCACCTGGGCTGCCACAGAAGATAACAAGTTCAAGTGGGTGCTTGCGAGCAAAGGGTTTGGCTGCGATGAAGACCTGTCAACAATCTGCCAGAGTTGGGTTTCTTGCGGGGGATAGCAAGTTCATTGAAAGCAACAAGCACATACCCGGCTCTTCGAGATCCGACTTTACGAAAGACTTAGGATCGAAGTCCATCGGCGCCGGCTCTGTGATCTGCCCGAGGAAAAACTCCTCTGGGGTTTTGAATGGCATACCGACGTTGGTAGCAAGCCCCCTAGAGCCGATATCAGACTTTGTCACAACATGTTAACAGGTATGATGCTCTTACCGATCCACAGCTGAATGATCACCTGGCCTTCCAGCCGCATCACCGACGAAAACCGACGCGGGCAAGTCAACACCCGCAACGTCGAGGTCATAGTCGTCCAGGAACTCGCGCCACATCCCGATACGGGGTTTCCTATATTCAGGGTCTGTGGTGGCCGCGTAGACGCTGACAGGGAAATCCAGTTCCGTCATGACAGCGGTCATTTTTTCTTTGAAGTTCGACAGACTTTTTGAATCACTCCGTCCACCCTTGATATCCTTCTGGACACTGATCTTCTTTTGGTTGGAGAAAATCACAACTTGGAAGCTGTCAAAGCATAAGCCCGAGTGAACACAACCAATCTTATATCCCGAGTCTGGACATACCCTTCAGCATTGAGCTCCTTCAGTCGCCCTGGAACTTTGGTATTCCACCATTGCCAATCAGTGGCAGACTTGGGGAAGACATTTCCCGATTTTGTTTTGATCAAGGTTGAATCCTATATATTGACGTCAGCAGGGCTGTCCTATCTTTCGACGCTACCTGTTCTAGCGGTCGGTTTCAACGACTGACCAAATCAAAGCCAGCAATTCGGCGCAGTTTCCCATCGGGAGGGACTGCCTTGCCCGTGATCTGCTTTCCGATGATAACACTGGTGCCAATGACGCGCCATGTGATCGGTTCGGGCTTCTTTTGCGAGGCCGGGGTGAAGAAGTTTGCCGCCGATTTCTCTATAGATTAAGTATTATTAGCAGGTGGAACGCCCTGGTGGATAGTAAAGACTTACTAGTTACCGTTGTCTCAACCTTCCGGCGTAATGGTGGTGGAGATATGGCTTGGGTAGGGGAGGCGCCTCTCTTGGCTGCCCCCTCGGCCATTCTGACAGTCCGGGTGATTGAAAACGTGGTGAAGGGTTTATGGGTAAATTTAGACGTGTGTTGGTTGATTCAATCAGTTTTCGCTGTGAGTTGCAGTTGAATCCGAGATATGTGTTGGACGCGCCGAGACGCGGGAGAAATCACGAAGTCACATGTTCTTGAATATTAAAGTGACATTATACAGCCAGATGTGCGATATATTCATATAATGAATACCAAAAAAAAATTAGATAGGATGGAGGACGGTCTCCTTCTGAGGAAGAAGTGAACTCGGAATATCTCATTTTGATATCCCGGAAAGGGAGGATGGATGCCACGGCGCCGGAACGCACCGCAAGCTCAGATGTATGGTATCTCGCGCGATTTGGGGGTGTGGCTTTTATCCAGATAGCACTTGCGAGAGTTTACCCGCTCTCTATCTGGACAGGAGTGTAGGCGTTGGTCTTTTACTTATGGGAATCTAGGAGTCTTTGGGGTCATATATGCTTCTGCGTTCGCTCTTTCCCCGAGAGGGGAATGAAAGTGAAAATATTCAGGTGACTTGATTGCTATGATGGGTATATTTCTTCTTTCCCCCCGATTAAAAAAGTTCGAGATGTCTATCAACGCCGTCGCTGGAGACCAGGTATTTCGTAGTCTCCGGCATGCTCAAACGAACCGAAGTAGGAGTGGCCATCTACTTCGCCCGCGTATCAAGAGACAGTCGATCTGCCTGCTCTAGGACAACCGCCGACTTCAACTGCTCGCGCAGGCCAAAGAGGTGCTGTGATGCAGTCTTCATCGTTTCCTGGTTACTACCGTCCTGGACAATGATGAAGGCCTGCAGCACATAGCTTCCGCTCTTCTCAAACAGAGTCATGTCCTTCAAAGCAGGCAACTGCCGCCGGGGCAGATTCAACTCATCCCCACCCGGGTAGTGCAGCACGCGATGCAAGAAGATAGCAATGTCATTGTGGATGAACATATCACCTTCGACCACATACTCAGTAGTGAAACTAGAACAAATAGCGTTAGTGCCCGCAATCATAATATCGATCTCGGGGGGCGCCACTCACTGATAGCCCCACGCATTCATAGCTTGCACGACATCTCCCCGCGGCAGCGTCGCACTTGACATCAGACGTGATGTGACCGCTGAGCGGGTACCAGCTTCAGGGATATCACGAAACTCCAACTTCCATGGTTGACGTTCATAGTCATAAGATGGAGATGATGAAGATCCATCAGGGTTCGAGTCGTCCATGCCAGCCATCTGAGTGTCTCGATCGACGGGGGCAGTGGATCCGAAATCCGATTCGGAAACCGGACCGACCACTTGGGTGTAGTACATGTTCCCATTGAGCATTTTATTGAGCCGTTGCAGGTCCCCCTGTTGAAGGTCCTGACTGGCTCCGGTGCGCCCCGCCACGCCTGGTTTGCGGTAGGCCTTGAAGATCAGCCGCCGCTCTAGGCAATGGCGGGGCTGCATGGCAGTCAATCCAGCCAGCTGCTGAAGAAGCTCATGATGTTGGTGGACTGGAACCGAGGCGAAAAGCGACTGCTCGTGCATATTGTCTGATTTGTGTGTAATGCAGCGGGTGAATCCGGGATGTGTTTAGTCAGGGTCCAAGCTTCAGTGGCGCAATTCTCCCAGGAACGTTATCAGAGCTCAAATTATTTTTTATGTGTCGCTCTTATTGCTAATAGCGTCTAATGGACCTGTTTGATCTGTTTGGTTTGGTTGGTTTCTTGGCAAGTGTGTTCAATGTTGAACTTTCCCGAACTGTTAGACCTTTTTCCGATGCTTTGTGAAACTTTCTGGAATATCAATTCCGATGCAAGGATGACTTGTCAAGGATGTTGTTTCCAATCCAGGAAATGTTGGACTTTTGCTTCCGATTGCGGGGGGGGGGGGGAAGGTCTAAGCTGTGTGGGACAAATAAGCTTGACTGGTTTATGGGGAACCTTGGAAGAATTGCCAGATGATCCCAGAGAGAGATGATGATTGGCGGATTGGTCTCAAAGAAAAAGGAAAAAGTAGATATCAGGCACCGAGAAGGCACCAAGAATGGAGGAGCTCACGTTGGAGCTCAGTTTGGGGGGCTCACCGGAGTCACTGAATGGGAAAGGATCGGAAAAGAGCCTTGGAGGAAAGCTGGGAAGATGGGCTTCACCATGGAGAAACACGGAGGGTGGTGTTGCCAAGACCAGAGGCTGCATCGGAATCAGCTCCCGCCGTGCTTAAAAAGTGCAGTATCCGATATTCAGTTGGGAGAATATGGCGTGACATAGATTGTACCGAGTACAATCTAGTACAATCTAGACTGAAGGGATGTCAATAGTAAATTGTAGTCGATGTAGATGTAGAATGTACATGGACTCGATTATACCGTGTACATAATAGTTCCCCGGTTCCGAATCGGCTTTTCCCAAAACGGCAACCCTCCCCTTCTTATCTTCGACTCTTTTCCCTCCTTCCCCTCCTCTTTCGCCTCCAAAACTAATTTCTTCATTCTCTACTTACTCATTCGACTTCTTTCATATACCAACCATTCTTACTACATTTTAGAACCTTAACTCGTTCTCTACCTTCCCTCTCGGTCGGATTCGGATACTACCGGACCCGTTCAATTTCGCACATTCTCGCGTCAAATTGATCTTACCAACCTCCCACCTCCACACACCTAATACCTACATAACTACCACAATGCGTGTTACCTCTATCCTCAGCGGCACTGCCCGTACTCCTCTCATTCGCTTCGTTGGCAAGCGCACCGTCCCTCGTACGTGATATTTCCCATTTCCCGAGCTCCAAATCCCCTAGATTTGCAACTAACCTCATATTCCAGAGTCCATCGACCACTCTCCTCGCGTTCACCCCGCCTCTCCCACCGGCTCTCTCCCCGACTCCTTCGCTACCTACCGCGCTAAGGCTCAGCAGCACGGCCCTCTCGGTCGCTCCTCCTTCAACGCCACCATTGGCGGCCACTCGGGTGCCTCCCTGGGCCCCGTCAAGCCCCAGAGCGGCGAGTTCTTCGATCGCGCTGAGCTCCCCTCGCGCTTCGGCCGTCTCCCCTGGACTCAGGCTGAGATTGATGCCATTGAGACTGGCGGCGCGAGCATGTTCGCATAAGCGTTCCCTCGGGCAAAATATAAAAATCTCTCAAAATGTATGAATGGGGCATGATACTTCCTATGGAAGTTGCGCGATGAATGAGCTTGAGTCTTGGATCTCGATTTTGGGGCAGTTGCAACGCGGTCATCTTGACTTTGCCCGACCGTGGCGTTGCCAATGCCTTTGTGGTCGCTGGGGATACAGATCTGATGCTTGCTCACTCGTTCCGAGAGTTTCCGAGATCAAAAACTCTCACTTTATACCTTGTTGCTTGTGATGGCTGGAGGCCATTCACAAGAACGTTTTTCTCTAGCGGTGATGCTTTGCCGCTCTCCTTTTTTTCCGGTGTTCTTTTTCACTCGTTGTACCCGGCGCTGGTGGTTGATTTTTCTCGGTGTTCTATTTCCATGCGCAACACGCAGCTGTATCGTCTTGATGTCGAAAGAATGCAGTGTTCGTTTTATACATAGATTGTGGGACTGGGTGGTTCTTGTTACATACATAGGCTCTGTGAGCACTATTCGAAGAAATGAATTTCTCGAAGCAAGACTAGGCTTTTCTAATACGCGTATATTACTCTAAACTATACACTAGAGCTAGCTATAGAGCTAAGCTATAGAGCTATCGAGCTATAGACGTAGCATTAAGTATCAAGGATCATAAGGTACGTGGTCTCAAGCACGTGCCTTCCCGACTCTACCTCGATCCGAGTAACCCTTGTCTACTTCCCATCCCGAGGTCTGGTTGAACATGACCTCCCTTATGCGCGAGACGAATAGGCTGACATTCCGGGAGACAGACGAGGCCGGAAATCCTACTGCAGCCTACATCTACTCGGGAGATGTCGCTTCCTCAATTACTGCCTCAAAGACACCGACTGGCCGAGTAGACGTAATAGTAAGTGGTCATTTCCTACTTCCTTATTGGATATTTCTAGCATTGGATGTTTGAAATGGCACATGAAATACATCATTCCCAGATGTGGTCTTTCATTTTGTCGATTAGCAGGTCAACATCCCCTAATGTCGTGGGATATCTGCCAATCACTTCATAATGAATCTTTTTTCCTGGAAAACAGACACTCTCTCTTGAATTAGCATATGACTTGTGCTCATTCAATTTCGGTTTATCATGTGTTGGTTCAAAACATGGATGTCATTGCATGATTCGGAAAGACATGCAACGCTATATTAATACCTCGAAAGTTTTTGATCTCAACTGACCTATCATAACAGAGCTCCTCTTCATCTACATCATCATGGTCAATTAAGCCTCTATTCGGCTCGCTGGGTGATGTTTTTCTTCCCTCCGGATACCCCCAAAGTGTCAGCGATGACTATCTCCCGTGAGTACAAGACAATAGCCTGTTGGAATACATGAATTATCCCTACTCTACAAAAGTACTAATATTCAACCCAGATATCAAATCTTTGTGAGCATATAATCCCCAACTGCCAGAGCCAGAAACCTCATGGCTCGAACTACATTACTCTGCCATACCAAAAGCAATATCAAAGACACACCTAGAACACAGTTCTAACACAACCAATCCACCACAGGACTCCCTCCAAGCCTTCTGCAGCTCAATAGCAGGCCTCCTCTCGTCCAGAGCCGTCCTCCAAGGTCCATATCCCACCATCCAATCCAACCCCATGTATAAAATTCAACCCAAGAGAAAAGCAACTAACACCCAACGCAATATACAGGAGTCGGCGTCGGCAATGCCAACGCCTCTCCAACATCCGCACTACTCCTACACATCCTACAAGATATATCGGGCCGCATTGCAACGATCTGCTTCGCCCACCGCGTCGGCACAGCCCTCGAACCAGAATGTAAAACATACCGGCTAGCAGCAGACGTCTTCAACGATGTCGCCATGATCCTCGACTGTCTCTCGCCGGGTGTTCCTGCCGGAGCGCCGCGGGTGATTGTCCTCAGCACAGCCGGTGTCCTCAGGGCCCTCTGTGGTGTAGCTGGGGGTAGCTCGAAGGCGAGCTTGAGTGCTCATTTTGCGAAATGGGGGAATTTGGCGGAGCTTAATGCTGTATGTGTTGATTTCAAATCCCCGTGATGCACTGTCTTGTTTCGGCATTGATAGAGAGAGAGAGAGAGAGCTAACGTGATATATTTGTCATATAGAAAGACTCATCTCAGGAGACAGTCATTTCGCTTTTCGGCATGCTGGTAAGTATTCACATCCCCATCCCAACCCTCTCCCTCAAGCAAGAATCTTATCCTAACAAACCCCACAGGTCGGATCCGTAGTAATCTCCCACATAACCAGCTTCAGCACAACCTGGCTCCTCCTCCTAATCCTCCTAGCCCTACATCTAAGCATGAACTACGCGGCCGTACGCGCCGTCCAAATGACAAGTCTAAACCGACAACGCGCCAACATCGTCTTCTCAGCACTCCTAGACTCAGACCGGGGTCTAGCACTAGAACTCGATCTCGATCCTACTTCACCCACCCCAACCGAAAAGAAATGGACAATCCTCACACCAGCACAGGTATCCAAACACGAACGTATCTTCCACCGCGACGGAGCGTTGCAGTGGACACAGCACCCAAGCACACAAACAACAACCCACCATCTAGGATCCGCGCAGATAGGAGTGTCCATGTCTACTTTCCTCGGCGGTTCTGGGTCAGGTAACACCTCGTTCCAACGCACGCTCCCGCTACAGCGACTTGCAGCTGTTTTCGCGAATGAGTTTCACATCTTGTTTCTCGTGCCGTTGTCGAATGCGGAAGGTAATGCGAAATGGCATGCTTCGATTCTTCTGAAGCGCGGTTGTGCTGTTGGACATCAGTTGAAGGCGTGGGCTCATGCTTTACTGGTTGCGAGGGTTCTGGCCCGGATTACGATTGGTTCTTCTGTTGGTGCGGTTCTTACTGTTGTGGAGGGGACGCTTGCTTTGCTGAATACTGATGATCGGTTTGAGAGGTATCTGACGGGGTTGAGGGGTGTTGGGTGGGATGTTGATATTGCGGCTTTGGAGACGAGGGGTGGACGAAGGATTGATATTTGATCTTGGTCTTTGGTCTTTGGTTTGATGTACACTTACCCTTACACTTAACTTACACTTATGCCTATGCCTACGCTTTCTTTGATTTTTGCTTCTGCTTTTTACCTTTTAGCTTAATCTTCCACTCGTCCGGATCTTATCCCTATAACTACATGTAGTAAATGTAATGAAACAAGTCGCATCAATAAGAACCCATCCGACGTAGTGCCGAACATCGCATGAGCATTAATCCTCGAAGGGCTTGCGAGGGGGTTACGTGTGCATCTGTACTACAACCATTGAAAGTCTATATTTACGTCTCCCCGAGCTCCCGGGCGACGTGTCTGAGTGTGGGTGTCCGACGTGTGTGACCAGGAGGATCGAGAAAGGTCTAGACAAGCCTTGGTTTCGGGTGTGAGAAAATGGATACTCGGCTGCCTGCTCGGATCACGGCTGGTATTATTCCAAGGTCTTGAATTGAGACATGTTCATGTTAGGAATGTGAGTAAGAGTCAATGTCTTGGTTTTGGTGCTGTTGGGTTTGGAATTGCCCTAACGGTCGAATGCATAGCCTATGCATGTCTGCGTGAGGCATCCAAGACTACAAAGAACACTTAAGTACGGTTTACGCTTTATTTACGGTTTTACTGTTTGGGAGCAATGATGTGAAGAGGGGTATCAAGTCTATTGATTCCGAATAAATGAAATCCCAGTGGGAGATGAGAGACCAAGACAATGTCTCGTCAAAAACGCCGTGTGTCCAGAAGACCTGAAAAGCCAACAGGTCTTCCATCCAATCTATAGATGAGAATATGATATGATATATATGGGTTTCTTTTCCCGTGATGCCATCCGCAAAAAAAAAAAAAACCGATGAAAAAAATGACAAGTGAAGTTGGAAGAATGAGGATGCTCAGCCGGAGACATCCCATAAGAGAAAAAAAAAAAAAGAAAAAAGAAAAAAAAACTAAGAAAACGCCGGTTTCATATGCTTTCAATGCGTCATGCTCTCATACACCGCCAATATAAACGCTCGACAAAGGCTAGAATGAAGTCGTGGGATGATGCATTTCGGAATTTCATGCAAGGTGTGTTTGATGAGATGAGAAGTGTCGTTGCGGGGTTCGTAGTTGTCGTGAGTCAGGAGACAAAAAAGGGTGTGTGTTTTGTAGGTTTTGTATATGTCGATAAGGAGTCGGAGTCAAAAAAAAAAAGGGAGGAAAGAGAAGATAATTAGTCTTCAAGACCAAGAATCTTAGGATCGCGACTGCTACCATTGCTGCCACCAGTGGAACGCTTCTTGAAGCCCAGCTTCATACCCATCTTCTTCCAAGGGTTCTCAGTGCGAAGTCTGGGGCTGTGGATGGGTAGATGCGGCTCGCTGGCAGGCGGGGTGGTGGGCGGTGTCATGGGCTCTTCGGCGGTGGGACTGGACTGCGGGGAGGCAGAGTCATCGGTCAGAGAGAGGTAAGCCGACTCGCCGCTAGTGCTGACCAGGGCACCGGATGTGCGTTTGCCGAGGGCATGCACGGCGCCGAGGGACATGGTTGAGCGGTTGTGACCCGTTGCGGACAGATCCTTGGAAGAGGACTGCGGGGAGATGCGCTTCGACACGCGCGACCGGACCTTTTTCATCGGGTGCTCGTCCAGGCTCGTTGATGATAGACTCATGAAGTCGTCGGGGCCCATGAAGGGGTCGGAGGGACCCATGGAGGGGGAGGTGGTGTGACTGTTGACGAAGGGGAGGAAGATGGATTCCTCCATCAAGTCGTGGATGCGCTTCACGGCGGAATCTAACGTCTCAGGCACGGGCGGCGCGGGCACATTCTTGTACTGCAGGAGCGCATCTCGGACTTCGCTCGACAGGTTGATCTCGCGCGGTGACCCCGGGAAGATGTATGCCGTCAATAGGCGTTTCCAGAGCATTCGCAAGTGCTGGGTTTCGGGGCACTCCGATTCCATAGCGGCGGGACCGATTCGTTCGGCTAGGGCGTAGTAGGAATCACGGTATCGGTTGGCCTCCATGGTGAATTCCAACGTTTCGAGACAATGGTTCTGGGAGAGGTAGGCCATGAAGGCGCTCAAGGTGTATGGGGGAGGAGCAATGTTGGCCAGCACCTCGTTGAGAGTCGGACGGATGGAGAAGGCCCCCGACGAGATGGCCAGGCTGACCGGCCGGGAGCCAGATGATTCCATATCCTCTTCGGAGTCGCTGTCTGAGGAAGTGGGTGACAATTCGGGGGTTGCGGTAGGAGTGTGGTTCCGGAAGAAGAGGGACGGAGCCAATGTCTTCTTTTTAAGCATAGCGTATAGTGTGCGTCGGGGACCCTTGATCGGCTTTTTTCTCACCGGTCGTCCCCTGCCTGTAGGACGAGGCTCCAGCTTGGTTATAAGAGCGGCGGGTTATCGGGATATAGGCATAGAGGATTCGCACGGCAGTAGTCAGGGATGAGAGAGTAGAGGATATAAGTTGTATAGAGCCAGGGCAATATCAAATGAGATAGATAATAAGGTCAAAATATAAAAAAATAAAAAGACCAAGTGGAAATGCAAGCACTAAAGAAGAAGAATAAAAAGGGCAAAGGGCGGATTCTGGAATCACTCATGACGATACCTTGGGTACTGGGCTACGGGGGGGGGGGCACCCTCAGTAGACTCCAGTGGACTCTAGTGGATCTTAATGGAGTACGCTAAACTAGTCTCTGCGCCCAAGTGGATCATCCTCTTTCGATAAGATGTCATAATTGTTTTTTTTCTTTTTCTTTTCTTTTTCCATTTTTGGTCCCTCTTTTTCTCTTTTGTATTTCTTAATTCGATTTATTGGACTCTTTTTTTCGTTCCTGGAATTTTCTGATTGGTTCTCACTTTTGTCTTATTGTGGCGACACGCTGAACTCTCACGTTTGAACAAGCGCCTAAGATCTGCAAGGGATACTTGGAAAATGTAAAAGAGGTACAGTCCTCCGTCGCCATTAAAATGTAAATAATGTAAATAATGTAAATATCGAATAACCTTGGAAGATCAAGTATTATGTAACATGTGTCCTTCCAAGTTGTGATCACTCCACAATCCTTCCAGAAGTCATACGTGTTAGCTTCCACGGGTTCTGGAAAAAAGAAAAAGAAAAAAAAGAAAAAACGACCAATGCGCCCAACGTGGCGAGTTTGAATTTTCGTTCCCCTGAACTCCACCACGGAACACGAGGAACTCTTCCATGATTCAAGATAACATTTTTTTTTCGTACTATGCTAATTCTACGGTGTACTCCGTTCAATTTAGGTGTATATCCTATTTCCTTTTAGGATATTAACTCTTATATCTACTTCCTAATTCACGATAGACTCTTATCTCCCGGCCGCTAGCACGCCATCCGAGACCGGAATGTCAATCTTCGACCCACGGTTCTGTGGTATTATAACTCAAAATGACCAAACCAATACCAATAAAATACACGATAAGGCCGTGTCACGGCATTCCCTCCCTTGCATCGAGGGTACTCACTCTTCCAAGGTTGCTAAGGTCGCTAAGGCTGCTAAGGCTCCAGGGCTGCTTTGTCTTGCACGTCATCTAAAACCCTTCCCCCCTGTCACCTTAATAGTAACTTAGAAGTTAATAGAAACTCAAATCAAAATATAATCTATCGGTACACTCCGTACACTAGTTAGGGCTTGTGTTCAATGCCAATATGGCCCTGCCGATCATTCCAAACCCGGTTCTTGAGATCATCCGTACTACATTGGAATGTCACACAAACTTGTCTTAATGTCTCTCTATATGTAATTAATATTAATACTCTACATACTCGGGACTCGTGAACGCGTATGTGGAATTCACAGGGATTCGGCAAGGTACAACATGCAACGTGCCTATGAAAGAAAAGACGGCTGAATTTGGTGGAGGCGAAATATGTTTAGACATAGTCTTAGAAGTATGGAAAATGGTTAAGTCCTAGAGTAAACAAATTTTTCAATTGAATGCACCTAGAAATAGAAATATATACAGTAAACTGGTAAAGGACTATATATCCGAACAGTGTGACCGCACCCGGAATTGCCCAGACCTTCTAGAATTCTAGAAACCCTCGTCGAAGCACTCTAGTTCTGCCTATCCACCCGATCGCCACATCCGTAAATCCTGAAAAAGAAAAAACGAATAAGACATTAATATAGTGAATGATCTGACCCCCCTGGACGGACTCAAGTTCCACACCCAGTCACCCGTGGAATCAGAGTTTTTCTTTTTTTTTTTTTTTTTCCTCCTTTTGTAGATCCGGATGTCGCCACTATCATGATTCATGTTCTGGTTGTCCCGAGTCTACCCATATTGTAGAACGCATACGCATTTCTATGCATACCAAGCCACACCATCCCTCACGGTTGACATGGAGATCGTGATTTATGTATCCCCCCCCCCCCCTAAGATGGAATATAGTGTTTGGTTGAAATAATGGGCTCATACCTTGCGACATCGCCCACATCAAACACACAAAAGTGGGTGATACTGCCGATTGAAACCGAGGGCCAAGACTTGGGAGCTGGAGAGAGATCGGTCCGGAGGCTTCAAGGACCTCCGGCCTTATAGATCCACTTCTTCTCTTCTCACCGTAGATAAGAATATTCAAGTTATTCTATTATATTTAGTATCACATACAAAATATGTAGGGTATTCGAAACATAGATTGTGTCATAGACCTTTCTTCACGAACGCTCTGGCCCGGGATAAGGTTCCTATGAACATGGCTCAATGAAGCTTGGTTTGCCTATCACCTCACATTTTGGATTTGACAGGTCGAAGACAGAAACGTCAATGCCATGTGCCACGTCTGGATTGCATGACAGAGGCCAGAACATGGAAGATGGGTGACTATTGGAATAGATCCTACCTAGTTGGGTTATGGGGAGGCAAATGCAAGACTGGATCATCCGTATTACTTGTCATGTACTGAGTCCATCTCAAAGTCCAGACTAACAGAATAACCAACTATTATTGCAACCTCGACGGTCAGATAGCAAAACAGGCAATCTTTTTTTGTTTTTGTTTTTTGCGTTATGCAACTAATAAAATTCAATCGGGGGCGCAGACCGTTGGAGGAACTGTCAAATGCCAATGCTATCCATGGATACGATATAGAAAATATGTTGTACAATAGAACAAGAGAACACCTACAGCGTGCAGATAGATAGGTAAACCGACCAGCGGCATTCACCTACGTTGCAATGCAATGCAGCAAAAAGCAAAAATCATGCACAGCACGTCAACCCCAATAGTAAATAAATAAAAACACCTCAGCGCGATAACGCAGCACGCAATTACCGCAGCTATCCCAGTAAACCCCAACCACAGATCACGAATCGCAACACACGCGCCTACTAGCAAAGACCAAGTTAGTCCCATGGAGCCCTATCCACACCCAGGTGTTGTATGTCCACTAGCCCGTATTTAGCAGGGACAGGGATACCAGCGATTGCATGAGAATATCCACCCTCCCAAGGCCCCCCTAAGGCCCCCCAAACCCCCAATTTTCGATCGCCTCCAGGCTAAGACTAAAACAAAATAGTCCCAGAAGAAAAGATCCACAATTTTCCCCGTCCGATGTCCACGGCAAGGCATCGAAGACAGCAACCCCCCACATCGATGCGCACGGGATCAGGGTGCGCCCTTACCGTGGCCGAGCTGGCCTTCGGTTCCCCTTTTGTTCTTCTTGGCGTGATGGACTTGAATGCGTCTAGAACGAATAGGTTTCCCGTTTAGCGAAGATGTGGATATGTGACTCTTCTCTTTTCTGTTTTCTGTTTTTGTTTTTTTGTTTTTTAATTTCTAAATGAATTCGTGTCATGCTGTGTGTTTATGTATGGGGTACATTTCCATTAGGACGCTACTGTAGGTCCTCATGCTGGCGGGGAATTATTTGGCTAGTACGGAGTAGTGGGAATGGGGTGAGGCTTTTATTTTCCTTCGCGTGCTTTCCCTTGCTTTCTTTTTCTTTTTTTCTTCTTTTTTTTCTTCTTTTTTTCTCCCGTGTATGGGGTATTTCGGCGCACTCCGATCCCTTGGGGTTGTGGAGGGCAGATTGTGGCACATCTGCAGATGGCTTGAAGGATTATCACCATGATTATCAACCAGGATGTTTGCTGTAGCACCTACGGGGTAGACATGCCGTTTTTTCATCACTGGTTAGAATGAGGGGGTGGACAGGGGGTGTGTTATAGCCGGTATTGACTCGTGCATCTACGCCCACATTACTAGTACCTGCACGATCCTTGACGATAATCCCATCCATATCGATCACCCTTGGTGTCTTGCTTGGTTTGCTATACTCCGTAGTACACAAAGTTCTACCTATTTTTCGGTCTTTCTAGCCGATATCATCTGTATAATTACAATTATACCACGTATTCGATGCAATGTACATATGTAGGTAGCTACGCTGTACAACATACATGTACAAAGTATAAAAAAAACAAGTAATAGCCAAGCTAACTATAGCTAAACACAAGTCAAGCAAGGAGAAAATATAACCAACCAAGCAATATGCCCCCGGATCTACCCCTGAACCCTTCTTTAGCCTGTAATATCGTCTCTACAACATATGATGTGCAGCCGACTAGAATGGAGTCACTCAATCATGACAGGGATCGGGGTAATAATGACAAGGATCGAAATTACCACCGAGAACTATCGTAAACAGTTGAGCCAGTCGCAAAGCAAGAAAATATCATCCAAGAAGAAGATTGCAGATCCACACGGGATGATCACGGATTTGGAAGAGAAGCAATATATAACGCTGTTCCAGACCAGTAAGACACCTCCACAGCCCCTTCTAGCTGGACCTAACACGAGAACCTTGCAAGATAAACAGAACTAAAATACTAGAAAAAAAAAACTAAAATCCAAGGAAGAGTAAGGAAAAGTCAGGAAAAGTCACCCGGCAACCCAAAACAGCACAGCGTAGTCGATCAGACGGCAGATGCCGCGAATGACCTCATGTTTCCCCACTGTTTCAACTGCAATCTTGATTTTAGACAGAGTAAGAAAAAATATATATCCAAGAATATGAGATAGTTAATATGGGATTAGCAGCGAGAGAACGATCGAGATCGACTCTAGACTCGTTTCAGATCCCAACTCGAGTCATTTAGGGGCTGTTGTGATGATTCTGGACTCTCTGGAGTACTCGATTCCCGGCGCTACGTGAAACACTCACTCAGCCTTGGATATTGCGAATTTGGGTAATTTATTTATCGTCAGATATGGGAAAGCATGTGTTTTTTTTCTTTCTCTCTTTGTGGGGAATCTATTTGACTAGCTTGTTCTAGCCTTCGTCTTATCACCGTAGGCGCCAAGGTACTTTCTCTTTCGGGTTTTTATTGGACTCTCAACCACCGATAGCTATGACCTTCGTGTTAATTATGGGCATAAGATAAGCGACTTGATATACAATTCGCAATTCACGGGGTAATCGGGTGCTATTCCGTTACCATCTACGACACATGCTCTCCGGTCTCCGGAGTGTCGGAGGACGGAGTACGGACCTCGGGAGTAAATGTTGTGCTTACTGTGTAGGGAATGGCTGTTTCATGTTACGCGCCTGGATTGACCTACAACATACCATATTGTGTCAATTGAAATATCTATAGTTAGAATTGGTTGATCGTCGCTTTTGTGAATGTGTACAAAGTACAAATTATAGTGTGTGATGGGCAGGTCGATCCCGTACTCCATACTCCATATTTCGGATAGCATCGGCTTCCACGTACATCACTTCTATAAAGATATTCAGCATCACATGCAGGGTTTCAATAGCTCACACCATCCTTGTATGGATGTATGGATAGTCTCCAAAGTTATGCATAGAAAGGTCTCTTGCACAAGTATGCTTTTTACCGTCTTCGTGTACACCTAAAAAGAACACCCAAAAAGGAACACCTAAAAGGAACATCCAAAAAGACATGACAAGACCGCATAAGAGGCCAACTATTCTTGTAATGACAAGGTGCAATTAACCCTAGTTGTACCAAAGTACCAACTTCGCCCCTTATCACATATCCCTTATCACATATCTACGAGTATGTATACGGAGTACCTCAAGTCCACTATACTACATATGTAAACACCCCCAAACAACCCTGTTAATAACCCAAAGCCAAGCCCAAGCTCAAACTCAAGCCCAGCTTCAAACCAATAACAGCACCTCTCACCAGCCCAGCACCTAATCCCAAACACACAAGCCAATCCGAACACAGGAGAACCAGCCCATCCCCGCAGAAAGCCCTCAGCCCATCCATGCACCCCAAAAAAAAGCAAAAAAGCAAACAGGAAAAAGAAAAGAAAACAGAAAACAGAAACTGCTCTGCCTAGCTTCAGCCACGCCAAGACTAAATCGCCAAGCGGGGAAGGAGATAAATGCGGGGGAATATGCATTGGCACATTCGCATTCACACTGAACACTGGAAACACATCCCCCACATTACACTACACATTATACATTACAACATTACAACATGGACCTATAAGCCCACTGCTACTCTACTCTGACTGGCTGCCCTGTTCGGGATCTGAATTGCTCTGCAAGGTGGACCGAAAGTAGTTCCCCCCCTCCCATGAGCGGGGTTGGTGTTTATCCTCTGGACGACGTTGGGTATATATATATATTTGGGATTCTGGATGTGGATGCTCTTGGGTCTTGGCTGGGGTGGTTGGGTGGCTGATGCATATCCGTATTCACTGTTGACTGTTAATTCACTGCGCATGTAGGTGCGTTCTGTGGGTGTGATTGGCGGACTGGGACTGCGCCATAATCTAACGACTTTCCAAGGTTCCCTAACTAACTCTGGGGGTAGTCTTGGATTGTTATTGGTTGTAGTTAAAGTACCGGGGGTGGGCGGGATGGGACATGTACTTTGTATATCTGTGGACTGTGTGGGAGAAAGGACTTGCTTATTGGGTCATGGGGTTACTATCTAAGTCTGTTGGTGTCTATGCTTTAGAACAAGGGATACAAGTTTCTGTGATACTTTTGGAAATGATGGGGTTAGAGTTTGTGTCTGTTTCTGCAAAGTCTGGGGATGATGATCAATGATCGACGGGGGTTTTACATTGTAAGATTGGTGTTGACGGCCTACATCGATGGTTTTGGTTAGCAATTGAACTCGTATGATGGTTAGTGACACATTCTTGCTAGGCTCAAGATGGAGATGCCGGATAGTGAGGTTGCTTTGCTTTACATTTCCCCATGCACATATTCTGCACTACTGGATTGGGCAAGGGTTGTCGTCGAGACATACTACTTGGGGTATATCATGGAAGGATGTCATTGTCTCTGGACTACTCCACCCCGTTTCAAGAAGGTTACTCTGTTGGGCGACCTACGTCATGCTATGACATGCTACGGACTGGTGATCCTTGCATTAGCGTATCATGTAGAGCTGCAGAATGGTCACGTACTGTGGCTGCACACAATGTTGTCAATTGGATATCAGCCGAAAGCTTGTGATTGTCAGAGCGAGCAGAGAAGTGGCGAATTGAAGATGTCAACGAAGGATTAATGGTATTGAGAAGGCGATAATACAACTGTGGGATATACATAGTTTGAGAGCGTAGAAAGGTGGATGTTCTATACTGCTACTTCATCTGTTCGGATACACTTCCAGTTACTTGACTTCATATATGGTCGTATGCACTATCTGGTTCATGTAGAATTATATCTTTTTATAATACCAGCAAGGCAATTGATAATGCCTTCTAAACACTCGTTCACTACTAGTTGTTCCACAGAAATATATCCATTGACTCTACAGTGTCAACATGATATGACTAAGAGAATATGTGGCTATTTATTCACAATAGAAGCCTACGTAAGAGTTATTTCCTGTCTAGTGTATGCCTGTAGAGTATACGGCCATGGAAAAGACAAAGGATATAAACAGATTTGATTTCCAATCCATGTGCCAGCTTGGGAGGCATATCGACATATCCTCCACCAGACTAACAAGTATAAAGCAAATGATACCACGTAACAAACCATACATCTATAACTATTGCTAGACTGGACCAAGAGAGAGGATATAAAAATGCAACAGCTCTTATTACAGGAATTATTTATATACGCCGTACGAATAACTGCAGAAGACGTGCAAACCAAATGAAAAAAAGAAGAATGCTATCTTATGCCTACCAGTAACAAAAAAAACTCGCTTCTCAAACAGAGCAAGAAAAGACAAAACAGCAAAAGACGATTATAGACATGGACGATAGATCTTTGGAACAATCAAAAGGCAGAGCACGCGGTTGATGGGAAAGGGGAACGGGAAAGGGGCGGATATATGCAACATGCTCTTCCTCCAGTTTCTGCATGCAATAATGAAGACCACGCAGTGGAAAGGAATTTTTTTCCCCTCTAGATGCACACAGGATGGGAGGAAATAACAAGAATGACAATGACAGGGCCATGGTAGACGGGCCGGAGGAAATAAAGCACCCAAATAGAAACGAGAGTTGTCTGGTGTGCTTGTCCAGTTGACGAACGGGACGAAATGAGACCGAGAGATGTATACTACAGATATGGACAAGCATGGCCCAAGATCAGTCGATTCTGATTGTCATCTCCCGTAACCCGGTTCATCCTCAGGGAGGATTTGTGTCATTGAGCCTCGCCAATTCTTGTGCGGGGGTTGAAGCCATTGATCCAAATTGTTTGTCTCGTGAGCCAGCGCAAGAAACAAAGGCCCCAGGGCGGCGTGCCGCAAATCAATGGCATCGAAGGATCAACCGATGAGTGCCCGCCCATTTGAAAGACCAAGGGTTCATATTAAACGGTGCACGCCGGATATAGTGACGAGACGAGGAGGCGAAATCGAAAATACAAGACAAAACTCTCACAAGTTCGCCGTTCCGAGTCGTAGCACCATGAAAGAGTGATGAGACGTAACATCGATGAGAGAAAGGTTGTTCCTACCCACAGTCAAATGTATAAGGCTGAAGGATCGAATGGGACAAAAACAAAAGAGTATGGCCAGAAGGTGATATAGGCCGAGAAGCGCGATTCTTGCTCGGCGAAGCGGCGCTAACCACTTGAACACAAGGTAAGAAACGAGCGAGAGGTGAAAGTAAACAAAAAATAAAACAAAGAAATCCCATGCAGACCTTCTTAGGCCATTTTCTGACATGAAGGGCAGGAAGCAGAGGTGAAAGCGTGGCGCGGTAGGTCTAAATGCGCCATCGCTTCATTTGACTGGAATTCAACCTGGATCCTGAGATGAGCTGGGCGCTCAAGTGACGCAGCACAGCTGAATCACCTACCGCAGCACAGAGCCTTCATCAACTTCTGTGTGAAAGTGGGTGGTGATTCAGGGGTACCTGGGACACCAAGGGGTTGTTGGCTACTCAGCCCCGGGTTCCCTGGACTTCCGTTGCGACCGGGGAGGTGGGCATTGGAGTTTTGGAACTGTGCTTGGGTTGACGCGGCCGGAGTCGATGCTTCCACCCCCGCGCTCTGGCGTTTGGGAGGCATGCCGCCGGCGCTTGGGCGCTCGCGCGTCTTTCCAGCTCCAACTTTGGCTGGAGAAGGAGGCGGGGGCTGCGCGGCGTTTAAACGGTCGGCTGTCACTCCCGGGCGCTGGCTGTTGCGAAGCTCTCTTGCATGCAGGTCGCGACCGGACGAGCCCTGGTGCTGATTGTGGAGATGCGCCTGAGATGAGTAGGACTTGTAGTCCCAGCCCCGTCCGTTGTTGAGCTTCATCCAGTCATACTCGCCATCCTCGACCTCGCCGGCGTTCTTGAGAGCTTGTGTCAAGATATCACGGAGATAATCGTAGTCAGGGGTGTCCTCGAAACCAAGGTTGCGGACGTAGCTCAGGTATTTGTTGAATTCTTCTGGGGGAGTGATTAGTAGATGAATATGGGCATGGAGAAAAGTGAGATAACATACCTGGATAACTATCGCAGAGGTCCTTGATTGCCGTCGTTTGCTTCTTCTCACCAATCTTCTCGTACTTCTGCTTGTTGGTAGCAGCCTTCAGGCCCTGCCAGGGAAGGCCACCCCGCAAGAAGTACATGAAGACATGACCGAGAGCTTCCAGGTCGTCACGTCGAGATTGCTCACGGCCCAGATGCGTGTTGATACTCATGTAGCGAGCAGTGCCAGACAAGGACTTGCGCTCGCGGTAAGGGATGTGTTGCTTGGTCTTGGGATCGCGGTATTGCTTGGCCATACCGAAATCAACCACGTGGATAACGTTGGCAGCCTTGGTTGATGGCCGGCCAATAAGGAAGTTGTCTGGCTTGATGTCGCGGTAGATGAGGTTCTTCTCATGAATCGTTTGGACGCGCGAAAGCTGGTCACAGTTAGCTATGGTTCATATTGCAATTTCAAGCATGAAAAAAACGCACCATCTGCTTGGCTACCATCACAACAGTCTTTGTGGAGAAGCGGCGGTTGCAGTGATCGAAGAGATCCTCCAGCGAAGGACCGAGAAGATCGATAACGAGGATGTTGTGCAGACCCTCCTGTCCGAAATAGTAGACATTGGGAATGCCAGCTGACAAGAAGTTAGAAGAGCGCATAACATAATATCTCCCTAGAGGGAATACTCACGGCATCCAACCAAAATCTTGTATGTCCGGTACTCATCGCGGAGTTGGGGTGCATCGCTTTTCCGGGGTTCCTGATTTTGGGTTAGCCAGGGGGGCTGTACCGCGACGAAGGGCAAGGGGAACATACGAATTTGATGGCAACCTGTTGGTTGTTCAGGAGGTTGGTGCCCTCAAAGATAACACCAAAGGAGCCTTCACCGATCTTCTTGCCCACACGATAGTGGACACCCACTACGTTCGATGACGAGGAAGCCATGGATTCAGGAGTGAGGATTGTAACCCGCGGAGAAGGGAAATGGCTTCAGGGACGTAGACACGTGATTGATGCTATCACTGGGCGCAGTCAGCACACACGAAGCCGGGCAACGATGAGAGCGATATCAAAGAGTCTGGTCACATACATCACAACGACCTCTATTTTTTGCGACCGAAGTAGCTCTAACAGGCTCAATGGGATCTATTCGCCCGATAGTCGATGTACTGGTGACGGCGATGAAAGGAGACAGGGCGGCAGACGGAATGCACAGTCGGGACAAGATCAAAGGGACGTAGGGACGTATAAAGCCGAAGCAACCAAATACAAGCGGAATTGGCAGTGCTGAGCAATAATTGAGGCGGTCGTGGGTCCTTTTTTGACGGTCGGAAGACGAGCTGGGGTTGAAGCCGGGGGGAGGTTGTAGAGAAGCCAAATAAAAGGGTAAAAAAGGGAGAAAACAAAACAGACAGTGCACTTCGACCTACTGCGAGTACGAGCCGCACTGAGCAGTGGTTCAAAGATAGACCAGAGGACCTGAGAAGGGGGGAGATGGAGGAGAAGAGAAAGGGAAGGTGCAACACTCTAGGAGAGAGAGAGAGAGACAGGGAGCGGAGGGTATTGGGTGCGTATTGGTAAAAGACGCCCTAGAGAGGGGGTGCAGGAACTGGCGGTCACAGCTGTACAGGGACTGTATGGTAACTTTGGGATTGGGGGGGGGGGGGGGGGGAATCTTCTCTGAGACCTGGAGGCCAATAGTCTTCATTGTTCTCTCCATACTCTCGACATAGTACTATTATTAAAAGGCCTGTCCTTATAACAATGAAATTTCAACATTACTAGGGAAAGCCACCAAATTGGCTCTTGAATATTCCTATCTTGTCCTCCGTGCTAGCTCAGACCTCGGCGCTTCCGAAGCGGCTCAACCTTCAGGGCTGCATTAACCAGGCACCAAAAATATCAGGGAATACCTACTTCTATGGGTGACCTTTTTTTTTTTTTTCTTTCTTTTTTTTTGGAGAAAGAAATCAGAATCGGGGTTTGAGCCCGAATAGCATACATAGAAGAAAGGCCGATTCATTTTTTTTTCTTTTCCATTTCAGGGGAGCCCCCCGTCTGGAATCGGTCTGGAATGCCGTTAATCAGGTAATATTACCGTCTTGGCAGGAACTCAGTCTCTCTCAAATTGACTCTAGTTAGTTAACTATAAACTACATGTATGTATTGTACGAATGTACAAACTTTCTTAATGTTGTATATATATGATACCTAGGTACTCTGTAGTTATACGTCTAATAGCTTAAAATATGACATGTCCAACTAGATACTCCCACTGTGGAAAAAAAAAAAAACGTTGGAATCTAATCCTAGTATCGTTACATTAGAACAGATATCGTAACAAACGGCTCCGTATTGATTGCATCCTAATGATCTTCGGGAAGGTGCTCAGCTTCGCTCCCAAGCTCATTCTCAACCATGTCTTCATCACTGTCCTGGCCGGCATCCTCTTCGTCCTCATCATCATCTTCGTCACTGCTGGACCCGCTGCCTTCACTGTCGTCACTGTCGGGGTTGTAGTCTTCCTCCTCTTCATCCTCTTGGTCTTCAAGCTCCCGCTGGGCTTTCTGGAGTTCACTTTCATCTTCACCAGCTCCCTCGGCGGTGGGTGCCGCTGCGTCCTCTCCACCGGCCTTATTGACATTGTAGACCTTGGCGCGGCGCGCCTCTGCGAGACTAGCATCTTGAAGACCGTGTCGTTTGATGTAAGTATCAATCCCCGAGAAATTATCCTGATCAATCATCGAAAATTCGAATTCCTGGATATCTTCTTCAGAGCCATTCGCCGGCCGAGCCATGACATTGAGATTGAATGTCCGCTGGAGCACGGATGTGTACGAGACAGAGTCAACGGTAGCAAATGAAAAGAACAGAAGCGGTTTTTTGAATGCAAATAAGATACCCGTAGAAAGAAGGAAGAGGTAGCCTGGCACAAGCCAAAGTATGTTAGAATGATCAAGAACTAAAACCAAAACCATAATGGCTTCCAGTTAAATAGAGAGATGGATATAACATACCTTCTTTGCTACCGCGGAATGCCTTGACATGGTATGCTTTCTCGCCCTTTCGGTGCGCCTCAGGCATGGCACTGACAAATTGCTTATCATCAGGGCGCACAACATTGGTGTGAGGCATGTTCTCATTCAGAATTTTGCGAATAAATGCCTCAGCCGATTCACCGGGACCGTGGCCAAGCTGTTCCCCATTTCCTGAGAATGCAGCCTTGGCTGGTCCATCGGCTATCGTAAAAACCATAGCTTCGGAGGCTGCTGTTCCCTCGGGCGGGGGTGTGATGCCATCGGCGTACTCGGGAATGATGCAAAAATTGAACTGTTTCTGTGTCTTCTCCGGCACGGGAAGACAGAGGGCATGTCCTAATTTAACAAGTCGTGTTAGTAACTGTTAACTATTTGTTTTGGGGGAAAAAGCAAAGATTTTCTGGTTCAAACTCACGAATCTTGTCCATAGAAACACCAAATTCAATCTCTTTCGTAGCTTGGTTCCTTGCCCGAAGATACTTATGCCCAGCAGTGATCTCAAGCGTAAGCTTCTTCCTCTGCGGCGTAGAGAACGAAACATCTTGAACATAAAATAGCACTGGCGCATTGCCATCTTTCAGGTTGACTGACGCCTGCGCAGTCTCCCCGGAGTCTCCATTCTGAAGCTTGCGCTTTTTAGCGACAGGTCCATCAGCAGCTGGGGGCCGCGAAGGGAGGGTAGTGTTGGCAGTCCTGGCCAGCAGGCTGGAGGTATATTTCGCAAGATCTTCAAGCAGAGGTTTATGCTGTGGTGTTGTGCCTAAACGATGAAACCCATTGGCGATGGTCAGTAGGTGTTCGACGGACTCATCGAATGGGGATGTGGGTGCGCTGTTTTGGCTACGCACCGATCGCATCGTAGACTCGCTTCTTCAGTAATGGTTCTGTCGCAAATGCCTCCTCGATGGCGGCGATAGGCGCGCCTTTAGAATTAATTGAGGCAAATGCCATATTTCTTTTTCTTTGCGACTGCTTTGGTTCAGAAGAACAGCAGTGCAGGGAGATGCAGGTTAGTCGGAGAATTGGGGGATGAACGTAAGGGTGGACCCGAAGTATCCGCATTGACTGGAACCCTAACTTGGGATCATGTACTCCGTACGGACATCTACATACTCTCTATGAATTCAAAAAATACAAATCCGAAATAACTTAGTCAAGAAATAGATATATGAGTGAATGCAAAGCTTCATACTAGAATACAGTGGTGTGTGTACACAATGCTACAGGAAAAAAAAAATCCCCCTCTTCCGACTTCCATCTTCTTCGCCCAATCAAGCTGCCTGCTTGGACTTGGACTTGGACTTCTTTGGCTTCTTGAGACGCGATTCGTTTTGGATGTGGTTGTTAATGAAGTTGATGGCATCCGGTGTCAATATCCCATTCCCGTTGGCATCCAAGTTCGCCTTTCTCGCTTCCGCAAGTTGAGCAATCTTCATGTTTTTGGCATCTGTCTTCGGTGTCATCATGGAGACAGACTTTCTGTATTCCTTGCGATAGTCCTCCTTCATCTTCTCTTTGAGGTATTCCGGATCGTGTCGAGTGCGGAATCTGGAGTATTTGTTGCGCAGCTCATCAATGACGGTTGAGGGCATAGGTGGGTGCTCCAATGTGGGTGTGAATGTGCTGGCCTCAACCGCCATGCGTGTTGTGTCCATTTCGCCGTCGGTGATGACAGGCTCTTCCTCCAATGGCCAAGGGATTTCGACGTCCAAGCCGGAGACATAGCGAGTGAATCTTGGGAGCTTGCTATGCTCACTTCGCTCGGTGTAGGGCCCGGCGGCATAAGCGTGCTGGACAATGACGTTTTGCATCTTTCCAGTCTTTGTGTCTTCCAACGGAATGACGTGTCGGATGTCATCGAAGGACACGGGGAAGGATTGTGGTTGGGTATCACCGGTGTGTCCCATCCGGTCTTTGGCCCATTCGGGAATGACCACATCGGCCTAATTGAGGAACAGCAGTGAGCGTTTTGTTTTGGTGACCAAGAGGTCATTGGCCTGGATGAGTGGTTCGTTGGAGACATACCATGTTGATACCCTTGATCAGGACAGTCTCACTGTCCCGGTTGACCTGCTGAATCACATTGATCTTTCCCTGATCCCGTCCTCGCACAACGCAGACCCGGTCACCTTCGGCGAAGAGGACATGCCTCCGTTGTTCGTGTTTAGGGAGACGCGGCGGGTGCAAGACGGAAGCATCCTGACCACCATATGTAGTGCGCTGCAGACCAGAGTCTCGCATGGGAGCAAGAGGACCCTTTTCCCAATCTTCCCAGCGGTTCTTTCGTGCTTCTTGGAACTGACTAGACAGCGCGCCGCCGAAGTCCTTCCGTGCCCGCCGAATCCCAACACGCTCCAACAATTCCTGTCGTTCATGAGCTTTGTTGGTTTTTTTAAGAGCTTGCTTCCGCGCCGAAGCTGTTCGTTGGATAACTCTCTGCATATTGGGTGTTGTGGTCCAGCAATGGCCGAACGTTGTCTCTGCCTTAGAATCCCCGATTCGCGGATCGAAAATTGAGGGTGTCCGATGTACCACGTGATCCAAGGTCAATACGTATTATGTCAGCCCCAGCGACGGCCAGGGGCCCTCTGTAAGCATTCAAGTATAGGCCCTCATTTTGCATTGCTACATGCTAGTTGGCCATTTAAACGACGTTTTTTTTTTACAATTTACTTTGAAATTTAGTTGCACGCAATGCTCCCTATTTGCAGGGGAAAAATACTCCTCATGAAAAAAGTGACAATGAAGGCCGGGAACGATCGACAGGTCTCAACAACGCCAACAAAAGCTGGTCTCGATAAAACCCAGAGTTTATAGATATATCTCTGTATAGGCAGCCCTCCGCCAAAGATCATGGTCACACTGGAGGTTCCATCATGCCATCATGATATCAAAAGGATACTTGGGCAACACCATGATTAAGCGTCAAGAACGACCATAGGAGACCGATGGAATGCCGAAGATGAGCATGAAGAACAAAACCATTGACTTTCCGATTCTTGTTGGACGCAAGAGAAGTCGGGTCAAAGGTACTCCGTAGACACCGAGTACTTCCTGTAGAGACTGGTATGTTGTGTGTTCCACGGGTATCAAGGCGTGGAACTGGATTGAAAAGTCCTTTTTGTGAGCCGCATTTGTTCATGAATGTGTTTTCATCTTGATTAACTTATCCCCGAGGTTTGGGTATTCTTTGATCCTGTCTGTAGCTAAAACCGAGTTTAAGATGAGGATGGGTGGTATTCGTATGGTTAGATCGACCCTCAAGCCCACTAGACCGCGGCCATCGAAATTGTGAATTAATCTATATCATTGAGAGGTAATAAACATTTCAGGTGTGTATAGATTCTGTTGGCGCTGGACGAAGCGCTAAAGCGCTGGAACGGATTATGCCCTCCTATTTTTATTCCCAAGAAAACGACTTAACGGCCTGTGGCTTGTGGGCGCAAGCTCCAGGATTTGGCCCCTGTCTACTATTTTTAGCCGGCACGGCGCAATGCAATCATTGGAGCTGGTAATATATCAGCTCCACTTTCAAAACAGCAGCTTCAAGAATGTTGTCAGGTCATGTAAGCCCAGAAGCAAGCCAAGGGGGCAAAGGTTTGATGATTTGGTTGTGTAAAGATCGAAATTCCGTGATTTAATGAACCCCAAATGGGTTGACAACGCATTCTAGTTGGGACCCCCCTAGAGGCGGTAACAAATGAGACGGGGTTTGCCAGCAGAGAGGCCAGCAGAGAGTATGAGATCATTGAAAACACCCACCTATAACGGAGTTAGTACACGCCGAGAGCTCCTGGGGAGTAGATCAACGCCAGAAGCAACTGAGATGCAGGGAACTATCGGAGCGATCTTCACTGGACGAGTCAAGCAGGTTGGTTAAAGGTTGCCGGTGTACTCCCGTAGCTATGGCGGTAACCGCGTAGGAGACACTGCCTGTACAGGTTTGCACCTCCCAGTAGGGTGGTACATCGTACATGAAATTTGAGGACGTGGAGTTAAGAAAATGTCATAGTAGCCCTTTATTTTTCTATGTGGTGAGTGTTGCTGGATATGTAGGTACCTTGTGATTTCCCCGTAAATGTAGGTTCTGGTGGTTTTGCTCCAGCTCTCAAAGAGAATCACATGAGCCATCGAATCACTGATAACTAGAGGATATTGGTGAAATCCAGAGAAGATAGCATCATCAAAAGGCGGAACTGATATCACATTTTGCTCATATCAGATACCATTAATTTCATAGCCACGGGTGGCTGTGCTGCCTGTGTGGACAAAGAGCGACAAAGTGGGCCGGGTGATGTGGATGGAGCGGGTTTTTTTTGGACCTCAGCCACACATATTTAGGGCTGTGTACCCATTAAGTTCTCTTTTTCTCTCTTCTTAACCTTGGAAAAGACATGTGAAAAAAAAAAAGGGCAGCCTGAAACTCAGGGGGTACACATAGGGTATGTATGTGTGTATGTGGGTGTGCTCATTGTAGACTGTAGACACGATAGTATGCAGTAAAGGTAACGTACTTCAAAAGTGTTATGTATGTACACATGCATACCGATACCAAATGCTGTACAACTGTATTGCGCCAGTACTTTTAAGGCGACCACATAAGTCGATACATCTGCTACCTAGGTACGGAGTACGGAGTAGACCTTTGCAACCAACTTCTCTAGGGGGAAAGAAAAAAAGCCACAATACCGATACAACAACTGGCAATAACAAATACCGTATACTGCCACCGCCCTCCGTTGTCTGGCCTGGTCTTCTATCTTTCTCTCCTCCACCTCCAAATCATCATTCCATCGTCTTTTTTTCATCGCTTCCCATCGGAAATACCTACTCCATCTTCTTCATTTCTCAAGAGCTATTGCTGCTGGCACTAGCTGATTTACTGCATTAAAAAACTACTACACCGTTGCGCCTTTGAACACTGTATGGCATCACCCTTTTCCTTTCCCCCCCTCCTCGGGAGCCTGGCTTCGCCCTTTCTTCTTGATCGTCCTGTCTCTGTCACCCCCTCATGTTTGTAGACATGCTTCATTCTTGAAAGTCTAGGGCTTGCGGGGCCCCCGCGTCCTTTGTTGCTTATTTGCCCCTTATACTGACTTGTTGCTTATCAAGATGGCCGAGATCCGTCGCAAGCTCGTCATCGTCGGCGATGGTGCCTGCGGTAAGACCTGTCTGCTCATGTGAGTACCGAAAGTGGCTCCCTTATCGAGGGCGCTTACCCCAACCGCCGCGTTTACTTTTTGGTTCGGCCGCCTGACTTGATGTTCACAGTGTTTTCTCCAAGGGCACCTTCCCCGAGGTAAGCTCCTATCCATACTCGAAACCTCGATTCCCGAAATCACGACACATGAATATACGCCGGAGAAGCATAATTCAAGAAGGATAATCTGACTTTGTTTCCGTCAGGTCTACGTCCCCACAGTCTTCGAGAACTACGTCGCCGATGTCGAGGTTGATAACAAGCACGTCGAGCTCGCTCTTTGGGATACTGCTGGCCAGGAAGATTACGACCGTCTCCGTCCTCTCTCATACCCCGACTCACATGTGATCCTGATCTGTTTCGCTGTGGACTCGCCCGATTCGCTCGACAACGTCCAGGAGAAGGTGGGTGTCTCATCTCTAATCGATTGCACATCCTGAAGCAAAGAAATGTTTGGGTGCGAAGTGGACCGAATGTGCTGACGTACCACAATAGTGGATCTCTGAGGTTCTGCACTTCTGCCAGGGTCTCCCTATTATCCTCGTCGGCTGTAAGAAGGATCTTCGCGACGACCGCAAGACTATTGATGAGCTTGCCAAGACCTCCCAGCGCCCCGTCTCGCAAGACCAGGTACGCACTTCCGGCCCCCTATAATCACCCAATATAAACTAATGTATAACTACAGGGTGAGGAAGTCCGCAAGAAGATCGGTGCCTACAAGTACCTTGAGTGCTCCGCCCGCACCAACGAGGGTGTCCGTGAAGTCTTCGAGGCTGCCACTCGTGCTGCTCTCCTGAAGGCCGTTAAGGGCAAGGGAGGCCGCAAGCCTGGCAAGGGCTGCCTGATTCTCTAAACGAACCAATTGTCGAGGTGGTCTGGCTCCAGCAAAGATCATGTATGAGAGCCTCCACGAAAAACAATCGGTGATGTTGTTCTCGGGAAGGAGGAGGGCTTCATGGCCTGCATGCGAAATTGTGGATAATATCGAATCCGGGCACCCGAGTCGTGGAGGTTTCCCCCCACAATTCAGCTGGTCGACCTTGTGTTTTTCTTTTTGCCTTTATTTGCAGAATTTGTCTAGGGAGGCGTTGTCTTCATCATAACCCTGTGGGCTTTTCTTTTTCTTTTCCTGTCCTCGTTCCGACGCCGTGAATTTTCAAATGCCAAACCGCCGCGTTGAGGTGGCAATTATAAACCAACCGAAAAGCATCGAAAAAAAGAACCCAGAATTGGAACAAGCAGGAGATGAAGAGGGGAAGCCATTCAGTGTAGCACCGGTTGTGCAATTTGGTCAACGCCGTGACTTGTCTTCCCTGGTCGAGTTCCCCCTTGTGTCATAGATTCTTGTCCCTGCGGTTATCTCCCCATACGCGAAGAGCTTGATTCGGCTTTTACTGTTTTTCTCTCCCTCCTTTACTACATTTGTTTTTATGTTACAGCTTATGCATGGTACTGTCTATTTCCATCTGATGTGTACTCTCTCATGCGTAATCCTGTAGCCTATGTAGCCAAGCGTTCATCAAGCTGTAACTATGTCAGTCCTTCCAACCACTAATGTATTTAAACAATTTCAATATCTATGTTCAAACGATGTTGTTTATAGTGGCAAATCTATGTACCTATTTCTGGAGAAACACATACAAGAAACCCCACCACTCCACACTCCACTCCACCAAGGCATATTTCAACTACCGATTCAAACTCAGTAGACCCTCAATATAGCGCCTAGCGTCCATGCCAAGCCCTTCAACCAGCTTCGACGGCGCCATATCCGCACGGGAAGACCCCGTCAACCCAGCGGGAGAAGAGGCACCGCCTAGATCGCGGAAGAAGCGAGCACTACTGCTGACGCGGCCATGGCCCGCCGGGGAGATGTAGTCACTCGCTTTGCGGACGAGGAAGGCTTCCTGAGGCGGAGGAGCAGAGTGCACTTGAGACTGATTTGCGGAGAGGGAGTCATCGTTGTTGGCTATGGATGAGAGGGCGACGGATGAAGAAGTGGTGGATAGCGCGGTTGGAGTTTGGGTTGGGCTGTGTGGGATGCGGACCCAGACTACCCACCATCCGCGGTGGGTTTTGCTTGTGCGTTCAAGCTCCTGCGGACGGGACCGCGTGTCTGTATATGTTGATAGGAGGCGGTGGTGGATTGCTAGGCTTTCAACGCGGGACCAGGGTGGTTGGGTTGATGATTGGGAGGGCGAGGGAGTACGGGATGGTGAGCTGGTTGGCTGGGTGGAAGGGGAGGTGATGCTCGTGCTGGGGATGTTTGGGATGGAGGAGCGGATGGTTAGGTTAGATGGGTCGTAGATTAGATCGTAAACTGGCTGTGTTCGAGTGGAGAAGCGTTTATTGGGGTCCGGGGAGGTCTCAGACAGGGCGATTCGAGAGGCTGCCATTGTTGGGGATGTTGATGATAGCAGGGGTTTCTGAAGAGGACCGAGTTGGTGGTGCATGCTTGAGTATAGTGACGGTGATGATAATGCTGGTGTTTGAGGATCAAAGAGGAACGTGAACATGAATGGTTGATTCTGGGGTGGTGTATTAGTGAGCTGATTTGGATGAAATACCGGGGAGGAAGACACATACCACATATATCACAACCTGGAGCTTTGTCGGTGTAGTATCTGACCCATCTGCCAGGTGGACATGTAGTGTTCTATGCACTATTCGAGTCTTGGGCTTGCCGTTCTCGGATTCGGGCTCTGGGCTTCCCTCTTCTAAATCATCCAATTTTTCTAGATCATCACGAGGTCCAAGAACGAAACGACCCGAAGGACTGTTCTTAGTGCTGCTTTGATGTTTTATCCCGGCCTGAGGCGATTGTACAGCGCCAACGGGCTGATTCCGCGGGGTTGAGATATTTGAATTGGATTCATCTCGCATTGGAGTAGAACTTTCAGGCGGCGTAGATGTCGACTTTGGAGAGAAACTCCAAGAGGAGCCATATCCAAGAGTAAGGTATTTCAAGACCGCTTCTGTTGGAAATCCTGAATTCTCGCTGCTTTGCTCGGTGCGAACCGGCGATGCCTCATTTCTTGTTCCTGCTTGATTCTCCTCGATGACTTCCGGGGGTGGCTGCGGTGCCGCTATTATGAGTGGACGAGGTATGCCCGGCTTAAAATTGTGATCCGGCGTGGAGGGCTGAGGAGGATCTTCCGAAATTTGCCTTCCACGCTGTTTTCGTGGTTTACGGCGACGCAGCGAGGTTGGGTCCCGCCCAACTCCATACGCAGCATCCCCAAACCGATAAATGCATTCCATCCAATGTGATATATGCCCCAATGAGTGCCGAGAAAGAGCACCGACACCAGTAAATACCACACCATCGGATGGTCGAGGATCATTATCTGCCCCAAGCCATCTACTTTGGATATCTGAGCCTGCCAAAGCCGGAGACCCATCGAACCGTGGAGACGGATCGCCAAACCTGGAGACAACCAAGTCCACCAGGCCATCGGTCCTTGTCACAAAGTCTTCAAGTACTTCTCTTTCCCCGCTGCCCCACTCTTCCTCCCCGACGCCGATCCCCAACTCTCCTCCCGCAGAGAGTTTGATGCCATTATAGATTTCGACAATTGGGTTTCCGGTCAACAGAAGTTCCCAATTCCACGCAAATTTCTCCCAGAAACGCTCAAGGAACAGACAAAATGTGGACCTGCCGACTTGATGGAGGATGTCGTCCAATTTGAAGTCATGGTGTAGAAGGAATTCCGAATGGGCGCGACGTAATTGCTGGATCAGTAGAGGCGGCGGTCCCATTTCTCGCGACGAATAATGAAATGCTGGAGAGTCGGATATTCCAGAGGATCTCTGGGTTGTATCGGCGGGGATTCGGGTCAGGTCGATTGACTGGCTTAACATAAGCTTTGTGATCTGTGCCGTTATCTCAACCACTTACGGCAACAATCCACCAGTCCTTCTCCAACTCAAGTAGAACGACCCGCGATTTGTCCGTTTCAACATATTCCAGTGTCTTGCCAGCTGAGAAATTACTGTATATCAAGCACGATTAGATCGGTTCATTTGCGGGGTTTGCGGAGATGCCGACCTCGCAAAGTTGACCATGCCCTGCGCCAGACCTATCTGGCGCAATCTCTCATTCCCTTCATCTTCAGGACATTTGTTGGCTTCACCTTCTGCAGTGGAGCCATCGATGCGCCGTGCATAGCTCGATTTCGAAGTATAGAACACGATCTGGTCCACTATCGTCTCGTCGGTAGGTCCGAGGGTCGGGTTATAGATGGCAAGGTAGGAAAGTTGTGCTGGAATCACCGAATCATGATCGCTTTCAGTCATCGCATCGTTGGATGGCGTCTGGAAGTTGTACCAGACAGGCAACAACGGTAATGGTTGAAAGACAGATGCATCTGAAGTGGGATCTGGGGTGGATCACGTGGTTTATCGATAAGCTACTATGGAAGCCCTGGAGCTTCAACTTTCTCTCCTGGTGGCTTTTCAACTTCTGACAATTATCCACCAGAATTATGTGGATTATTCCAGGTCCAGGGAGCCTACGTTTCTGTAGGAGACCGGTGGTCTTTCAAGGGCTTGTTTTCAGGTCATATGCTACCAAGACCTCCGATCCACTCCGCATTCTCTTTTGCGGCTCTGATGAATTCAGTATCGCCCACTTGAAAGCTCTCCATGCTTATCATTTGAAACAGCCGGAACGTATTTCCTCCATTGATGTCGTCTGTAGACCTGGAAAGAGAGTTGGAAGAGGACTGAAACAAATTCGGGAAGGTTAGCTTCAATTTACGCTTCCTTGAATGGCCGTGTTTGCTGATTCAATTCCCCTCAGTACCGCTCAAAGCGGCTGCATCTGCTCTCTCCCTTCCGATTCATGAGATTGATACATTCACTGGATGGACAGTACATAATACCCAAACTCAACCCGATTGGCCTCTTCGCTGATTATGCTAGCCCCCGTCCTCCCCGAACGGTAACATAAACTTGGTGATTGCTGTATCATTCGGACTTTTTGTTCCGCCGCGCATATTGAATGGTGCCAAGTATGGAGGCTTGAATGTGCACCCCTCGTTACTACCAAAGTATGTGATTTTTATATGCAGAATTAAAGAGGAAGACGATTGATCTGATTCATTAGCTTCCGTGGTCCTGCACCGCTTCATCATGCTCTTCTCGCCGGCGAGACCGCTACTGGCGTGACTGTTCAAACCTTGCATTCAAAACATTTTGATCACGGAGTGATATTATCACAAACGCCGGCTCCGGGGTTCGAAATCCCCAATCCAGAGTCATGCACCGTCCCCGAGTTGGTGGATTTTGTTGCACCTAAAGGAGCAGAAATGCTTGTGGAAAGCATTGAAAACGGTCTATTTGTCTCTCCCATTGCAAATGCTGGTGCTGAACAAACCGGCAAATTGAAGCACGCACCTAAAATCACACCAGAGGACCGGCACATCAACTGGGCAAACTGGACCTTGGCAGAAATCAACAGACGTAACCGAGTGATTGGACCTCTCTGGAGCAAGGCCCTCTGTGCAAGCAATCCTGCAGATGGACCTCTGTCATTCCAACAGAAACGAGTCATTCTCACAGATACCGAGGAGGTTGACCCGCCTGAGGGATGCGATTCGTTCTCAATCCTCCCAGGTCTGCCGTTTACAAATGCTTCCCACCCTGTAGAGCCAAAGAAGTCACGGCAGCTATACGTTTTTACTGCTGATGGCAAGGTTCTGCGCATCAACCGGATGAAAGTGGAAGGCGAACAAGATGCAGAGGGTCTGCGAGCCGCTATCAAAGCTCGCGTGTTCGGTGATCGAGCATTCCAATATGAAGGTCGGGAACTGACTCCCTTCCGCAACTCTCTTGTATAAATATGATAATGTTCAGTGTACTACCACCTATGTTCTAACAATACGATTCCGTTTCCTCACTTCTATCAGATCGCGAAGCCAGAATCTAAAGGACTGTCAGTTTTAACTCAACCCGCTGAATCCGAGACTCATACCAATTTGAACAGTTTGACCGGTTATAGAAGCATTCTTGGCCAAGGTAATAAACATGTCCGCGCAGTCTTCCACCTCGGGCTATAGCGAGGTTTATTAGCACACAAGGTCCTTTTTAAGGGTTGGGGGAGACCAGAATTGCTTACTGCTCGCTTGAGGGTTGTCGCATTTGTCCAGCTCTCGATTTTATCGGACGGGAAGCGTTGACCCTGGGATATTCTCAGTATTCGTCAATTCTAGCGTTGATCATGTGCTACTTACCCATTCAGTGAGCAACAGACCGGGAAGAATAGCATTGACGCGAATTTTCGCGCCTTGGCTCTTAGCAAGACATTTCATGAGATGGATAGCTGGGCGATACAGAGTCAGTAAACAAACAGCGTGGTTTATAAGAACGACAGCATACATGCGGCTTTCGAGACAGCATAAGGCAAGCTGCTTCCACTTGGCGTGACGCCCTGGACTGCAATTAGCATTTTAAGGTTGCTATAGTAGTGGACATTTCAAGGCCATTTGGCCTGCTTTCGGTAACTCACTGCAATCGAGGCTGTGATGAGGAAAACACCACCTTCCGGGTTCGCATTGAACGTGGGCAAAGCTGCCTTGAACAGGTAAAAGCTGCTCTTGACATTAACCGACCAGCACTGGTTCAATAGTCAGCCAAACAAGAACTTCTATCACCGAGGGCGCATTCGGTACCTTATCCCAGTCATCGTCGTCCATGGCATCAAGATCACCGAAGTTGGTCATTTTTGTCCATCCCTTCTCATATATCAGCATTTCCCATCCCTCTTGGGATTGACTGTATTACTCACGGCATTCGAGATAATAATATCCAAGCCACCCAGCTTCTCAATTGTGGTTTTGACGGCATTGATGCAGTCGTCTTTGACTCCAGCATCCTATTTCCAGATGTAAGACAGTGTCAGCGGATCAACCCTAGACAAAATAGCCCATGTCATTGGATTTGAGTGCCTTACGCCTTGAATAACCACTGTCTTTACACCATATTTGCTTGCAATGTCCGAGGCAAGCTTATCCGCAACCTCCTTGTTGGACATATAGTTGATAGCAACGTTGCTTCCCTCAGAGGCGAATTTCTCAGCTGAAAGAGCACCTAGCCCTCTGTGAAACGAGGTTAGCTTATTGACCAGAGCATAGTTTCACGCCCAAATTGAAGATTCCTACCGAGAGCCACCGGTGATCAAGACATTGCGACCTGACAAGGAGTAGGGCATGGTGAGTAGAATTGTCAATTGCTTTGTTTCAAAGGGGAGAGACAGAGAGACAGAGAGACAGAGAGACAGAGAGACAGAGAGACAGAGAGACAGAGAGACATAAGATTGAAATACCCAGAAGAGGTTGAAGAAGTTGCCGAGGAACGTCCGATGCGGGGTAGGTAGGGGTTGATCAAAGCAAGTACAAGTCACAACAATTAATAGCCTGGAATTAACAGGAGCTTTGGAGAATCATTAGATGACTAGAAGGGAAGAAGTCAACCACTTAACTTGTTTTCCCCCGAGCTTTTCTCAGTCGTTAAGGAACGATTTCGGCTTTTATATACCTAGTTAGACACAGTCTAGGTACACAGGCATCCTGCATACGCTTACTCTGGTCTTGGGTCATTTATGTGGGAAAAGAAAGGGGCATATTGTCTAGTATCTACATTGACTGTGTGTGTGGAGAGGGAACTAGTGCGGAACCAGATCCCACGTTGCGTGTCAATCGATTCATTGGATTCATTTCTTACCTAGATACCTACCTGGTGAGAACATCATATCTTGTGATATCTGCAACTTGCAACTATCCGATCGAAGATACTGTTAAAACAGACTAAGCCATGTAGATATACAGCGCTTAGATCACAAGCCATCCTGCATATTGCGTTCTCTTCATCCCCCACCAGGCCCGTCGTCCAGCCTGGACAGGCCATTGAACAAGAAAACGGTCGGCCAGAGGCAACAGCAAGACACCAGAGGTACTGAGCGAGCTCACCCGGGCCCATGATTCGATGTAAATAGTGCGCAGCTTTGGCACAGATGTAAACGAGGAGAGTGCTCGCAGACCCAGACACGAGGCAGTGCATTTGGCCAAACATAGAAAGAAACGGATGAGCTTTGCGCCTGCGACAACGCACACTGCCGTAGCGGGACCATTCGTGAGAATTAGGTCAGGGTAAAGCGAGCCGTACTCCTTTGGGAGCTTTTGGTCTGGGTGCAGTCCGCGAAGAACATTGAGACAAGCCCAGAAACATTGAAGTGTAGAGAATGGCGCGGTGAGATAGGATTGATGGACTCGTCGGGCACGTGGTACTGTGACAATGGTGTAGTTGTTGTTATGGACATGGCCCTGAGAATTTTGTACATGTTGAGTCTCAAAATCCTTGGCTTTGTCTGCACTGAAGTTATCTCCGGAGCTCACGAGGTATGTCCGGTACGTGTAGATTTGGGGGTCGAAATTCATGCGCTCAAGCATATAGAGCATCTCAGCTGTATGACCACCACTTCCAAGGACTACCAACAGGTGGGTAGGGGATCCCCTTGCGCGACATTTGGGGGGAATGATATTCTGGGAGATCGTGAGGGAGATGAGTAGAACCTAGGAGAGATACTAGTCAGATTGATTCAATTGTATGAATAAAGGGTACTCACAAGAAGAATGCTGGCCCCAAGTGTAATTACCAGGACACAGCACCACAGGAGCAGGTCCCAGAAGGATAAAGAAGCAAGAGAGAAGGTCATCTTTGTCCACTGTTGTATGGTCTCAAGAGTTCAGTGAGACAACCCGAGGATTTTAGTGCATCATTATCATAATAATAGAACCGAGGAATAACATAAAGAGAAAGAATAGAAAAAAAAAAAGAATGGCAACAACAATGGCAATAAGGTAGTCAAGTGCAAGTTCTCAAGTGCAGATCTTCGATAAAATTGGAGTCGCAGTACTACTCCATACACGTCCCCCGCACGTGCAAGCTCTCACTGGTTTTATTTTCCTCTCTTTGGCATCCGGAACCCGTCTCCCTTGTTTACACCAACGCTTTCACTTGTATTTCTTTCCACGTTACTATGTTATGGCTTCTCTATTTTCTAAGCGTTTGACCTGCTTTTATTGTGGGCAGCGGTCCGCTCGTTCCCATCGCGGGCCTGTTCGCAATTTCCGCTGTGAACATTGTGAGGCTGATAACTTCTTTGACGAGGTAGGTTCATTGATTCTTTCCCTCGAATCTACTTGTATTATACTAATGATCGTTCTTTAAACAGAAAGGAGAAATCACAGATCCACCAGCTGTGGTCACCAACGCTGAAATCCACGCGCCTGGCGCATCAGAACCGCCCTTCGAATCAACCGATTTCGGTGGATCCCAGCCATTTTGCGCCAAATGTGCTCGGAATCAGCATCTATTCACGAGCTCACTAGCCTCCTACTTTCCCCCTTCGGACGATCCTACCGATAGCGAATACGAACGCGGGTATGAGCAGTTCCGCAGAAGCCTGGAGGACCGGTACCCCCAGGTTTGCGAGTCTTGCGAACCCATTGTGAAATCTCGCATCAGAAGAGCTGGCTATGAAGCGAAATCGGATCACCTCAGGCGTATGATGGATCAAAGCCGAGCAAACCGAGAATCACGACAGGCGAGGAACCGGAGCTGGAGAAGCTTGCTTCTTCTTGTGGGCGCACTTGCATATTGGGCTAGTATTGCAGGTCAGCTAGCCTGGAACTTGATCAGTGTAGCCACCCTCTACCAGATTGCGCCAAATTTCGATTATTTGCCCGACTCCGAACAACCTCCAGCGACACCTAACTCTATAACCTCATGCGTCAATCAGTCTATCCGTTTAAAACGCATTCCGAGCGAATGTTCGCCTGACCTAGCACCAACTGCTGGTCTGGCATTGATCGCAGGTGCACTTTCGCTCTGGTGGAATCCAAAGCTGCGCATGAAGATAGACGGAATGCCTGGTAAATTCCGCGGTCTTGCAGAGTACTACCAAGCTCAACTCATCGTCATGGTGGTACGATGTGTTTTCTGGGCAGTGGTCAAGGACCCGTCTACCAGTGGGTTAGAACCCAAATTGATTCCGGCCTTCCATGCTTTAATGATGGTTTTCACTATTCTGGTGAGTATATCTTGACCCTTGAGCTTTCCATGCGCTAACTTATGGCAGTCGGTTTTGTTCTCTCGATATGTTGTCAGTTACTCTAGTAGTCCACTCGTCAATTGGTCTGATAACAGCTGGGAAACCCAATTCGAAATCCCCAAGGCATCTTCTTCTGCTCTGCCCGAGTCACCTGTGTCGACTCGCACCACAAGATCCGGCGGAACACCGAAGGCGAGCACTGGTGGATTACAGCAGCGCTTTCCGATTAACAAATTGGCCCAGCCTCAACCTACATCACCCGTCGAGCAGTCGCTTACGGTTGCCTCCAACCATACGGATAATGATGGGATGGACTGGTCCCCTTCTATTACCCATAACCTCCGACCGACTGTGACACGGCGAGATCAGCCGTCTGTGCTCGACGGTCCTCATCCATTTCAGGGGCAGATACCAGCTGCCCCGACGCCTCCTGCGTGGAAGCTTCGCACCCAGACTTCAACGAAACCAATCGAGCAAGTAATTCAGCCTAATCCGTTCCACCGCAGTCCTATCCAACCACAAGGCCAATGGCAGCAAAGGCGTACCGATGCTGAGCCAGTGTTCAAGGAACCAAAATTCTTTCCTCCTCATGATCATGATACATCAACTGGACTGGAAACGCTGTTTGATCGTGCTTTCAATTTCCAGTCAGATGCTGCCCAAGGACCTAGCTGGTCTCAGCAACCGCGGAACAAGGGCTCGCCTCTCGACGAAACGCAAAGTTATCTCTTTTATGGGTGTCTTCGACTGGGTCTGCTAGTCAGCTTCATCAGCGCATGGAGTATCTCTCAAAATCACCAGGTCCTGATTCCAGGAAATTACGTGGAGATCGCTGCCCTAGGCGCGGCAAGCCTTGTTGCAGGGTTCGCTTTGATCACCATGGTAAAAAGGCCTCTTGTGGAATGGAATGGAATGGAAATTTTGATTTCTATCACCGAACTTGGCGCCGCTGTTCACATGGGCGCACATTTACCCACAGTTTCGCTTAATCGAGACTACTTCGATCGCTATGGCAAACTCCTCCTGATTTTCATGGCCGCACAGGAAACTATGAATGTGTTATCCTTCTACAATAAGGTCAGGTTAGAAAGCCAGCAAAACTCAGGATCTGTATCACCACAGCCACAGCCACAATCACCGCATTTGGGTCAATCGGCTGCCCTTGACTGGGCCGGAAGTCAATCTTCATCCAAGTCCACACCTGAGCCTCGAGTCAGCAGCCCGCCTGTGCACCGATCGTTTGGGTCACAACCATCCGCTCCTTCATTGTCATTTGGCGATACCGATGCAGCCTCCAGTTTCTCTTCGGCATTACCTTCCGTGCCACAGTATGGACTTACCTCGTCCCGAACTGTCCACTCGTTCCCCGCTGCCAACCAGAACACCTTCAACCAAAACAGAAACCCACATAGTTTCACCATGGAATCTCTAAAGGAAATCGACCCCACGTCTGATTATGAGCGAGACTCGGACACCGAAACTATAGCCACAACTACAACTGCCGCCACAAATTTCACTAACCGCAACATTCGGTATGGGAATAACCCCGGTCTGGGTTCCAACCCCTTTTATTCACCCCGGCGGAATGGTCTCGGAACAGGCATGGGCGGTTTGAGCTTGGATGATGATCCTACTCCCCGCCGCATGACTCGCAGTCAGACCCAGCATGGGCTACTTGGTCGGCGTCCGACCAACTACGTCCGATGATTTTTCTTGTTTCATTTTGCATCCATCTTTTCGTTCTTTTTAAAATCTCTCGCTTTCTTTGTTCAGTACACTGCTGGTCATTCTCTGCCCCCTGTCATCACTTGCAGACTGGACGGGCCCTCGCCATGGCGTTGATAGACTGAGCCAGTCGTTTTCTTTCCTTTCTTTCCACTTTCGGTCTCCCAGTTTGATTCAAGCGAATGTGGTGGGTTCATAGCGCAGGCGAATGGTTTTTGTTTTTGTTTTCGTTCTTCTTCTTTTCTATACTAACGGGTTTGGCGGTTCTCCGAGGTGATTGGACCGCTGTACATATCCTTCAAGAGGGTCGGACTACCCGGGTACTTTGATGATGTCTATGAAATTACGATGACAGATGTGAATACTTTTTGAAACCCAGATATTGATTTCTTAAATTTGATTGCCTTCAATATTCATTCATTGACATTCAACCTAGACCTAAACTAGTAACCCCCTACTGATCCACCCTCTCAACATGCACCTGGGATGACTTATCCCCATCGCCAATAGAGGCTCGCTCTGCGTCAGCATTCTTATGTTCAAGCAGCTGCGTAACTCCAAAGAGCTCATCCATCTTCTCGAGGGACAAACCTATAGGCACACCATAGTTAGCAAAAGACACCATCATGTACTATCAGAGGACTTGACTCACCCTTCGTCTCCGGGATAAAGAACCAAACAAAGACGCACATCGAGAAGCAGAAGCTCGAGAAAATAAGATACGTTCTGCACAGCCCGAAGTCAGCAAACCCACAGTCCAAAGCACCAGCCCACCAGTCAAACTCACCCATAACCATTATCACCAACAGTAGCCAACATATTCGGCACAGCCCTGGCAACAACAAAGTTAAACAGCCACTGTGTAGCAGCTCCAAAAGAAACATTCAGTGAGCGCAGCCTGGCAGTCGGGATCTCGGAGACGTAAATCCAGCAGACGGGTCCCCATCCGAATTGGAAGAATGCCGCGAACAGGAAAATGCATACCAGCGCAACATACCCGGCCGGGATTACAGGTGCACCCTCAACTGGCGGCGCAATGCGCACGTACAGTCCGATGTACATCATTGCTAGGCCCTGCGCGACCGAGGTCCATAGAAGGGAGCGGCGTCGGCCTAGCGAGTCCGCTACAAAGATTAGGAACACGCCACAGCTGATCATCTTTACGATGCCGTAGACACCGGTTGCGAAGAGGTTGGTTGCGTTGCCGGTTACGCCGAGCTGGAGATGGGGGTGTGGTTAGCATCTGATTGTGTTTTCGGTTTGGGGGCTTAAAGATAGAAGTGTGCGCTCACGTTTTCAACTGTGACTTGTTAGCTGGAGGGCCTCTTAACGGTATATTGGGGAGTGGGAGTGACATACAGATTTGGGGCGCATAGTAGTTAATCGCATTAGTTCCAGTCATCTGCTGGCAAATCATCAAGACGATAGAGATGATCGCGCGCTTGCGATTACCCGGAATGAGCCACATCTCTTTCATCAAGTCCCAGAAGCCGGACCCAGCGACAAGTGCGCGCTCCTGTTCCAACTGGGTGGCAATGGCCGCGAACTCCTCTTCCACGTATGGGTGGTCAGAGGGCAGATTGCGTACTTTGGAGAGAGTCGCACGGGCTTCTTCCCACCGGTCTTGTTTGGCCAACCAGCGGGGGGACTCATTGCACATTAACATACCGAAGAATAGGAGCACTGCGGGGAGACCTTGCATTGCCAGTGGAACAAGGTACATTGCGGGACCCTCAATGTTGAGCAGGGAGCCGTAGTTGATCCAGAAGGCGAGCATGATGCCCATTGTAATGAAGAGCTGGTATAGACCTGTTAGACCGCCGCGGATTGCGCGTGGTGCGTTCTCGGCGACGTAGAGTGGGTTGATCATGGATGCCGCGCCGACTCCGAAGCCAGTGATTAGTCTAGAAGTATGAATGTTAGCTTCAAAGGATGGGTGGAGGGCGAGAGGCGGAAAATATCTGTCTTACCGTCCGATGTACATGACTTCAATGTGGCCGCTGGCCGCAGTCTGCATGACAATTCCGAGTACAGCTACCACTGCTGCGCCGATTAGGGAAAGTCGTCTACCCCATTTCTCTGCTATTGGGGAGGCAACCAGAGCTCCAAAGAAGCATCCTGCTTGGAGTGTGGAGACGATATTGGCCGATAGATTTGCTGCCGCGACCTTGGAGATGTCCTCCAGGCCGTATGTCCTATATCAATGACACTGGTCAGAATAGCTAGACGCCGGGGAGCAGAAAGAAAACTCACTTCTTGAATCCTGGCATGGTTAGAACTCCGCCAATAATACCGGAGTCCATGCCAAATAGCATTCCACCGAAACAGGCCTGGGAAGCATTAGCTCTGTAATTCTAGCATTATTGTCATTGGTATCGCCGACGAGAGACCAACCGAGCAGGCAAGCATAAAGACCCTCCATCCGTAGATCTCCTTAGGATCCTCCTTCATCGCCTCATTGTGAACGATCTTCTTTAGAAGCCACGACATCTTGTGTAGTAGCAAAAGGGGTTAATCGAGATGATCGCAGTGACTCCAGTCGAGGAGGGGAGTAGCCAATTTTAAAGTAATTATCTGAGAACAGCTCACGGCGAAGCTAAACTCTAGATGCCGACGGCAATTGATAAACGTATAAAAGATGGAAAGAGACTACGAGCCCAAGCCTATGAGAGGTGTAACTCTAAGCCCAGTTGCCTTGGCTGGCCACCGAGCGACCTATGGGAGGAAATCAGGGATACGAAACAAGGCGAACGGGAATGGATGAAAACATCCACGAATCCGAAGCAAGACTGACACGGGCTGCAGGAAGCTACTACTGCTCACATGGCTAGCCAGGGATCCAAGTGTCCAAGATGTCTACGGCTGATTCACGTGCAGCTCTTAGATGGGCGGGAGGCGTGTGGGGGTAAAGTTCTAGGCTAGTATGTAGTACTTTGTATGTGGTAGTTTTCCCGGGGATTTGAGGGTGGCAAAAATAGGAGAATAAGGAGAATAAGTGGGTTTAGCCGAGAAAAAGAGAGGAGGACATTGGAAGGTTGAAAGTAGAGTATCGGCTGTTGATCTTACCCCGGACTGCGGGGAAACTTAAAACCTTGAGGCTAATCCCAATACGGTAAAACTTTCCAGAATAGGATGCTAATCCCATGGTTCATTTCAGACTCATCGTTCTCGGGTATTGCACAATATCAAATTGGAATGTCTACCAGAAATCAACTCTGATATATACTCTCCATCCTCTTCAGTAGCCACTCTGGAATAACTGGCTTTTTCTCCCAAGCTGCCCTCCAATCCCGTTGATGGTCTGGCACGGCATAAACGGCCGAGACGAACCAGCAATCCTGGCCAGCTGCCAGGTCCACTGAAAGTGATGGCAATAGCGTGCGTCCATGAATGATATTAGAGTTCGGATCAGCCAGGACGATACGACCAGCCCGCTCAATAGCCGAATGGAGCTCGACAATGCCAACCGCCCCAGCCGATGAAACGACAAGTCCACTTCGGCTGTCATGCATTGTCCCCTCAGAATCATCCCCAGCCATAGGCCCTAAGATACGACCATTATCACTGCGACATCCGTAAATAGCAAAGGCACCTTCAGAGGTTTGCAGTGCGCGACCGGTGCGCACATGGTGAGCGCGCAGATGCCAGTTCTCAGTTTCCTCCGTCGGCGGAATGAGAATGGTCTCGATGTCCACATCTGGCCACGGTTTCCAACCAGACACAAGAATAGGCTGGCCATTGAGCTCTGGTTCCTCGAAACGCGCATCGAGCGCCAGTCGTCTAGTCTGCCAGGTATCGCCACCGTCGTCTGATAACGCAAGCATGCTGTCTGGAGCATGCTGCTCCAGCTGGTATCCACCCGTCGGAACCGAGTATCCAAAGGCAGAACTGTATGCAAACTTGCCATACTTGGCTTGTGTTGCTTTGAGGGGGTAGTGGCATGCTTGCCCAGATGACAGTAGGAAAGAGTGTCCACCACGACGGATGGCAATGTGTTTGGGATATTTGAGGGCTACCACTTCAGGCAAAGAGGAACTTGGGTAAGGCTCCTCTTGCGCGGACCAGAAGGGATGTGTCTCCGGTAGTGCCAGTGGGGTGAACGAGAGACAGCACCAGTACGGTGACCCGGGGGAATTGTAATTCTCCGTTAGGTACATGTTGGCGTATGAGTATCCGAGACTCAACGTCCCATCGTTGTTGAACATGTCATGTTGCGTAGACCACCACCGGAAATGGCGAAGGACAATCCCTCTCACCACGCCCCATGTCAGTGGTTCCGGTAATTCGACATCTGCGAAGCCTAATGCACCCCAGAACCCAACCATGGCAAATCGATAGGTCATAGAGCGTCCGAATGGGATCGCACTGCCTATTTGATAGTAGCTCTAGTCAGGACCAAGCCACTTATCAAAAGAAGAGAGAAAATCATATCAGAAAGACCTGAGACGTACCGTTAGGATCGAAGTAGTGCACAAAGTCTTTAGCGAACTCCCGTGCCCGCTGACGATAGCGCTCAGCACGCTCGGGATCAAAGTCACCGGCCAGCTTCGAATAAAGAAGCTGCAAGAACTGAATGGCGAATGAGCCCGAGTAGTAATCCATCTGATGATGACTTTTAGGTCCATCATTGCTCCATCCCCCGCCAACATGGAAGGTATCCAGATGGTCCATATCAGCTTCGATACGAGACAAAGAGTACTCAGCGCCATTCTTTCTGAGGCCCAAGTTTGCAAAGACACGGAACCACAACCTGCAATCGTCCCAATCATGATTAGCCAACTCATTCAATCCACGCCAACAAAAGACCATCCTAAGCAGGATCAAGCCACAACATACCAATTCGTATTTGGCATCTCGCGCGCATTAATACTCGCCAGCCAACTACCAACATTCCCCCTCTGCTTTTCCGTCAATGGGTCCCAAAAGACATGAGGCGCAACAGCAAGCGCAAACCCAATCGGACACATCTCCACCATGCGCTGATCCATATCCTCGATATGGCCCCAGAACTCCGGGTGTGCGGGATCAGTCCCGTTGATGATCCCCTGGCGCCAGCGCTCGGCCTCGGCGTATTCATATTCGCCGCCTAGCAGCGAGGCCAGACCCCATAGCGGGCGGGCGTATCCCTCAATCTGGGCACCGCCTTCGTCGAATCGTGTCGTCGAGGTGCCTACTTTGACGCGCGTGCCGCCTGGTGTAAAGAGGGGTACCAGCGGGTCGAGAATGGCACGACATGCTTCTTGTAGGTCGGATCTGGTCCGGAACAGCGATTCGCTGAAGGCATGTGAGGGGGTTCGGCCGTTAGCGTGGATAGACATGGTACGTCTGTAGGCTTGGAGGCTATAAAGAGTTTGCGCTGTTTTGGTGGCTTTGTTTTGTTTGATAGGGTGATTGTAGGTTTTATAAAGATTGTCGTCGGGTTAATCGCCGATTATTAGTTGCTTAATAGGCACTTGATATCGGGGTTCGCATGACTATGCCGATGTATAGTCATCACAGAGGTCATTTTGGTGCGAATCGGAACTCGCTGAGAATGCCGATTCAGCCAGTTGGATCTGTGCGTAGTTCTGGGGGGATCCTGGGGCTGGCGTGGGGTTCGCATTTAGCCGGTCGACGTAACGTGGGGAGATCATCAGTGACAAGAGACTAGTCTGTCCGAAAGAGGCTGTGAGAATCTGATAAGTGGGAAAATTATCGTCCACCAATGAAGGAGACAGGCAACGCGACCAATAATGTGGCTCTTTTCATATAGGATATCATGGTATTATATTTGTACATAGGGTCCAAGAGCATTCAATATCTATACACGCCACGAATTGCATGGCATCCATGCAATTGGGCAGTTAACCCCCCAAAAGGCTACCCAAGAATCGGGCCAGCTCTTTCACAAGAACATCATCGACTCCTTCGGTCTCACCAAGACCCTGCTTTAGGATCTCGGTCCACCGGGCCAAGGTAATCTCGTGCAGCTTCTGTCCGTTCAGTGCTGAATGGACGCGACTGGCTTGGTCAGATGCGGTGGACTCGTCAGGTGAGACAGAGACGTGGCTTTCAACGATAGCGCCATGCTGCAGGCGGAGGAATGCACGAGTACTCGAGGGGAGCGAGGGGGGCAATGGCGGCCGTTCACGGGGATCTTCCTCGATGGGGTACGTTGAGAAAGTGAAGCGCGGTGTTTGAGTGTACTTCCACTCCAACGAGCGTAACTCGGCAATTCCTTTCCCAATGGCAGGCACCTGCTCGCCCTGCACTTCTCCCACTGTACCAGCAACCCAAGAGTCCCCAGCAAAGACTTCAGGCTCATTTGCATGAGCACGCTGGGCCCTGAGAACGGCATCGGGATGTACCTCGTAGAGCCGAGCAAACTGCTCGATCACACTCTGAATCACGCTCTGCATGGAAAAGAACGAGTCGGCTAACGCAGCCGAGACATTCCCGACCGGAGAACGAACGCTCTCAACGCCCTTAGCCAGGATATACGGGCGGGCGGATGATCGCAGGTACCGGCCAAGATCATGAATATTCGGGGAATCGAGCAAGCAAGTGCCGTGGTGGAGGGCTCGGTGTCGGGTGAGCTTAAACGCAGAGCCAGACACCTTGCGTGCCAGAGGCTCGTTGGGATCATTTTGCATTCCCTCTGCTCGGGCCATGACAATATCATGCCGCTCATTGACACTGGTGTTGGTAGCCCCGACCTGATGAAGTGCGCGCACCACCATCTCGGCATGCTTGTCACGCGTAAACGAGGTACGTGGGCATATAACGCTGTAATTTAGGTTACCTTCATCGTGGAAGACAGCCCCGCCGCCTGATCGCCGACGCACGAATACTGCAGCTTCATCCTCTTCCGTCGTGCCGTTCCTGCGGTCATTATAAAGTGCGCGGAGATCTGTTTCAAGCCATGGGTTCTGGTTGCGACCAATGACTACACATGGTCGATTGGCATAAAGGAACAAAATGCTGGACTCTGCCGGGGCATTTTCTAGTAGGAAGTGTTCGATCGAAAGGTTCACGTAGGGATCTGTTGATAGCGATTGGTAGATTTGGTGTAAAGAGGAGGGACGGCTGGCGAGCTCGGCGAATTGGTGAGCGGGATATGATGAATTATGGCGAATCCAGCCATGCTTTAGTGGGTTAGTCCAAAGTGCCGAAGACGAGGAATATCCTCGAAGGGCGAGCATTGGAGCAAGGGTGGGCGAAGTTATTGATGGCATCACAAAAGTTATGGGCCGATAGTCGGTTGCGCTAGTCCCAGATAGGAATTCCAGCGATGAGTCGATTTCCAATTTCCTTTTTTTCTACTTGCGGTCAGTCATCACCTTTGTTTTCTCTTCCTATTCTACTGTTTTTATTGATCTCGGGGTCTTTGAACTTATACTTTTACTTCATTACCTTGCGACCATCTTTCAACGCCCATCATGTCGACGTGGGGTCAATATTTCCGTGTCACCACGTTAGTTGCCCACCCCCACCACACACATCACTACTAACACCCCCACGATTCAGTTATGGCGAGTCCCACTGTCGCTCCGTCGGCTGTATCGTCGACGGATGTCCTCCGGGCCTTGAACTCACTGAGGCCGACATCCAGCCTCAAATGACCCGGCGCCGTCCCGGCCAAAGCGCCCTTACTACCCCGCGAGACGAGAAGGACCGAGTCGAGATCCAGTCAGGCACAGAGTTCGGTATCACTCTGGGCACACCAATTGCCATGGTCGTCCGCAATGAGGACCAACGTCCTAAGGACTACGGTAACAGCACAATGGACCTGTACCCCCGCCCTAGCCATGCCGACTTCACCTACCTTGAGAAGTACGGCGTCAAGGCCAGCAGCGGCGGTGGTCGCAGCAGCGCCCGTGAGACCATTGGTACGTTATGTGTAACCATCAACATCGGAAATGAGTACTCTTGCTAACCCAACCCCTATAGGCCGTGTCGCCGCCGGCGCTATCGCCGAGAAGTTCCTCGGCCTGGCGCATAACATCGAAATTGTCGCCTTCGTCTCCTCCGTTGGCAACGAGCACCTCTTCCCCCCGACCCCCGAACACCCCTCCCCCTCCACGAACCCGGAATTCCTTAAGCTGATTGAGACGATTGACCGCCAAACCGTTGACTCCTTCGCGCCCATCCGATGCCCGGAAACTGCCGCTGCCGAGCGCATGACCAAGGTCATCGAGAAGTTCCGCGACAACCACGACAGCATCGGTGGAACCGTAACATGTGTGATCCGCAACGTGCCAGTTGGACTTGGCGAGCCCTGCTTCGATAAGCTTGAAGCTAAGCTCGGCCACGCGATGCTCAGCATCCCCGCAACCAAGGGCTTCGAGATCGGCTCCGGTTTCGGCGGCTGTGAGGTCCCCGGCTCAATTCACAACGACCCCTTCATCGTCGACCAGACCGCAGACAGCCCCCGCCTCACTACCAAGACTAACAACTCTGGTGGTATCCAGGGTGGTATCTCCAACGGCGCGTCCATCTACTTCCGCGTCGCGTTCAAGCCCGCTGCTACTATCGGCCAGGCGCAGACCACTACTACTTACAACGGTGAGGAGGGTGTCTTGGAGGCTAAGGGTCGTCATGATCCTTGCGTTACCCCCCGTGCTGTCCCTATCGTTGAGGCTATGTCGTCGCTCGTTGTCATGGACGCTCTCATGGCTCAGTATGCCCGTGAGGGTGCTAAGAACTTGCTTCCCCGGAAGCCTCAGACTATTCCCACTCACCCTGCGACCGGTTCTCCTTCGTCGTAGATGGGAGGGAACCTGACAAGTTATATTAAAAATGTTATATGCAAGCGTCATTAAGAAGGGTCATGTCTGAGTCTATATACGTCTTCAATGCATCATGGAGCTACAAAAGTGTTATATAGATGCCATATTCATGCATTTACCAGTCTCGGGATAGCCTACGTCCTCGTCTTCTAGAAATATCTAGCATATGAAGCTGTCTATCTAAGAACTGCCGTCTACTAAAGGCTCAATAAATCTTAAAGCAAGAGATCAATTTTGAACTCGCTACCTAATCCAACAAACGCTACTCTCTGGCGAAGAGTCATAAAAAAAGGGGGAACATCGATTCATCAGGACAATCATCTCATCTCATCCCGGAAGGGCATCAAAACATCGCTGTGGATATCAAAACGACAGAAAACAGCAGCCACCCACAAAGAAACAGTGGGACAAAAAGTAAAGAGGCCAATGAAGCGAACAAAAGCTCACACGCCCAAGTTGTGTACAAACGACGCAATGCAATGAAACACAACACATCTCCAGGTGTCTCTCATAGATGTAGACACCAAACCTCACCTTAAAAAATGGAACATGCAAAAGTACAAGTGAGAAAGTAAAAACATAAAAAAAAAAAAACGAACAAAACCCCAGATCTCAGATCTAGGTACTAACCCTCCGGTTCCCAGTGCCCCAACTAACAGAGCGCTCAGACGTACTATCGATATCGCCAGCGGTAGCATTAACGACACGAAGTTTCTCTCGAGGAACAGTAAAAGTCGTCTGGACTCGTCTGCCTTCAGCAGCACCCTCCAAGTCCCAGTCATGGACATCTTCCTCGTCATCCCCGAAGCCAGCTTCGTTACCCAGATATCCGGGCGCGCCGGTGAAAAGATCATCGCGCGTAGACCGGGCACTGTTAAACACATCGTCAGAAACACGCTTGCGCGCGTTCCAGTCTTTGGCGCCCTGTTTGCGGCGGAATAACTCTGCCGAAGCGCTGACTGCTCGGCGCGGCGTGCTGGGACCCGAGCCTGTGGATTGTTGGCCGGATCCTGCTAGCGTGCTGCGGCGGTCAATTCCGGAGGCATGGTGCACTGTGCTAGTGGTACTGGCATCGGGGTATAGTTCGCTGTCGGGACTGCGGCGGGTCATTGTTAGGGCTCGGCGCATGGTGTTCATTACCCAGTCGGAGGCTTTGGGTTTGGATTCTCGGGGTAGTTTTGAGGGGGATGAGGGTGCGGGTTGGTCGAGGGCGTCGAATAAGAGGGACTCGTTCTCTGACTGGCGGTGGGACATGTTTGTCTGGGCTGTAGAGTAGGAATCCGCTGATACTGATTTCTCCGAGGGGGCTACGCCGTCTGGGTCGCTGTGTGTTGAGGCTGCGGCGATGTATTCCAGTGATTGGCGCCCGCTGCCCCAGCTCAAAGGTCGATCGACAACGATACCTCGTGCTTGGTTGACCTTGCCTACAGGCTGGGTGGACGGGAAGGAGAAGGCTGAGTTGTCTGACAGGTTGGTGGCTGTTCGGTTGCTTTTTGTCGGGGACTCGGCATCCACAGATCCAATATCCTTTCTCCGGCTGTAGAAGGGACCTAGGCCAACGCCAAATATGGTGCTCCGAGGAGTTGCGTAGGGAGTATCTGAGAAGGGGTCCTCGGGCTCCGTCGTCTTAACCGTGGGTCCTGTTTCAGCTGGGATGGTTGCCATGAGATGTTCTCGGAGGATCGCTTCATCTTCCTCGCGTTCATCAATGGGGTGGATATCGCCAGTAGCATCACTGCGCCTGTATTCACTGTTTCGATATGAGAATGGCCTATTGTTCACTGGAGGTATCACAGGGGGTCGGTTATTCTTGACTGGACTATTAGGGTCCATCAGCAGGCCAGTCCTCTCTGCCGTGCCTTCGCCCTGGTCTTTCCAGTTTGGTCTTGTCGTCTGGTTACGATTTGCCGACCAAGGATACATAGAGGCATCTCTTTTTTCGCTCATTCCAGAACTCCGAATGCTACTTGCTTGGGTTGGACAATCTCGGGCCCAGAAGTGAGCTCGTTCTGCTCCCAAAGCAAGTTCCCGTAGCTGCGAGTCTCGCTTGCCCTTTACGCGGCGCTTTCGGTGGTAGTTCCATCCGCACAAAACGATGGCCACAGCAGCGGGGCATCCAATGCCCAATCCAACCCCTAAGCCGGCCTTTTGGGATGATGAAAGCTTACTGGAATGGGAGGATGCCTTCGACGAACTGGCCGCAGGATTGCGGTAAGAGGTGACCCAGCTGCTCGAAGTCACATTGTAGAGGTAGACCTGCGAGTTGGACTGTGCAGTCGTTGAGGCCCGTTTTGATGATGGTTTTGGGATATTGTAGCCCCCAGAAATCATCATCACGCCCCCAGGGAGCATTGCCGCTCCATGCCCAAAGATACCAGCACCCTTGGGGATACCCAATCCTTCAAAAGAGGGTGCTGTCCAAATCCATTCTGTGGCTCCGCCAAACCCTTCTGCAAGGTCCAGAACTGCAAATTGTGGCTCGGCAGGGACAGTCATATCGCCCACCCAACCTCCAAATACAAACACTTTATTGCCATCTTCCGAGAGGACGGCAGTGTGGCCGGAGCGAGGCTCGATAGAAACCGTATCCCGAGCAGTCAGCTCAGTCTTTGATGTCGAAGTCGAGGTTGCAGAAACAAAGCTCCAGCTTTGCTGCGGCAGCGAGAAAATGGCAAGTTGTGACATGTTAAGGAACGCCTGCTTGGTATGACCACCAATAAACAAAAAGTCCTGCTGTTTCCCCGTATACCCGGCAGCATAGGTAGGCTGGAGCGGCACAACAGCCATTCCAGCTTCAGCGACGGGCGGCGCGCGCTTGCCAGTAGTGGCAGCGGTGAACTTGGTGTTGTAGTAAGGACTCGGCCCTAACACGACCGTTGACTGGGAGTAGTTGGCTGCCGAGACCCATGTTTCGTCTGTGCTGTTCGCGAATGGACACATCCCACCAAAAGCGTACATGGAGCTCTCATCTTCGTGGTGGGATGCCGAATATGTGAACGCTGCCGTCAGGTAGTTCGGTGCGGTCTTTGCGTCGCTGGTGATGACTGGAAGTCTATCCCATGTCCCGTTGCCAATTGAGCTTTTGCTGTTTGGGTGGAACTGCCATAGTACCGGGTTATCGGATGCGCTGTGGCAGTTGCCCGAGTAGACTGTGATGAGGCCTTGATCATTGATGGCAGCAACAAAGCTCGAATTCTGATCAGAACTGTAGAACGGCGTGCTCTTCAGCAGGGTTTGGTAAGATAGATTCTCGGCGTCGATACTGCTGGATAGGTTGAGGGAGACGAACTCGGTTTGACCAGTGGAGCTAGGTCGGAGGATGTACGCGAGAGAGTCATTGTGTTGTGGGGAAAGGAAGACGGAAGATGGAGTGTATGGGATTGCAGTAGAGGGATCAACTAGCGCAAGAAGCGCAAGCAGGAATGCCTTTGCTTTTCGGTGCTTCATGTTGCGATCTGAGACAATCAGGAGCAGGGATACATGCCAGGATCGGCAAGCATGGCGTGCCACGCGAAGATCTATTTTCGGACAGTGCAATGTGTAGTTCAATTTTGACAGTTAACATCAACGTGTCAATATCAATAAAGGAAAAGGTAGAGAAGCAAAGAGATATTGAAGGGGTAACATTGTACTCCGTTGGAAGTTTAGCAAGCTTGTTTACAATCCGAGCTGGGCCTCTCTATATTACCAGACCAATCATTAATAGTACCAAGAATCACTTTTTCCTTCACCCGACTTGATTTGGTCGCCCTAAACAAAGAAAGAGGGAACTTAATGGACCGAGACTTAGATCGACGCGGGATCAACTTCGTTGCTGGGCAACGGTGGGTGATTGCGTGTTTTTCATGTGAGAGGATACACTAAACAAGTATTCTCCTATGCAACGCATAGTGTATTTCAAGCCATGTACATCAGGCAGTAGCATTAAAACTTGATTTCTTTTGATTAACTGGATGAATTTAATTAGTTTAATTACCTAGGTAACTTGATTTGACCTTCAATCCTGGAATTTGACGTTATCAAGATTCCCCATTTGTGGGCCTTGACGAGAGCGGGTATCAGATGTGTCTCAGAGCACCTTAACACATGCATAAATTCAATCTTGACAACGGCCCTAAACGAGCATGTTCCCCGCAGAGTAATAGAATTGAAAAGGTTGGGCAGTAAGGGGGCTAAAACACTAAGAACCAGCTTTTAAGACGTTCTAGATAAGGTCTATTTCTTGGATATAGGGACCAGGCGATGTAAAAGAGCTAGGTGAGAAGCCCCAATTTCACCATTTGAAGCGGAGGTCGTAAACGAATGTTATCACTTCAGGGAACAGACATGGAGGCCTTTCTTATTATCCTAATGTTGGAAAGTTCATTTGATTCTTTTCACCATATAGCCGAAGGGTACATAGTAGCTGAGGCTAGCAGCTTGCCAGCCGCGGCGATGATAAACATGATCACCCCATTATTCCTCCGGCTGCTGGTGGGCAGATCGACCTCCCTTCCGACCTGCTTCCTTGGCTCTAGGGCTCCCTGGTTCGAATTTTCCACGTGAAGCGTGACCGCCCTTCGAGGCAATCTCTCTCTTCAAAAAAGTGTGAGTTTGCTATATCAAAATAGATAGAAGCTGCTTTGACTAACCTGCTTATTGGTATCCATAGAAGCAAATCCACTGTGATGGCTAGACTGTCCACCCTTTCGAGCAATTTGCTCGACCTCTTCGTGAGGTCGGTTGTGGAAGTTACCGGGGTTGGGGTTGTCGACCATTGTGATATGTACGGAGTAGTAATATGTGATTGTAGATAGTTTTGGAGTATTGAATTGTATGATTCCATGCTAAATTCACTGTGCATTTATATATCTAACTATATCTAACTATATCTAACGCCACGAGGTGGCTTTTGCCAGATGGGATAAATGGAGTCACCTTGACGTATATTCAACCCCAGCTTGCCATATTTAAATGTTGCCTCCACTGAACACTTTCCCATGGCTTCACCACGATCCATCTGGGGAAGTTTCAAGGAATATTATCGACCATCAAAAGAGAATAGTGGGGCCAAGTTCTACTGATTTCGTGAGTGTATGTAGGCTCAAGAGCAGGAGCTTCGTGTCGAACAAAATAAACACATATTAATCTTATATTAGACAAGTTCAAGACCAAGTCAAATATTCAACATGTTCAAACCCAGCACGGCAGATGAGGACGTAGCGTATGACCAAACATAGACAATATGTATTTAAGATTAGATGTGTACATAGTCCGCCAGTGTATCTTTCCAGACCTGGCCTCTAGGTCGACTTAGGGGTACAGAAGTTAATCGAAGGAAGGCAAGAGGTACTGGGGTGGAACTGGGCTGGTCCCAATGATATTGTGTGATCTCCCAGACCCAAATCCTACCTGGGCAGAGTCTATGTCGATTTTCGTCACATCGCCGTAATTGTGGATTGTATAACAACCCAAATTTATGGATCATCGCCTCAATCCAAAGTAACTAATAAGTGGTTGGTATATAACATATACGATAATGAAGTCAATCAACGGCATTCTAAATATACAATGTCCGTATACAATGTCCGGGAAAGAATTATAACAGAATGCATGAAGCCTGCAAGGCTCATACCACCAAATTCTATTTCGTAGAGGGATTAGGCATTCCAGAAGTATCCGGCCACTTACGAAAGAGGTCGGCGAGATGATCGATTGGCGCCGTTAGAAGCCCCACAACTGTCTCGTACGGAGGCTTGTCTGGGGCACTAGGGTGAGAACGCGAAGGGACGAACATCTTAGTTCGGCCAAAGCTCTTAGAACAGCCCTCACTATCTTCTTGGGACAGGGCTTGCTCCAGTTTAGGCAAATCGTGACTCTCCTCCTCTTTGATATGCTCGGACAGGTTCTCCATCATCTCTCGGATAGTAGGAACAAACTGCGTATCTGAAGGTGTCATGTTTTGGAACGCCTTCAGTTGCATTTTGACCTATATCCATTACATCTCGTTAGAACCACGATAGGTAGCAGAGGAGCTTGACTTACTTTCAGGTGCTGATCACGGTCCTTATTGGCCATTGCTACACCATCGGAGAGCAGTTTTTCAAAGAGAGGATAAACAATAAGCTCTTCTCCAATGGAGTGTCGAGCTAGTTCCCAGGTAAACAGATTCTGGAAGCGGGTCTGTTCGTCCTCGTCCTTAGAGGTAATTATCTTGCCATAATATGATTCAATCTCCCGGTGATCCTTTTTGATCGTGTCGATGATGCGGGGTGTCATGGTGGTCGCTGTTGCAATTCCACGTCTCTGAGCAACGCGTGACACGAGTTGGCTAAAATGAGGGTTTCTTGATGAGCGAAGGGCAGAAGTCATCATGGCCTTACAAGAAGATTCGCCCCAGTAACGACAGCAGGCTGGAACGTGATCTCCTTATACCAAACGTAATTGTAATAAGGGTTAAATGCAATTCAAGTCCTCATTTGTCTATCTGCGTGCTAGATCACACTTACGTGAAGTAAATACATGTAGTATAGTAATGGAAGAATGATGTCTTTTGCTTCCTATTCAAGCCTAGACAAACCCGAAATAATATATTGATCTTACGTCTAATAGATGTAATGAGCGTCGTGCTAGAATGCTAGGGACTCACATGATCTTGGCTATTTATGATCTCATATGTGATTCGAGTAGTTTCCTTACTGTGTATCCTAGGGGTCATAAGTCGCCAGATGCTATACGATGACTGATTTACCCGTCATGTTTGAATCATCAATGTACTCGCGGGCTCTCGTTCCCCTAGGTGCAAAATACCAGCTACGAGTAAGCGCCTCGTAGCTGGTTCCGATACAGAGGCAACTTTTTGGTCATCCATACCATAGTCTTAATAAGTTCATAGGATAGATTCTTTAATCCTAGCGGACAGGTGAGTAGGTACACCAATTTCGCCTCCAGGGTTGGTCTGAGTACTCACTAAGCATGCCCTGAGCGTTCACCACGTATCCGTAGATCATGCATAGATCATCTGACTTCTTATTAACCTTAATAAAGTATGTGAGCCCACTTATAGATGACATAATGAATGTGGCGGTACCCCAATTGGGCAAGCTAAGATTATGTAGGTCGAGTATTAGCGGGCACAGAGTAGATATTACTGAACGAGAGGTCCATGTCTAAGCGTAGGCTATACTCTACAGTTAGTGTAAGCAAATGAGTATCCCGCTTATTCAAGGCACACAAAATGAGACCCGTGCATGGGAAAACGCTCGAACAGACTACGTGGGCTCAGCGGCTACCATCGTCAGTCACCGGCTCTTTAGGGCTGCCGAGTCTTAGAGTACGAGAGAGAAAGGAAAAGCAAACATACGTAAAAAAGTTAGTTGACTTCAGCCAGTCGATCTTTGCGAGTAAATGAGATCGGTGAACAGGTGGTTTAGCTTTGTTCGGCAATGATAGGCAAATATCCAATACTTTATGATCGTGCACTTTGCCTTCATATGGACTATAAATGGGTTTCCAAGGCAAGAGAGTCGCCATTTGTGGACTTGTATACAACTACATGTGGGAATCAGGGAGTCAGAGATATCAACAGGGCTATTCCAGTTATTATTGTTTAATACCAAATACCTTTGGTGCTTACTCCAAAACCAAACCACTACGGAGTAGATAACTGAGAACAATAATTTAAATCAAACCACATCGCACCGTGCCTGCGCACAAACACCATGTACAATAGCGCCTAGTCCACGGGTGTCTAATGTCCGGTATCCAACACAGCCAAATTAAAAATTCAGCTCGACGTTAACACAGAGTAATAAGGGACTAGCGCGTGGCACATGCCCGGTCAACCGGGACTCAATCAAAAGCAGAAGAGCAGAAAACATTCTTACCCCTTTCGTCATACAGCAGGATCAACACGAGCAATTTCCCTCAATGAGTATCAGCGCAGATCCCGAATTGGATGTGGGATGTGGGATTGGGAATAGAATTGCGCTTGGTGAGCAGAGGCGATGCTCGTCTTCGTGTGCTTTGATCGCTTTTCGGGGTGCAGGTGGCGCTCGGGGACTGTAGGTACTGTAGGTACATGCGTCCTGGAGAAAATCAACTAATAATTTAAATCTGGATATGGAATAGAACGACATAAAAGACAGGATATCATGCGGAATAAGAGTATTGTTTTATTGAAACGGGCAAGGTGTAGCCAACCCGGACAATTGCCCATGATACTTCTGCCTCTTGGTCTTTTATAGGATTAGGTCGGTTTGGAATCGCACGCATCGGCGCCGGAAATGGCTGCAGAGCGTGTTGTGTCGGATGTTTAGGCCGAACTTCCACTGCGCGGGGCAAACTATACAACAATTGTAATAGTGATTGGCATTTTTGGACGCTCTACCCCTGTACTATAAGATGACTCTTATTGCTGAGAATGCGGCATATAACCATTGACCAGCCCGTCTCCCACATGCGACGACAAGGGTGTTTGCTCCAATCCCCTCGGATACGTCCTCAAGTGAGGATGAGTACACCGGTGTACCTCTTACGAACAGACTAGTATAACTAGTTCGAGTAGCGTCTGGGGTAGGTAGACTACGAAGTATGCTCATTAAACCCCCGCGGCCATCCTTGTCTAGTTTGGCCCCTTTTTCGTCAGTCGATCGAGTGATCCCCCGCACCACCGTAAGTTGTGGGGATTGTTTGAGCGGAGAAGAACGTCTGGGCATCTGTGATTCTGGTTCTCATCAGAGTTATCATGGAATATCCATGGATCATATCTGATGCAGACAATATAAGTCAGCAAATTACCTCTCACACTTCGAATTTCCACGCCACAAGAGAACAATGTGTGCCAATCACAGTATTTATCCGGGACATAATAAATTGCCAAGATGGTATTCCTATTATGTAGAATGGCATGTAGTTTGAAACTTGCTCTTTCGTATACCAAAACAGAAAGAAGGCTAATTGGGGGGCCAGACCCCTATATGACGTCGAGTATAGCGCACTGGTACTCTGACGCACGGACGGCGGATTTTAGTATTTCCTGCCTTAAAAGAGCTTCATGCAGGACGCCTCCCGAAGACTGGGGGTATTCGGTAGTATTATAGTATTATATCGTGTTACAGTATAATTCATATATACCTCTAGACATGTATATACATATGTGTTATACATATATATACAAGATGTTGGATGTTGGAGTGTAGTATCCAAACCGAAAATCACGGAAGGTCCATCCATGGACACAGTTTTGCCTTTTTCCTACCTCAACTGGTTGGGACGAACTACAAAAAAAAAAAAAACGGGAAAAAAACCCCCAGGAAAAGACATACCAAAAAATAACCCCAATAATACGGAGTACATTTTCCGGTATCGAGGCCCAGCAGTTCGGGCAGAAGTTTGAAGGTGCCGAGTTGGACTTCATACGATTGGAGGCAAAATGATATATATAACCAGGGCCGGAGTAACCTGGTCTCAAGAGACTAGACTATCCTGTACAGATGCAGAAGACCTCACTGTCGGAGCCGAGGGAATCAGGAAAATAATAAAATAAAATAAGAATCATCATACGTTGGGCAACCATGGTCGGCCATTTTCTTGGGCTTTTCACGATGGCTTCTAGTCCTGGCTTATTGCCTATTGTACTTGCTGCAATCTGTCAATTCCTCCTATTACGACGGGAGAGTCCTCGACGTAAAGACCCCCAAACCCAGTGGCGGATTTGCCACTGGGAAAGAACATTAACTACATAGTCTACATAGAACTACATATTTGATCTATATAAGATAATTAGGTGGTTTATATGAACATCCAAATATAAAGATGTTAGATTAATCTGCAAACAGCCCGGAATTCCAAAACTGACAGCCCCACTAGGTATATGGATAAAAAACCTTGTCAAATTTGATATCAATACTACGATTAATTTACCAAAGTAAATCAATTAAACCCTTCCAAAGTTATAACTTCCATCTTAACTTTTTTTTTTTTTTTTAATCTTCTTGGCTCAAATTATGCTGATTGATTTTGGTTCTTGGCGTCCCGATCATCGCTCTGCCCTATTACCCACCCAACCTCCCCCTTCGACTCTTCAACTCTCCCCTCTTGTCTCGCTTTCTCTACACATCTTTTTCTCTTTCTCTTTTTTTTTTTTAATTATTACAGCTTCTTAGCTGTCTTGCCTTTCCTTTGGACATTACTTTGGGATCTCTGATTCTTGATTGATTCCGATCTCGCTGTCCCCCCCCCCACCTCCATCCCCGAGAATTGGCCATCCGAATGAGCCTAACCCCAAATTATTTATAGCATCTGTTGCAACGGCACTCCTTTTTTTTTGACTAAATCCCCACGTGTGGATGTGGGATCGTCCAAATCCTCGTGCAGTAGCAGGTCTACCTCGTGTCTTTCCCCCCTAAGGCGACAACCCGCTGTCCGGTACACGGTTTCCGTTGCTCAGTTGTCGCCATCCCTATTGATCTCGCGAAAGTAATGCCGACCTGTTCGTGCGTGCCAACAGAGCTTTTTGTCAGCTCACCTTGAATCAATTATTACGAGGGAAACCCCCAAAAATAAAAGTGTCGAATTGGAGGATGTTCAACTAGGATGCTCAACTGCACTCTCGGCACTGCTGCCTCGGCCCCCTCCATCTGAAATAATGTCACAAAAGAAGGAAGAAGGGAACATGACGGAAATTCGGTCCTCGCAAGCTGGTCTGGAGGATCCGGATCAGCTGGCTCGGAATGGTCGTATCTCCAAAAATCACAAGCGGAATCTCAGCCGGTCCGATGAGTCCTCGCAACTACCATCTGCATCGAACGAACCCGAGTCTCGCCCCCCATCCAAATCATCCGCCGAACAACCTCCCATTATCACCGATGTGTCCGAAGCCACCGCGACGTTCCGCCAGGCCTTCCCCGGCCTCTACGGTGCCCGGACCCCCTCGAATCGCTCGTCATCGAGCTCCCTACAAGCCCTCAACGAAGGTATCGTGGTCGATGTCCGATCGGAAAGTGGAAGCATTGGAAGGGGCACTCGACGAGCCTCGAGACACTCGGATCATCAATTACCAGTTTACCCCGATCAATCCTATGCCTCCCTCCAGTCCCAGGTGCATCCCACCTGGCAACCACCCCACCTCGCAGAACCAGATCCGCTACCCAGACACTCCTATACCCGTGGCATTCGGACCGCGGGCAACACTCCGCTGTCGAGCCCGGGGCTCTTCTCCATGAGACACTCTCGCATGGGAACGCCATCCGCGTCGGACGATGACATCTCGATGGGAAGTTCACTTCTCCATCCATCACATCTTCAGCCTCCGAAAGAAACACACACCGCCGAAGTTGATCGTGATATGGTGACGGGAAACAAAACCATCAATCAGTATGAGATCCTCGAAGAGCTAGGCCGCGGTGAACATGGCAAAGTGAAACTAGGCCAGCATGTTGCGACTAAACAGAAAGTTGCCATCAAGATTGTTCAGCGGTACTCCACTCGCCGTCGGTTAGGCAAGTTGGGCAATCCAGAAGACAAAGTGAAGAAGGAGGTGGCTATTCTGAAGAAGGCGCGGCATCCAAATGTGGTCAGCCTGCTCGAAGTTATCGACGATCCGAATCGACAAAAGGTATACATTGTGCTGGAGTATGTTGAAAATGGCGAGATTGTCTGGCGCAAGAAGGGTCTACGAGAAATTGTCCACGTCGACAAGCTACGTCTTGAGCGGGAAAAGAATGGAATTCCAGACACTCCCGCGTTTTTGGAAGAGAGCCACCAATTCATTCGAACTGCCCAGCATCTGCGGCAACAACGGGAAAGGGCTCGCGAGCGGATTGAAGCACAGGCTGCTGATGCCCAGCAAGGGCCAATCCCCGCTTGGAGTTTGGAGCACGGCGCGGAATCTTCAGACGAGGAGGATGACGAGTGTGGTCTTCCCATCAGGAGATCATCGAGCCGTTCTGTTGCAGTAACAGATGAATCAAGCCCATCCTTTACTCAGGACCCGTCTCTAAATGCCGTCGAGGGCAGCATGTACGGCGCCTATTCAGATTACCCGTTCGAACGACGTTCCAGCACAGCCTCCAGTAGCTTTGGCTACGCCCCCTCTGAACCCGAGTGGTCTGCAGAGGGTGACGATATGGCATACGTTCCTTGTTTGACTATTGGTGAAACCCGCAGCGCATTCCGGGACTCTGTACTTGGCTTAGAATACCTCCACTACCAGGGTATCATCCACCGGGATATCAAGCCGGCTAATCTACTCGTCACCAGCACTCATCGGGTCAAGATCTCTGATTTCGGTGTTTCCTACCTGGGACGCCCAATGCGGGACGAGGAAGAAGAGCAGGTGGGCGAGACCGATGCGGCGGAGTTGGACGATGCTCGTGAATTGTCCAAGACTGTTGGTACCCCGGCTTTCTATGCCCCCGAATTGTGTTATACTGGCGATGACTTTGTGGAAACCATTGGGTCGATCCCCAAAATCACTGGTGCGGTCGACGTTTGGTCGCTCGGTGTCACACTGTACGGAATGATCTTTGGTCGCCTACCATTCGTCTCGGATGATGGGTACAGCATGTTCCAGACCATTGTTAAGAAGGAAGTCTTCATTCCACGGAAGCGCCTGGTGCCCGTTATGGATGAAGCGTCTGACTCGAATCAGTGGAACCTGAGAAATGATGATGAGCTCGTCTATGAGGATATCGATGATGAGCTATACGATCTGCTCAGGCGTCTGTTGACCAAAGACCCGGTCAAGAGAATCACGGTGAAAGAGATTAAACACCACCCTTGGACACTCCATGGCCTTCCAAACCCTCGGATCTGGATAGAGGAGACCGACCCTGGCTACCAAAGTAAAGGTAAACGAATTGAGGTCTCGAATGAAGAAGTTACAAGCGCTGTCAGCAAAGTCCCATTTATTCAACGGGTTCGGTCTAATGTCGCCAAATGGTTCGGCAGCGGTCGATCGAAGGACAAGGAACACCGCAAGCGCACATCGAGCACAACACCGTCTACCGAGACCCTGTCCTCTGCGTCAAGCAACAGCACATTCGGGAAAATCTCCCGCGACAGTCCGTCCAGTTTGCGAGGGGAGGAGGAATTATTCCGGCCGCTCAAATTTGGCAATCAAGGACACCCGCTCGCCCAGAGCGTTACTGCAAGCCCAGTGGATGAAGGCGATTGGGCGTCTTATTTTGATGCCGTGCAACCAGCTGCTGCAAAGCTTGCTGCTGCGACCAAGGTTGCCACTCCACCTCCTACCGTGACACCCCGACCTGGTCCTCCTCGTCGCGCAAAGTCCTCGATGTCTACAGCAGAATCCGCCAAGACAGCCAAGCCATCCAGTTTCGATATCCCATTGACTGTTCGGCCATTTTCCATCATCGAAGCCCTAGGACCGACTAACTTCGGTAGTCTTTTCAGTGGAGCTACTCGACGGGCATCACGAGGCAGTCGTAGTCGGCGCACTTCTCCGTCTGGGGAGTCAGGGTCTCTGCATGGGGATGGAGAACGTCGATCTGCTGAGCCTAGCATCGCGGTCAGCAATGCATCTGCCCATGGTCAAGTGCGCACCCCCGGCCTGTGGCATGAGGAGGAACATCCTTCTGCCGAGCAAGTGGCCCCTAGTCATGCAAACCGGCGCAAGCGATCTTCGCTACTCGAGGATACACCTGCAGAATCTCTCAACCTCACAAGGGATGCACTCCTGCGCCGTAGACGGAGCGACATCGAGGCAAATGAAGGCGGTACCTTGAGGGTTGACTATGCGATGTATTCCACTGAATCACTCCTCCTGCCGCCCATCAACCCACCTACCAACCAAGGATGTCCCGCCGACAACACCAACAATGGGCTGGCCACTTCCACCTCGGCCACTATCTCTTCCTCTTCTGCTGATGACTTCACCAGCGGCATGTCTCAGAGTGCCTCCCACCCCAGTATTCCGTCGGTCGTCTCAAACGCATCGTCTCTTTCTGGTGATGGTTACTCAGCCAAGGGCGATGACTTCGACGAAGTACCCTCCATGCTCCGAACCGGAGAGACACTCAAACCCCCTCGTCCGAGTTCGCCGCGGTCGTCCGAAGAGGACGAGTCGAGGTACTACTGCGATGACGAGGACGAGGATGAGTCGGAAGACGAAGGCCTTGTGATTGGAAAACGCAAACCCCCTCCCAAGGCTGCTACATCAAATATTCCGTCCTAGCTATCAAACTGAAATATGGCCGGTCCCGATCAGTCCAGCCCAGTCCACCTCTTTTAACCTTTGATCCCGGCCTACCCCACCACCTTTATAACACTCGGACTATTCTACCAGCACTTCCTCCACACCTCGACGCTTCCTAACTATACCTAGTGAAGTTGTTGTATATCACCGAATTTCATCTTGATTCTCTTTCCATCCCGGTTCCCGGCAGGCTGATATCTGGAAATTGTTCCTAGAAATTGTTCCATACATTCTACATGGTCTGTACATATACACGAACTCGCATGAGCATCCATCAGTGCCTTGCGAAGAATTCCCCAATGCCCTCATACCGGCCCCGTTTGCATATCTGTTTCTGTTGAGTTCAGTGTCTGTGACTATGAATATGGAGGGCAGAGAATCCCCTAGCGCGTTTCAGAGATTTCTTTCTCTTTTTCTCCCCCCCTTTTTTTGTTCTTCTTTCTTGGTCTTATGCATGGATGAGGGGCCAGATCGCTTTTTTTTTTTACTCTTTTTATTTTTTAACTGTATGTAATGTTGACTTTGTCAAAACCGGGAGGTTGGGCTTTGGACCCATATTTTGGATTCCTTGATAAGGGACTGCAGAGTGTCTCTTGGGGAATTTGAGCAATTGCGACATGACTGATATATGATGCTAGGAGGCGAGATGTCTAGCGTGTGATGAAGAAATGAAATATTTGGGGTTTTGGGACTGCTGATTTTATCCCTCTCCCCTGAGATGAATTTGTTTCCCATACGGAGTACTCCGTACAGTGTAGAAGACTCCGTGCCGTGTCTAAAATAGATCCCATACTTCGTCGTAGGGGATATACAACATACCAGAATTATATTAATTCCTCCCGCAGAGTTCCGTGTGGGATGTTATGCCCCTTGTCTCATTTTGGAATTCCAGCCTTACGGAGTACTTCCACCAATGATGATATCCGAGGGTTGCCAATTTATGATAGCATTTCTCTAGGTGCAAGTATGCATAAAAATCACCACTTATTTAGACTTTCCGTGTCTCATCTCATGTTTCATACGTTTCACAGTGGGAACTAAGCCAAAAAGAAAAAAAGAGGCTTCAAGGGTTGAGTCCGGGCATGTTTCTCTTTCGAGTCTGTACGAAACGTAATTGGGGGGAATTGTCGGAGAAATCTGAAACTGTAGCTATACACTAGGAAGATGTACGGAGTATGGAGTACAGAGGAACGTAGATCGACTATGTACAACATAAAAGCAACCCAGTTTCTACATTTCTGCTTCACAGAGCCATCGATCTGAACTGACTTCATTCAGCTCCAACAAGTGGTTGCCCATCATGCTTCCCTGCCTTCTTCTAGCTGCCGCACAGCTCTTCACCTCAACGTCCGCCGCATTAACCTACAATGGCGTGGATATCTCTTCCCTCATCGTCGAGGAAGGCAAAGGCGTCTCTTACAAGAACCTTGCGGGCACATCGGAAAGTTTGGAAACCATCATCTCGGCTAGCGGCGTCAACTCTGTTCGCCAGCGTGTCTGGGTGAATCCCAGTGATGGATCATACGACCTAGACTACAATGTTAAGCTCGCAAAGAGAGTACAGGCGAAGGGCATGGGCACATATCTCGACTTACATTACAGTGATACATGGGCGGATCCCAGTACACAGGTAAGGAAATAATCCCTCCAACGCGGATTGTTCGATCTTATGACTGACCCTACTTCTTTAGACCGCTCCCTCGGGCTGGTCCACAACGGACATTGAAGTCCTGGCCGGACAGGTGTACAACTACACCCTGTCAGTATGCGACACGTTTGCAGACAACAAGCTCGACGTAGAGATCGTCTCCATCGGCAACGAAATCCGCAGCGGCCTGATATGGCCCCTGGGAGGAACAGACAGCTACAGCAACATTGGAAGGATTCTGCACTCCGCTGCTTGGGGTGTGAAAGACTCCACGCTGACTACCACTCCCAAGATCTTGATTCACCTCGACAACGGCTGGGATTGGGGCTCTCAGTCGTGGTTCTACAACCAAGTTCTGGCATCCGGGTCTGCGCTCCTCTCTACGGACTTCGACTACATCGGTGTCTCTTATTACCCCTTCTACAACGAGGATGCCACACTCGCTTCACTGAAAACGAGTCTTACGAACCTACACTCGACGTACAACAAGGAGACACTGGTTGTCGAGACCAACTGGCCGTTTGCTTGTTCCAAGCCTGAGGTTGCATTCCCCGCTGATCTCAAGGATATTCCGTTTTCGGTTGCTGGGCAGGAGACTTTCCTGAAGAAGCTTGCTGAAACCGTGGAGTCTGTTGGTGGATTGGGCATTTACTACTGGGAACCTGCTTGGGTTGATAATGCGGGACTTGGAAGCAGTTGCGAGGATAACTTGTTCTTTGCCTGGTCGAATGATCAGGCTAGAGCTAGTCTGGATACCTATGGTGGTCTGTGAGAGTTTGGGTATATCGACAATCTCACCCCAGTGATGAAGTATACATGCATACAGGGTTTAGCCCTGTCACCTGATTTGACGGCTCAGATCACATACCGGCTATGCAAGGAGGTCTGTGAAGTTAGGCAGCAAACATTAAATATCAAAGATAATCAAATATAAAAGTACAAACATACAGAATATATGGACAAGGCAGACTGTTGAAATGTGCCTTGCCCAATTGCTTATATCCCTTATACCTAAATAGGACTAGTTCCCATGGGCCTCAGCTGGGTGGCTGTGCAAAAAGCTCAGGCCAAGTTCCCTTTAGCGTTTAACCCCTCCACTTTGGGAGATCGATCAACTACTTCACGGCCTAACATCTGTATATTCAACAGGCAACGCTTTTTATTTTCAATTGGATCTCTTCGGAATGGGTTCATATATATAGATAAAAATAGTCTGTGTTCGCCTATCTGTTATCAGGGTGGACACTGATAATGCCAATGTGGGGGAGACCCATTTGGGGTTCTCTTGGAGGAACTTGTACGGAGTAAAGAAGGTGGGAACTCTTTCTCTCTCTATTCCTTTGCGCTTAGGGCACCCACAGGGGAATATTAGGGGAATATTAGGGGAATATCATATATTAAAATAATCATCCCTATAACTCCCTCTACTCCTCATGGACAACACACGGCTTGATATACACAGACGTGTTTGACCTAGACCGCCTTGCGCACGTGAAAACGCCTAACCTTCAACTTCTCCCTCATTTACCTTCTCATTGCGGACCTCTTGTCAAATCCAAGGTATCATTGCTCTTAGAGATGACGAGGCAGTCCGGCGACCGCTGACAACTAGCTCAGAGCCTCATTCGCGTACCAGACCCGATCCTAGACCCTTGCGAATGACATCCCACCACATCGTCAGAAAACACTCTCCCTACATCGCTAGGCGTCCACGACCCTGACAGATTTGCTCGTCTAGTCTGCCCCTGTCGCCAAATCTCTGCGCTATATCCGATCCCTACCCCGTCCCTTGCCCCTGATCACAGCTCCAGCTTGGCGCTCGTGAAATAGCCCTCACCCGCGCGCATTCGCAAATATGGCCTCGCATGGCCAGAACCACGGCACGGCCTATTCCCCCGGGGATATCAAGCATCGGAGCGTGAGCCCTTCGCCACACGGCCAACAATATCACGACCCCAACACCGGTGGATTAGGAGTTGACCCCTCTATGGCCGCTTATTCGACAAACCCCTCCTTTCACAATCCCGACGGCAGCATCGGTGGTGCTGAAGCATATGGATACCCAAGCTATCTTGCTGGAGCGCCCTCGACACAGACATTATCGCCGACGGACCAGAGCTATGCCCCAACCATCAATACCAACATTCCGATATCACAATCGTTCGAGACAAGCCTGGTCAATCAGCTTGAGCACTCTTCGACGGGACTCAGACAGATGCAGGGCGACGAAAACTTCTCCAACATGCTCAACTCCAACCACCCAGAATTGGACTTTTCTCTCTATCAGAATCACAGCCCCAACAGCACTTCCACCCCCGAGTACGATTCTTCATTGTTGCTAGACCCGCAAATGCACCAGCGCCAGTCAATCAACCAAGCAATCAACCCCGCTGATCTGGTCAGCCCCATCTCTAATCCCTCAATATCTTCGCATCCATCATCGCAAGATCAGCAGCATTCTTCACCTGGCCCCATGTCCCCTCCAGGATCCACACCGGGTGCATACTATACCCCTCGGCATTCACGGCACACTTCCCTTGACCCAGCTACTGCGGCCTATTTGACTGCGCAGTCAGGTCCAGACTGGCAGTCGGTTATGAATAATGTTTCCTTCCAGGGCCATCGACGTGCACCGTCTGAAGTGTCCGAGGTATCATCAGCCAACCACTCCCCCTACTTGTCCCAGCACGAATTCGATGGCATCGAGAACAATGCGTCGCCCTCTTTGGCTCCCCAAAGTGATCCAAGCCTTTACGAAAATGGCCTAGGCATGGAATCATTCACGTTGTCGGAGCAGCATCAGCAGGGGATCAGCCCCCTTCACAGCCCGTATATCTCTCCGCGGTTGATGCCACAGCAGGGGGGTGAGATGGTGCCGAATAATTCGTATCTCTCTCAGTTCCCCTCGGCACCGACAGACATGTATGGAATGCCCCAAGAGGACATGATGAACATGGGCCAATTGAACAATATTCCGGGCGACATTGGTCAAGCTTCACAGATGGCTCCTCCATCGATCAATGTTGAGTTTGCCCCGCCATTGCGGAATCCAACCTTCGATCCATCCAAATCAACGGCAGATTTCGATTCATTGAGCCCCCCCGCTATGCGTAAGTGTTGATTTACAACACCTTTGATTGATACGATACTAACCAGATCTTAGGATCCCGTGTTCGTAGTAAATCTGATCCCTATCACCCTGCTTCCCGCCCACGATCTTCTGCAACTGCAGCAACAAGTCTGGAGCCCCGCGCACCTGCCACCCCACGATCCTTGTCACCCGTTGGATCGGTTGGCTCTCACTCGCGCAGTAGCCCCAGTTCGCGAGATCCCTCGCCCGCACGATCAAACCGACGCCTCTCCACTTCATCAATCGAGAACCGGAACTACATCCTAGATCTCGCCGATCCACAAAGACCCGGAGCAGCACCCGGGGAGCCAAAACGAATCCAGAAACACCCAGCTACCTTCCAGTGCACCCTATGTCCGAAACGGTTTACCCGCGCATATAATCTGCGATCCCATCTCCGCACCCACACCGACGAACGACCATTCGTGTGCACAGTCTGCGGTAAAGCATTTGCACGGCAACACGACCGCAAACGCCACGAAGGCCTCCATTCCGGTGAAAAGAAATTCGTTTGCCGCGGCGAGCTCTCGCGAAGCGGACAATGGGGCTGCGGCCGCCGCTTCGCCCGTGCAGATGCTCTAGGCCGCCATTTCCGCTCCGAGGCGGGCCGGGTATGCATCAAGCCTCTTCTGGACGAGGAGTCGCAGGAGCGTGACCGCGTCTTGCTAGAGCACCAGCAACAGCAGCAACAATCACCAACTGGCCATCTCCAGCCAATCCCCCAGCCGCTCGTCATGCCCAATATGCCCGGCATGGATGGACAATCGACAGGCAACTTTGTTCTTCCTGCTGCTCTTCTGGCGCAATACCCGGCTCTACAGACATTACAGTGGGACCAGATTTCGGCTGTTGGTGATGATCCGGGTGAGATTGGTGGGCGGAGTAGCTTTGATGCTAGCTCTGGTGGGGAGTTTGGCTTTGACGAGGATGATTCGGGGATGGGTGGTGGTTATGGTAATAACCAGGGGAATATGTACGGTGTCAACAATAACTCCGGTCAGATGTTGGGGGTCAATCCTGGGGATGCTGGGTATTCTGATCAGAAGTGGACTGGATGACACTGGGTATGTTTTACTTTGTCGTCTGTTCCCTGCCTCTTTCTTTCTCCTTCTACCTCTTCCTCTTCTTCTTCCTCTTCTTCTTCTTCTTCTTCTTCTTCCTCTCCCTGCTTCAGGTTTCAAAAAGGATATTGCATGATGCATTCCATCTGCATAAAGCCGGTTCTTTTGTTTTCAATTCTTGCCTGTATAGAAAGGCTTGTTGGCGTTCAGATATAGGATGCTCTCGGGGATGTCGGAGGATTCCCGAAGCTCGGCAATCAGGACATATGATTGTCTTGGTGTTTTGTTTTTGTTTTTGGTCTTTCTAGACATCGGTGTTTATTATGCCGTTGTTTGATTCTCATTCTCAACTTCCCCTTCAAGGTGGTTACTGTTCTGCCCATCTTATTACTTATGAAAGAACCAGGCATCATGATACTTTTTCTTTATGATATTCCCATGTTTATTTCATGTCCATCTACTTTTCTTCTTTTCTTTCTCTTCTATCATGAATTCTGTCTCATTTTGAGGTCACAGCTTCAAACCTATATACCATGACATACAATGAAATGGATTGCATTAATCAAATGACTTGGCCCTCTCAGCCTAGTACTTATTTACTACTTACTATACCAACTTCATCTTGCGCCACTCACACTCCCGTGAATCAAGAAACAGTAGAATACAGATCACATTGGATATCATCTAGTCGGCAAAACAAATCTAAAACCACCAAAATTCACCATATACAAGGTGAGGGACCACTATAATGTAATCCAACCAAATCATCAACTCCAGATCGAACCCAACAACCTATTTTTATGGTGTCAAACCAGACTGAAATCCACCTCCACCTGCCCCACTCTCTCTCTCTTCAAGAGGAAGCCTTCTTGGCCAACAAGTTCAAAGCACTACCAGCAAGGATGAACGCACACTGGTCCTTACTGAAAGTGTGCTGAACAGGAACCTCGAACACCTCTCCAGTCTTCTGCTTGGTAACACGCAACTTGATGTCACCCTGTCCACCAGCCTGCAGCACATCATAAAGACCAACGGTATCAACCTTATCACAAGCATCGATACGGTCATAGTCCTCACGGTTGGCAAATGTAAGAGGCACAACACCCTGCTTCTTAAGGTTCGTCTCGTGGATACGGGCAAAGCTCTTAGAAACAATAACCCGACCGCCGAGGTAACGCGGCTGCAGAGCAGCGTGCTCACGCGCAGAACCCTCGCCGTAGTTATCCTCCGCAACAACGAGCCACGAAATACCGCGCTCCTTCCATGCCTCTGCCAGCTCCGGGATTCCGTACTGCTTGCCGGCTTCGTCGTAGGCGACGTTCGTCTCGCCGGTTGCGGCGTTGACGGCGCCGATCAGAGTGTTGGCGGAGATGTTGGGCAGGTGGCCCTTGTACTTGAGCCATGGGCCTGCGGCAGAGATCGTGTCGGTTGTGCACTGGCCCTTGACCTTGTACAGGACCTGGAGACCGGAAAGATCGCCCTTGGGGAAGGGGGCGAAGGGCTCGAGGAGGGCGAGACGGTCGGAGGTCGGTGAGACGATGACTTCGCTGCTTGCGTCTGGGACGGCGGCTGTGGGCAGGAAGTTGGGGTTACCTTCCTCGAAACCGGCGCTGGGGAGATCGAAGCCGCTGGGGGGCTGGAACTTGAAGGTCGAGCCGTCTGGTGCGGTCAGGGAGTCGGTCATGGGGTTGAAGGTTGTGCTGCCGGAGTAGGCAAGCGCGGTGACGAGTTCCGGTGAGGCGAGGAAGTTCATTGTTTGCCGGTTACCGTCGTTGCGGCCGGGGAAGTTGCGGTTGTAGGAGGTGAAGATGGCGTTGTCTTCGCCCTTGGGGACGCCGTCGGTGCGCTTCCATTGGCCGATGCAGGGACCGCAGGCGTTGGCGAGGACGATGCCGCCGGCTTCCGAGAAGGTGTTTAGCGTTTGATCGCGGTCGAGAGTGGCGCGGATCTGTTCACTGCCGGGAGTGATGAAGAAATCCGCCTTGGGCTTGAGGCCTGCTGCGGTGGCCTGCTTGACGAGATCCTCGGCGCGGGTCATGTCTTCGTATGAGGAGTTGGTGCAGCTACCGATGAGGCCGGCACCGAAGGTCTCGGGCCACTTCTTCTCACGGACGGTGTCGGCAAACTTGGACAGCGGCACGGAGAAGTCGGGGGTGAAGGGTCCGTTGATGTGCGGCTCGAGCTCGGACAGGTTGATGGTGACCACCTGGTCATACTCGGCCTTGGTGTCGGCACGCAGCAGGCTCGAGGGGCCGGCGGCGGCAACCTCAGCAGCGGCCTCTGCGACGTGGCCGCGGTGGGTCGACTGCAGGTAGGGAACCATGCTAGGCGAGAAGGGGAAGATCGAGGTGGTAGCACCGACCTCAGCACCCATGTTACAGCAGGTAGCCATACCCGTGCAGCTCAGAGTCTCGACACCAGGGCCGTGATACTCAACAACGTAGCCAGTGCCACCGCGGACAGTCAGCTTGCCAGCCAGGGAGAGGATAATATCCTTAGGCGAAGCCCATCCGCTAAGCTTGCCCTCGAGACGAACACCGAGAATCTTAGGAGCCTTCAGCTCCCAGGGGGCGTCGACGAGCGCATCGACAGCATCGGCACCACCGACACCGATGGCAATAGCACCAAGACCACCTCCATTAGGAGTGTGACTGTCTGTACCGAGCATCATCAATCCAGGGGCAGCGTAGTTCTCCAGCACGCTCTGGTGGATGATACCGGCACCCGGGGGCCAGAACTCAATACCGTAACGCTTGGCAGCACTCTCCAAGAAGTCGAACACCTCACTGTTACCCTTGATTGAAGCTGGCAGATCGGTATCGGCACCGCGCTCACCGACGATCATGTGGTCGCAGTGAATACTGGCTGGGACGGCGGTGGAGGGAAGACCGCAGGACATGAATTGGAGTAGAGCCATCTGGGCCGAAGCATCCTGCATGGCGACACGGTCGGGCTTCAGCTTCAGGTTGGCCTTGCCTCGAACGTCGCGGCCATTGTTGGTTCCGGTGAGCAGTGACTCTTCGGCATTGTCCAGATGCGCGTAAAGGATCTTCTCGGCGAGGGTGAGGGCGCGGTCAGAGCCAAGGACCCGGCGGACCTGTTCGAGGTTGCGGACGAGCTTAGGATATGGGGGCATGCGGGAGGAGGAGGCCTCGGTGGCTAGGCCACGGGCGAAGAGCCGTTGTGAGGAGAGCCGTGTGGCCATCTACAAGGCGTTAGTTTGTCCAATTGAGGTGTCTTCAATGTCTACTTACGCCACGAGAGGCAGAAACCCGCTGCCAAACAAGCTGGCTCACCATCTTCACTAATGTCCAAGTTTGGGGAGAAACTGGGGGAGGAGAAGATGTTCCCTTTTTTTTCCGTCCGGTTATACGTTATTTGTATTGGCTCTGATTGGTTGGTGATTGCGCCGATTTCGGAATCCAGGCCTCTATTATGTGGGGAAATAGGCTTGGTATCTCTACTCTGTACATACAACATAACTAGTAGTTATATATAACTATGTAGTGCTATACAACCTCTTCAATGATCAATGAATCCTCTATCGGGCTAAATTCTGAGGCATTCTCTTATGATTTTCCCTATGACTTCCGTCACATAACTGACAGGAAAATATGCCACTTCGAATCTTTGCAGCCGCGACAATGCTGGCTTCTTGTCGTTTCATCTCTTTTGACAACTTCCAGACCACCAGAGGACATCTGACAATATATGCCCTAATCTCAATTCATGGTGGATAATGTGACTTGTTGTGCCTTTTCTTCGTCATCCATATCCGCCTGATCTCCACTGAATCCTGGAAGAATGGACCAAACCATTCTTTATCGGCAAGGATGTGGAAGTCACTCCAGCTGGCTGGCCCCAAGGAATGCCTGGGAATTGGCGGTGATGGGGTCATGGGGAATGCCATCAATCTCAATCGAAAGAGCAGCAATATCCTATGGCGACTTTACCAGAATGCCTGGCAGGTCCAATGTCATCGAATGTGGGAGGATATCGCACTGGCTATGTCGATAACTTAGCCCATGAAGGGCGAACAATATAACTGCTGAGACAGGTGAAAATAAAGACACAAGAAGGGGTAGTCACGTGGCATGTGGATCATTGGATATTTATTAACCATCTCATAACGTTGGAACTACGGAGTACATCTGTGATGCTTATAGTACTTTGTAGTACCAGAAACTAAAATTAGATGCAACCGGAAGCCCGCCGAGATGATGACAATGCTTTTTACCGGACGTCGATCTCTGGATCTACTACGGAGTAAGATGTTTCAAGCAGGCAAACTATCACCCTGATCTTAATCAACTATGGAGTATACTCTTAACAGACTGGAGAATTCTCGGTAAATTACGATATATGTTGCAGGCAGCAACTTATTCCTTTATGGAGTATCATTGCGATAATACTCCTATCAAAGACCATCACAGGAATGATCTGCAGGGACCAGATGATATGACCCACCATCTAAGATTATATGGGAGCCTCGACATCTGCCAAGACAGCTAGCATATACAAAGTACAAAGTAGGCAGTCTTGGCCGCGGAGACTATGGAGCTTGTACATTGTTGTATGTCTCACGAAAGAGATGTCCCATTAACTACCCTTCGCGTATTAATCGAGATGCATAATATCGATCACTGTGAAGTAAGTAGTCGTCGACAGCCAAAGGTTGTTCACCTGAGCAAGGAACAGCTAAACGAGAAAGACCACCGGCTATGACTGGCGGAATTCTTTGCACAAGCTACTCTCCTAATTTGTAACATTTTGGAATAGGACTAAATCTGACAGGGTCGAAATAATATTCAATGATATGTTTTCCCCATTGGGTAGGCAGCAACAAATAAGTGCAGCATGTACAGTCCCCCTATAACAAAGCTATACAGAGCGGAGTACAGCGGACAATAAGGGGAAACCGAGAAAAATAGCTCAGATGGAGACATTTAGTGCCAAATTCAAACACAAAATGAAACACAGCTTTCGCCTAGTCTCCTGACAGGGTCAGCACTATCAGAAATAGGGCCTGATGGGCTCGTCTATAAACCCAATGTTCAGCTCAAGGTGTCTGAATTGAACCCCAGGTCCAACGTTTCAGCGGTCCTTCGGCCGTTATCGTCAGGATCATTTCCCACAATAAGCTACGATGGTAGCCTTCTCGGGAAATCGAATGAGAAAGCTCCTCATTGCCGTGGCTTTATCTCTTGTCGTCTTCGTTATCCATCAGCTCAGCTACGCCGAAGATTTTGCCCTCGCTGGGCAGTTGTCCGAGTCTATACGGATAGTCAACAGATGTACTTTTGATGCCCTCGAACCTCTCGATACCTTTCACCCTATAATCGACTCCAAAATACCCAACATTGTCCACCAAATATGGAAAACAACCAACATCCAAGAATATTCTACAGAGATGAAAGCATCCCACGAGTCATGGAAGACGATGCTCGAGCCCCAAAATTACACCGTCAAGCTCTGGACTGATGATGACATTCTCGAACTCATCAAGACCAAATACACCTGGTTACTGCCGACATATATAGGATATCCTCACAACATCCAACGAGCCGACATCGCCAGACTGCTTGTCGTACATACTGAAGGTGGCATCTACACAGACCTAGATGTTTACCCTATGTCAGCCGAGCAGATACAATGCCTCAAACGGCTCGGCTTGCAAGCTATATTCTCCCCGACAGCAGGCACACTCGGCCTAAGCAATCACTTCTTTATGGCCGAGCGTGGATCTCCGCTCCTACAGTGGGTGCTCTACGAGGCCAAGCGGCGGGGGCTAGTGTCGCGACGGATAGTTCTGCCATACCTAGAGGTCTTTTGGTCTACGGGGCCGATAATGTTGACCGCGGCATTCAGGAAATATGCTTGGATATATGGTACGCTACGGGACGACGTAGGGCTGATAGACGAAAAGTATGGCGGAGCGGTGATAGGGCATGCCGCTGGGCGGTCTTGGCACGGGGCGGACGGGCAGGCGTTGAATTATATTGCGGATCATGTGCAGGTTGGGATGTTATTAAGTGGGATTGCATGTGTATTTACAGTCTTGGGGGTTATCTATGCCGTTAGGAGATACAATGGCAGAATCACTACTATATGAGCTCCGGAACCAGAGGGCCCTCCTGAACACTGATTTATAGAATGGTGTTAGGATACGTATCAGAGGAACGTCCATCTAGGCCTAACGATCATGTGAGATGTGTGTGAGTAATATACTTTGTGCGTATATAGCTTTCCTTTTAACGAAACCAGTGAGTACATCGATTTCTATTCCCGCCGCAACCCTAAAACATACTAAACCATCATGATGATCGGTTTAAATATGGTCTCTAGAGCAAATATTCGATGCTACAGCTACTATGCATGTCTTCGTGGAACTTGTATATCATCATATAAGATGACATAGATATCTTTTAGGCTATTTAGGGCTAAAACCTTGTTTTCGACCTATGACGGATGGAATATATACACCTAGGCACACTCCCTATTCCAAAACTTCATCTTCATTATTCCCACACTTCCACTAGGTTTGGTACTAAGATATCGTTCAATCGAGGTGCTTCGAATGAGAGATCAAGATGAGATACCACTTTGTTCTTGCTCTTTGCGCTTCGGATTAAAGGCTTGAATATTGGAATAAGAACATCCGAATATAAGAGGTAGAGTATAAATGTATCGATCTATCCTAAGTAGGTGTGGTCCAGAGGCCGCAACCCAAAACGTCTTCGAAGGTTACCGTACCGTTGAAATTATTAGAAATATTGACTTTTTGGCCGACGACCTTTCCAGATACGGAGCTGTTAGAAAATGATGATGCTCTCAAATATGGACGTTTTACTTCCTTCCTCGACTTCACCTTTATACCAAGAAGAGAAAATGGCTACCGACTCTCAGCCGGGCAAAATGCATGCCTCGAGAGACCCCCCAAGTTATGAGGAGACCACACAAGTTTCCAGGGCTGTGATAATACCAAAGTTCATCAGTCAACTTGAGAGTGCGCGAAATGGCAAGAGCTTGCTATCTATCTTGTCAGGCGATGAACTAGGCGTTGATGACAAATGCAAAGCGATGGAAGACGCAGATCAAATCCCAGCTATCAATGAAGAGAAAGAGGCTATCTTGCTTGAAAATGCACTTCGGCTTCAAGGCTCGCATAGGCTTGCTCAATCGGTGTGCTATTATTATAACACCCGACATACCTCAAAGGACAGAGTGTGGTGCAAGGCACTAATTGAGGCTGATATTGAGATACGCTGGATTGTCCAACGAATGATCTGGGTTCATCAACAGCTTCTAACGATCGAGCTTGCGACCTACCTCAGAAAGCTGAACCAAAGGTACTGGAGAGCCCATAGGAAACTATGGATCGCAGAAGACAGTATTGACAGTAGATGTGCAAAACGAGCATTCGCATTCCAAAGAAAAAACATCGACTGGTATCTCTCTAGGGAACTATGCGAAGATTGCGTGAGACGAGGAGGTTGCTGTGGGCGGACATGCGGATGTTGCGAAAGACCACGAACTATTGATGGACTTGAAAAAGAAGGGATGCATAACCGAGGTCACTGCACTTCAGCGTGCTCCTGTTGTCTAAATGCCCACGGCCTCGATGGTAATCATCTTGGAGATGAGAGCACAGACCTACAAGATCTTCACTTTGATACTACCAACACTCAATATATCCCAGACCCCCATACCTTGCGTCTACTTAAGGGTTATATCTTTTATTTTTAAATGAATACAGAGAGCAATACTACTAGGGGATTTTGCTTGATATCGGGGTATAAATTGCTTTATGTGTGTGAAAGAATCTGGATTCATTAGCCTTGCTAGGACACAATTGGTTTATCCCCTAAATATATTCACTATTTTCACTACCTAATGTTCACTATGGTTCTTCATCCTTTACTTTCCAAGGTTCATACATCATATATCCAAAGAGGACAAGAGCCCTAGTAAACTAAACCTTAAACTACGTAACTGGCCGTCAATGGTTTAAGCCTAGCTTCTTCTGTTTAAATCCTACTCAGCTTCATATCTACTACGAGTCAATTCTCTACTATGGGTAACAGCAACAGCAACCCCAATACGAAGCTATCCAAATCTGCAAAGTCCGATAATGACAGGACCATCGAGTTCTCGTCGAGCAAAATGCAATCTCAACAAACACCAGCATACAAAGAGAGTACACAGAATGTGATGAAGAAATATTCAAAGCAAGTGGAACATGCCAAGACCCCCGAGGACCTGTTGGAACCACTCTTGTCAGACATGAGTATCGATGAAAAACGAAAGCTCATTCAAGATGCTCCAGACATAGTCTTTATTAAGGATGAGGGCCAGACAACAAGAACTCTGAACCTTGAGACTCGGCTTGAAAATGCAAACTGCGACGAGCTTGCTCAAATGGTAGCCCACCGCTACCATTTACTCAACGCATCATGGGACCGAGCCTGGTGTAAAGAACTGATTAAGCTGGATATCACCCTGCGATGGATTGTCCAGCGCAGAGTATGGCTTGAGCAAAAGGCACAAGCCCTACTACAGACATGTCCAAGACCGTATATGTCAAACTCGGATTTATCTAATCTCGAGGCCTATGAAAAGCAAATCCAATCCCTCAACTCAAGATACTGGGAGAGTCATAGGGAACAATGGGCCAAGTCAGACGGAATATGGAGCATGTCGGCGAACCGAGCAATAAAGAGGCAGAGAAAACATGTGGATTGGTATCTCTCGGATCTGCTTCGTGAGGACTGTGCAAATCGAGGGGGATGTTGTGGACGCAAATGTGGATGTTGCGAGAAGCCACGGATGACTGTCAATATAGATGGGATCCGTGATCGAGGCCACTGTACCACAGCTTGCAGTTGCTGCCTCGAGGCTCACAATATTGACGGTGAAAATCTGGAGATGAAAGACGTGGATGAAGTTCATTTCACATCTCGTAATCGCCACGCTGGGCGACTGCTCAAGGGATATATCTTCTATTTGAATGGGATGGAATGAATATCCCACCAGATCAGGAGTTTTGCTTGTGCTGGAAATATTGCTTGGTCAACTTGAGTCACATCCATGGGTACTTAATGGAGTAATGTTGCTAATCGGCTGTTCAAGCAAACCGGGGACTCGGTGCTTAATGTTTGATGTCTCTGGGCTGTCATTGCTTTGCCTTCGCTTCGCAAAGATTGAAGCCGTAGCTAGAATAACCAACTGCCCAAGATTAGCTCTATCAAATGTTTTCTTAGTTGAATTTCACTTGAAACAAGAGACAAAAAACAAAGATATCCTCAAATCATTCGTTAACAGGGAAATTTCATTAAACTCGGAGTAAAACCACCAGAGGGCACAGAAGTGCCCTCGTCCCCAAGACAAATGCCAATGCCATACCATACCATAACGCCTATCGTCACATAAAGAAAAAGAAGAGAAAACAAGGTGAGGCTCTGATCATACAATCACAGACCACTGTATGCCAAAGACATTCCATGGCCAATTCTTCATCAACATCGGCGCAAATTCACAAATATCGGTGGAAATAAAACACATGGGTAGAGAAAAAAAAGGCATTGGTCTAAGAAACCTGTTGTCTTAAGACTCCTCTGCCTCGTCAACCACTGCGGCACGGAGTTCCCAAACCAAATCGTAGCATTCAGCTAGCAGGTTATTGACACTGCCCTGGCCTTCTGGGATATCTGGACCGACATAGAATTTCCCATCAACTCGCATGTTATCAATCGAGTTGAGCTGTTTCGGTCAGCTTTGATACACAAGCAGTGTAGATAGTTACATACCTTCATGCTGTATGGGTAAAGTTCGCGCGAATTTGCAACGCCTCCAGACTCTTTAACTTCAATCAAGCACCGACGGAGAGTTTGAAGTTGGTTATAGACTGGGAGGAGAGCTTCAGATACAGGTTCTGAGGAAATCAAAAGCGCATAGATGTATGCATAACTGCGACGAATGAGGTAGAGGAGCGTCTGATCATATGTTAGCCAAATCCACCAAAGAATGCCCGAAAAAAAGATGCTTACTCGCTGCGCGTGCAGATCCGCTGGTTGGCCTTCGGCATCGACAAAATTTCCATTAACCCGTGCCTCATCAATTCGGTCAAGCTTTCGCTGGTATACGAAAAGGTCGGTTTCGCGCAGTGACCAAGCTTGTGTTACAGACAAACGATCCAGTTGGTTGCGGATTTCCAACAATCGTTCGTATTGTTCTCGGAACCGTTCATCAATTTTGCCCTCTCTGTATCTGAATCAGTCGATGTCCGATCATCCCGTTGGCAGCCTAGAACATACCGCTCGAGCACAATTTCAGTCCACCGCCAACACCTGTGAATCAAAGACTTGAGGTCGTCCTGCCCTGCAAGAACATTTCCCTCCTCATCCACGAAGTTGCCGTCCTTTGATGTATTTTCAATTTTCTTCAGTTGTTCTCGAAGGGCGTTTACTTCCGAAGCCGAGAACTAACAAATCAACCATCAGTTAGTACTGATCAGATAAATTATACAATTATCCGATGCCATACCTTTGACCGAGTGTTCACAGCTGATGTCGACCGCAAAATTGAAACCAGTGTCTCGTGTGTCTGCGCCAAGGGAGGAGCCAATACGGCAAGGCCCTTCTGCAACTTCGCCAGTGACTGTTCACATTGTTCCAGACGGCTTTCCAAGAGTGTAAGAAGGGCCGGTGAGTATGTGTTTCGGCCGCGCTCAAGAGTTTCCCGTGTAGACTCTAGTGTCTTGGTGATCGAGTTCAAATCCTTCGAGCTGTAGAACCCAGCCTCTTCAAGGTGGTCGAGTAAACGCTGCAAAGTCGTTAGTGTCTAGAACGCAGAGCTAACAAGAAGAGCTGCAAGAGATCCTAGGGGTAAATACCTGGATAGTAGTCGCCAAAGAGTATCTAGCAAAATGTCAGTCACGGTCATAAGATGGCGGGGTAAAGACATTGTCACTCACACTGCGGGAGCTTCGTTGTTCTTCCCAACTGTCAAAAACAGGAGGGAAATCAACTGGAAACAATCATCCAAGATATAATCCACTATCATCGAGCGTCAGCCACCTCCAAGTCGAGCGCATGATCTACTGAACTCACAGCGATTGTGTACCAAACGGCGATCTTGCTCTTTACGAACCGAATTGAGCTTCTCAACTTCTGCGATCACTTCCTCATAAAGTGGTAGGACATCGCGGGACTTTACATATGAGGACTTGTCCCGTTTGATTAGGAGCAGCGCGTCGCGGGTTCGGAGCAGGTTTTCAAGGATGGGCTGCTCCCGCGGATCCAGCGGGACCGGCATGGCGGGGGACTCCATGGTTAGAGAATGCGATAAGCACGTTGGAAAAAGCAAGGTTGAGAACGGGTTGATAAAAGAAATAGGTTCCTTTGAAGGTAAAGACAAGTAAAACTGATCGTACGTTTGAACCCCACCGGGATGTGATGTCAATTAATGAATGGATCGATTGATAGGGAGATCCTGCAGATACGACCAAATCGCACGGGCCCCGCCGCAGTTTACTGGGGGATTATGTCATCTCGATCCTTATGTCATCTGGGTCCAGCTCCGTTTGTGGATTAGCGGCAAGTCACGAGGAGGGGAAGAGACTAAACCCAATTAGTCCAAGCCCTAAGCGAGGGCTTTTTCCCACACACGGCGCGTTTGCCCTGTTCGGGTGTCTATCATTGGCGTTCTCCTCTCTTCTTCTTTCCCATCCCCAACTCTCTTCAAGACACCCAGTCCGGTCAACACCACCCGTCGACATGTCTACCGCCGAGCTCGCCTGCTCTTACGCCGCCCTCATCCTGGCCGATGACGGTATTGAGGTCTCCGTACGTATCCAAAATTCCTTGATTTTGGTGGGATAGTGGAGGCTTGAAGATCGCACTTGAAGCTTTATTTACTGTGTGAAATTGAGCCTTGAGAGAACGACGACAAGCTGCTACAAAACCACTGGGATCAAACAACGATTATGCGAAAACGTTGACTGACCTTTAATCTTCATTCAGGCCGACAAGATCCAGACCCTCATCACTGCCGCCAATGTCCAGGAAGTTGAGCCCATCTGGGCCTCCATCTTCGCCCGGGTAAATACCTGACCCCATTCCACAACTCGCGCCAATATCGAAACAACCCGAACATGGCCGCGCGCGACAATTTAAGATTCGATAACTAATTCGATTTTCAACACAGGCCCTCGAGGGTAAGGACATCAAGGATCTCCTGACCAACGTCGGTTCCGCTGGCCCCGCTGCCGCTGCCCCCGCTGGTGGTGCCGGCGCTGCCGCCCCCGCTGAGGCCAAGGCTGAGGAGAAGGAGGAGGGTAAGTTTTGATATACACCTCTCTGGTTTGTGAGACACGGTACTAATCCCCACTACAGAGAAGGAGGAGTCCGATGAGGACATGGGCTTCGGTCTCTTCGACTAAGCGTCTTATCTCCATATCGAATTTGAAAACTCGTTTCCTTTTTTCTCTATCCCTCAACCTCTTTTCCCATTGCCGCATAGCGGCTCCCTCGACGATTCTCTATTGTACTCGATACACCACGACCCCCGCTACGACCTAGAACCCGGGGAAGAAAAAAAGAAAATTAGCAAAAGAATTCAAACGGACACGGACATTCAATGGAGACTGGGTGCTCGGTGTGCCTCCGCGTCATAATGTGGCCGAGGTAGACTCGATCGGATACCGCTGCGATTCCGAAACTATTGTTGCTTCCTGGATTTTAGGGGAATTGAAGAAAGTCGTTTGGCACACTTCTTGGTTTTTCCATGATCAAAGTTCTGCTTTGGTCTGGCGAGTAGATGTATGATTCGTTTTCTCGCCCTCCACATGGATCCAGCTAGTTTAGTTTGCTCGGTCCTTGTGTTCCGTCTGTCATGCGACCATGAACCAACAACTAATGCCGTCTGATTCTTATATGGGGTACTTGTTCGTAGGCCGGGTGGCGTAGTGCTGTGGGGCTGTAGGGCTGATCGTCGGCGTTGGAGCTCTCGCGCATTGATGTTCTCGATCTCAATATGATATTTCGTTGAGCGCACTAGGTCTTTGTGGTTATCGCTCAGCAGACTGGTGCCATCGTCGACGGTACAAAGTACAACATGCATATGTAGACATTGAAACAATATCACATTGGATCTATGATTGCATCGATAATATCGGTGAGGTGCACTGCTGGTCATTCCAAGGCTGCGCTATCTCCAGCAACACACCCTACTATAATTACATCGACAGTAACGATCATATATATCGGATTCAGTCACCAGTTCACTATCAAAACAAACGCTATGCTATTCCAAAATTTTCCGATGTCCAGCATCAAACGCATGTAAATCATCTCCCATCCAAAGACTCTTAAGCTTGAAAGCAAAGTTCATATTCGACGGTATATAGACAGAGGCTATTGCTCTAGATCAAAGAGCAACTGTCAATATTTAAGAGATCGCGGAGAGACGAGGTTCCCCAACAGCGTAGATCCGGAATTGGAAGAAGATGACTGCATCCTCAACCATAGTTCCCAGCGATCCAATCAACCATGGGAGATTGGTGAGGAAATATTCCTTCTCTGTAGAATGACACAGAATCTATATCCACGCTGTTAGCTTGCGTCCAGTTTATAGTACAACTTGGAGCATCACTCACCCCTGCACCGTAAGTCAAGTTTCCTAGAAGAGAGAGAATAAAGAACAAGAGCGACAATCCTAGACAAATGTCAACACCGGTCCCATATACGCATCGAAATACAGTAAGAAAATACCTTCACACGACTTCTGGCTGTAGTTTTTGTAGATCTGAGGCAACCTCGCTCTGTAATCAAAGTCAATACCAATTCATCAGCCCTAATGGAATAAGATACTCACCCTAGGTAGCACACGGCACTGAAATACCCCAGCACCAGCCCCCCAATAGCCTCGTCAGAACCATTGTTATTCTCCAACGGCGCCGGCTCCCACATGCCCGTCTGCCAGGCCATGGTCCAACCAGCCATACCAATCAGGAAAATCCCAACAACACTAGCAAAATTTTTAACCCACGCCTTACGGCCATAGTCATTCTCCTCGATGATCTTGGCCAGAGTATCCTCGACTTCGCTCTCGCGCCGACCATTGGCGTGATAACGGCGCAGTGAGCCCGACGACCGGCGCCGCGACTCGGAAGATGCGAGGGAGTCGCTGAATCGCCGCCCCAGCAATGGGGTAGTTGGGTCTGGGGTCTCTGTGGACGAGCGTCGGCGATGGAAAGGCTCGGGACGCGAGTTGCGCACTTTATAGTACACACACTGTGCGATCAGCACACCGTCCGCGATGCAGAAGTATACTGCGATCGCAACGATCACGGGCACGAGCCCGGATAGTAGGCCGCCGGCGAGGTTTGCGACATCGCCAATGAACCAGACAAAGACAAAGAGGAGAGATATGGCTTCTGAGTTGCCATTGCGGTAGTTTTCAATGAGTTGAGGTACCTATGCCAGTATTGTTAGATATGAATTGTGCCCACTTTGGGTTTCGAGGTGCGAATCTGGTTTATCGCGCTCGTCAAACATACCAAAAGGAAAAACCAGCAGGTCATAGAGACCGAGCCCAGGAGACCAGATGCAGCCTCCCGGGCTGTTAGAGGTATAGGGCCTTGTTCCATGCTTTCCATGTTCTGCGACAAATGTGTGTTGAAGTGAAAGAAAATTGCGCGGGAGATAAGAGGCTATGACACAATCTACTTAGTCCCGCTATGTCCAAGCTTTCAAGGGTCCATGCACATACAAAGGAGAGAAAATCTCTTAAAATATGATAATATGCTACCTATACATGTATATATCTCTCATTATGTGTATATTAGAATGTACAGATCATTTTTTTAAAACCAGAAACATCCATGTCAATTGACTAGACCTATCAGCGTGGGATGATGCGCAGCAGCCAAGCATTGACAGCCAATGATACACTCCATTATGGTCATGCAAGTCTAAACTACAATATGTGCTACATAAGTAGTTAACTACCTACTATGATCAATATTAATATGCAATCTACATCAGTTATTACTCCTATAGGATATAAATTATAAGTTAAAATGTCCCAGGGGGGTGTGGAGAACATATATACATTGATTCTATAGTTATATATATATCTTTCCCGAGAGAATGATCTATACAGCCCAGAAAAGTTGGAAGACTCCAGATAGAAAATTGAATAATTCTCTCTTTATTTAGTTGACCGTAATTGCATAGATAACCTGGAGCCATGCTATCAATGTTGTACATAGAATCATTAAATATTCTCTATTGTACTCGGACTAATACACAATTCATGTTCATCCTGAAGTTGCATTATTCTCCTCGCATAATCGCGAGTTCGTCCTCGAGCATGCTGACCGCAAAATCTCCAAGAGAGTCCTTGATAGTGCCGTTTAACAATCGTTGGCGGGCTGTTTCCGAGATTGCCGCCATGGCCTCCAAATAATTGGTCAGAGGCGCATAGTCCACAACTACTTCGCTCCAGTTGCCTCTATCGACTCCGTACTGAGAAAGGAAAATACGAAGAGTTTGCAACCCCTCGCGAGTGAGCCACCCTTCAAGGGCTGCCGGATCCCTGAGTGGTGGACGTGAGTGTGGGATATCGAAATGCTCTGTACCCTCGTCCTCGTCCTCAAATCCAATTGGCTCTTCGTCGTCTGATGGTACATTGGGAGGGCGGGCGCCGTGGTTGATCTGGCCGAGGAGATCCTGCAGCCAATTTTCGCCACCTCCAGCAGGAGCTGCATATATGGGCGTGGGTTCGGATTGCTGCTTGTAGGCCTCGGATTCGTAGGGGGGAAGAGGGTCGGAGGAGGACAGTCGACCAGCCACAAAGTGGTTAGGAAGATGGGTTGTCACTTTAGCTATATCGGACAAGACCACATGACGAGCGATGTCCAAAGTGATCTCTGGTGGATCATTAGGCTCTTCGCCAGAGATAGAATCTGCGACTTCCATAATGAGAGAAATAGCCTCGGGGGTATTCCAAAGATCCTTTGCACGGGCGATGTAGAGTTCAGTAAGCAGCTCGTGAGCGCCTGTAGGAGGCATCTTGCCCCATATTTGCTTAGGAACGTGCTGGACATCAAGTTCCTGTGCTAACCTGCTGAAAATCCACGGGTAGTGAGCCATGGCGAGATGCAGCTGTCGGCGACATTCTTGGGGCTTGTTCAACCGGAGGTATGCTATTACCAGCGAGCACTGAATATTGGGGAGGTCGGCCCAGTCGTGACTAAAGCGTGTCTGAGTGCAGAGCTGCACGAATTGTGCGTATTCTCTACCTCGGAGCGCGAGGTGGTCGATGAGCAGTCTCATGCAGTAAGGATCGCTGCTATCCAGACTGAGCAAGAGCTTGGCCCATTCGTAAGCGGTTCTCCATGTACCCTTCATTGCTAGGTTGGTGATGTACCTCCACCCAACAAGCCAGAGCTCTCGGTTCTCCGCATGTATGAAATCAAGTCTGGCCTCGCCTTCCTTGAGACGATTGGCAAACGAAGAATGTACTGAGCGTCCGATATTGAACAGAGCTCTTTCCATCAGATCGGCAGACACAGCATGGTCGCCTTGGTGTTTGGCAATCTCCGACACTTGGAGAAGCGTAGAGATATGGTACGGGTTGTATTGGAGGTGTCCGATCAGTCTCTGTGGGTCCATCGATTCAACACAGAGGTCGAACTGTCGCTGTACATCTTGGTAGGCAGTATTGTGTACTAGACGGTAGAGAGTTTCCCCGGAAGGAAGCTTCTCCACAGTCTCCATGCCTAGCCCTCCACTTGGAGCACGAGGCCACTCGTCTTTACCCTGCATAAGAACATTGCGTCGTAATGTAACTCCAGCCAGACTTTGACCTCGGCTAGCTGGACTGTATCTTCCCGTCAACGCCTGAGCAAGGTCGACCATTTGTCGATTGCGATCCCGACGACGGCCCGTTCCATTATCCGCCGGCTGATCAAAGTTTTCTAGAACAACATTTCCAAACAGTCTGCGCATCTCATTCGTTGCATTGAGAAATTTGGGTTCGATGCCGAGCAATTCACTCGTAGTCTTTGGGAAAGAGGCCTCGGGGGTGTGTTTGGTAGATATACCGGTGCCAACTGACGAGTGCCCACCTGTCGACAACTCCTTTAACGCCCGATCGATTTCATCCAGGTCTGCTTCATTTGATTTTGAAGGTGGGGTATTGGCGGGATCGGAGGTTTTGGCTGCCTTCTTCTTTTTCTTCTTGTTGCTCTTTTTGGGCTTTGTTGGGGTTGGTTCAGGCTCTGGTGTCTGTATGCGGGGTTCCTCCTCAATTTCCTCCTCTTCCTCCTCGTCCTCATCTTCAGCATTCAGCAAATCAAAGGCATTGAATTTCGGTTTCGCGGGGCGCGGGGCTTCGTCTTCGCTTGACTCATCTTGTTGGTCGGATTCTCGTTGTTGTTCTTGTTCACGCAGCTTCTGCAGCTTTCGGATTGCTCGAGAAGACATCCTACGCACTGAGGCAAAAGCCTTTGAACGTATGGAATAAAAGCTGCCCGTGAAAGTGGGAACAAAAGAAGAATGCTCCGAAACAAAACCGCGGGGAATGACGACAGAGACTAATATGGATTAGCGCCCTTTTGGATAACATTCGCACGTGACTTTCAGCTTGAGGAGACCTAGCTCCTTGACAAGCTTGAAACCTCATCTACATACAATCTCGGAGCTATTATCTACCTTGCATAAGGCACAGAAGTTTATAAACTATCATATTTACTGCTGGATCAATGCGTTGGGCGACTGTTCAGGCCTGCCGTACTGCTCGGCGTGCACCAGTATGGAACATTGCCGCTAAACGGCCGTGCCCTGTGACCTTCAACCAGCTGCGAGGTATTCGGCCATATTCTGGCGGCAGACGCTCATCCCACACTCCGGTAGCTCCTCAATCATCTATGCATCGCCGCAACCTCTCCCTCGCCGTTATCTCGACCGTCGTTGCCTCCGGGGCATGGTATACTTACCAGGGTGATACCGTTAAATCGGCAGCAACCCAGATCCGGGGTTTCGCATCGAGTGCCCTCAACTCCGCCTACGCAGAAGGACCCGCCGAGTCTACGCGGCGTGCATTACTGGTCAGCGGCGATCAATTCTACACCGCGACACTCTCCGGAGACCAGCCTCTTGCCAAGCATACAGACGATTCAGATCGCCAAGTCCTCGAGATGTTGACTCCCGAGCAGGCGACCCAAAAGCTTCGGAAGAACGAGGAGTCATATTTGGTAAATCGGGGCAAGGGTGTTGTTCGTTATGATGTTGTTCAGGTTCCCAGCAACTCCCCCATTGAGGACGACCATGCGGAGAAGATAGTGGAGATTCCAGCATCCGTGGCTGCTGTCAGCAACGGCGAACCGAGCAGTGACTGGATGTTCTGGGGAGTTTTCGACGGTCACTCGTACGTTATGTCAAGGTTGGATACTTATAATGCAAGTACTAACTATACATTATTAGGGGCTGGACCACATCTGCGAAATTGCGCAATGTTTTGATCTCATATGTGGCCCGTGAATTGAACACAACTTATAAGGCTGCTTCTGCCGATCCATCTCTCCTCGTGCCAACATCCGAGGCTATCGATGCTGCCATCAAGAAGGGATTTGTCCGCCTCGACAATGACATCGTACATGAGAGCTTCAAGGAAGTCCTGAAGTCTAAATCACGACGGGTTGCCGCCGAGCTTCTTGCTCCTGCTCTATCGGGGTCATGCGCTCTTCTCAGCTTCTATGACTCCCAGTCCAAAGACCTCAAGGTTGCTGTCACCGGAGACTCTCGCGCAGTTCTGGGCCGTCGCGGCCCTAGCGGGAAATGGACCGCTACTGCTCTTTCCGAGGACCAGACTGGTGGCACCCCATCTGAAATGAAACGTTTGCGTGAGGAGCACCCCGGCGAGCCATATGTGACCAAGAATGGCCGAATTCTTGGCCAGCTTGAACCCAGCCGCGCTTTCGGTGATGCCTTCTACAAGTGGAGCCGGGATGTCCAAGATACGATAAAAGCGAAGTTCTTTGGGCGCACTCCTCATCCTATGTTGAAAACGCCTCCCTACGTCACCGCCGAGCCTATCATTACCACCACCAAGATCGATCCCTCCAAGGGCGACTTTGTCGTCATGGCTACTGATGGTCTGTGGGAGATGCTCAGCAACGAGGAGGTTGTCGGCCTGGTTGGTCATTGGGTTGAGCAACAACAATCTGCTGCTGCAGGCACGGGTAGCAAGGCTTGGTTACAGAGCTGGTTCGGGTTCGATGGTCAGAAGAAACTGCCCGTGGAAACTGCAACCGACGGATCAACCGAAGGCCAACGGCGTCCCATTCGCCAGCAGCAATATGATATATCTGGCGCGGCTACTCGATTTGTTGTCGAGGACAAGAACGCAGCAACGCATCTTGTGCGGAACGCAATGGGCGGAAAGGACAAGGATATGGTGTGTGCGTTGTTGACGCTACCCAGTCCTTACTCTCGCCGATACCGGTATGGATATTCTTTTCATGAAATCTAGTTTTTGGCGTTTTGACTAATCTTTCTTAGTGACGATGTTACTGTTGAGGTCATCTTCTTTGGCCAGGGCCCTGATTCGCGCACTGTGGAAGTCAATCAGGAAGCAAGTGCCTCAGAGCAGCCTCCGAAGTCGAAGCTTTAGGCATTCATTTTGTTTCATCTTTTATTCCGTGACATTTCCAAAGCATTTTGAAGGGTGGCGGGCTTTTTTTGATACGTTTTGCAATCTACTTTCTCCAGTGGATCGTCGCCCCTGGATATATGGCAAGGCCAAGACAAGATACTGGGGAATATGTAGGTTCTCTAATCTTATGAATTATCTACAATGTTCCTGGTTATGCATAGAAAAGTTGTCTGCATGTCTTGAGCCTTTGACCTCCTTCGTACTCCGTATATTGCACACAGTAGAGTGATAAGCGCTGCATGTTTTCTATGTACTCTCATTCCAATTCCTAGCTGTACTTCTGTAGCTACTAATTGTGGTTTTACATATAACATCTCTGATATCATGCTGAGCCACCTGGGCACATAAGTCGGATTATTAAAGTCGCACGTCGTTAAGAATAGAGGCGGCATACGCGCCCAACTATTCTTGTGAGTGAGAAGTAAAAGAATATTGTACATGAATGCGGATGGGCAAAGACAGTGATGCTACACAATGAACCTCGAAACCAGTCGATGAACTATGTGCATCTTGGATTGCCTTTCGCAGGGGGGTTGGACCAAATTATGAACGTTGACGCGCAACCCCAGAGTTTAACCTGTACTGACCCTATCCGAGCTGGCTCATAAGGTCTGTACTAGTCGCCCAGAGGGCATAGATTGAATCTGATCTGACGCGAGCTTGCTGTCAAAACTCGGTGTGAATGTGGCCTCCATCATGATGAACCTCTGAAATTCATTTAGAGCCAGCGCGTGGATAGATCGCAACTCTAGAATGGAGTATGGCTGGGCAAACGACCTCCGATTCATGGCATAGGGAAGAACCCATCTTATTCCAGATGAAACGTTTCCCGCCGATCGAATCAGCGCAAGTTTTTCAATTGGAAAGGGTCATTATCACCCGGCTTCTCGAAAGCGATGAATTTTTCCTTGAAGAGGTTGAATGTCACCGGTGAAAACACCTTATTGTCCAGTATCCAAGTCTGCAGCGTAGCAAGATTGGTACTAGTAATCCAGTAGAGCATAAGCGCAGTTGGCATCTCTTGAACAAAGCTTGCGAAGCCAATATAGCATGTTAAAACTATGACAAAGGCCCGCAAACCGGTGAAAGAGATCTGCTTATACATCTCGGTCTTTGAAAGGAGTGGGATCTCCTTCCAAGGCCGGACTTTCCATCCCAGCAGAACGTTCCCCAGGATCGATGCAGTTAGAAAAACCGGCAGAACGCCTGTTGGGTCACCGGCTAGCAAATCCGGGAACCAGAGAGCGCCCTCGTTCGCGAGAGTGGGCTCAATGGTTAAATGCAGAGACTTGGCTGCGGAGGCAGGGTCTGGCGACGACTCGATGAATGATGACAGCCAGGCAATAATGCCCTTATTATTGCCGCACATCCCGCGTAGACTCTCCATGAGCGCAATGAAAACAGGTATCTGCAGGAAGCTAATTGCTTTGTGCTTGCCGGACACTCCCCAACGCTTATGAAGCTCCGCTGTGCGTTTTCTTACATCAAGCATGGTTTTTCTCTTCGCTTCAGCACGTGTTACAGTCTTGAGACCCGTGATATCTCTGCGTTGACTTGAATGTATCTCTGCATATCTCTTTACCCAAGCGCTTAGAATCGGCGATATTTTCTTTTCGCGATGGCGATGGAGTCGAGAGTATAACAGGATGGGCAACCCAACAAATGTACGAACAAGTACAGCCGTTAAAGGAATTGAGGCAACCCATGGTAAACATGAGACAGTGTGGACGCCATGAATAAATGCAGTAGAGCCGTCTAGGGCAAGGTCGAGGACGGTGGATGAAGTTGGTCTTGTTGGGTGGAAGTATCGAACTTGCGAACGAGGTAATTGTACGACATGCCGCGTTAAATGCAGAGCCTGTGACGAGCGGAGGGCATACATTACTGCTGGCGGGGTGAGGGATGAGATAAATAATAAAAGATAGCTAGAAAACCTGAAGCTATAAAAGCCGCGGAACGGAGATCGGATATTTGGAGATTCATCATGTGACACGTATGAGGTTACTTCATTGGCCCGACTGATCAACTTGTTGACAGCAAGAGAGGGGGACCATTTTCTGACTTGTTCTCTAGTTTGACTTCAAATTCTCTTACTATGTGTGATTTCTGATGAAGTCTCTTTAAATATTGCCTTTTCACTATGGCCCTCTTATCAAACGCCATTCTGGCCATTCTGGTCTTCACCGCCACGGCGATCCTGCTTCCGAAGCTAACAGGCGTTCTTCTCGGTCTAGTCTTTCGGGGAGTGGGCTGGCTGATATGGCGACGAACGCGGTCTCGCCGTGAATATGTGATCGCGCGGGCGCGATCTGAAGAGGAGGAGTTACGCGCCTCACGGCCGAAGGGTTCAACAACTTCATTACCGCGGAACGGTGCCGAAGATGAGGACTGGGAGAAGGTGGATAGCTCAGGCGCAGGCGGGGTACAGACTGCAACTGGCAGTGAAAGCAGTGGCAGTGCTGGCGACGAAAACAACCAGAGTCCAGAGGACTGGGATGGAATTATTGGGTTCTTCCACCCATTCTGGTATGACATTCTCTATACATATCAAAACACCCAACGCTGATTAGTTGCTACAGTAATGCCGGCGGAGGCGGCGAACGAGTCTTGTGGGAAGCCATACGTGCAACACAGAAACGCTGGCCGAAGGCAATCTGCGCTATCTACACGGGGGACCATGAAGTCAATAAAGCCACGATGCTGGAAAAAGTGGAGACCCGGTTCAACATTCACCTACATGCGCCAACAGTGGTGCTTCTATACTTGACGACCCGCAAGTATGTTGTTAGTAGCTCATACCCTTACATGACACTCCTGGGGCAGTCGCTGGGGTCACTGATTGTTGCCTACGATGCTTTCACGCTGCTTGTACCAGACGTTTTTGTGGACACCATGGGCTATGCCTTCACACTTGCTCTCTGCAAATGGTTTTTCCCGACAGTGCCTGTTGGCGCCTATGTTCATTACCCGACCATATCAACCGATATGCTGGCCTCTCTTGACGATAAAAGTGGGGTGCAAGGTATCAATTCCGGCGCAGGGAAGGGGTGGAAAGGGAAAGCTAAGCGTCGGTACTGGGAGATCTTTGCCAAGCTGTATGGCTGGGTCGGTCGCCAGATCGACGTAATTATGTGCAACTCGTCCTGGACAGCAGCGCACATTCGTACCCTCTGGGGCACCGGCAAGAAAAGCAGCAACACCAGCGGCGACGGGACTGCATCATCTCCAGCGGTGGTGTTCCCTCCAACAGCAGTCAAAGAACTACAATCAAGTATTGCAGTTGACGCGGAGAGCGAAAAGACTCGCCAGCCTGTTCTACTTTACATCGCCCAATTCCGGCCAGAAAAGAACCACCCGCTAGTATTGCGCTCGTTTGCGCGATTCCTACAAGAACGATCAAACAACCCAGCCTATGAAGGTCAACCCGCTCCACGTCTTGTGCTCATTGGATCGGTGCGCCATTCCAGCCCCGATGAAACCCACATCTACAACCTGCGCCTCCTGGCGCATGAACTCCGCATCCGCGACCATACCACCTTCTTGTGCGATGCCAGCTGGCCTGTCATGCTATCCCATCTCCGCACCGCCTCGGTTGGCGTCAATGCCATGTGGAACGAGCACTTCGGTATATGCGTCGTGGAGTACCAAGCCGCTGGTCTCATCTGCGTGACACACGACTCGGGCGGTCCACGTGAAGACATTGTCGTTGATTTGGGCGATGGTGCAACTGGATTCCGTGCTGAAACAGAAGAGCAGTTTGCTGCTTCTTTCGAGGCGGCCCTCGCTCTTCCAGAGGCAGAGAAACTTGCCATGCGGCAGCGGGCTCGTCGCTCAGCTCAACGGTTTACCGAAGAGGAGTTCTCTCGCAAGTGGCTGGATCAAGTCCAAAAGCTTGTCAAGGCGTCAAAGGTTTAACTTAGTGATACCCCCCTGGAAATAGATCTAGTTTAGTGGTTCACTGAAACAAGAAGTCAATTCTATGATAAAAACCCTTAAAGGCTGTACTTAATTCATAATAATCGTAAAATAGAAATAGAAGATATGGCTAGGCCTAAGACTCGTGCATAAGAACAGACATCTCAACTAGGGCAACTCAAACCTTCTAACCAGAAAGTGAGACCTTGGGAGTCTGCAATACAATGGATGACAATGCGAACACCCTGAACTCCCTCGCTTTAATCGCTATCACTGGCCTCTCCACCATCCGAGTCAGCTCCATTGCCGGTATTTTGAATACCTTCAGCCATGATATACTCGGTCTGCTGAAGGGTCTTCTTAATCTCATTATTGTTGAAGACCAGCTCAGCAGGTTTCTGACCATGCTTATTCCGCACTCGAGGATCACAACCAGCCTCACACATCATCTTGATCATGGCCTCACCCAGCTCTGCGTCTTTATCGTTGGCGTACCGCACTGCGATGTGCAAAGGCGTATCCTTGTCCAGCCGGGTCAACGGGTCACACTCGAAGAATTGGATATCAAATAGGGCATCCATGGTATCATCTAACCAAAATAAAAGAGTTAGCTTCTCTGAAACATTGGCATTAAAGAAGTGGCACAGTAAACACGTACAGCTGCCGTACTGGGCACAGATGTGCAACGCGTGGTTTCCCATAGAGTCTGTCAACTCGTTGAAGAAGTGTGCCACTTGCTCGTTTGTCTTCTCTTCCATTTCGTTCAGTACTTGTTCAATTAGGTGGGGTTGGTCCCGGCGGCAGGCCTCCACGACCAGCTCGCGGGGTGATGCGCCCTAAACCATAGCGGCATTAGCATTGGTACTTAACAAGGGGTCTGTGAGCAGTACTCACCTCGTCAGCCATCTCTGTATATGGGTTCACAGAGTCCGGGTTACCCGAGAGTAAAGTCGGTAGTACAGGGATTGGTGCTGAGCGGTAATGGAACGCGTGGAGCTAGTTGGAACTAGAGTCGGGCGTTTTGTATAGGTATTTGCTGAGCAGAATAGTTTTCCACAGGGAAACAAAGTGTAATATGTATGTACAAGCTGGATTGCAGGTTAAACAGGCATCCAAGTTCCTAGCAAATACTACAGGTTATCGGAGTTGTTCCCCAGGGACATCCCACACGCGGGTCACCCGGATATACAATTCTCCGAATTACGTTTGAATTTAGCCGCGCGCCTAGATCTCTTATCATCGACGGTGATGTTCTGCAGCTGACGGCGACTACATTGTACAGCTGCTGAGGACCTAACTTTCTCCTGGTCTAGCTGTCTATCGATTTCTTTACCTTACCAACTGCATCCTCTAGCCAGATCATCAAGATGCTAGTCTGTATGTGCTATTTCCGAATGGATGGCGTCTAGCAGCAGTCCAGGACAGAAACTGACTCCTCTCTCTAGTCTGCCCCAATTGCAGTAATGCGCTCACCATTTCCAAAGCGGAATCGAGCACAAGATTCCCCGCCGGTGTGAACCGCTTTGAATGCCGCGTCTGCCCCTACGAAGCTCCGCTGGAAAAGAACTATTTCGAGAAGAAGGATATGAAGCAAAAGGAAGTGGACGATGTCTTCGGTGGCAAGGAGGAGTTTGCCAATGCTGATAGTGTCGGCAGTAAGTTCTTTTTGCTATCTTCTCTTAGAAGTGACATGTCCGTCGAGATATACAGAGCTAACATACTCTCTTTTTTTTCCCTTACAGCTCAATGCCCCGCCGAAAGCTGCAATGGGGAACGTGCGTACTTCTTCCAGCTGCAGATTCGCAGTGCAGATGAACCGATGACTACATTCTTGAAGGTATGTCTCCCTCCTTACGTCTAACGTGAGGTACCCGTGTCTGACAGCTCCAGTGTACCTCATGCGGTGCTCGGTGGAGAGAAAATTAGAATTGGGCGGCGACAAGGCTGGAAACAAGTCACTCGCATTGCTTTTTGCTTTTATTTTTGAGTTTTATTACAGCGAGGTGCAAATGGCGCATTTACGAAGTGTTTTAGAGGGGGGCGTATGTAACTCCAAACCATCAAGTTGATACAACGATACCCAAATTCAAAATTGATCGACGTCACAGTCCACGCGCACAGATTATTTTACGATCAGCGGAAAGTTTTTAGCTGGATCTAGCTTTTTTATGCAATTTTATTTCCTATGGTTTTTTATTGTGGCTTCAAATTTGCGCGTTTCAACTATAAATATAATTGGTCTAGTACAGATGTAGAGCCCGACATTGATTTCTGCCTGAGATAGGGAGTAGGATACCAAATAAGAATCTGATCAGGACCGAAAAGATTTTCCATGCATGACATTGTTGGTGGGATGAGTTGGCGGTGAGAGTGTTGCCCCTCACCCGCGGGGTTCTAAAAGACAAAGAGGAAAAAAAAAGTGAAAAATTGGATCGAGACATCCAATATCGCCACGGTAATCCATACAGGGCCAACAGAATGTGGAAAATCCGTAAAGTAAACAATGCAAACTACAAGTTTTTCACCCAACCACTCTGCGTTGCTGCCCAGTTCAAGCGTTTAGAGCCACCGAGTGGGCTGGGACGGAGCCGATGAAAAAAAAATTCGCACGGGGTGGAGTGCCATGGCAGGACGAAACCAGGGAAATGGAGGGGTGTTCCAAGCATCGAAGTAGACAGTACTTTGTAAAGTATGGAGAGCCACCTATTGTAGGAAGTACATTTACATCAGCCCACCAACCCACTTTGCAAAATCTGCGTACACGGGTAAGGGTTAGAGCCAATCAGGAGCCCTAACCGAAGAGGGCTTGGCCCCACCTGCTGACTCGCCTCTCTCGCTTGCCCCTCCATATAAGGATTTCCCCTCCTCCCCTCTCCCACAGACTTTTCTTTCTTCCTCTTGTCTGCTACAGTGAGTATTTCCTACCCTCCCTACTGCTTTTCAGCTCTCCCTCTTCCAACTACTCTTACTGATTGCATTTGCTCAGTACCTCTACGCGTTCTGCCGTAGTCTCTGAGCAATTTTTCTACAGATTTTTTCTAGTATCTTACAAAGAACTACAAAAAGTTCCAACCGTCATCATGGGGTATGTGACCATCGCTCACTCTCCAGAGGATTTCGAGACTGACTTTGACCCAACAGTAAAGAAGAGCGTAGCCACATCAACATCGTCGTTATCGGCCACGTCGATTCCGGCAAGTCTACCACCACTGGTCACATGATCTACAAGTGTGGTGGTATTGACCAGCGTACCATCGAGAAGTTCGAGAAGGAGGCTGCTGAGCTCGGAAAGGGTTCTTTCAAGTACGCCTGGGTTCTTGACAAACTCAAGGCTGAGCGTGAGCGTGGTATCACCATCGATATCGCTCTCTGGAAGTTCCAGACCGCCAAGTATGAGGTCACCGTCATCGGTAAGAGACCCTCACACTCGTTCTCTCAGTTGGACACATGCTAATCTATCACATCACAGATGCCCCCGGTCACCGTGATTTCATCAAGAACATGATCACTGGTACCTCCCAGGCCGATTGCGCTATTCTCATCATCGCCTCCGGCACTGGTGAGTTCGAGGCTGGTATCTCCAAGGATGGCCAGACCCGTGAGCACGCTCTGCTTGCCTTCACCCTCGGTGTTAAGCAGCTCATCGTTGCCCTCAACAAGATGGACACCTGCAAGTGGTCCGAGGACCGTTACAACGAGATTGTCAAGGAGACCTCCAACTTCATCAAGAAGGTCGGCTACAACCCCAAGTCCGTTCCCTTCGTCCCCATCTCCGGCTTCAACGGCGACAACATGCTTGAGCCCTCCACCAACTGCCCCTGGTACAAGGGTTGGGAGAAGGAGACCAAGGCTGGCAAGTCCTCCGGAAAGACCCTCCTCGAGGCCATTGACGCCATCGAGACCCCCGTCCGTCCCTCCAACAAGCCCCTCCGTCTTCCCCTCCAGGATGTGTACAAGATCTCCGGTATTGGCACAGTTCCCGTCGGTCGTGTCGAGACTGGTATCATTACCCCCGGCATGATCGTCACCTTCGCCCCCGCCAACGTCACCACTGAAGTCAAGTCCGTTGAGATGCACCACCAGCAGCTCAAGGCCGGTAACCCCGGTGACAACGTCGGTTTCAACGTCAAGAACGTTTCCGTCAAGGAGGTTCGCCGTGGTAACGTCGCTTCCGACTCCAAGAACGACCCCGCTGCCGCCTGTGACTCCTTCAACGCTCAGGTCATTGTCCTGAACCACCCCGGTCAGGTCGGCGCTGGATACGCTCCCGTCCTCGATTGCCACACTGCCCACATTGCTTGCAAGTTCTCCGAGCTCCTCGAGAAGATCGATCGCCGTACCGGTAAGGCCACTGAGACCTCCCCCAAGTTCATCAAGTCCGGTGATGCCGCTATCGTCAAGATGGTTCCCTCCAAGCCCATGTGTGTTGAGGCCTTCACCGACTACCCCCCTCTCGGTCGTTTCGCCGTCCGTGACATGCGCCAGACCGTTGCCGTCGGTGTCATCAAGTCCGTTGAGAAGAACGCTGGTGGCGCTGGTAAGGTCACCAAGGCCGCTGCCAAGGCTGGTAAGAAATAAATGATTCTCGGATGATGCTCATTATGCCGTGATGATTTTTTTCTTTTCAAAAACAGTTACTGGTTCTCAAGGTAGAATTGCTGTGTAGTTGCTCAAAATGACTACCCACATTTTTATGACTCAAGTCATCATTTTCTCGTAAACTTGTATCAACTGTAGAGACTAATCTGTGTAGAGAACGATCTGTAAAATAGTTGGTCACCTTCGGCGGCTCTAATCGTCCTACCCTCGGTCACGGTCGCTTCCAATGATCTGGAGTTCTGTGCTGTGAGCCTGAGGCCAGCAACACCTGCGTCTTATGATAGACACCCATTTATCCCAAGGTCATCTACCTCAGGGCTCTTGTCAAGACTGTATCCAATTGTGGTTTCAGGTTCTCTTTCTTTCTGCTATACCCATATAACTTACTACCTGGCTTCAGCGTCTTATTCCAACCTTCGTACCCCCATTATAGTCCTCGAATTGGCTTCATATCAAACGATATCAAGTAGGGAGTAGCATCATGTTCAATCTAGAACCTAGCTGCATATCAGTTCAGTCCTGATTATTGGATATAGAAGACTATTTCAGACTGGTCTGTATGGAAGCAAGCCCGATTGATTGCTCACCCTAAAATATCTGATCAGCCGGAAACATATTTTGTCATTTGTGTGTATGTATATGTTGTGGCCCTTTACCTATGAGTTCGGTGTATAAGACTCTAGATGCTAAAAACTTCAGTAATCATAGTTCAAATCGGTCTTTACTCATTAGAGCTTCTTTTTGTTAGACTATATACATGTATAGTACAGTCAGTCTCAATTTACACGGTTTGTCGGATGAAAAGTAGAACGAGGAGGGCGAGGGCCTCGGGTGGTCTTGTCATAGTGGATCGATGCACAGTATGAAAGATAATTGCTTTCAACTCATCTAGCCCCTACGCTCTTCCACAGAAGTTGATTTTCTGTTATCCTTCATATTCATGTCCTATAGCTACCTCACCTGGTTAAAGGCATTATATTTTCATTTTTGCTGAATACAGGTCACAAATCGTTTTACTAGTCATGGATTTAAACCTCGATCTTTCTATTCCTTCCTACTCCCCAGAGCTTGGAGATTTCGGCAATAAAAACCTAGACTCCGCAACCTTCGCGTCATACACCTTGATTGACCTCTCGGCCAGCGAGCTTGAGAGCATTGCTTCTTTACTTGATAAGGAGTGGATGGGAAAACAGGACAACGAAGGACCACATCTCGTCCGCCTAGCGCCATCGAACAACTTTGCAGGGAAGAGCCTAAATGACATCGTCACGACACATATCCAAATGGACAAGGAAGAAACACCTCGTGACGATGCAGGCGCAACTGGAGACCTGAGCTGGTACCCTTCCGCCTTTCTAGCTGTCACGAGCAACGAATGGAAGAAGCATGGGATATTATTTGTATACGCGGATACTGAACAGATGGGGTTTCCCATGGACAAATTCTTCTTCCTTCCAAAGGACGGACATATGATGCTTTCTAGTATCATATCTGGCGATGAAGAATGCGCTCGAAGCAAGGAAGAATTTGCGATTAGCCATGAGCCCTGCTCGTGACAGCCTATCGAGTTGGTCAAATCAAAATTCACCTGGGCAAGTCAAGTCGCTGATCCACAACATGGGGATGTAAGCTTGAAACATCTATACAAGTCAGTTACAACTTATCTAGTGATCTATTAGGCAAATAGGAATGAATTTGTCGTTTTATCTCGAAATACCAATGGCTTTAGGCTGATAGAGGAAATGAATCAAGAACCAGGAGCAGACTAGTTTCTAGTTACTACATAGCTACCAGAGTCTCCTATAGATTGAAGATGAAAAGGCAAATGATGGTCAAAGGTATGTAAATCACCTATTGTATCTTGGGTATCAAGTTGTAGATACTTACATGTAGTATGTATCCCTACGTTATCACGGCGTGCCGATCAAATATGTGAATTCATCACTCTTCCTCGTACTCTCCAGAACCAGAGTCTTCTTCTTCCTCCTCTTCTTCCTGGGTAGGACCACGCCTCGAAGACCGTCGAGGCTCCGAGCTCCGCGGCACCTCATGTCCCTCTCCGTTCCCATCCACATCGCCAGCACCATCCAACCCACCAGCTCGTACGGGCACCGGGTCAATCCCAAGACTCCTTCCAAGCTTCCCCTCAAAGTCCTCGAGATCTTCCCTCTGCAGTTGAGTCAATCCCGCATGGTCTCCCCCGTCTTTCCCGTAGACAGTTCGCACCAGACCCGCCACACCACTCGTCCCAACCTCAACTTTGCCTCGCGGTCCGAGGACATACTCAATCACCTCCTCGCCCCCATCCATTTCCCGCGTCTTTATAATGTACCCTTCCTTACATAGCCGCTGTAGCAGCTTGTCGGTACGATCCACCGGCGTAGCAACCTCCGCGTTTGTGCGCGCCAGGTACCGGTCAAGTTTCTGTTCAGCCAACGAACCTCCATTCAGCACAATCACCGCGATGATAAAGCTGTACAGGCCCGTGTATGTGCTTTCGGTGTAGAGGGAGGGTGCTTGAGTAGGAATGAGGATATCGGAGGAACGGTATGGGAGCGGCAAGGTGCTAGTAACGATCCAAGACTTATTAGCCGAGGAAGGTTTCTCGGTTTTTTGTGCAGCTGTTGTATGAGATGTCAGTAGCGGTTACTTAAACGTAGCGTGGGGTCTGCAACAAAGAAAAGCAAAGACAGAATCCAACTCACCTCGTCGTTGGGTAATGGTGACTTTTTCTCGCGCCGGTAACTCGGTCATCTCCATACCAAACCGCTGCCTCAGTTCCCGCTGCGCTTGATCGAAGACTAGCTTGAACTGCCGCGAGCCCTGCTCGCCCAGGACCTTGGCGCTGATATCGTTGCGCCGGATGGGGAGTCGTGAGTACTCGCTTGCTATGGCGAGTCGCACCATTTTTTTCACCATTGCGTCGGTGCTGGTTGGTGCGCTTGGTCCATCATCGTCGCTGTCTGGTGCGGATGATGACTCGGATTCTTCGCTTTGTCTTCTGCGCCGACGAGCGTTTGGGGTTGACTCGGTCTCGGATGCTGCGTTGCTCTGGGGATGGAGGTTAGTTGATGAATAAACTGAGTGGATGTGAGGTTGCATACCCGTCTTTTACGATTTGATGGCATTTTGATTAGGTATGGTGGTGGGTTGCAGGTGGATTTGGGGAGACGCGACGCGATAGAACGATTTTACCCCATCGGGGTTGGTCCGTGCAAGGCCCTTATCGATGGTTCTTTGTTTCAGCAAATGCGTTTTGAGGGATATTTTTCTTATTCGAGGAGTTCGAAGACTGTCTTTGGTGATTTATTAAAGAAAGAATATGCTCTACAAAATCTACATAGATACAGAGTAGAATATTATGTGCTTTATGTTGAGGTACTTCGTAGAACATACATTGATGGACCTGGGAAAGCGAACTAAATACAACGAGGGTAAGGCAACACACACACACACACACAACAGCGGTAAGGTATTATTTTCTCTAAGAGGAAAAGAAAAACAAAAGAACGACAAAAAGAACGCTCCAAAAGGTCAAAGAGATCTAAAATCAGTGGCTGTTCTTCTCATTGACAGCCTCCTTGGCTTCCTCCTTCTTACTCTGGAGGAAAGCGCTAACCCAAGCCAGCGATTCCTGCGACAGAACTAAGCTGGTAGTGACAACAGCCTTGCCGGAAGCGAATACACCGTCTCCACCACATTTTTTGTACTCAGAGCCAAAGATATCGGTGACATGGTGCTTGACATCACCGGCGACGCGGACAGGTAGCGAGGCACTGTCGTAGATGGTGCCGCGCAGCTTCTGGGTATCCTCCTTGAAGATAGGGAAGCGGGTGTCGATCTGGGTCAGACCCTTATCACCGAGGGAGTCGGCGCGGGCTAGGTAGGGAGCGACATAGCTGTAGGGAGTGGAGAAGTAGGGTAGAACGGGTTTAGCGAGACGAGTGTAGCCCTGGTCGGCGTATTCGAGGGACTTGGCTCCGTAGGGGTTACCCTTGTAGTAGGAGATAGAGTCGGATATGATGGGATAGGAAGTCAAATGCTAGATTTGGGAATGTTTGGTTAGTATGGGCTGATCTTGACTCTGGTTCTACGTTCTGGTGTTGGGCTGGAGTGGCGGGGGGTAATGTATACTTACGTCAAGGAACTGAGAGTAGTGCTTCTCGCCGTTGACAACCGGTTCACCCATTTTTGCTTCTGCGTGGGGCATAAAGATAGTAGACTGAGACTGAGTAGAATATAGTAGAATAAGAATTTAGAAGAGAAAAAAAAGAAGAGAGAGAGGAATAAAATGGGTTGTATAGAAAAAACGGATTTTCACATGTGATTGCGCTGTCATTATGCAATGGGTCCTACCGCAATCGCATCATTTAATACATCGTATTCTCTGGTTATTCTCTGGTTACTGGGGTTATTTTAAAGTGGCTATTTTAGTTCTGTTTGCATATTTCTTCTTATTTTTCTTCTCGGGCTTTTTCTTTTAGGAACAAAAGGGTTCAATGGCCTTAGATTCTTAGATTCTAAGTGATACCCCCACGCCAATGCGCCATTGACTTTGGTCGCTATGCACTCCAAACTGTCAGCAATTGAGTCTATATGGCTAATTATAGCTATGAGGTATTATATATCTATTCATTTCCCATACCAAATATACTTGTTTTAATTGCCAACATCTGGAAATAAATACATGTGCTCATAACTAAATTTTTGATAAGAGCTACTTTGGCATGTGATAGCGGGTCTGATGCAAAAACGCCGTGTGGTTCCACTTGAGGATGATCTCTATCAATCATCTATTCTCTCTCTCTTATACAGCTTTTCTTCTTACATTTCCAAGGGTTCTTCCAAGGGTTCGATAATCCCCCAGAATATGACCTAAACCCCAAATGAGGGGGTGACTTCACGAGACAAACCTTGTTTTCCCCCGTTCCACTTTCCGTTTTCCGTTGGACGACACTGCTTATCTGCACCCTATAACAAAACCGCCCAGCCCTGGAGACGGTGGCCCGATCGGGGCCAACCTGCCAGAGTATGATGCTTCGGCTTCTAGGTTATGCGAGCCTAGCCCATCTGCACATTATACTAGTCCCGTACCCACCCATTGGCCTGAGCGTTCAAGTCCCCCCACCCATCTGCCCCTTGTATGTACACTCTCGGAAGTACGTAATGACTTCCGGTCCAAATGTAGGAGGGGCAAGATTGTGCAAGGTCCTGGCCGGATTGGAGATCGTTCTTCCGGCTCCGGGTAGACGGTGAAGTGATTCGTCGCGGATTCATCCGAATCTCGGCGCTTGATGTGACCCTATGAAACGGTTGCGTTCGATAGGACTATAGTACTATGGTCATACTATATTTGTTCGTCTAGGTGATTTATATGAGGCCTAGAAAGCAAGCACCTTGGTACTTCGTACATATTCAGATCTTCGTGTTCCTATTGCGAAAGGAATGCGGGCATGATATGTATTCGGTACGACTAACGAGGTAAGCCGGAAGGTGGCCAGCTTTCCCCAACATTGTGGTCGGCATATGAAAAAGCGGAAGAGGTTGACTGGACCAAATATGTCATGAGTATTGAGATTCGAAGCCGGAGGGGATGAGTTCTTTTTTTATTCTCAACCCCCCCTGCTGTTCTCTTTTCCCCCTTTACTGAGATGAACGGATTCCGGAGATCGACTGGCAACCCACTCGATTAAGCTACTATGCAGATCCCTGTACATCGTGGGTCTTGACCACGGTTGTCTCAACATCTACAAAGTACAAATTTTGCTTTGCCTCTTCTGTCCCTGTAAACTTTATAATACCTGCCCCCAAACTATACTGCATTCGATCTATCACTGCTTTTGGGGCCATTGGGATATTGTGCAGTGGAAAATCAATCCCTTCTCGATTCAGACGGCAAACGCGCCACTTCCTTTTTACCTTTGACGTACAATCATGTTTAGAAATCTAGTTACTAGAATATTACATCTGCGGGTGGCGGTTAAAATGAAGGTGGGATCTCGGTTATAGCCTTCTGGACATCTAGTGTCGCGGAGGCCCGTGACCCGCTGTTAGCTGAGCGCGAATATATCCATTTCACATGCGAAACTGAGCTGTCATTTAGTGCTGTCTCAATATCAGGGATTCAATTGTGCTGCCTTGAGATCAATTGGTTGACTGAGGTGATGGTCACATGAAATCAGGTGAATACAAGGTGTTGGTGTTTTACTTGTGATCAATTGTGCCGGAAACTCATATTTTCGAAGCGCTTTGCCCTTGGCTTGGCATCTGTTAGCCACATCGACCCTGAAGGAGAATACCACCTCAACAGGTGTGCCAAGGGAATAAGCCGCCAGAGATGAAGCCACGCATTAGTGGGTGTATTTTATGGTCGTTTCGTTGTCCAGACCACGCCACCTTAGAAGGAACTTCGAGTTTCACATATTCTTGATACTATCATATGATTTATGCTGAAACCGGCCATTACACAGCTATGCACAGCTATGCACAGCGTACATAATATACTATGGCAAGATTCATTGTTCTCGGCATGCGGGCTCTCATTCTATATTCCCACCTTCCACATGATAGTGGTAAGATGGCCATATCAGTTTCCATTCTGGCATATGTTATGGATTCTATCTAATACCCATGGCTCTAGGTATTGGTATCACTTTTTTATGACCTACTGTTTCAAGTTCGACTTCTTATATATCGAATTTTTGAGAAATATTAGAAGATTAACGCAACGGACTGTATTTAACGTAGATCTATACGTTTTTGGGAAAAGAAAAACACATATATGGGGCCAGACAGCCGAGAGAGCAGAACAAACCCTACCAGGTGCTCATAATAATATCCCCCATCTACGGTGGTTATTACCTGCCTGTTCAAGAGTCAGAATGACCTCGCAAGTATTAAGGCATCACAGCGGAATTGTCAGACTGCCCATCCCCGCAATTAGGGACCTGACCAGTACGTGAAAAACCTAGATAGTATCACATGCGTTATGCCAGGGGCATAATAGCTGAGGTAGACCGTGATCGGCCGCAGCTAGCTGGAGGAAAACTAGCTTGCTGTGCTCCTTCAGGGAGGCACGTGGAATTCAATGGAGCGGAATCATTGTGTGCGCGGTCCTAGCGGGATAGAAAACATCTTTACAACTGACAAAATCAGGGTAATCGTTTCATAGAGATATATTCCAAGGATCGATAGGATCCTCCCCGACAGGAGTGTGCAAGGGTGCTCTAAGAATAACGTCAAAGGGACCAACTGTGGGCGATTTTTGCTTGAGAATCAACTTCCAAAGATGCCAAAAGCTTGTGTCAATCATGTGTTGGCCCGTGTTCGCACGGAGTCGCCAATAACACGGGGTTTCATTAGCGCTAATTCTCACCTCTGCAACCTCAAAGGGCGGGCTCGGAACCTCGTGAAGGAATCTCTCGGGGAGATCGGCTATGCTCTCGAATTCGTTCTGAATCTGCACCCACTTGTCCTTGTATTGGTTTTCGAAGAACTCCGTCCACTGTGGGTTTACTCCGCTGTCAGCTAGGCCCGCGGACATCGCCCAGATGAAATATTCGGTGTTAACCCACTTGTCGATACAGGCCGATGTCTTGAGAAGTGAAGTAGTGTCGCGGTACACATTGCAGTGCATCAGGATATGAGGCTCGGCTCGCACAACTACCATGGGCATGTTGTAATGCCGATGGACCTCGTTGTCCAACCATTCCTCCCTGGGGTCCTCGCGGATTGTCTTTAGAGGCTTGGACATGATTACGGAAATATGATGGCTGGTGATATGTGTATTGACTTGCAGTTTGGTATGTATCGTGTTGGGTGTTTGAATTCTTGATTGAAATAATAGCTCAGTCGTGGCCAGATTATATGGGGTGAAGCTGATGGAGGCTTATGAAGAAGATAGTTCATATAAATAGTATGTGTGGATGGCATCAATTATGACTGAAAGGCCATGATCTGAGGCTATGGAGACTAATATAGAAAGAAAACAATGAAGACAAAGAATGCGGTTTTCTATTTCGAAGACTATACCGAGAATAACATTCAAAGACCATTGTCCCCTTGTTTAGTGGAATCAAAGCGGTTCATTGTTCGGATTGCCTACCTTGTAGATGAGAATACTCTAAAGGTGTCAAAGCTGTAATGTCATTAGGATAGCAACCCAAGCACTGATGCCTACCTATGTTAGAAATAAGTTCAAGATTTAATTTTGCCAATGTGAAGTAATTTGCAAGCGCTGATGCCCAGATGGCTGAGGTACGTTGGATCTTGGCGGGGGTGGGGTTCACCACTTGGTATATGGACTGTGGAGGAAGAGGATCTATAATTGCATCACTCAGCATGGAGGCGAGGACCTAGACCTTTGGGGCATGGCTTGACATATCCTCCTCAAAGTTCGAGAATGCAGTCTTTCTTTACATAATGATGTGTCTTGAGGACTACTCCGTAGGCTCCAGAGAGAGAGGAGGTTGAGCACTGCCAGCTGGGACACAAGTAGCTGCTATTAGGAACTACAATTGCATTACAGATGGGCATGGATACATCAATCGTAGCAATGACACCATGGAATTGAATGACCTGGGACAAACCATATAGCTACAAGGCCGTCCACCGGGGTGAGATGGATCTGTGTTGAGATAACAGACCAAAATTGTTCCCGGCCTATGGGAAAGAAGAAGATGCCGGCCAGTTCTCAGGTAATAGACAACATTGATTTTGAAATAATTGTTCATTTTCCATTTCATTCAGACGGACACCAGGTATGGAAGTGGCGCCCCCGTTAAAAACTGGAGTTCATCGATACATTCACGAATCTGTTTCCAGCCATGGTGTATGTTTTCCCATCCCATGCTCGCAGGGACCGAATGTGCTCGATGGTTTTTCGACCTCGCCTTCACCTAGACCCGTGCGCTCAAAACGACAAAACGCCCAAGTAAACCGTTTAGAAACCTGTTCCAGAGTATTAGTGTCGAGTTTCAAAATGGATATCAATATATATATCCTGGGTAAAAACATACGCAGGGCAGTGAAGAACCAACGGTTCTTTCCGCTGGTGTAACGGTCCTCAAGGGCCTTCTTGATGGTCTTCTTGGCGTCCTCGCGCTGGGAGACCTCCTTGAAGGTGTCGTTGGTGACGGTACCCTTAAGACCCTCGAGCTCGAGAGTGTAACGGGTGGGCATCAAGTGGTTGTAGTTGACGACCTTGATGAAAGGCTTGATGCGGCTGCGGCGGTCGACGAGCTTCTTGCCCATACCACGGGTAACCTTGAGGGGGTAACGCTCGATACCGGCGACGATGGCGTAGGAGAAGGGGTGCGACTTGGAGCCAGCATCAACGGGCTGGACAATGACGACCTGTAAATTCGAACAAAAATGCCTGATTAGCACTCCGAATCAATTTTTTTTTTTCAAATTGTCGCGTAGTTCCCCCATATTGCATTGTGCTCTTTCAAATATCGAGTCTTTCGCTTGCAGGTCGTTCCGCCTCTTTCCATTCTCGTGTTCAATTTCGGGGAGGATCAGGATCTTGTCGTACCTTCTTACCGGCGTAGCGGCCACGGGTGATGATGGCCACACGGCCCACTTTCATGACTGTAACATATCCGTCAGCATATAAATCGCAAGGGGAATCGAATGGTGAAGACGTACACTTCATTTTGAAGGTCCCGGGGGCGGCGAGGATGGGTGGTTGTCGAGATACGGAACGGTCAAGATCGAAGTATTCGTTTTTGCGGATGTGAGGTAGAGGGTTTCAGGGCACAGTAGCGATTTGTGTGCTGTGGATTGATTGGTCGACTTACCGACAGATGGCAACTAGCCTATTTGGGGATAGTTTCCCCATTAGGCCCGGATCAACCTTGGAACTTTTGATGATGATGACATAATCGACGTGTCGTGCCCAGCCTTGGGCAGGTGCCCACCTGGGTGCCCAGCGCTCACCGCCTGATTTCCGCTGACTCAGGTTTTGTTTACATGACGATCGTAGTTGCCCCGGTTGCTATGGCCGTGAGTGATGTGTACAAGGTTGCGTAGCTCTTCTCTCTCTTAATACAACTCTCATCTCCACTTGCTTTCCTTTTATCAGGCTGATCTCCCGGTGATTTTCTCTCCTCCACCGAGTTCTGAGATTGTTAGCTTTTGCTTTGTTCTTCCAGCGTTTCCTCCCTTGTGTTGATATGCCTTGATGACCTTGCTTCTGTTTTTACTTTGAACGCATTTTACACATACCCTACATACATTCCATCCATATTGTCAATACCTCTCTGAGACATCTTGACAATCCATTCACGAAGACATCATGCCGTCCCCAGACAAGGACGCCCCCCGTGACCGGGAATTGGTCCGGCATTCAATGACATATTCCGAGCCTAAAGTTCCAATGTAGGTTCCGCAACTAACGCCTCCTGATTCTTGTTTTTACGGGTCAATGGGTGATTTCAAACAAATGCTAAAACGCGGTCTACGCAGGTGGGACAGTTCGGATCCCGAGCGTGCGCCTCCGCCGCTACCAATGAATCCTCGTTCGATGAGCCCTGCAACGAGGTCCAATGTTTCTCCCAATATTCAAGCAGTGGCCGCAAAATTTACAGAGAGACCCAGCGACCATGCACCTAGCTCTTACACAACAAATCCTATGCCACTCAAGTCTTCGTCGCCAGAGAGGTCGCTGGTCAAAGGTCAGCACCACAAGCGCATGCAGTCACTACAGCCTGAAGATACCCGACAAGATGCGCGCAGCGACTTTATGAATTACCTTGAGAACAGATCGCCGGAGCGCCCTCTTCGTGCGACGATTATTGAGGCGGCCAAGCCGCGCGACCCTACCAAGTCTATCAGTTCGCCAGCGCTCCGTCAAGACGCGGATCGGGAGATGAACTACTCCGTATCGAGTCGCTACTTATCCAAGCCAATACTGGGAGAGAGTACTCCGCCATCGGCTACGATGTTAGCCTTGCAAAACATGCAGCTACCTCTAGAACCTGACCCTCTATCACCTTCCAAACCACCAAAGTTGATTGCTGCGCCCTTTGAGCCGCAACCTCATCCTACGAAGAATGCGAGCATGGATTCCCTCTCAACTCAGATCCACAGTCTCACGGACATTGCGAGCAGCTTGCAGCGTGAGATGATGAACCTGAGCCGACGCAGCAAAGACAATGCCACCGACCTGGTTAGCCTCAAGGCAGCAACCAACGCACGCGATGAAGACATTCGCAAGAGTCTTAAGGATCTGTCTTCGCATCTTACAACCAAGTACCTGGACGCTGATGCTACAAGGTTTGATTTCAGTAATCTTTTCAAGGGTGGTGATGGGCCTAACCCCAAGGATCCGGATAGTCCCGTTTCGAAGAGGAGTTACTCCGTGCCTCGCATGCCCAGCCCCAATCCGTTCGCGTTTGATCGGGACTCTTGCGTCTCCCCTGCCCCGATTTCCGACGGCTCCGCAGCCCTCGCTTTGCTCGAAAAGGTATTGCGTGAGATGGCAACCAAGGAAGGTGAGGAAAGGCTCTTGGAGCTTGTTGAAGAAATCAAATCTCGACCCGCAAGTACCGCTTCGGACAAAGACACCGACAACAAGGTCACCGTCATGCTGGAAGAGATCCTTAACCTCGTCAAAGAGGATCCTGCCAGTAAAGCCCTGGTTCGATCTTATGGCATGCCCGCCAATCTTGATAATGTCGAATCTGGGGATGCCTCCCCTGAGCTGACACGATCTGGGTCAATGGGATCCATGGATCCTGAAACTGTACGTGCACTAGACCTTTCCAACTGTGACAAGGGAGATGGTTCTTCACCCAGTTCCGATGAAGTTTTGGCAATTCTTAGAAGTGTCAAGAATAGCGTTGTCGAGGGAGGTGGAATGACCAACGGTGTAAAGTCCTTGGTGCGTGAACTACGAGGTGAGGTGCTGGGTATGGGTCGAGAACTCGGGCGGCGATTAGACGAGATCGAGACTTCCCGTGCCAATGACGAGCCTGAGGAGCAGCCCAGAGCTGCCGGCCCAGAAGAAATATCCGCCATCGTCAACCGCAGCCTAGATGACCTCAAAGAGCAGCTGGCTGCTACTATCAACGAGAGTCGGCAGCAATCGTCCGACTTGTCCGAGTTCCGATCAACCATGAACAGTGCCGCAATCTACTCTGTTGTGAAAAAAGCCCTCGATGAGCTTGAACTTCCTCAACCCCAAGCCGAGTCGCGAGGTGCCGAAATGGACAGAGAAGATATCCTCGAGACTGTTCGTGAAGCTTGGGAGACCTACAAGCCCGAAATCGAGTTTAACAACTTTGGCTTGGAACGAGACGAGATCCTCACATGTCTTGAAGAAGGGCTCAAGTCTTACCAGCCCCAGCACGAACAGGCAGTCACCTATGATCAGGTTCTCGCAGCCGTCGAGGACGGCATGCAGAAGTTCATTCCTCCCCAAATCGAACATCCACCAAGTATATCTCGGGACGAGATTATCTTGACCATCCGCGAATGCTTGGAGAAGCAGCCCGAGCCTGCTTCCAGATCCCTTGACGATGAACACGTCGGCCACCTTCACTCAATGCGCGACGAGATTCTCGACGCTGTTTCAAAGGCCATGGCCAATCATAACGAAAGTTCAAGGTCTCTGGGAGAGGAAGAAGTCAATCACCTCTATTCCATCCGTGATGAAATTCTCGATGCGGTCACTGGGACGATGGCAGCCAACAATACGCAACCCAAGGGTTTGGACGAGCAACACATCAACCACCTCTACTCTGTTCGTGATGAGATCATTGAAGCCGTGACTGGGGCAGTGACAAGCCATGCCGCAGGTTCCAAATCTGTGGACGAAGACCACGCCAGTCATCTGACTTCACTCCGCGACGAAATCCTTCAAGCAGTTGCTGGAGCGATGGAGAAGAACAGCACAGGCTCAAAGGAGGTGGACGAGGATCATGTCCAGCACATGTACTCCATTCGTGATGAGATTCTCGAAGCCATTACTGGAACGATGGCAATCACCACCACAGGGCCTAAGACTTTAGATGAGGACCACGTCAATCACCTCTACTCTATCCGTGACGAAATAATTGGAGCTGTCACTGGAACAATGGCAAACCACAGCACTTCCAGGTCTTTGGATGAGGACAACGTTAGCCAACTAAATTCTATCCGGGACGAGATCCTCGGCGCATTGGCCGGCTCCATGGCACAAAGCACACTGAGCAAGGATTCATATGACTCTGGCCTTGGCCGTGATGAGATTGTCAGTGCTGTCTCCGATGGTCTCGAAGCCCATTTCACTGCAGCCAAAGAGATGGATGAGCCACGGATTTCGCGTCACGATGTTATGAATGCTGTCAATGAGGCCTTTGATGCTCAACAATCAGCTCTTGCTATTGCTCACACGAACATCTCTCGTGACGAAATCTTGCATGCCGTTGCCGAGGGCATTGAAAGTTCAATGAATGCGCAGCAGTCAGCCCTCAGTACCAACATTCAGCAGACCGTCTCCCGTGAAGAGATCTTCAGCGCCATCGTAGACGCCATCGAGCACTCGCAGTCTTCCCTGAGCAATAATGGGGAACCTAGTATTTCTCGAGACGAGATCTTCGGTGCCATTTTGGAGGGTGTGCAGGAGTCATCAAACCGTCAAGAACCCAATATCTCCAGAGACGAGATCTTGAACGCCATTGCTGACGGAATTGAGAACTCAAATAACTCTTCTTCACGTGCTCTCACATCGCCTGAGCAAGAGGCTCAGGATCAGCACTCCAGTGTCTCACGGGAGGAAATTTTCAATGCAATTGTCGAGGGCATCGAACACTCCCATGCTTCACTCGGCATAAATGGCCACCCTAGTGTTTCCAAGGAGGATATCATGAATGCTATTGCTGAGGGTATTGAAGCCTCGACAACCAGTCAACAGTCAGCGCTCATCACCAACGTCCAAGAGCCGTCCATTTCACGCGAGGAGATTCTGACTGCCATTGCAGAAGGAATTCAAAATGGCAACTCGATCACCCGGGAGATTGAGCTGAATCAGGATGACCTAATGGAGGCAATCACCTCCGGTCTCAATGAGGCCATCAGCACCGCAAATACGAATGTTGGCGGCGATATGACGGAACGCCTTCAGACTTTGTTCGAAGGTATGAAAGAGGAATTCAAGCAGTACTCCGCCGCCGGTGGAAGAGACACTGAGCAAGTCCTCGACGCAATCAAGGATGGCCTCGACATCGTTCGCAAGGAGATTGAAACTTATGTGGTTACCGCTGCCGATCTTTCCGGCAAGGACGAAGTAATTGATACCGTCAAAGAAGGTTTCCGACTCCTTCAAGCCGATATGGAGAAGACTATTACGGATACATCTCTTTTGAATGCGCCACGGGGAATTCCTGATACACCCGAGCTTCTGGATGCCATGGAAAAGGAATTCGAGCACTTACGGGGAACAATCACCACTCTTCTTCTCCGTAATAATGCCACTGAAGACAAAGATGAGATCTTGGATGCTATTCGAGAGGCTGCTGATCGCCACAAGAATGACTCCGGGGATGAAGTTGTCAACACCATCAAGAGTGAATTCGAGAGTCTTCGCGAGCGCATGGAGATGAGTGTGGTTCGTGCTGAGCCTGGTTCTGAGAAAGACGAAATCATTTCGGCACTCCGTGAGCATTTTGAAAACCTACGCGAAGAAACCTCGCTCAAAGATGGCAACGAAAACGACGTTGTCAATACCATCAAAAATGAATTTGAGAGTCTTCGTGAGCGCATGGAGATGAGTGTGGTTCGTGCCGAGCCTGGTTCTGAGAAAGACGAAATCATTTCCGCACTCCGTGAGCATTTCGACATCCTGCGTGAAGAGACCTCGCGTAGAGATGGCAACGAAAGCACGTTATCCGCGACAAGTGAGCTCCTGGATGCATTCACAGATGGTGTTGACTCGATCCGCGAGGACCTGAAGAAACTACTGGAGAAGCCAACTGAGTTCGACAGCTCCGAGATTCTCGACACCATCAAAGATGGTCTTGCCGACCTGAAGCTTGAAATGGATTCCCTCCGTGAATCTAACAAAGAACTGGATGACGCCAGTACAGCCCGCGGCGGTGAACTCATGCTGGCAAACGAGCCTAGCATCGGACCTGACATCGACGGTCTGAAACTGCTCATCGCTCAGCTCCATGACAAGGTCGAGGCCATTGAAACTACCCCTCGTGCCGCAGAGGCCGACGAGGATTCCCTCAAGCGCTCACACCTCGATGAAGTCCTTCTTGCACTTCATGAAGTGCAGCTCGCCATGGGTGAGATGAGTGCTCAACAAAGTGCCGAGAATGACGGTCCCGCTCGAAAGCAAGACACTGAGATTCTCGAGCAGCTACTCTTGAGTACTAAGACCCAGATCGATGAACTTGTCTTCCTTTCCCCGGACCAGGTTGCCACTCCTGAGCATATTGGAGCCCTAGAGACCATGATCCGAGAGGCCAAGGATTCGATTGCGGAGTTTTCTAGTCGTGTTGAAGCTGAGGCTCCCACAAAGTCTGAGATTGGCACTTTGGAGGGTCTCATCAAAGATGTCTGGGTTGTCCTGGATGAGATGAAGAGCAAAACCAAGGACGGCGAGGAAGAAGAAGATTCAGAGAAAATACTCAAATCCGATCTGCAAACGGTCGAAGCCATGATATTCGAAGTCAAGACTCAAGTCGACGAGCTTAAACTTCCTGATGTGGACACTCTTCCCACCAAGACGGAGATCCAGGAGCTATCGACACTTGTCTGCGATTTCCGAGAGCAGATGGAGAGTAACAACAAATTGACCGCCCAAGGGTTTGATGCCCGCAAGGTCGAGCACGGCGGACTTGCTGAGAAAATCGACGAAGCCAAGTTTGTCGTCGGCGAGCTTGGGGACGAACTCAAGAGCAAGCTTGACGGCAGTACCGAAGGCCTGGCCGAGCTTAAACAGCTTCTCGAAGGTCTAGCAGTCACCGCAGAGAGCTTCACCACTGTCGACAATATCAAGGAGCTCACCGACCTTATCAACCGAGAGTTTGAACGTTCTCGGGGCGAGGAAGATGCAGTCAAGGTCGAAAAGGAGGAGCGTGATGCCGCTACAATGGTCAAACACGATGAGACGCGGGCCGCCATTATCGTTGAGCTTGGGACAAAGATTGATGAAAAGATTTCAGAAGTCCTGGCTAAGTATGAAGATGCGCACACATCCCTCTACTCGAAATTCTCAGAAACCGAAGAGAGAGATCTGGCACACACCGAATCTTTGACAAGTACAAGAAGCCTTGCTGAGGACATCAAGCTTGTCATCGGTGCTATGGGTGATAGTGTTAATGAGACCTGTGAGCGGTTAAGTGTGGACACGAAGGCTCTCATGGAACAAGTCGATCAGTCCCGCCAGCAAATGGAGAACATGCACAACGACGTGAAATCGCACCAGGAGCAATCTCAAGCCGAAAACGAAAGGGCTGCGGCTGCTACTGATAGAGTGGAGAGCAAGCTCCTTGAATTCCACCCTCGTATTCTGGAATCTGTACAGGAGATATTGACAATCGTCAGCCAGCACTACGATCACTCTCAGAAGTCAGCGGAGGACTTCAAGTCGGAACTGTCGGCATTGCCTTCAAATATCCCAGCAATGCTACCCGCGCTGCCTCCACCTGAAGCAGACCGTACACTCGCCATAGAGGACACTCCGCTACACAGCAAGATCGACGATCTTTTGGAACATGCCAAGAATAACAAGGTCCACGAGGTTCTGAGCACTCTGCTTGATCACTCAAAGAATGATCAACTCCACGAGAAGCTTGATCGTGCTCTAGACCAAGGTTCAGGCTCGAACGATCAAATATATGAGAAGCTCAATGAACTTCTTGATCGCGCCACAAATGGGAGTGGTCCTGTTCATGAGAAACTAGACGCATTGCTCAGCCGTCCTCTAAATGCGCCGGAGTCCGATCATTCTGTTACCCAGATGACAAAGCTGGATGAGATGCACAGGGATATCATGGAAAACTCCCGGAGAATGAATGAGATGTTCGCTGCCCAGTCAGTGCTCGTCGCTGAGGACACGGAGCGAAAGCGACGCGAAGCTGAGGAGGCTGCGGTCGCCCTTGAGCGGAGAGTTTCACAGCGTGAGCAAGTGGAAGCGGAGCTTGTTGGTTTGCATGAAGAAAAGGATTCTATGCTGAATATGATTCATCGTCTAAGAGCAGAAAAGGAAGACATGATCAAGCAAAACAACAAGCTCAGCAAGGATCTGTCCGGTCTTGAAACGGCCCTAGAGATACGCCACGAAGAGATGCGACAGATGGAGGACCGTGCTGATGGCCTCGAGAAACGCATTCTGGAGGGTGTGCTCGACCATGCTCGTACTGTCCTCCTCGGGCGATCCAATAGCTCGAAGGCCATGAACTTGAAGAGGAACCGCAGCACTCGGAGCACTCGCTCCTCACGCACAGGAGCCCGCAGTCCTAGTGTAGCAAGCACTGCCAGCACTGCCAAAGAACCCAAGGACACTCGCAGTCTGCTGGGAAACGGTGTCGGGATGGCCTTGAAAAGAATGCCGACCTCACTTCATGCTGGCACAGTCGCTGTGCTACCCAACATTGGAAAGGAACGTCGGATTCTTAGCTTAAGTCATGTCACAGGCAACCGCGGTGTGGACCGACAGGTGAGCGCTAAATCTGGTATCACGAACTTGAAGCGCAGCCACTCCTTCAAATCGAACTCCCTTCGCAAGACCTCCTGGGCTGGCCCAACTTCTGTTGCCGACAAAGAGAACGAGCCATTCCACGAAGAGGATGAGCTTGCAAGCGGAGCGGAAGATGCTGGTCAGCAGCGCAAGACTAGTTATGCGGAGAGTAACACGCCTACCGACCGTCGAACCAGTTACGCAGCAAGCAATGCAGGCACGGAGCGCAAGACAAGCTACTGTGGCAGCATCGTCGACAGTGTGGTTACAGATGCTACCGATCAGCGCCGTGTTAGTGGAGTAAGCTCCACAAACTCATACAGCGTGGCGGAGAGCTCAATCGCTGAGCATGACCACGAGGACCACCATGATGATATCTCCATCGATGGCTCCGAGTCAGAAGATGATGCGCAGACAGCACGGGATGACGGAGAGCATTCTGGGCATGAGCACCAGGACGAGGATGAGGGTCATGAAATGTCCCGCCAGATTAGGGAGGCCAATGAAGCCGCAGAAGCCGAAGTGCTTAAGCTCTTGGCTCCCTCTACCGACAGTGGACTAGGCACTGATGTTGCAGTTTGATTGAAATGTTTTGTTTTGGATGGAGTTGGGTGCTTGCACCATTGATGTTTTCTTTCTTTTTCATATACCACTCTTGTTTTGCTTCTGTGATTGGATGACTTGGATGACTTTCGTTTGTGACCATAAATGTGTATTTCTTAATGATGATTCTCTTTTTTACTCTCCAAGACACTCTCATGTGATGTAGTTAGATAACTAGATTGTACAGGTTCATGTGCCCATGGTCACCAGGTTGTTTTTAGGGTTAGATTTTTTGAATCACAAGTCATATTCTTATATTTTTAGCTGCTTGGAATGTTTTATTTCTGTAATGACTAGTTCTTGTAGACCCCATGTTTCTTTTCCCAGTACATATGTACCTGTTACAACCTTATGAAGTCCACAAGCCTGACCCGACGAACAAGGCAAGTAAGTGATCAGGTGACTCCCAACAAATCATGGCTGCCTGAGGCTACGCAGAGGCCAGGCTTCACCTGGTCATCTTCTACTCCATTTTCGCATGGAGCTACATATTTCTCCCATATTCCTTGCTCTTGGGCTTTCCTTTGTTTCCTTTTCCTTTTCCTTTTTCCTTTCTCTATGATAGACAGGATAGGGTGCCCTCTCAACTGCATATAGATCTACATTCCGACCTCCGAACCTCAAAGAGCTTTCCCCCACATCGGGTGATCATAGCTAGTTGAGGGGAACTCCCACGATGTTGGACCCCTTCCCACCGCCTCCAGAATGGCTGTGGAGCTTCACGGAGCCCTATGCCATTCAGCTCAGCAGCCCGACGCTTGCCGACCATATCCACGAGGTTATTGCGGCATTCGCATTCTACCTGTTCATCCATGCAGTTCTCTCGCCTTGGCTCTCGCCAATCCTCTTTGCTCAGTCTTACAACAAGCTCACTCCCCGGACGAAGCTGAACTGGGATATCCATGTTGTCTCTTTTGTTCAGAGCATTGTCATTAATGCTGCCGCCCTGTGGGTCATGTATTCCGACGAGGAGCGCAGCTCCATGACATCCGGTGAGCGAGTCTTCGGATATACAGGTGCCTGTGGTCTCATTCAAGCTTTGGCCGTGGGATACTTCGTATATGATCTGATTGTCAGCATTGTGCACGTGCGCATGTTTGGTATCGGCATGCTTTTCCACGCTATCAGCGCCTTGTGGGTGTTTAGTCTAGGCTTTGTAAGTTGCCTCTCCAATCTACCTGATATAGATACATTCAGTATCAAGAAGATCAGCCCCATTCATGTCCCCCCTTTTCATTTTCTTCCGAAATTCGAGACACATCTAACATAGTTTCCGCAGAGACCGTTCCTAAACTACTTCGCCCCGACCTTCATCCTCTATGAGCTTTCAAGCCCATTCCTCAATATCCACTGGTTCCTCGACAAAGTCAACATGACCGGCAGCCGCGCTCAATGGTATAACGGCATGGCCTTGCTCTTCAGCTTCTTCGCCTGCCGCCTCGTCTGGGGCACCTGGCAAACCGTCGTGGTGTACGGGGACATGTGGAATGCGCTTCAGCAAACCTGGTCCGCAGCCGCAGCCCCGCTCTCTGAGTCCATGAGCGTCAATGCAAATGTCTTCCACCCAGCCCGCGACAGTAGCTTGTGTGTCAACGAAGCCTGTGTGCGCGCTAATGCCGAGATCACCAAGTTCAAGGAGTACACCGCGGGAGGTGTACCGACATGGCTGGTCTTGACCTACGTTGGATCGAACTTGATCTTGAACTTCTTGAACTTCTTCTGGTTCTCCAAGATGGTCGAGACTGTTCTCAAGCGATTCCGCACTCCGGCTGAGTCTGCTGCTGCTGCTGAGAAGAAGGGGAAGAAAGAGCCGGTTGGTGCAGAGAAGGCTGCACAGCTCAAGGAGGATATTGTCCGTGATGTCGTCCTCGAGGCGGCTTCCAAGCTGGAGCAGGAGGAGACCGCTATCCTGCAGGGTGATCTTTCCTCGTTGCAGGAACATGTCTCCTCCGCTGTGGACTCGGGTCTTGGCGAAGAGTTGCGGAAACGCACGACAGAGCTTGCCTCTAAGATTCCTTTGCCTGGTGCTTGAGGATTGAATGGGAGTTTAGGTTATTATTATAATCTATGTATCCTTGAGGACTGTTGGGGTTGTCCTCTCTTTTGTCCAACTTTTTTTACTTTATGATTGATTAAGATGTTTGTGAATCCTCTCTATGTTGCTTTCCCTTGAACCTCTGTGGGGATTAGCTTCTATGCACATTGTTTTGGTTGACCTCTTGGACCTACGAGTTTTATACTAGGCAGAGATACAACGCCTGCTGTGATGGCTCCGTTACTTACATAATAATTAAATTAAAACAAATCCGGAATCATATTGCATCGTATCAGATTCTTAAAAGCACGGATTTTAAAACAATTCAATCCTGCCTGTCATACCGCGGCTACACCAGTCCGAACACCACACAAGCGCCCTATATCAGATAGAAAGAAAAAAAAAAGAATACATCAACACATCTCCCTTGCATTATGGTTGGCAGTGTAGCGATGTGAGTTGAAACAAAATAGACAGACTGGAAAATCTACCGAGCAGCCGCAGCTTCGGGTTTAGCCAGCATGTATCGCACGGCTTCCTTGGCAACCTCAGAGTCCCAGGGGCCATCAACGCCACCATAACGGAACTCAGGTCCACTACCATCCTCGCCGCCTCCACGGGTAGCTTCGCCCATAATAGTCTCGAGGTCACGGCGCTGAGAGCTGATCCAGCGACGAACAAAGTTCGCTGGGTCCTTGCTCAGAGCAGTGTAGAATGAGTGGCGGGCACGGGAGTGCGTAAGGGCCTGGACAATCAAAGCAACCTGGTCATCAAGCGAGGAGATTTGGCGTAGGCCACTTGTGTACGCCGGATTTTGAGTGAGAGCCATCATCTTGGTGCGCAGCGGGTCTTCAACTGCGACCTGGATATCGTAAATGGTCGGCGTTGGGGCGCCGTGGAACTCTTCGTCAACGCGGATGGTGTAGGGTAGCTTGATAGGTTCCATTGGGCTGGTGTGAGGACCGACACTTTCAGGGATCTGGGGGAAGAACATCTGCTCCCGGCCAAAGATCTACAGAACTTGTTAGCGGGGTTTTTTAAGACCAAATATTCAAAGCACATACCGAGCGTAGACGGTGATCACAGCGCACTTGTCGCTTCTCCTCATCTTCCTGCAATTCCATAGCGCGGATGTAATCCCAGATTCCAAGAACAATTCCACTCCGGGTCTCCTCTTCGACATCCAGAACCTCGGCCAGCTCCTTGCTCAACTTGTATCGCTCTGGGATTTCGTCCCGGACAAGGCTGATGGTGACATTCAGATTGTCCTGTGAGGCTCGGGAGAACTGTAGACTATCAAATTCGGCAGTCGGCGGCGCTGGTGTGTTGGAGTGTGTGTTTGGTTTAGACCAGTTAACCGGCTTGACCTCGTCGGGGACTGCCGAGACGGGCTTGTCAAAGTCAATGGTGATAGCCTTGAAGAAATGCGAGAAGCGCTGGGACTGGGTCTTGGATTCGGATTTCTTCGCTTTATCCTCTTCAGCTCCATCGTGGTCCATCGCATCTTCATCTTTCTCATCTTCATCGGGAACCGTAGGGTCGGTCTCATCGTCTAGAAGCCGTCCTTCGATGCGCACTTTGTAGCGACCGGAGCCTGGGTTGTTGCCCGGGCCTTGCCATGGCTGGTTTTCAACGGTATTAGAGATCCAGATGCGCATAGTCCGATACTTCTTGACGGTCTTGTTGATGGAGTCTTGAATATCTAGTCTCTTCCGCACAACAGCGGCATCCAGTCGCTTTTCCAAGTCGCGGAGGTTTTTATATTGCTGAACACCCTCGCCGATGATCACGTCTTCAATGCCGTCGGGGAGGTTCCTGTCGGTCGGCTTGCGGCTGCGCCGAACGGCAGCATCGTTGGGGTGGGGCATGGGGCGTGAGGCCATGTACTGTTGGGGAACAGCGTGCTGTGGCATCGGAACAGGCATTGCGCCACCTATAGAGATGTAAGATTAGAGCCGAGACGAATGGGTGGAGACCGATGAAAGGGGACATACCTGGCCCTGGGGGACGACGGGGTGCGGCTGGGGATCGCTGTGCATTTGGGGGCATGGCCCGAGCATAATGCTGCTGCATTGGAGCTTGCATTGTGGAGAAATTAAGCACCGAAACGGTGGTGGGAGGATGACAGATTGGGGGGGGGGAAGATGCGAGATGTTGGAGATGCGAGGTCGCGATTCTTTTGCCCGTCGCGCTTTACCCTTTTCGGACTGATCGCGAACAACACTATCAAGAGGACAAAACTTCCTGTTCTACTTGGAACTTCTAGTTTTCATTCTCACTAATAACTAAAAGCTAAGTATTAAGATGTAATCTACATGTTTAATACTGATTACCCGCAGATTTAATGGGTATTAAAGTGTGATCGTGCATTGTCTCGATTATTTCCTATCAAGTCATCGTCTCAACTGCATTGGACATATCCCATCTTTTCTATTCCAGAAGAGATGCCTGATTAGTATACAGACCTTCCACCACGTTGCCAAGTTTTTCGATTGTCTCCAGCGCGGCATCGTAAGCCTGGTCCCGTTCTGTCTCATCGTACACAATCAGACATCCCGAGCCCTGGTCCAATACACCGATGATCACCTTGTCCAAGATCATTTGAGACAACTTCCTTTCCACCTGCTGTGTGTCCAAACCCACCATCTTCGCAATGTGATCCAGCTCGACCCGGCTGAAGGGCTCAATGACCTTGATCAAGTTCTGTTCCAGCATGGCATCGTAAAGACGACGGAGGTGGTTTCGGATGAATACATCGCTGCCCAGTTCGTATCTGTAGTCCGACAGGGCCTTCTCGTACTCCTCCAGAGACCGGTTGGCGTGGGCCCGTGCCACGGCCTTCATTGCCTCTAGGCGTGGACTGGCATACTTTTGCGCTTGTTTCGAGCCTTGCAACTGTGTGACATCATCCACCAGGTTCAACATGATCTTGCACAGAAGCATGTACTGCAATGTCGCCGTGGCCAGATCGCTCTCATCGAGCGAGCTGTACCCCTCAAGTGCCTCAATGAAATAAGAGTATGCAGTGGTGAAGTCCTTGTCTTCGGCGTGTAGCATGCCGCTCTGCATATCAAGACCGGCCTGCAGGTTTGGCGGCGTGTAAACGGAGGCGGCTGACGTCCGTGCTGCCGTCAGAGCAGCGCGTGCCTTGGCCTGGTTGCCAAGAGCGTGGTAAACACGCGACTCAAGTAGTTGTACTTCCACCAGCATAAGCTTATCATCCAGGCGCTTCAGCTCGCGGAGAAGAGAGTTGATAAGAGTGAGAGCATCATAATAGGATTGCTTCTGCATATAGATGGCAACGAGTCGGGCTTGGAGGGCCTGGCGAAGGAACGATCGGCGCTCGGCAATAGCCCATTCTATGCATGATTGGATGACGCTGCCTTGGAGTTCGAGTGTGTTGGGGATTTCGCTAATCAGGTCCAGAAGTTGACGGACTAAAGAATCAAAGTTAGCCGGTTTCTATAAACGTAATTTAGCGCGCAACTCACCCAGCTTGGCCGTCTTCGCTTTGGCAAATGACGAGAAGGTATCACGGCTGGTCTTGATGAGGTCCGCAATCTCCTGTGGCTTCTTCGCATCCCGGTGCAACTCGCCCAACCCAATCAAGGCAAGTTCATAGTCCCGTGAAGAGGCCTCTGTAGATCCGGGGCCCTCTGAGAGGATCTTCTGGTAACTGGTCGCTGCTTTCGAGGGATCCTCCTTCACCAGATCTCGGACTTCTTGGATCCGTGGTGAGACCTTGGATGACATGATAAAAGACAGTAAATGGCGAGCGAGTGAGATGGGGAATTAAAGGAAACGAGAACAATAGAAGATGGTGGTTTGAAGAGAGGTTGATGACCAGGTCGAATGGGGAGCTCGAAGCTGGCGGCAGCTCACCGTCCTCTCACCGCCCGCTTGGCAAATCAAACAGAAAAAAAGTTCCATCTTGGCATTTTTCATTTCTTTTTTACATCGTTTTCACAACAGCACAATGGTGAGTGTTTTCCCTTGAAATCTTGTTTTTTGGATAGCTATGCTAATTAACTATAGAAAATCAAAGCACTTTCCCGCTCCACGGCATCGCAGCAGGCCCCCGGGTCCGCTGTCGTTCGCCAGTCGCGGAATCTCGACCCAACTCAGCATCCTTTTGAGCGGGCTCGTGAATACACTCGAGCTCTGAATGCGATCAAGATGGAGCGCATGTTCGCTGCTCCCTTCCTAGCGCAGATGGGTAATGGACACGTTGACGGTGTTTACTCTATGGCAAAGGATCCCGGCTCGCTTGAACGTTTTGCAAGTGGCAGTGGTGATGGTGTGGTGAAGGTGTGGGATCTGACGACGCAGGGCGAGGTTTGGAATACCCAAGGCCATGAGAATATGGTCAAGGGTCTCTGCTGGACGCCGGAGCGAAAGCTTCTGTCATGCGCGAGTGACAAGACCATTAAATTGTGGGATCCTTACAACTCATCATCTGAGGCCCCACCGATGGCAACCTATCTTGGAAATAGTGCCTTCACCAGTGTTTCGCATCACCGATCCCTCCCTTCTTTTGCTGCCGCTTCCGGTGTCATTTCTATCTATGACCTTTCCCGGCCTTCCTCCACACCATCGCAAACTCTGCACTGGCCGACTAGCGTTGACACCATCACATCTGTTGCGTTCAACCAGACTGAGACTTCTATCCTGGCTTCGACCGCCATGGACCGCTCAGTCATCATGTACGACCTGCGTACTTCCCAGCCCGTCCACAAGACAACATTGAGACTAGCATCCAACGCCATTTCGTGGAACCCCATGGAAGCGTTCAACTTTGCCGTGGCAAACGAGGATCACAACGCGTACATCTTCGATATGAGAAAGATGGACCGTGCTCTCAATGTCCTGAAGGACCATGTGGCTGCTGTTATGGATGTTGACTTCAGCCCCACGGGTGAAGAGCTGGTCACTGCCTCATACGATCGGACAATCCGCCTATGGAACCGATCAACTGGTCACTCGCGTGACATCTACCACACAAAGCGGATGCAACGTGTCTTCTCGGCAACATTCACGCCTGACAACAAGTATGTCTTGACAGGATCGGACGATGGCAATGTTCGTCTCTGGCGTGCCAAGGCATCGGACCGCAGTGGAGTCAAGACTGCCCGTCAACGTTCCAAGCTGGAGTACGATCAAGCTTTGATCAAGCGGTACTCACACATGCCCCAGATTCGCCGGATCAAGCGCCAGCGTCATGTGCCCAAGCCTATCAAGAAGGCTGGAGAAATCAAGCGCGAGGAGCTCAATGCTATTAAGAGGCGTGAGGAGAATGTGCGCAAGCATACTAAGAAGAGCAACCTGGCACCGAGAACCCATGAGCGTGAGAAGATGATTCTGGCCAGCGAGCAGTAAATCAGTCCACCTGATTCATCACTTTTCATCGACCAGGCTCGGCAGCAGGACTTGCAATCGAAAGTATGGTCGAATGGGGAATATGTTCAATGAAGCAAATTGCCCTGCTTTATAATACATCTTGGTTGGACTCGTCCAAGGGTCCTTTTTCATGATTCATGCCAATACACACCGCTCAGCTCCATTCGAGCCACCTATCAATCAATCTGTCTTCCCAGATGTCTGCTGGCTTTGAGTCACAGCAGCATCTATTCCACTCAGATATCTCGCAACCCGCTGCACCGTAGCGGGTAGCACGGCATACCAATTCACGAGCTTTGCATAAATAGGCAATCTGATCACACCACCTCGACCGCTATCAATTGCTGCTACCATATCCCGGGCAACTTCGACCGGTTCCAAGACTGGCGCAAAGAAATGGTTTGGTGCGCGCACCCAGTCGAATAACGGCGTCGACATCTGCCCAACTTCCACCAGCAGCGTCTTGATCAACGGGTTCCCCCGAACTTCCGCTTCTATTGTCCGATGCAGCGCGCTAAGTCCGGCTTTGCTCGCTGCATAGTCTGACAGTCCCGCAGCACTCAGCTGGCCCAGCACCGAGCTGACTGTGACGAGGGTTCCTCCACTCTCCGCTGCGATGATCCCAGGCAAGAAGACTTGGTACAGATGGAAAGCCGCCAGCAGGTTAGTGCGGATGGTCTTTTCGAATGCGTCCGCTGGCAGATCAAGCAGCGATAGGCCGTTGATCCTGGCCGCGGCACAGTTGATAACGATCGTCGGTGTTCCTAGCTGCAAAATAGTTAGCGAATCAGACCCCAATTGAAGCAAGCCATAGCGCGCTATAAAAAAAACCAACTTGTCCAACAATTTAAATCACCAGAACCGTAGTAATAGTAGAATGATATGGGATCGAAAGTCATGCAACGAAACCAAAAGCGAAAAAAGCAAAACCTACCTCTTGCAAAATCCTCTCCCTCGCAAGCTCCAAGGCACTTCTGTCCGCGACGTCACACGTAATATACAAAACGCCCTCTCCAAAGACCTCGTCACGGCTATTTTCCGGAACAACCTTGATATCAAGCACAGCGACACTCGCCCCGCGCATGCTATACATCTGTGCAATCAACAGACCCAGCCCACTCGCGCCGCCAGTAATGACCACGACCTCATGCTCGAAATCGACTGTGCGCGGGACGCCGTCGGCGGCGCGCTGGTTGATGATCCGCGCGATGGAAAGGACTGTCAGGGCCGTTGCATAGCTCACGGCGATAATCCAGGCTGGGTCTGTTGATGGTGTTACCTGTGCGCGCAGGCAGAGAACGAAAATCCAGGCTATGAAGGGGTTGAGGAGGGATTTAGAGAGGATGCTTATTAGTGTGTCGATTGTCAGGAGGTTGGTGTGTGGATTGGTTGGGCCAGGGGTTGAGTGGGGTATTTTGGCTGTTGTTTTTAGAAACTGGGGGGTTGAGGATGACATTGGAATGTCTGCTTTGGGCTTGATTCTGACACCTGGAGATTGGAGTTCAAAGATGGTGTAGTGAGAACGACGGGGGATTCGAGACGCGTTCGGTTTTGCGGGGCTGATAAGACGATCTATAAAATGGCCCCGGGGGCACCTAGGCAGCTCACCACAACAACTTCAACAATATCTCAACTACATACGGGGTATTGACAACCAAGATACCTCACTTTACCCAATAATGCTTCCTAACTGGATCTATTTTCATACACCCACTGACAAAGTGATTGCTAAGGAGTACATATGTATATTCGAAGACCTTCAGTGCCCATCCTCCATAATGGTTCATGACATAAATAACCTTAAAGAAACAAAGTGAAAGTGCCCTTAGAAGGGACAACAGAGAGCTATCTCTGTGGGAAACACAAAAAATTGGCTCAAAGAGAACTTTGAGCACGTAGGAGGAGATGAGAACAGAGCTCCTTGGTTCAGCTCGTGATGGACAGTGGAGAACCCAAGAAAGTACAGTCTGTATCCACAGGGGTAAGGGTAAGAAAACCGATTGGTTCCTAAGGGAGGTCCCCGAGGGTTCCCCTGGAGGCCCTTTCAGGCAAGCCCG